>OY720420.1:76589359-77839359 GCA_963082815.1 Melanotus villosus
TATCATTTTGGGAGTAGCATTAAATAAATATTATTAATTCACTTGCGGCATGAGTAAATAATAGTAATTATTGCTTTTAAATGTTTATGAGACTGTCTAGCGCATTGTTTTTAAAGGCCAATTATTTTGTAAATATTCGCACTACTTAAATGAAGTTAGAAAGTTGACATGTGTGATATCTCAAATCTAAAAGTTGTTACTATTATGGTTTATTGTTTAGTTTGTTCTTTTACCTAAAAGTCTAAAACTAAAACCCCAATTATATGATATGTAACAACTAAACAAGAGAATTCTGTATTGCAAATTAAAAATAATTACCAAAGTAAACTTAGTTAACTCATACCGAAAATGAATTGGTAATAGCTGCCATGTTGGATATTTTAGAATGAAGTAGTAAAAGAAGAAAATAAGGTTTTTCAACTGGCAACAGTGCTTCAATGTTATTAACAACAACAGTCTACATCTCCCCTTCTCCACACCCCCTTTATACAGGTAAATCTGACAGACTACAGTGACAAATTTGATGGCAACAAGAATGCGATTTTTTTGTATAAAATTAAACTTTAATTCAAAGCATTTTTTAGAAATTAAATATTTTAGGATTTACTACTTTGGGTTTGAACCAATGATCTTCGGCCGTTCGTTAAAATACTTTAATTCAACATGCAAAGTTTTATATTATCACTTAGATATTAAAGAACCTTAAAGTATGAAGGTTTTAGCTCTAAATTTAAATGATTTGCTGATATACTAAAGACAAATCTAAATTATATGATACGTTTTATGTTTAATATTTTACATTTTTAATGCACTGCACTCAGCTGAAAACTCTGAAAAGCCTTCTAAAATATAAGAGTGAAAAATGTGCCTACAAAGGAAATATGTTAGAAGTTTAAAAAAATCTTCATTTCTAAGTATTGTTCACTTTGACTTTTGAAGGCTAAAAGATCGATTAATAGAAATTTAATTATATATTATATAACATTTATTTAAACGTTTGTTTTGCTGGATACAATACGTTATATAAATTGCAAATTTAAGCAACTGCTTGATTTTTAAATTTCTTTAATATTTTTAATTTCAATCATTAATTATGTTACAGAGGGCACCTACTGTATTTCTAGATCTAAAGCGTGCATTTGAGACTATAGATAGAGATATACTTGTGTCCAAAATGGAGAAATATGGAATAACCGGCATCCCTAACAATTGATCTCTGAGCGCCATCAAATAGTTATTTACGATCGTGCTAAATCGGAACCAAGGAAAAATACGCTAGGTGTTCCACAAGGATCCATATTAGGCCCGCTTCTCTTTATTCTATGTATAAATGACATTGGCACGATTCTCGAAAACTGTAAACTAAATCTTTTTGCTGACGATACCCTAATTACAATGAGTGATTGTGATGTAAATAGTGCTGTGGATAAAATGAATTCTGAGCTAATAAACATATCAAAGTGGTTAAAAGTTAACAGACTTAAGCTGAACACGTCTAAAACAAAAGCTATGATTATCACAACTAGGCATTTAATAGAACCAGTGAACGGTGTTGTCATAAATGGCGAGGAAATAGAATATTAAACTTATTAAGATTTTAGTTTATAAATGTATAATTGCACCGCATTTTGAATATTGCTCGACTCTACTCTTTTTAGTTACGGAAGGAGACACACAGAGACTGTAGAAATTACAAAATAGAGTAATGAGAATAATATTGCGATACCACAGGAGGACTAAAATTGCCGATATGTTAGAAATTCTACAATGGCTTAGTATTAGACAGCGGGTGTATCTCAATACTCTGGTCTTTGTCTTTAAATTAGTAAGAAATATGTTACCTAGTTACATGAACAAGTAGTTAGTTTATAATAAAGATATACACAATTATCAAACTAGACTAGTAAATAATTTTAGGCTTCCAGCAAATACCAAAAGTATTTCACAAAATAGCCTCTTTTACAAAGGACTTATGTAGTAAATTATATAATGGTCTCCCAGACGAGGCCAAGGTATTAACTAATGTAAAACAGTTTAAAAAGTCTTGTTCAGAATATGTAAAGACTGTGCTTTCAATTTAGAAATAAGAATAATAGTAAAATATATAAATTAAGAAAGAAGCATAATTGATAATCTACTGAATTAATAGTGTTATGTAAAATCATGTATATAAACATCCTCGTTTTGATGAAATAAATATATACTACTACTAACTTGCATAATGCATTCGCGATCATTTTATAACGTGTGTTCATAAACAGTCGTCATCTCGGTTGCTTTGAAAAACAAATTACAAGTCTTAGATTAAATCATAGACAATGACATTTTACAAATCTTGACATTTGGCTTTGTGTTCTGAATCAAATTACGAAATATGTTTCTGAAATCACAACCTACTGGGATGTTGACAGTTTATGAACACCCGTTACAATAATAGGACATGCTTTTAATTTATTATATTGGCATTAAATCTATTTCAAAGCTACACAGTACACAGCGGCCTGTTGTAACAAATGTTGAATGCAAGGTTAGGTAAAGGATTCCGCATTGCTAAACATGGTTTGTTCGAATTGCTTTAGAACAGAATCAAGTTTACATCTGGCTTTGTCGTACAATATAACCTTAAAAAATATTTCTTCCTGATAAGGTAGATACATACCAGGAAAACTCTTTTTACACCAATGAAAGTGTCTCCCTAACATGGCTTATGACAAAAATTTATGTGTATTCTATTTATCCATTAAATTAACACCTTTGTATTGACCTTTATGTATTCTATTTATATTGAAAATTTAGTTTATTCAAAAGTTCGTGAAATTATTCTCGCTTTGCGAAATTTATTAATTTAATTTTTAATTCTTATTTGTAAAAATCAATGCTTTTAGGGAAATATTTTGTATGGCTTTGAATTAATCTTTGAAAATTCTGTAAATAGAAAATATCATCTTTACAACTTTACAAGGATTTGAACCACTAATCTTCGGATGTGATTTTTTCTATCTACATGATTTCCATAATTAGTTAAAATATTGCTAGCTGTTAAGCTGTTGAATGCACGATTATGTCTAAGATTCCAAGTTGCTTAATTTGGCTTGTCGATGAAGTTGATTCTATCGTAAAACGTAACCCTAAAAAATTAATTTAATTTACACCAGGAAAAGTCTTGTTTACATCAATAAAATTGTTCCCTAATATTGCTTACTGTGATTTCAAAAATAGTAAATGTATTATATTTGTAGATTCGTTGTGTTTGTTTGTTTGTTTGCTATCGTTAACGTCTGATACCTTTCGGTATCGAGGCCGTCGTAGATTCATATATTTAAAAATCGCGAAATTATCTTCATTTTGCAGTAAAGCAGAATTATGCAAAATTTGTAAATTTAATTTTTAATTTTAGAGATTAATTTTGTAAGGATTCACTCCTTTAGGGATTTTTTTTTAATGGATTTGAATCAAGTTTTAAGTATTCTGTAAATAGAAAAATCTCACCTTCTCACCACTGACGTGGAGGTGATATTTTTTTATCTACAGAATTTAGTTAAAATTTGTAAGATGTTGAATACACGGTTATGCAAAGGGTTTCGTGTTGCTAAATATGGTTTGTTTGAATTATTATAGATTGGAATCAAGTTTACAACTGTTGTCGTAAAACATTAAAAAATTAAATTAATTTATTTTTTCCTGATAAAGTAAATTTATACCAGGAAAACTTGTTTACACCAATGAAACTGATTACTAACGTGGGCTATTAACTGTGATTTAAAAAATCGTAAATCCATTATCATTATATCATAGATTAATTAATAATTCGTTCGTGAAATTGTAGTGCTCTTGTAGCGGATCAAAACTAACATTATTTTGTATTTTTATAACTATAAAGTTACAGTTTTTTCGAAATCTCTTCTCTTGGAACTCTATTATTACTGTGTTTAATAATGAATCAAATGAAACAAATCGCTTCTCAAGGCATTAAATTTGTAAAGATACTCTCTTTATGGACATACAGTGTGATTTTAAATGATTGAGGACAATTTGAATTTGGCGCCATACTAATATACTGTTATGTTGGCAGTATGCAATCCGTTTGACGTACTCTATCAGTAGCGTCTCGAATAGGGATGGTTAATATTCTTCATATTGTATTAGAAGATAAAATAAACAAAACATAAAATCCTTCAACAAAGTTAGCGAGGTGCTCCTGTAATTTGACAGCGAAAGTTACCTAATTGATCCAGTTTAGCCAAATTCAAAATATTAAATACAGTGAAATCTGTGGCGCTAAATTAAAATCGCACTGTACTTCTAATATACTTTAAATGAAGTAGGAAAATGTTGTACATAGAAAAATTAATTACCTGCACAGGGATTTGAACCACTGACTGTGAGCTGATTTTGTTAGTATACAGAATTTTCATAATTCGTAAAAATACATTAAGTTTTAATCATTGTTTATGATCCCATGCACTTTGAGTTATTAAACTGAACACACACAACCAACCAACTTTTTAAAAAATAATTTGTAGTTCATTATAAACCAGGTTTTGTCTGCATTTCCCTTTACGGATTGTTTAATAATCTTTTAAGCTATGTACTTGAATTTAAAACCTTTACAGATTTTGGCAAAATACTGCCCTTAAACGAAAATGCGTTTGTTAAAGTTAAAGTTTAGTATAAAACGTTTTTCCATTTTTTCTTTCCAGTATTTGTCCTGATAACTGATTGCTGCTCGTTTATTTTCAACAATTTGCTATTTTTAGCTTGCTCCGTTGAAAATGTTTTTCCAATAATTTATATCTAACGATTCGGTTCCGATAATTTGTCCTTTTAGTTCGTCGAGTGTCCTTGCAACGTTTTACATTTTTTTTAAACGTTTGCTTTGTAGCTTATGCAGAACCAAGTTTCTTATTTTGTTTTAAAATTAGTAATTGGTAAGAAATATTATGAGCAAGTTTTAGCGAATTTTGAAAGTGAATATTTAAAAAATTTTCCTCTAAAATGATAAGTGGTTATTTAAATATTAAATATTAAGACCCAAAACTCTAAATATGTATTTCTTTTATCGACCAAATCAAAACTAAAAACCTTCCACTGGGGATGGTAACTTAGTTTTGTCGAAATATTTTATTTATTACTGTTTTGTTGTGTCTTTACAGTTGACAGTTATCGAATTATTAAAAAATAAAATTACAATAAAAAAAATTGTCATTTTTTGAAATTTAACTTTTAATTATTACTAATTAAGAGTTTTTATTGTAAATTTGATTAAAATATTTTTTTCAAATATTCGATAAAAGAGGTTTGAAGTTCTAAAAATATATATCAATTATTCATCTTTTGCCTGTTTGGCGTATGCAAATCTGACTTTAAAGTTAAAGCCTTTAAGTTATGACTGTGAAGGCTGTTTAGTTACGTTTGGTCTAAAAAACGTTTGGCTTTTGATCTTTTATAGATTTTGAAATTTGTGCGTTGTGAGACGACTTTAAATGATTTTAGGTTATGGTTTTTAAGTTAGCTACGTTTCGTGTAAAAAACTTTAAAGCCAAACGTAGAGCCTCTTTAATTTTGAAGTTTGCTTTTGGGCAAAATCTAGGTTTGTGGGTGCCAATTGAAAATTGTAATAAGAAGGGCAAGTTTATAAATAGAATAAATATTATTAGAAAGGCGATTTAATCTAACAATTAATTATTTAGAAACAAAGTGTTTATTCATGTTTATGAATTAAAGGTCTGAACACGTAGTATTAATCAATAGTTTATTATGACGGGGTCACCTCGTCGTCTATCAAACTTTAAACAAAGTGTTCTGATTAGTTGTTGATTGCTTGTTTAATTACAAAAATTAAAATAATAATTGAACGCGATTTGTTTTTAACTGTTAATTTGTTTCATTTCTATAAATAAACTTTGTTCGTTATTACATTGATAGTAGAAAAAATAATTAAACTGTTCAGTGTTTGGTAAAGATTTTCAGACACATTTGGATGTTTGATTTTTAAAGTTTGGCCATAAATTCTAAAACTTAAAAGAAATATACATACTGACGGTGGAGCTCTTCCTTTTCTTGAGTTTACTCGCAGCTTTTCCCATAATTCCTCGTTTATGTCGAAGGGAAAAAGGAGCGTTGAAAAATATTTGTCTTGTAAATTTCAAACAGCGAATATTGTCACATCATTTGTCACCGTTTCTGCGTCACTCACAACACTGTCTCTTTTTATTTTTTTATTATAATTTCCCGGTATCACATTTCCTTGTTGGAATTTGATTATTTATCAGAATACTTTTAATAATCACTCACTATTTGCACAACTTAAGTAAGTATTTATTTGCCGACTTATCTCGACGTTTTTTCCTTGTAAACTAAAACATTAATGTAGGAGATGAGAAAACTTCTTTCTTTGAGGTATTTTTAGGTGTTGTATCACGAAATTTTAAAAAGCACCACAACCTTGGTACAGGTTGACCACCCACTATTTATTATTTATTTAATTGTAAACGCCAAGCACGTAGGTTACACTATTTGACCGTGTCGGTGCGTCTGTGTATGCGTGTGTGCACGGTGCATATGTATGTAGATGAACCTAGATAAAATAAAGTTGTCTGCAAGTGTTGAAATAAGACAATGGTATGGTTCACTTTGAGAAGTGGGGACTTCTCAGAGAGAAACCGAGAGCAGTTACGTTTCGGATTTTTAATATTTCTGGGTTAATTAATATCTTATAATAGGTTATTACATTATTTATTAGACGTACTAGTCAGATTGTGCAATTTTAATCGGTAGCAAAAGGAAATAAATGTTCCTGAATGAACGTTAATAAAAGCCTAAGAGTTCTACTGAAATGTTTCAAGGTTGATTACTTAAGCCTCGCTGCGATATTACTTATGCAAATAATACGCTTTTTATCTTAAGTACTAAAGCCTAAAAGCAATTACTATGTTTGCCTTTTGTTAATGGGCACAATTACGATACGTGTACGGATTTGCTGTTATACAAGTGGGTGAAGTAGTTCTAAGTTGCAGATTTTGCCATAGAAGTCGTATTGTTTTCCTCAACGTAACACATATTTTAGTTTACCTGTTTTCCCCATTTAGGGCTGATATTTTCATGTAATAAATTTAATTTTCTGTTATTTACTGCAGAATTAAAAAGTAACTACACAAGAAAATACCCCAAAGTTAAATTAGTTGAGATTTAAAAAAATTGGCTTTTAATGTTTTAATACATGCAGAAAAATATCTGGGAAACTTTAATTTGCCGACTAAAACGGCCCAGGCCGTCTGGTTTCACGTTGTATATTGTATAACCTACGAAACATTCATTAATTTGTCGTAAAAACCATTTGTCGGCCAAACATACCCTAAAATTATTCGTAAAAATTAAGGCAAAGATTTACAAAATACTTAAAAGATATTTCTAGGAATTATCAATTTAAACTACAAGAAAAACCGATAAGATTACAAATAATTAGTTTTTCTACTACAGGAAAATTCCATGTTGAAAGTAAATTTTTAAAAATTCATTCCTTTGGGGAAAATACATTAAAAGTAAAACTTTGAAGCCTTTGAAATCTCAGCTTTTATCATGATTTTAAAGTAAAACGGTAATAAAAAATAAAAATCAAGGAAAACCTAAGTCATGCTAAATTTAGATGAAATGAACTGGCGATTTTGGATTTTATGAGGTTTTTCGATAACTCGTTTGCAAATTGATTCCGCCTAAAACAGTTTCCCAAGCCTTGCTAGTCAATACCGCTCACTGCTTTGGGGTGTTTTGTTTGTTTTCCCAGCGTAGCAGAATCTTGAAGACAAACTCATCTTAGCTTTTATTAAAATTTACCAAAGGGTGCCTGCCACCAGTCAATATTACATCTTGTACTGCTGTAATTTTCAACAAAATTAGAGAAGGTTTATAATTTTATGGCACAAAACAGGAATTCGCATTTGACTTTTTATAGTCAGTCCTAAGAAACGGTTTTGATACGATCATTAAACATGTAAAAATTCGAGTTTTTGCGACATAATTTATAATTTTATAGAACAAAATAGTAATTCAGATTTGAGTTTTTATAGTCCTGAGAAACAATTTTGATATCGGTCATTAAACATGGAAACCGATTAAAAATCTAATCAAAATAGACTTTACGATTATTATTTTTGTTATTTATAAACCTGATTAATGTGCAAAACAGGAAAATTTGCGTTGTTTTTTCTACCAAGACAGTTATACAAAATATCTCTTTTATCCCTTCTTCTTCTTCTAACATTACTTTTCGTTGTCCTATTTTTGTTTTTTTTTCGCATCATATTTACTTCTTCGAGTAGATTGAATTTGGGCAAAAAACTCGTGTTTTGGAATGTATAACAATGAAAATAAACTGTTTGGATTATCTCGATTTAATTCGGATTAAGATAAGGAAACCTAAACATATTCTGTTCGGATTATCGAGTGTTCGGATTATTGCGTTTTTACTGTGTTTTTATTTTTCTTATTCAAAGTAAATTAATTTGAAATCACACCCAACTTCAAGCCAATGTGAAAACTTCGACTGTTTTTAATTTTTCGATCTCATATGGTTTTCTAGTAGGGTTGCCAAACGTCCTTGATTTCAACCGGCGATCACAATTTCTTAAAAAAAGTCACATGTGTTGCCTATTTGTGAATTTTCAGACGAGAACAGAAAAAATGGGCAGCCAACTCGTATTAATGCACCAAATGAATCTTTGCTTTAGTTTTGTTTTTCCCGAAAAAGAGATACGTATTTGGAATGGCATCCCACTTTAAGTTAGTGTGAAAAGAAGGGCCGGCCATAGGCGGCGTGTAGTGGGCGCAATAGGGGCCCCCCTTTGAATACTGTTGTTTTTACGGCCCCAAAAAGTTTCTTGCAACCCGGTCCACTTTAGAGAGAAGGCCGGCCCTGGTGTAAAGGTGGCAACAACATCAATATTTGTCATGGGAAAGTCCCAAAATATTCTGTAGTAATTTTAATTATTGTTGTAGAAAGAACTAACGAACAAACCCCACAGGGTAGCTATTTTAAAATGCCCGAAAGTGTGAGAATATGCATTGCACATAACAGCTCGCAAACAATAAAATTTTTAAATTTAAGTAGTTTAAAAAATAAGGCCAGAGTTTTGACTGTGGCATTTTACCATTGTGTTATTATTACATAAATAGCAATGACAGAGTAGTCGTTTGTACGAAGTTAAATGTGTTGCCTATTTAAAATTTTCAAGGTGATGTTTTAAAATGAGTCGGTCAAACCCGAGTCGAATGGTCGACGGGTGGCCTAGCCAGTCACTGAAAACAATCGGAAACCGAAACACAGTGGAGTGGAGAAGATAGGCGGTTGTCGAAGGCGTGGTGCTTACCACATCACCACGCACGTGTAAGCGTGCGAGACAACCGGGTATGAAATCGGCTTAGGAGGCCTTAAGTCTTCATGTTGTCCGCCATGCCCCTTCGGGCGTCAGTGCCGATACCTTTACCCTGTATACTACGAATTTACTGTACTTAAATTGTTCAGTTTGTACAATTTCAGTATTAAGCTCCAACATATTTATAAAGTACGTTCATAAAAAAAATGTACCAGCAATCGATGGAAAGTTCTTACACCGCCAAGTTTAATGCCAATGGTCGGTATTCTCGCCTTATATTTACATTTAATGTCATGTTTAATTGCCATGGCAATATTGTGTATCTTTGTTCTACATATTAAAGTCAGTATGAGGCTAACTATATCATGTTATGCTTACGTTAAACATGATTACAGTTACAGAGAACTCTAGAGATTAGAATACGGGCCAATGAGTTTGCATTGTTCATGTTCATACCCTTAAGGCCTCAAACAAGATTCAGTTTGACATTTTGTTGTTTACATTTACGTTATGCGTGTCAGATTGTCAATTTCAACATATTGCTCTAAACTTAAAACCTAGTTCTCAGCACGTACGGTACCCGACAGCCGATATACGAATGGGAATGTTTTAAACCGACGCGACGACGGAAATATACAGTAGTCAGATATATCCGAAAAGGCGCATTTCTTTTAATAAGTTGTGGAAGTCTCCTTAAGCCCTTTTTTTGAAACTTTTACGAACTTAAAATTTTCGCAATTTTTTTCGTTTTACTTTATTTAATTTGATTGTTTGTTATCGTTAACCTCTTATACCTTTCGGTGTCGAGGCCGGTGCGTTAACGTATGAACTTTTTTACGCGTGCAATGCACAATCCGGCCCGACTCTGCGGGTTACGTAATCGGTGCGCCGTTTTATTCTACATACCATGTGTATAGTGTAAGTGTGTGTACGTGTTGGACCTTGTTACTCTGCCTCTTAGGTCTGTAATCGGAAGAGAGCGTCGACGAATACTGACCTCCAGACTGCAGGAAAATCCCGCCGATTGGGAGATTCGAACCAAGGGCTAACGCAGCGCTAGCCTGGCGCTCTACCACTGCGCCACCCTGGCATCTTACTTTATTTAATAAAAGTTATAAAATTAAATTTGCGTTTTTTATGTACTTATTTGTTGCCGGAAGTATGGCAGAGTGGGAGCACGTAGAAAGTTAAGCAAAGACCAGCTTGGCCAGAACTTGAATGGGTGACCACTCTGCGGCCCGGTGTGTTCGGCCCCCTCGACACTGTAAAGGTATAAGAGGGTAAAAGGAAAAGAAATTCAATTTCCACCTTCAAAGAAAAATGTAAATAATAAAATAAGTTAAGTTAGAATTACATTCGATGTCGAGAAAAGTTAAAACTACCTATTTTAAGTCTTTCCGATATCGGACGAAAGTTATAAATACTTATCGTCATATTTCAGAGTTCAAATATTTTAAAAGGTACCCAAACGTGTATAAATACAGTATTTTTCATCTAGTATTTGGGTTGTGACGTCAACGCGCTGTTTATAAATTCACAATCCAACTATACTTCATCTCTTTCTAAACTAGGTTTTCATTACCTATTGCGCACGAACGCGTGTCTACCCATACAGTTTTTGGGCAGAGCTTGTTGACGTCACAACCCAAATGCTAGATGAAAAATACTTTATGTCCTACCGGTATATCAATTGATAATAATGACTCTATTTTGAGGTATGTTATATACAAAATAACGCTCTAGGGCTATTATTTTTTTATAATGCCCTAGGGCGTATTATGACCAATAAAACCCAGTAATACCATTTGTTTCCATGGATAGAACTTTATTATGCGCCACTGTCACAGTGAAAATTAATGACTGCTCAGTTAATGTCACAAATCTAAATTACAAAATAAATGTGAATTAGATAAGAAAACTGGTAGGACATAAAACGTTGAAGGCACCATGGGCATTATGTACTAAGCGCCCGCGATTGTTGTACACCCCCCGGGCCAAAGGCCCACGGGTTGTAAACTAACAATCTTGGGCGCTTATTTTGCTCATAATGCCCTTGGTACCTTAATAACTATAACCGACGTCGGATATCGTATGTAACGAGAACTAGGCAGGCTTAAGTCATACAATTTCAAAGCCAACTTGATATTTTAAATAAACGTATTTTAGTAGTTTACAAAAATTAAAACACAGTACATATTGTGATTTGAGCAGTGTTAACACTCCGGCTACTTTCGGCCTCTCATCACTGAGAATTGAGAATCCATTCTATCGAAATATTAAATAACATTTTGTTATATTTGGCAACACAACATAGGATGGTTACCGCAAGACTGGATGACGTAATATTGAGAGAGGTGGAAAGGAAAAAATACAAAAAAATAAAGATGAATAAATTTAAAACAAAAAATATCCTAGAAAAGTGCAAAAGGGAATCGACTAAAAAACTAAAAGAACTCGAGGAACAAAAAGACATACGGACACTGGAAGAAGGATGGAGAATGTTTAGAGACAATCTAAAAGACATATGTGGAACAAAACGGGAAAATACCCAAAATAAAAGGACAAGGTGGAACGAAGAAGTAAAAACGAGAATAAAAAATAAGAAGCAAGCATGGAAAAACTATATTCAAACAAAATCAGAAGAAGATAAGGAAGAGTATAACAGACAGAGACGAACAGTGAAAAATGTAGTCAGAAATGCGAAAAGAAATTCATGGGAAGTGTTCGGAAGGGAGTTACAAGAAGACTACAAAACAAATAATAGAAATTTTGGACTAAAATTCGAGGAATGAAAAATGGAAGAAGGAAATAAATTATAGCAGTAAAAAACAAAATGAAACCAAATCCAGACAAACACGAAACACAAAAGAAATAGCAAAAGTATGGAAAGATTTCTACACAGACAAATTTAATAAAGAAACAACAGACGGGGAATACGAAGCGTACCAAGAAGAGGATATACAAATTGAGGAAATAAGTAGAGAAGAAACAATAGAAGCAATAAAAGCAATAAAAATAGGAAAAGCGGGGGGAGACGATGACATGGAACCAGAAATGATAAATTATCTAGGGGAGTAACACGGTTATGGAAAATATATAAAGAGGCCTGGGAAAGACGGGAAATAGCTAAAGACTGGCAAACATGTGAATTGCGAAAACTATATGTTTATCCTCGGTATGTTTCAAACCATATACAAGAATAATAGAGAAGACATTAAGATGCATTGTAGAGCAAGAAATGGGGGAAGAACAAGCAGCATTTAGACGTGAAAAGCAAACGAATGATAACATATACATAATAAGAAACTTAATAGAAAGAAAGAAGGAAAGTGGGGAAGAACTCATAATAACATTTATAGATGTAAGAGCAGCCTTCGATTCAATAGAAAGGACAATTATATGGAAGTGCCTTAGGAAAATTAAAGTTCCGAAAACATTAATACAAGTAATAGAAAGTACCTACAAAGATGTAAAGGGAAGAGTAGAAGTAGCAGGAGAAACATCGGAAGAATTGGAATGGAAAAGAGACATCAAACAAGGGGATAGTCTTAGCTCATTATTGTTTATAATAGTAATGAATGAGTTAATGAAAAATAGCAGGTCTAGAACAGAACAACTACAAACAATAATAGGTTATCATAGACTACAACTGGTAAAAATAGAAGTATTGATGTACGCGGACGATATAGTGGTGATAGCGGACTCTGATAGAAAAATGCAGAAGCTGATAGATATATGGGTAGAACAAATAGAGAATTTCAAAATGGAAATTAATACGTAAAAGTGTAAGATAATGGTAATAAATGGCAAAGAAAATGATAAAATAGTGATACAATGCAATGAAACAGAGCTGGAGGTGGTGACAACATACGAATACCTAGGAAGGATCATTACCGACAATGGAAACATGAAACTAGAGTTAGTAAATAGGGCGAAAAAATCTTACAAACTATAGTACTCACTAAACAAAATACTAGGTAAAAGAGAATTGACTCAAGAAACGAAACTCAGAATATATAATTCAATACCCCTGATCACATAACAATCAGATTCGCCAAGTTAATGTAAAATTTGGCAGGCAGTTTTATGATTAGTTTGCCTTCGGTTGCCAGGCGGCGCCAGCATTGCAACAGCAGAAGCGACCCTGAAGTGCTTGGAATCATACAAATCAGCTGATTCTAAGCACTTTAGAGTCGCGTCTGCTCGTGCTATGGTGGCGACGTCTGGCAACCGAAGGCAAACTAAGCATAAAACTGCCTGCAAAATTTTACATTAACTTGGCGTATCTGATTGTTATGTGATCAGGGGTAATACGGGTAATACCTACGATATCGTATGCCAGTGAAAGTTGGACAATACAAAAGAAATAATTTTTAGTAAAATAAACGCTATGGAGATGAAGCATCTGAGGAAAATACCGGAGAAGACAAAGTGGGACAGAATAAGAAGTGAAACAATACGGGAAACGATAGAACAAGAACCGATAATGAATAAAATAACAAAACGCCAACTGAACTGGTATGGACACTTGATGAGGATGGAACCTAATAGAAAAACACTAGAGGAAATGAAAGCTATGACGGAAAACAGGAAGACATGGGTGACCCAACTCCAATAAACCAACCCAAATCCGACGCCCGAAAGGGTAAATGGAAAGGGAGAAAGAAAGAAAGTTATATTTGGTTTGCTGTGTATTAAATATCATCAGTTCGCTACGTCTGTCTGATGTAGCACAATAATTTCGAAACCATGGTCGGGCGCAGCCTACCAGTGATTTATTGAAAATGGCCACTAGGTCATCGATGCTTTAAAATGTTTGTTAATATCTTGAGACAGCTTAAAGTGAAAATAGTTTATCAATTGTTAATATTTTGAATTTTTACTTTTTCTATTTTTCCAGGAAGACAGCAATGGACGGACCTACAAGCAGTACCAAAATTATGTTTTGTTGTCTTCGTAACAAATGATATTAGAAAATTTAAAAAATAAAGCATCACGCTTTACATACGACGAGGAAAATACAAAACTGGTGACAATTATTGATGTTTATTGCACGTGGGGGAGAAAGTGATTTAAATCCGTCAAAGTTACAAATGTTCCACAATATGAAGCAATTGCACAAACACGAAAATACGTATATTTTGTAAAAAATTACGCTTTAAGTAATGTTAAGTGAGGCTGTTTTATCACTTTTATTAAAAATTCCCAAGAGAGGAAACCTAAAACGCAAAAACGATGAATTTATCGTTTTTTGTGTTTGTATGTCTGTATTTATGTATGCCATTTTTGAATGAATTATGTTTTTTCAGGTGGATACCTGTTTAATTATTAATTTCAGAGCTGGTGGTAAAATTCGCCTTTCCTAAAAATAACGTAAAAAGCTATGAATTTATTTGTTTAAATTTTGAATTTGTCGACTGAGATTTTTATGAATAATTTGTTGTTCAAAATACAGAAAAATATTTTGAAATTTTTAATTTTAGTTTAAGCCGCCTTTAGAATAATTTTGGCTTTAGATTGTGTATTCTGTGCTTAAATGAAAAATATTCACCTTAATTTTCAGTTTCCAACAAACACAAGAACAAGATTTTCCAGGTAAACTGTTTACATAATTTAGACATAACTTCAGAAGTCTTGTAGTCATGCTATTTCCGTACGTATTTTTTATGTTGAAGGATTATGAGTCTATTTAATTACTTTGATTGTAACACATAAGCTTCTTGCATGATTCAGTGTCATTTAAAATAAAATAACGCAAAATGCTACGCGATGATATGTTTATGATTCACGTATAAGTCATAAGTAAAGAAACACGAGCGGAACAACTGTAAAAGCAAACACCTTTATTAAGTATTTGTTTTAACATCGATTTATCCTTCTATTTATTTTTGTTTATCTTTTTGCCTTTTAGAATAACGTATTAATAAATCGATTATCACTGTAAAAAACAATCTGAAAAGGAGAAGTAATTTTTAATTTTTGTTACAAGGATTCTACGCCGCTGTTGTATATTAGAATAAATAATCCGGTGTTTACAATCAATTTAAACATTTTAAAACTTTACATTCAGTAAACGTGTAACATTTTAAATGAGTTACAGCAACGTGATGACAATTCACAAACACCGCGTTTATTCCAATGTTTTGAGCTTATTTACAAGCTTGCAGTTTGCGTAACCATTTGATAAGATTTAAAAGCAAAAATGTGCACCTTGTTCTTTAAATTAACATATATTTTACGATAAAACTGCGAGGATTTATAAAAACGCCCAGATAGTTATTTAAATTCGTTTAACTTTTTACGACGTACAGAAAAAGTATGATTTAGTGAGTTTTAAGTACTTATTTGCAAGGTTATGGAGGATTTCGAGTTGTTTGCAAAATTTTATTTCAATTTTGTAGTCGTTAATCATTAAAAAAAACTGGATTTCATGCAAACAGGTAGATATTTATTAGTTAGGTCCGTTATTTGACGGCGATTAAAATTCTTTTTAGGCAATCAAATTCGTGTTTATAGTTTTTTGTTTTTACTTTTAAATTGTTCCTTTTATTTCATGCTATTTGTGACTGATTTCTTCACAGAAAATTTCGGTTTCTTTAGGGTATTATTACAAGTCTTTGGTTACTCTTCCAGACGTTGTGAGAGGAAGTTAAGGAAACGAAAAAACTATATAAATTCGAAGGCCATCTGTGTTAAACACAACCGGATGGTTTAATAATAAATGTATCCAATACATTAATTTGAGCATTAATTGAAGTGATGGTCTTAATGAACGTCATTTTGATACGTAACTACAGAAATTTATAGCAATTTATAGCCAGAGAATCTGAAGGTTGTTTTGATTACTTAGATATTCGTGCATCGTGCATCCATATATCAATAAAGTAAAAATTAACTTTGGTAATGACGCGTTGCTGTACTTGTGTATGTGATAAAAATTTGACCTATTGGACTTTCGCCAAGTAGAAATTGTTTAAATATGTTGTTACAACTTGTTGGTACAATAAAATTTGTAGGTTGCCCACGTTGCTCGAGTTTCAACCTCCAGACTTCCAGATACATAATTTAATTAGCAGGTAAATAATGTGGTTAGGACTTTGGTGTTACTTTCTAGAGATGAGTCAGAGAGGTCTTTGTTATTAATGCTGTGTCCTATTTTTAGGACAATGTTACAAAGAGAAAATTAAAAATAATTTCAATATAAATATATAATAAAACCTTTGATAGGGTTTGTTTCGGTTGGACTAGATTTGTTAGGACTAACCACATTTTTAGGCCTGAATTGTGGGGGGACTACACTTATACTGACTTATAAATCCAAAAGAGATACATTGGGGGAATGGCGGTTTGAACCCGAGCCAGAACACACCAATACATCTGTCGACCCCGGCTCCAAGCGAGAACACTACTCGGTTGTCTTGCAGGGTTTGTTTCAAAAAGGATTCCCCTGGCTTATTTAATAATAGAATGAATAAGGAAAAAGTATATGTATATAATGCGCCCATGGTTTTTTGGACCATAGTTGGCAATTTTTTCGATTTATCATATTTGTATTCATTTATTTGAAAATTGAAGAAAATATAATTTTGCCATTTGTTGAATGCCAGGTTATGTAGTTGTTGCTTTGTTATCAAGTTTGCCCTGTCAGTTGTTAGATATACCCTCGAATAAAAAAAAAACACTTGAATAACAATTAAGTTCCTGCGATAATTTAATTACAAATTCAATGTTAAATTAGCAAAATTAGCAACCAGCCTGACTGTATTTTCAAACGTGGCCGTAAGATTAATTTGGTGTGATTTTCCTAACACAGGTTTATATCAGGAAAAATTTTAAACTATCCCTATAACATGGCTAATTGCGGTTTAAAAAGGTCGCGAATGCATTACCTATACATAAAAAATCCAGAGAGTGGGAAAGCTCTGTAATTAACATTCTTCAGATTTTCATTGTTGAGATTTTTGAAATTAAAATCACTTGACTGATATTCCTATCTACCGATCGTGGCGTACTGCGGTTTAAAAAATCGTGAATATATTATACATAAATTAATCTAAAAAGAGGTGAATAATTTTCTCAATTCGGTAATGACATTCTTCAGATTGTTTGGATTGATACGATTAAAATCATTTCACTGAAATTCCAAAGGATATTTTTATCTCCCTAACGTTGCCTACTGTGGTGTTAAAACATTATGAATGCATTGTACATAAACTAATCTAGAAAGAGACGAACGTTTTTTTCAACTTGGTAAATAACTCCTTCAGATTGTTCCTGCTAGGATTGCCAGAATATAAATAATTTCAGTGAAAATTTCGAGCTGCATTTCTGTCTTTGTAATATGGCCTACTTTAGTTTAAAAACGCCAACAATGCATTATACATTAAGTAATCCAGAAGGAGCGAATGCTTTTTTCAACTTGGCAAATAATTATCCTTCAGCTTCTTCTGTCAGGATTTAAATAATTTCAGCGAAATTTTAGAGGAGTATTTCCATCTCTCTAATATGACCTACTATGGTCTAAAAATATCACGAATGCATTATACATAAATTAATCCAGAAAGAGCGAATGCTTTTTTCAACTTGGCGAATAACTATTCTTCAGATTTTTCCTGTTATGATTGCCAGGATTTAAATAATTTCAGTGAAATTTTAGAGGAGTATTTCTATTTCTGTAATATGGCCTACTATGGTCTAAAAACATCACGAATGTATTATACATAAACTAATCCAGAAAGAGCGAATGCTTTTTTCAACTTGGCGAATAACTATTCTTCAGATTTTTCCTGTTATGATTGCCAGGATTTAAATAATTTCAGTGAAATTTTAGAGGAGTATTTCTATTTCTGTAATATGGCCTACTATGGTCTAAAAACATCACGAATGCATAATACATAAAATAATACAGAAACAGGCTTGGTAAATAAGTATCCTTCAGATTTCTGCTGCTAGGACTGTCAGGATTTAAATAATTTCAGCTCGAGGAGTATTCCTATCTCTGTAATACTGCCTACAATGGGCTAAAAATATCGCGAATGCATTGTACATAAAGTAATCTGGAAAGAGGCGAATGCTTTTTCCAACTTGGTAAATAACTATGCTTCAGATTTTTCCTGTTAGGATTGTCAAGGATTTAAATAATTTCAGCGAAATTTTAGAGGAGTACTTCGAATTTTGTAATATGCCCAACTCTGGTATAAAAACATCACGAATGTATTATACATCAACTAATCCAGAAAGAGCGAATGCTGTTTTCAATTCAGTAAGTAACATTCTTCAGATTTTTATTGTTAGGATTATTAGGATTAGAATCGTCTCGCTCAAATTTCAAGGGAGTATTTCTGTCTTACGTCAGAAAGCTTTTTGGTTCTTATAGCCAATTTATTTTATTTGATGACGTAACGGGGATTATACCGAGAACTAAATAAATCCTTTATTTATGTTTGTCGTAAAAAACGGGTTCAGTATTACTGATTCTTTCCATTCTTCGCGGGATATCAACTTTTAAAAAGTATTAATGTCATCTGATAAACTGTAATTTCGTTTATTTTTGTGATTATAAAATGGATTTATTTTGAGGCCAGATTTTTATTTTCGCATAAATTTCTGTGCTTTGTTTTCGAGCTATTCTGCAGCTAATTTTTTTGTTTGTTGTTTTTTAAAGAAGTTTACTGCCCTTTGCCAATTTGAAAATATGAGGCTGTTTTGTATAAATATGGCCTTCTCTTTTTTTAAAGTTTAATTCTGAAAAATCAGAATCTTTAAAAATATTTTGTCTTTTGTTTTCTTCAGATATCAATTCCCTAAGGGCCCCTGCATGTTTGGTGTCTTAAATTTTAGCTTAGGTTGTCTTTTAAGTTTCAAACCACCCAAATAAATAATTTTTACTTGTTAAGGAATTAATATTTCATGTAAAATATCAAACTAAATAAATAAATCATTAAAAAAATATTTAAGAAATTACAGTTTAGAACCGTCTGTGTTGCTTTTTCATTTTCCATCTTTTCTAATTGTTCAAAAATGTTTAACGTTGAGATATTTTTTTCGTACGTAAGTTACGTTGCCTTTGGTTTTTGTCAATTACATGGCATGGAATCTCTCTTTCTTTAATGAAATCTACTACACGTTAAAAAAGGGTTGTATTACAAATAATTCATAATTTAGTTTTATGTAACTGCATTTGTTAGATGTTCGATACGGATAGCAAGCCTAACGCAGAGTGTGTATTGGCATTTATTATTATATATTATTATTATACTTGTATTCTAAAGCATGTTTCTTTGTGGCACTTTTTTTTCTAATGTTTTAAATATGTAATACTTTTCGGATAGTTTTTCTTACATAAGTCACGTTGCATTTTGACCTTTGTCATTGTCCATTTCATAGTATCATATTTCTCTCTTTTTGTACGGCATTCCATGCTGCCATAGTTCAAATAAAAAGTAAGTCGGTTATGGCTAACAAATAATTAATATTAATTTAGTTTTAACATTTGTTAATTGTCTGTTATTAGTGATGACCTTAATTTAAGATTGTAGTTTGGCATTAATATTTAAATTCTGAAACATGGAATAAATCATAATTTTGATTATTTATGATCAATTCCTATGTATTTTTTATACGAACACATGGTATAGGTACTTGTAATACAAACAACTTTTTTTTTTTTAATCTTTTAAAGAAGATATTAAATTTCATGTGGTTGATTTTGATTATTTGAACTTGCATAAATTGAGAAAAAGTTAATATTCTACCTATGTAGTTGTGGTGTTGATTTTGTAGTTTGTATTGTTGAGAATTTCGTCAATTTTTAATTGTTAAATGAGTTCAAAGTTTCGCCATTTTTGCATGATGTTTTGCGTTTTTCGTTTACAAAAAAAAATCGAATTCAAAGATGTTATTTAGGTTAAACGAATTCGAAATTTGTAGTTTTCTTCTTGTTGGGAGTTTCGAATTCCACCGTTTTTGGACGAAGTTTTGTGTTATTGCATATATTGCTATGAAAAGTATGATGTCTTAGGTTTGCGGTTACCAAGTAGGATCTCAAAAAGTCATTTGGTACCAACTAAAACATGCTTTAAATTTCCATAGAAAGCCTTGTTAAACGAATTTTAAAAATTGCCTGGCTGACTTGAACAAAGATTTCTGCGAAATGTTTCACAATTTTGCTTTAAAGGTCTGAGATGAAATTAAAATCAGCTTTTTTGCTGAAATTTGCAAACTTTTGCTTACTTAACCGAGTCTGAAGATGATTTACTTTGATTTAAACGTAACAGGGAATATTTATAGGATTTGTATCTGCAGTGGTTTCCCGTTGCCTCCTTTTGTGACCGTGTATTAAGTGTATAAATATGTCTTGTTACTATCTGAAGTCGACCACTCCGCAGACAGAATCATTAATTAAACCAGACGATTAAATGCCTTCAATTCTTTGTAAAAATCCTTACCACTGCGTGAGATTCGAACCCAAGACTCCTAGCTAGGAGCCCAGCGCTCTTACCACTGCGTCAACGAGCTCTCTAATATTAACTAATAGAATTCAAAGCTCAGCTTGTGGAAATTTAGACGGCACTGTTGGAATTTGAACTAAACGTCGCGAAACGTCTGAGGTTCAGACATTTGAATTTTATTTTAGGTTTAAAATGAATCAAAATCATTCTTAAAATAGACATTCCTTCTAAGTTTTTTTTGTTTCACTTTCCTTAGAATGGCTTGAAATTTTATTTCTTTAAACATAAAATTTTCATCTTCGTTGCTTTGGTTCTTTTGTGAATAAAAATAAGTTATGTATTATCAGTCATTTGAGAATAATGCAGAAACCTTTCCCAAATAAATTATTTTGAAGCAGTTAGTATTAGAAATGTACAAATTTAGTAATGTGAAGATGGCCGAGTGTTCTTTCTAGGCTAGTCTCTTAACTTTATTAAGTTTTGTTCTAACATAAAATACGATTAGAATTTTCTTTCTGAAGAAATTCAGCTTTTATAGCTCTTTCGCTTTCACAGCTCCACGAAATTCAAACAGGTGAAAAAAACTCTAAACAGTTCTTAATACGAAAACACAAAATTCCAATAGAATTTAATTTAAAGGTTGTCCTTTGGTAGCTGTTTTTGCATTTCTTAAATGTAGAAACAAGTTTACTGTACTTTCTGCCGTTCAGATTTTGTCAAAATCGAATTACATTTTACGAAGCTGCTGCTACATCGAATCCATATAGCTTTTTACTAAAAAGAACTTGAAATATTTTTTATTATGAATCTATTTTCTTCTTCAGCAGTTTGGCGAACAAAATTATTTCCAATTTGGAATTTCCACACAAACTGCTTTAAATGATATTCCAGCACATTCTAAAACTACTTACGTAAATGTAGCACTGAAATTTTTCTAAAAACGTACAATTCATCTAAAAGACTATATTTTAGGTAAGTTTTATTCAAAGATCGCCGCCGTGGTCCAGTGGTTAAGTCATTCGACTATAGCGCGGACGGTCTCGGGGCCAAACCCGAGTCGGATGCTGGGCGGGTGGCCTATCCAGTTACTGAAAATAATTGGGAACCGAAACACAGTAGTGGAGTAACGAAGGTAAGCACGGTTGTCGAAGGCGTTGGTGTTCAGTGGCGGACTGGCAAATTTAACCGGCCCGGGAAATTTGGTAGTGACCGGCCTCCTCTCACTTTTATTAGGGTGGCCCATAAAAAATGTTTTTTTTGTGGAAATTTTATTTAATAATAAAACAACAAACATCCACTCTTATTCACTAAAGTATAGACCCTTGCCATGCTGGATCTTTCGAGGTAAAGAATTCTCGGCATGCAGCTTCAACTTCTTCAACTCTTGTGAAATTTCTTCCACGCAGGAAGTGTGCCATCGATCGGAATTAGTGGTAATCTGAAGGTGCAAGGTCTCGACTATAAGCTGGATGAGGTAGAAGCTCTAAATCCAACTCCCTAATTTTCGAGCGAGTTTCAATAGCAGTATGGGGTCTGGCGTTATCTTGCTGTAGAATTGCGCCCCTCCTATATACCAATCCAGGGTAATGCCGACGTAGAGCATCATGCATCCTGTCCAACTGCTGACTATAAAGGTTGGCGTCAATGGTTCTTCCATCAGGAACCAACTCAAAGTGAATAACGTCTTGAAAATTTCACCATACCCACAACTTGACCTTTGTCTGAAACCTTTCTCGTTTTGGGGCAGTTAACGCAGGTTGTCCGATGGTAATCCATTGATTTACTTTGTTAAGATTATTAAAATATACCCGTTTCTCTTCGCAAGTATCGATCCGTTTAAAAAACGTTCGCCCCAAGGCCAAGGATTTGAAAGCAGCCGATTGCAGACCTCAACTCGTCTTTCTACCATTGCTGGTGTCAATTCATGTGGAACTTTTCTGCAGCGTCTATTGGCCTTTCCAATTTGATGTAAATGATGCAGTATGGTTTCTTTGAAATAACCAAGTTCTGCTGACAACTTACGAGTACTTGTAGATGGATTAACTTCAACAGCGTCTCGCAGTTCTCGCAGTTCGTTGTTACTCAACAAATTAAGCCGACCAGAACCTTGTTTCCCCTTGAGACTTGTATCTCCACTTCACATATTTTTTTAACTGCGGCGGTTGCAGAAATGTTTTGTTTCCAATAATGACGCAAAATTATCAAAATTTCGTACTTTTCGTCTGCCATTATGACGTTTGTTGTAGCTTAGAAACAAAAGAATAACAAAAGTAAATCGATCAGAGATATTCGCCTACTTGACTAGTTTTTAATGGTGTATAACAATAGCACATCATTTAATGTTTTTCAAATGCGAGTAAAAGAGCTCTATAAAAACGGCATTTTTTATGGGCCATCCTAAAATATGTATTATAATAATAATTAGGCTGTCAAAATCAAGCCCAGCTAAATTAAATATTTCATACAGTATTTTTCACCTAGCATTTGGGTTGTGACGTCAACTTGCTCCGCCCAAAAACTGCATGGGTAGACACGCGTTCGTGCGCAGAAGGCAATGAAAACCTAGTTTAGAAAGAGATGAAGTATAGTTGTATTGTGAGTTTATTGACAGTGCGTTCAGGTGTTTGAAGTCGCCGGGTGTAAGTAAACGATTTACCTGCAGTCAAACCCATAAGAACAATTTCTGATAATATTGACCGGCCTCAGTACTACCGGCCCACCGGGAAAGTTCCCGGACTCCCGGCGGCCCAGTCCGCCCCTGTTGGTGTTTACCACATCACCCAGCACGCATAGTGTGCGAAACAACCGAGATATAAAAGCGACTTAGGAGGCCTTAACCCTCCATGTTGCCGGCCATGCTCCCTGATGGAGTGTAAGTGCCGTTACCTTTACCTTTACTTTTATTACACAAAGCTGAATTAGAATTTTTTAGTGAGGAATTGGGTTTTTGCAGCTGTTTTTATGCTTCTTAGTTTTAGTACTTAATTGAAACATTATTGTGCTTTTCTACCTTTGAGATTTTGTTAAAATCGGACCATATTTTAAATTTCCGTACAAATTGCTTTAAATAATATTCGGGGATGACCAAAAAAAGTCATTCGCTGCAATCCTTCTTAAAACCCCATTTCTTCTAACACGTCTTTTTAGCTAGATTGATCTTTAAGCCATTTTGCATTTTGATTCGGATATAAATTTTAACTGAAACAGAAAATATTTATAATTTATTACTTAATTGAATGTTATTTTACGTAGCAGATTTCGTCAAAATCGGATTACATTTTACGAAAATGCTGCACCAAATCCAAGTAGGATTTTACTGAGATAAACAGGAAATATTTACGCCACACTTTCTTTACTGTTTCGATGCTTTGTTGAGTAAAACTATAAGGTTCGTAATTATTGAAATTTCCAAACGAATTGCTTTGAATAGCATTTGGAGTTGTTCCAAAATTTCCTTTATTGGAAAAATTAGGTATCTACCTATTTCAAGCAAGCGTCTTTCTAATAAAGCAATTTTTAACCGAATTAAGCTTTAGGTCATAAGAATTATTTTATTATTCAATATGTCTGTCTTGTGATTCTTGTTTGAGTTGGGAATCTCACCAATTAACACTAGCCAAATCCAAACCCTAAAATTCCACCTGTTTGATTTTTGCAGGAAGTAGTATCGATAAAATACGAAACATTTAAACGAATGCGTTCCGTTTTTATGCAAAATATTGAATTCATTAATAGTTTAGCAACTTACGCGCCTGTTTAACCAAGTGGTTTGACACAATTTTGCCTAATAAGCAAGTTAATTTGTTGTATTTAAATATCTGTAAATGAATTAATTTTTCACGCGAGCTCTTGCTTAATAGAAAACGTAACACGCTAGAACTATCAAAGAAATTTTCTTGAATTATTTTTCAGCGATTAACTAGTTAGCAACATAATGAATAAATACACAATCGCTTGTGCAAAACATCAATTAAACACGGGTTAATATCCGTGTAACCTTTTGTAATACATATTCTAGATTATAAAAGGCGTAACAGTATGATATTAATAAATGAGTCGCTATTGCGAAATTGCTTAAATTAAGCTTTTTATTATAAAGGTTCCGCGAACTGACATATTCAAAACCCCAAACAGGCAAGCCTTGATGATTGGAGCTTTGATTTTTGTTAGGTTTGAAGATTAGAGTGTTGAAAGTAGCATCAGTCGTTTTTAAAACGTGTTTCTAAAAATCCACGAATTGAAAATTATGAAGCTATAAAACAAGCAGGCCTTGGTGATTGTACCTTTCTTTAATTTTCGTTAGATCAAAAGATTACGAAAGTAGCATCATTTAGCTTTTTAAAATGTGTCTTTAAACATTGGCAACGTTAATTTATTCAACCTTAGAATTAAATGCACCGAAAGTAGAAGTTTTGTTGTAAAGTTGACCTTTATCGTGCATTACTTTAGTATAACAAGTTATAAACAAGGTTAATAGTCGTTAGATGATACTAAAACTATAACCACAACCACACTATCTCACACCTTTTTCTTTGGAAGGCACGTTCATTAAATCATATATGAAGGATGTGATAAAATTCAGGAAGTGGTGCAACCTGTTTCTTGATTTTATTATTTTATTGTTATAATTTGGTTTTTGGTAGTGCATGAATGAGTCTTCTGGATGGGATTTTATGGTGGTTTTTGTTTCGTAAGCGTAATTTTTGATGAAGTGGCCGATGTTGATGGTTTCAGAAGGTTACAAACTGAGAAGATAAATCTCAAAAATGGCTTTACAATTTCGCCTCAGGAAGTTCAATCAAAACTATTTGTTTATTATTGGAAACCTATTTTTAAGGCTCAAATATGTTAAGAATTCATACCTTTAGAAGATATAATTATATTTAATTGTAATTAAAATTAATTGGTTGCAAAGGTTAAACATTTTATACACCGTTCACTTTGTATGTGGGCGATAGGTGGCTATGATTTCAGTTTATTTGGTTGGTAATGAAACAGGACAGCCTATAATTGACATTCTGTGCCCAAGTTTAGGTTATGCATGAGGTGTTTTGTTGTCAAACCTTGCCTTTAGGAAAAAGTTTATTTTGATCAACCTCAAGAACTCATAAAACAAATTTTCAGACTTCTAACAAATAGTATACATTTGGTAATGTGCCGTTTCTGTTGTGAACCATAACCATAAAATTAATTGAGTGTAACTTTTACTGACAAAGCTGATTTGTGGTATCAAACAGTGGCGTAACTGATACGCTCGCCGAACCTCCGCTTTGGGGAGGGTGTATTAAAGGGGTGCAGAATATTTTCTTTGTTATTTTTTTAACAAAGTCCTTCACTAATCATCTACGTAGTTTTACAAAATTTTTGGAATAATCGTTGGGTGAGGGCGTAGTTGTAAAACGTGCGGTGGAGAACCACAGGGTTGCTTCTTTATGTCACTGCAGCGATATTTACACTAAGTGATATCGCCTATTGTGGACAAAAAAGCTTGCAAATTTGATTTTAATTTTTACACGAAAAATGCTAATTTTTATAGTAATTTTTCTTCGATTGTCTCAAAAGCTTTTGTGGTTTCAATATAAATAACTTCTGGCTACGCCACTGAAAATTTAATAAGTTAGTTCTGATTTCAGTCGACTGAAAAAGTCTGTATTTTCTAATCTTGTAGAAATAATTCGTACTTAAAGCATCATAAATAAGGTTTATTCTGGCACTGACACAAATCGGTTGTAAAAATACTATGTTATTAAATGTACGATCATACGTGTATTACTCATGCATATTCTTGTCTCGATGTTGTTGTACATTGTTTATGACATTCTTTACAACTAAAATTATACGTTTTTTAATTAAAATGTAAAAAACAGGTCCGCCTTTGATTTCAATAATATTCAATTCATGGCGTGAATCAAAGTGTAATTTTTATGTTTCTGTTTTTTTCTGTTACGAGCACCGTATGTAATGACTTAATTATATTGCATTTGTTTACAAAAAGGTGTCGTATTTTTAAAGCAGTTGGTCATTGCTAATAATATATTTGAGCTAATCATCCTGTGCATTACGGATTATTCTTTGCGTACTCAGTTCAAAAACGTAATGAAACGCAAGGTAATAAATGATGTCAAGCAATATTTATGGCTTGGAATTTTTACATTTTTTTAATTTGAAATAAATTAAAATTGTTACTTTGTAAATCTTTTTCACTGATATTGGGTAAAAATGAGACTTTGAATATTAAATCTGGCTTGTCTTTTTCGTGAAATATTCTCAGTTTCAGTATTAAAACAGATGAAGGCTATGATTTAAGATCTTGAAAAAGCTGTGTTGGAGATATAGATTTGTTGGTATACAAGGCTTGTCCTGTTGAAATGCAACAATTTTATTTTATTTTAACTTTAACCTTGTGTATGTTTCCCTGTTTCTCAGTAGAAATCACACGGAATTCCTTTTTAGGTTATATTTTATAGCAGAGCTAGTTTTAAACATAATTCTTTTGTTCAAATAAAAGTAATTCTAATAAAGCCATATTTGGATATTCTCTACATACTATACCTACTTTCAACATCCGAAAAATAACACCGTTAGATAATTAAATAAATTTGTTTAATAAAATCGAACTGTTATTGTTATTGTTATTATGTGCTTATTATAATTTTTGTTTTTATTAATAAACTCAAATGATGCTTTAGCACGAAAGTACCACGATCTCTTGACCTTGTTAAAGCGATTTTTACAAAAAACTACTTCAATTGCAAGGCTTAATTTTGTTTGGGCATTTTTGTTTTTCTTATAAAAATTTAAGTAGGTATGAATTTTTGGTAATTTTAGAGATTTTCACAGAAAACCATGAAATGTCTATTTTGTATTTGTATAGTACTTAGCAAAGTAGGGTTTTGCCAAGCAATATTTTATGCTTTGGAATTTTTGTAAATTTTTGTAATCTGAACAAAATTAAAATTGTTATTTTGAACATTTTATTTATTAATATTTAGTAAAAATGTGATTTTGAATATTAAATCTTTATCGTTTAATAATATTTAGTTTCAGTATGAAAATAAGAGTGTTAGGAAAACTATGTACTTCATTCACAATGAGAAGTGAGAAAGCTGTATTACAGAGACAGATTTGTTGGCCAAGACTTTTTCTATTTTAGATGCTAAAATTTAATTTTAATTTCCTGTCGGCGTCCCTGTTTTCACATTACCAATCAAGTGGAAGTCTTTTTTAGGTTGCGTTTTGTTACACAGCTAGCTTTAAATGTTCAAATTAAAATAATTCTTATAGGCCATACTATTTTGTAATTTTCTGCATCTCTCAACATTCAACATCTTGAAGATAACACTTTTTTGGGTTATTACAAAAAATTTATTTGTGTATTTTTTTAATTAATAAACTAAAAAATTATTTTAGTTCTAAAAAGCGTTGAATGTATTATAGGTACGTCTAATAAGCTTATAATCTATTCATGATTTTCTTGGATAGGAGTTAGCAAAAGGTTTGTTTTTCGGAGGTTCTGTTTTTACTAGTTTTGTTAATTTTATATTAAGTAGCTAAATGAACAATTGTTTCTGATTTATAATACTAACTTACGGTATAATGCAGTTTTTCTTTACATTGAATTCGACATTTTGCTACAATGTGATTTTTTAAAAACTCAATTGCAGCAGGCCGTATTCTGACTTAATACAGACAGCTCTAAGGTTATTAATACACAATACGGCCTGCTGCAATTGAGTTTTTAAAAAATCACATTGTATTATGTATGCTACGTTTTGTCAAAAAACCACCCATGAAGTATATAAAAATCTGGTTTTCAAAACGATTTCTAGAAAAAACTGATTCCCTTGCAAGAAATATTTTGTTTGAGCATTTTGTTATTGAAGAGAAAGAAAAATCCATTAATTAATGGGCAACTCGAGTTTGCCAACATGAAAAATTCCGTTAATTTATACCATAAATTTCTTAACTTAAGTCATAACGACACAAATAATATCTGCTCAGTATTTTGGAAACATGGCGTTTTCTATAACTAGAACTTTGAAACTTTATTTTATTATTTGCGTGGTTGAAACACCCATGGAGTATATACAAATCTGGTTATTAAAACAAGCATTTTCTTATTTTAATTTAAATTTGTGTAAGTTTCCCTGTTTTTCATTACAAATCACACGAAACTGCTTTTTAGGTATGTATTGTAACAGAGCTATAAATAATAGTTCTTAACTCCATTCTCGAATTTATATTCAATTATTCAAGTAATTCGTATAAACCATGTTTGGCAATTCTTTGCATACAATTTAATATACCACTTCGATTATTAAATAAAATTTATTTATTTATTTATTAATAAATTAAAATCATGGCTTGAAAGCATTGTAAGCCTAATAAACTTATAAATCTATTAATGATTTTTTGCATAGGAGTTGGCCAAGATTTGCTTTTTCTGAGGTTTAGTTTTTACTCATTAATTAAAGGACCACTGGCGTTTTTAGTTTTACCAAATCGAAAAATTCTGTAAATTTCATATCAAATAAATTGGTTATCGTTTCTAATAGTAACTTAAGTCATAAAGGAATATTATCTGCCCAGTACATCGGAGACATAGCAATTTTCGTAACTTGAAATCTTATTTAGAAGAAAACTATTATTTGCATGGTTAAGTTTTGCCATGTGAATGAAACGCGAATGAAGTACTTACATACAGTGTTTCCGAAAAGTATGTAACAAACGGGAAACTTTTATTATCAATTTCTCAAAAAAGTTTATTCGAGTGAGTAAAACGAAAGTTAGACTTAAATATATTTGAAGAATTGGAATTGACGACAAGAGTAAGCTATATCTACCTTTCAAAATTTTGGAAAATATCTTAATATATTTTTGGCAAATAATAACTAGCAGCACATTAACAATACCTACTTAATTTTCATAAAGCACTACTAAATCATAAGCTTTCTCGTTTTTAATACAAAATTATTTACTTCCAGAAGGCACACAAAATTTCTTGTTGCAATGAATAATTTTTGGTAGCTTTCTTTAACAGAAATTAGAAACAAGTCTATCTGATTACATCAGTTATGCGTAAATGTTATTGCTTTAACTAAGTTTTATGTATTTTTAAGTAAAATAACTATGGCTGTAAGCTGTAACAAAAAATGTACTGCTTGTATGCCTTATGTAAGCGAATAATTATTGTACTTAAGAACAAAAGAGCATAGGATTTAAAATAGTGCTTTAGTGAAAAGGAAATCAGTTTTAATGTGGCATTAGTTATTATCGATCCAAAATATGAACATCACTGGAGTGGCCGAGTCGTTAGGGCGTTCAACTACAGCGCGGACGGTCTCGGAGTCAAATCCGAGTCGGATGCTCGGCGGGTGGCCTACGCAGTCACTGAAAATAATTGAGACCCGAAACACAGTGCTGTGGAGTAGGACCCCGTACGTATAGCGTACGATGCAACTGAAGTATGAAAAGGCCTTAACCCTACATGTGTAGTCACGGCAATCGTATTTTATCAAGTAATATTCTTTGAGAAATTAATAATGTGGAAAACACTGTATAAATAAAAACGAATCGAAATCCGTTTTTCAAAACACTTTTTATGGAAAATAGCCTTAATTGCAGGGTTTAATTTTGTTTAGACAGTTTTTTGCTTAGAAAATTTCAAGAAAAGGCTGGTATTTCAGAGTTTACAGAAAATCATGAATTACCCATTTCATAAATTGAATCTGATCCACCACACAGGGGGCTTATAAATCATATTAGGTATAGGTAATAGTAATAATAACCTATGCTAAATCCGTATTAATTTTGTAACTAATTATTAATGTAAATTAATAATATTTGGGCTGACATCAGGTTAAAGAGAAAAATAATTACAACAAAATATCTGAAATAAAGATTAGATAATTATTTCACTTCCCATTTCATATTTATCTTGTATCTTTCGTATCTTCGCGCATTTACTGCTAATAATAAACATACATAATTATAACTTATTTGATTTATTTAATAACATTGGAGGGCAAAAATCACATACCACAGATCGCGTATGAAATAATTTAATCAGAAACACAGTTCAGACTTGTGTATTTGTGTTTATTTAAACGATCAACATTTTTAATCTTTAAAAATATGCAAAAGTTTGTAAATAAAATTATAAATTTTGTTATTTTGTAATACATATTAGGCTGGAAATTCTTCGTTACATCAGAGGTCATTTCTAGGTTAGAGAGTTCCGTCATATTTTGATCAAAGTATGTTATTTAATTACCTAACTGGTATAAAATTATTCAAGGTTAGAAAATATACATTTTTATATATGTAGGTATATTTATTTAAGAACTTTGGTGAATGTTTTCTCTCAAGAAAACAAACGAAGAATGCCCAGACTTATTGGTTTGATTTCTATTTATTTATTTATTTACATGTTCGTCATGAAAGAATTACTTGCAGCTTTTTAGTCACTTTAATTTCGAAACTCAAGTAAGAAGTAGAAAAATATGCATTTGGGTATCAACATTTTAAAAGTTGACTAATCATAAATACATACAGAAGTACAGCTTTAAGTATATCAGTATTTTACAGTAAATTCGCCTATTTTTCGAAATTAACACGGTTTATTACTATTTAAATATTTTCTGAACGTTTGTTGCGGCGAGTTTGATATTTTGTAAAAAAAAGTGTAAAAACAGTTACTGTTTTTCCAGCAGATTTTTACTTATATTTCTAATTTAAAAAAAAGTGTTTAGGCAACCACCTTTTCTATCGTCTAACTGATGTACGAATTTTGGAAAATCCGGCCACGACTCAGATTCGAAACTGTGCCCTGTAGATTACAAAGTGAACTTTTAATCACCAAGTTATCAACAGACCCTTTTATTTTTATTACTTAATGAAGTTTAATGCTTTAATTAACTACAGGTTCTTGACTTTGACAGTACGTCTATCAAATCTGTCAGAGTTTTAAATATGATAATATTAATGAGTTTATTTAATTGTAATTAAGTCATCTAAACAAAAATCGGAAAATTATATAGGGGAGGAATTCAAGCTTGTTTATTTTTCAAGCGAAGTTACAAATTAAAAACAACCGCCAAACCAGTGTGTACGACAACAGCATATTTTTGCATTTTATGGCATGTTATTTACGTCCTGTTTACTTGCTACAGGTGTATGTAAGCACAGGTTTTGGATAATCCAAAATTTGAATTTTTCTGAAAACGTTCAAATTGTAGAACAATCTTGATTCTTACAAATTTACATTTAGTGCTTCCTCACGTGCTTACGTTACAATCAATGTAAACCTCAACTGTTATTCTTATCATTAATTGCACAATACAAAATTAACTGTGTAAATTTAAATTACAAACCGGACTAGCTTGCGCTGTTACTAACGAAATAAAAATGTAAACCTTTTGTATTTTTACGTATTTTACGTTTCCTTATGACAGATAAAATCACTATTTCACCAAGTTCACAATTAACGATAACATAAAAACAATAACTACACAAATAAAAATAAACACCACATACACTAACGCCGTAGTTTATACAACTAGTATTATTAATCCAGTCCCAATAAGAAATATTCACAAACGACTGCGTCAGCAAGGCCGCATTTTAATGTAAATGCCTCTCTACAAACGCGGCGACATTAATTTTATTTGCCTGATTATGCGAAACGGAGTCCGAGATTTAAAAGCAACGTTTTCGCAGCAAAAATCCCGCTCGATTTTTCAAGCTTGATTTAGAACTGCAGTATTTTTTTTATGAAGTCCGATTGCACAACTGTTCTGCAGAAATAACGAAGACATTAATTTGCGGTTTAAATAAGACGCACGAGAATAATTTAGAAATATTTTAATAGATATGACCTCATAATTATGTCGTCTTTTAGAATATTAGGAAGGGTCAAGTATTGTGATCCAACAATTTGCTTTTCTAACACTGATTTAATATTCTGCCGACGAAACGTTCGCTGGTGGGCTTCTGGTTTCGTAAGCGAAAAAGTCGATTTAAATATTTTACTAAAATACGGTTCGACAGATGTGAGAATTTGTTAATTTCTTGGCCGACGATTCCAGTTTTTTCTACCAGAATTTACATAATGTTAGTTTCGATTAATTTGAATAAATTAGTAGTCGTCTTTTGGTTCGATATTTAATTGTTGATATTAAAATGCGTTTTTTTAATTTTTTGTATGTTAATATTTTTTGCAAACGTTCAAACTTTCATAATTTTATTTTTAGAATAATATTAGAAAAGAAGAGTTGGTCGACAGGAAGCGTTAAAAATGTTAATGAAGGGGTTCGTAAAAAATGCTAAACCCGTTTGAGTTGCCTAGGATTTACGGAACATATTTTCAAACGTTCAAATTTGACTTTTATCAGCATGCTATGTGTTATTTTTAACATTTTTCACTTTCATTTGCCGTGATTACTACATTACTACATTTAGCAGAATAGGTTCGATTAGTGTTACTTATAGGGGGTCCCCCTGTGGAATCCCACGTTGCATCTAGTAGAAAAACCCTCGGGGATGTTGGGTACCGTCGGCTACTTTTAGATCTGAAAGTAGGCAGAGCTGTGCCGGAAGCCAGCTATGACGGAACATAGCCGACCAATGGGAGATCCACCCATGACGATGTTCCGTCCATCCTAGACGACCAGTACTTGTAGGAAGTCCAACAGAACAAAGAATATGCGGAGGCGGGCCTACCTGACCATCCCGAGGGGCATAGCCCGGGCATCACTGCCATAGGCAGGTCGAGGATATTTATAACTACGCCTAGTTATCAAATCCCCAAGCATATAACTAGTTATCTTCAGGTCCTAGAGCTCTCCCAGAGCCTCATGCTCTAACAAACAACAACGAGCCTCATGCTCTGATAAACAATATGCCCCAACAAGCTTCGGCGCTTGTCCAACACAACAATAACAACAATATCAACAACAGCAACAACAAGCCTCACTGCTTGTCCACATAAATAACAAATTCAGCTGTTCATACCGACCTCATCTCATCGGACATACAATCTCATCTATTCAACAATCTCAACTACTGATCATGCATACAATTACATAATTACCGACCAGCTTCTCATCTTTACGTTACTAATGATACAGAAATGCATCTTACACGACTATTTCACACACTTGGTCTTTATTAACTCATCTTAAATTACACAAGTGTATACTAACGTGTCCCGTCACCGACTATCCCTCAAATTCTGACCTAAGTCGAAAACCCTTGAATCGTAACTAATCCCTTTATTTTAAACGCTCTCGTTTGAGTTTTGTAAACAAGCGGTCCTTGTTTTAAGAAATCTAATGCTTCCGTCACCGTCGCCAAAAAGTACGTACAACATATGGATAAAAATTAAAGCAATATTCTGCTGTTGGTTGGAAATTTTCTTTTAAATAATTTCTGGATGTTACTTTTACAACCAAAGGCCTAAGGAAAGCATAAACGTATCTAATACATTTTTATGATGAAATTGCACTCCTTAAAACACTATAATGGCCAAGCGAAAAAAACAGCAGCAGCGACTGACTTGCTTATTCGTCATTTAGTGAAGCAAGTAAATCTCTTGGTGAAAATCTTGTTTTATCTTTTTTTTTGTCAGTGTTTTTCATCTCATTGTGGATACACACCTCCTCCAAGCTCTTCCACACCTCCCCGACATGTGCTGTCGTTATCCATCTTTTGTCTGCTACCTTTCTTACGTAATTATACCATCGCGTCATAGGACAGCCTTTACTCATTTTTTGTTGTTTTTCGGGTCAATCTATCTTCAATCTTTCGGGCTATGTGCCTTACCCACCTCCATTTTGCTTTCATGATAGTTATGCAGCTGTCTTTTCTTTTGGTTTTTCCTCTTATCCAGCTGTTAGTGCCCAAGTTTCTGTTGCGTACGTCAGTACTGGGATGACACTCTGATTTTCATTTCTATTGTAAATTTTCGCTTTCTATTTTTCAGTGTACGATTCAGTTTCTCAAAGGCGCCCTAGGCCATTTTTATTGGTCTATTTAGTCCTGCGGTCTGCATTCCTTTATTGATTCATGTGGCTTGCCACAAGTGCATATGTACGAGTACTACTGCTTCTAGTTGTTGTCCGTTTAGTTAGTAATGTTAATGTTTCCATGATCTGCTTTTTGTTGTATGTGCATTGTTTTTGTCTTCTCCATATTGATAGTTACTTCTTCCGATTTTGTCCTCAGTTCTTCTAGAATATTTTGTAGGTCGTCTGTATTGTCGTATTACATCATCTGGATACTTGAGGTTGTTTATTATTAATGATTAATCCATATTCTTCCCATTCTTTAAAGATATCTTCCATCACCAAGGTGAGCAATTTTGGGGATATTGTATCGCCTTGTTTTATATCTCTGGCTACTTTTATTTTCTTTGTATCTGAGTGTAGTCTGTCACCTCTTTGTAAATGTTGTAGTTCAATGTACGAACTAGAACGTCTTTAACAATTTTTTAATGAGTTGATTATTGCCCATGCTTCCAGAGAGTCGAAAGTCTTGCTGTAATCCACGAAAGCCAAATATAGGCCATAATTATATATTTTTTCGGTTTTATTTCGTAGGTAGTGTATGTGGTCCAGAGCGCTAAAACTTTCTCTGAACCCTGCCTGTTCCGTCGAGTGGTATGGATTTATCGGTCAGCCTGTTTGTGATTATTTTTGTTACGAGTTTATATAGTTGATTTAGCAAACTAATTGGTCTATAATTTTCCCTTTTTATGCAGTAAGGTGATAACGGCATTATTCCATTCTTTCAGAATCCTCTTGATTGCAAGACACTTGTTGAATAATATTTTCGGTTTTTATTTAAGCAATTCGGGAATTACCCCGTTTTCCTCGGGTGCATGACTGTTTTTTAGTTGTATCTGGGATATTTTTTGCTCCTACATTTTATATTATTTTTGTTGTTTCTGTATGTGTTGTGTTGTTTTACGTTTGAGTTATACAAATCCTGATAATATCTTGTTGTTTCAATTATTTCGCTTCTGTTTGATGTTATTCTTCCATTTCTTGCTTGGATTTGGTGTATCTGATTTTTGTTGTTATTTATTCTTCTGTTTAGTATTTTTATGCAATTTCGCTTTCTTCTATAGTTCTCAGTACTTGATCTTTGTTATACTATTTGCAGATTCGTCTTTGGCGTTTCTGTTTATTAGCTTGTTTATTTCAACGTATTAACTTTTCCATTTTTTTATCATTTTATCAGCTACCCCGTAAGTTCTTCGTTGTATTAGTTTTCTGGTGTTTTTACATAGTTTTATTTTCTGTTTGTGATTCTGAGTTTTTACTGTTTTAATTTCGGCATTTATTAAGATGTCTGTTATATTTTTGTTAATTTGGTCTACTGATTTTTGTTGTTTTATATTTCTTCTCCACAGGCTTGTTCGCAACTCCTTTTGGTATTTTGCGTTTTGTTCTTTTAGAGATAGAGTTAGAGTCTATTGGATTTTTATCCTATCTCGTCAGTTTATTTCTTACCTTCTTGGCCTTTAACGTAAATTTAGCCCTGATTAGTCTGTTAGCATTCCTCCTTGGAAATTTTATTTTATTACTGATACGTCTGTTACTGTGTGCTTGTGGGAGCACTGTGTTAGGGTTTCCTTTTTTTAGTCATTTTTAGTCCATGTTAGCACGTACGCCTCCTTCATAGATTTCCATTTCGTGCGGTTCTGTGCCTTTCTCATTCACGATAGACCAGCAGTGTCCTTGACCCATCTGTTGGGCGGTCTGCCTCTACCTCATGTGCACGGTCTCCACTGTGGCATGCTCTTTGACCATCTTCTTACATTTGCTCTCGCCACGTGTCCAGCCTAGCTTTTCCTTCACGTCTATGACTTGTTTGTTGCCTAACCCATGTGTTTGTCCTTCTGTCCATCAATGTAAGTATGTTCTGGCATTGCTCTCTCCATAACTCTTTGCGTAATTGTTAATCGTTGTATATGCGTCTTGGTGAAGGTCCAGTTTTCGGCCACGTATGTTATAACAGGCGGGATACACTGATTAAACACTTTGGTTTTTAGATCGTAACAGCAGTTACTGTGTGCTCATTTTATTCCCAATTCTGAATAGGCAACATACATTACACGCCACAGCGGAACCTTATGAAATCAGTGTGGATGGTTGCCTATTCAGACTGAATATCCCTTGCTATCTTGTTAAGTAAGTCACTGAACCTAATAAAAATCTGTCTTCTCAGTAAGAATTACACAAATTTAATTGTGATTTAAAAGTGATTTACTTTGCCTGACATGGTGATAGATCTTTGCTACACTGGAACTGCAATTTTCCATGCTCTACAGAGTAAATCTCATTTACATAGCAAGGGAGGTATGTGCTATGTAAGTAACTATATCGCTTCCTCAATAAAAATTTCACCAAACTGCCTTAAGTTCTATGCTTCATAACAAAACCAAGGCTGCTAGTTACAAAATTGATTCTGTTATTATAGTTAGAATAATTCAAGCATACCATTGTATTTGGAAACGGAGAATCCTTTACATAACCTAGCATGCATTTGACATCTAACAAAATAGTAATGTTCAAATAAATATAAAACCAATATAATAAATTATAAGGAATCATAACTCAGTGTGTTCTAAAAGGATTGCGAATACATTATACAGATCCGGAATATTTCTGCAAAGCAAAACCGTGAAAAACTCGTATTACACAAATCAAATAACACAACCGCAAGCAAACGTGCGATCTTTCTAATACGTTACATAAAAGCATACTTCCAGCAATTTTTTTTTCGGCCAATATTCGGCCACGTAAGACAATAAAACTCAGTTGAAGATGTAATATTTTCATGTTGCTTAATATTAAAGACATGTCTGCAGGCAATTTACGCAAATTAATGTAATTTGCTGCCTTTGAAAGTAAGAATCCACCGAATTGTAATTTTCTAGGTTTGAAATATTACCTTCACGTCTCAGATTTCCAGCATTAACTTTGACTGTGCTTTTTTCAATTTCTCGGGGTTTTTCTGATTAGACTTAGCACAATGAAAGTTATTGGAGTATAAAAATTCTTTTTCAGTTTATTTACAACCTAACTTATACCAGCATACATGAGTAAAAAGCAAATCGTGTGAGTATATTAGTGGCTTGGGGGAGATCCATCCATTGATGTTACTTCCAAATAAAAGGCTTACTCCTTGTTGGGTTGAGGGATAAGTCTTCTTTGGAGTGACTGGCTAGTTGATTTACAAGATCATTTTCGTGTGCCACAAGGGCATAGTGATAAACAGATGCTCAATTGCATCAGGCCGTATTCTGACTTAATACAGAGAGTTCTAAGGTTATTAAGACAGAATACGGCCTGCTGCAATTGAGTTTTTAAAAAATCACATTGTATGTAAATACCAGGTCGTCACGGAGGATTTGGTTGCTGACGTACGAAGGAGCTTTTGACATCATACGAAGTGTCTTGGTGTTGTGTGGTTTAAACTTTAAGTTGCTTGCCACGCCGCATTTGTTAAATAATACATTAACTTAGAGATCAGGTTATTATCGCTGGCTTGGCAATCAAGTAGTTATTGATAACAGTGTAACACTGCTGTGTGTCTAAAATAAAGTCTTCTTCCTTTGTGTTAATTATTATCTCATTTGTGCCACAAGAGCACATAAAACACTTGGACTGAAAGCACTGAAGAGTTTTAGTATTTGACGGTTTCGTACAACGCTAGAGTTGAACACCGAACGTACAAAATGGCTTCAGAATGGCTTTGTATAGGAGAATTTTATTTTATTAGGACCACTGGGACCGCCTTCCAATGAACCAACTCGTTTATTTAGCTTTAACGTTCATACCTACATAGATACTTAACTTCTGACTTTACCAGTATGACTGCATTCTTAACTGTGACTTGGGGACATCCACATGTTTGCTGGGAAACGTAACTTGGGCGGATATGTCGTTGTTGACTGTTATTCCCCATTTATTAAACCAATTCTGGAGAAGATGAAGGTGATGCCTGAGGTTTTCTGATGCCACTAACGGCATATCGCTGATGGACAGTACTACTGTGTCGTCAGCAAAAGTAGCAAGCTCAGTTGGCTGTAGTTGGAACATCTGCAGTATGTACCAGGTACAGGAGGGGTCCCAGTACACTTCCTTGTGGTACTCCAAGAAATGTGTTGATAATTCGAAAGGGCATTGTTAACTCTGACTTTCTCTCGTTCAGGTAGAATTTTAGTAACAGATATGTATTTGGCTTGGAAAGACTGACTTAATTTTGAGTAACAAATCCTTATGCCACTCTTGCTTAATATCTAAGAAAGCGGAGGTTCCAGATTTCTGGGTTTCCAATAATTCCATTATTTTTGCAACAATCCTGTGTCGCAAACCCACACACACGGATAGATATCTTCACGCCAACTCACGCCATCATCCGGCACAAAATCTCTCCAGAATCAATTCCCTCGTTCATCGTGCTATCACAGTGTCCCAACCCGACAGTCTTCATGTCGAGTTACCCCATAACCAAGAAAATGTCGTCTAGAATGGGTATAACAAAAGCGATGTTAGAAAATCATCCAAAAACAATTACACTCAGCACATCCTAAAAGTCTTCAAAATACCTGTACACCCCAGGCTACTGATTTCTTACCCTTCATTCGCCAAGTTACTGATCGCATAGGTAGAATTCTCAAAAAACATAACATCAAAACCATCTTCAAATCCCCTCCAAAAGTGTCACAGAGACTTCCTTCAGTAAAAGATAAGCCTTAACCCTTGTCATCAAGAGGCATCTATAGCATTCCCTGTTCTTGTGGTTTGGAGAAATTGGTCGCTCAGTACGCACACGTATCTGTGAACACAAACGTTGCTTGAAATCAGGTCTTCTCTCACACTCAGCTGTTGCTGAATATCATCACGTCACTGGCCATAAAATATTGTTTGAAAAGTCGTCAATATTGCCAATGCCCCTTATTTTCTCAACAGGAAAATCCGCGAGGCCATTGAAATCGCCAATAATAACTTGAATCGTGACACTGGTTATCATCTATCCAATATATGGAAGTCCGCTGTCACTGTTACTGGTTCCGCTCCCTCCACCCCTGATCAATCGTCGTCACAGTCCGATACGCTTTTCTATCTCTCTTCAGAAGGGTTTCGCCTCTGGCTTGGTTAACAAGTTGAGTTACCGTTACCCTTCTGCCTCTTGCTAAAAGAGTTTCGCTTTTGGCGTGGTTGACATACGTTGAGTTACCGTGCTCCTTTAGTGCTCCCATTTCCTCCTGAAGAAGTCTCTTAAAAAAGTGGCCGAAACGTTGTCTCAACAATGACACGGGCCAAATCCGGAAGATGTTTTGTTAATCCTGTGTGTTTGTTTCTTTAGAAAAATGCTACTCTTGCGGGGAATTTTACCTCAATTGGTAGAGGATTGGCATGAAGGTTAATGGTTCAAATTCCCAAAGAATTGATTTAAAATTTCGTAACGGTTTACTGGATATGAATAGGCAACACACATTTCACACCACAGGAAAAGCTTTCAGAAGCAGAACGGTTGGTTGCCTATTAAGAATGGGTTAGACCCAGTGAAATACAGAGGGTGTTCATTTTAAAAGTGAACGCCTACCAGCTTCCGAATAGGCAACACACATTGCATTCCAAAGATCACTTCTCTGTTTGATGAATTTCAAAAGTATTATGCAACGCAGTAGCCTTTGAAGTTTTTTAATTACATAATATAAAAGTCAAATACAAATTAGATAATAATAAGTATCTTTAACAACATAACCGTAATCAAGTACTAAAGGAGCTGTTCAAATTGTTGGCCATTATTTTCAATACATAATCTAAGTCTTCGTTTAAAATTACTTCTAACGGCAATTAACATCTGAGGAGTAATTGACTCGTTGAACATGTTGACTTTTAGCGATTAGCGATTTTGACACTGGCATAAAATAGATTTAAGACTACTATGTTGCTAACGTTTTTGAAATTTATTATACTACAGAGTTATCTCTGGAATGCAATGTGTGTTGCCTATTCACAAGCTGGTAGGCGTTCACTTTTAAAATGAACACCCTGTATATACTTCGTAACTGGAAGGGAGACTGCAACATTAGAAGTGAAGCCAAGTAATCCGCCTAGTCGTGGGTATCCCCTTCTCTTTCTTACTTACATATTGCCCATAAAGGCGCATGAAAAATGCTATATTTACAGATTAACACCAAGAAAAAGTTTAACAAGGTACACTTCGCTTGTCTCACTAGTGCAAGCGCGATGGTTATACCCAAAGCTTGCTTTCCTTGTCGGCTTCAGTCCATTCAGTAGGATTAGATGCAGTGACGCCCTTCCAGCTACGAAGTATATATTTCACTGGTTAGACCTTATGAGACAAAATGCCAGAGTAAAAAAATCCACCCCAATTAATTGTGTAGCAAGTATGGGAAAACTGGATTTTTCAAAGGAATTTTAAGTTCGATATTTTGACGAGTTGGTATATTGTTAATTTGCAAATAGCAAGTATGGAAAGTTCAATGAAGGCTCTTTGCCATTTATTGATAAACAATTATTATGCTTACAACCGTTCTAAAACATTTTTTTCCTTCAAGTTGTTATTCTAAAAACAAACTTTTCAAGTTTGCTATACTTTTAAGATCACTTCAAGTTGGCCACTAGAAAATTTCAACTCAATTTCCATATTTAAATTCACACAAGCATAACCGTTTCACTTCGTATTACTGTTTTTTGTTAGTATCTATTGTAGATTTTTATTGCTCGATAAAAGTTTTACAGTTACCGATAAGGCAAGCTTGTTGTTCTACGTGGTCTAAATTACAAGCCCAGATTAAACTTCTAAGGTCATCCGAATAAGCGTGCTATAACAGAAATTTAATTAATTTCTTTGCTTATCATTGGAAACTTATCGTTTTTAATTAAGAATATTTATACGTATTTTTTGTTAATTTGCATATTCGGATATTTAAAAAGACTGTTGCAGATAGGCGCTGGCATTTTTGATGTTATCAGGAACTTTTAAATTTATGACACGGTATATGAAAGAAAACATACATTTTTTTAGTTAAAAATTCTAAGGCCATTAGTATGCTTGAGTAATTTTATATACCAAAAAAATGAAAACGGAAGTAATTCATCAAATTATATAGAAGTAATTAATATTTCTGAAACGTGCTAACAGGTTATTTGGATTGATTTAAGAAGGCAAAAATGTGTTTTATTTAATTTAATTAGTGCAGAGATGTACGCTTTTGACACCTTTTTTTGTTTTGTCTTGCGAACGTCATTGGCGCTTTTAAACTTGGTTTCTAAAAGAGGAGGATGGGTGATTTAGGGCTAGTAACGCAAGTTAAAAACTAAAATAATTATTTTGCACAGTCGCCCCGAAAATTGACGTTTTACAAATTCTAAACAATTGCAAAAGTTGATGTGTATAAAACGGTTGCCGTAACTAACGCATAAAGATGGTATCGAACGCATAATGAACTTTCATGATGTGCATGTTCGGTTGCAGCCAATCTGATGTCACGTACTGGTAAATGTTGTTTTTTTTTTATTGTTTACTTGTCACATTAAATACCTACCTGTTGTACGAAATAATAAAATATAAAAAGTGTTTATTGAAATGAATTTATTGAAATGAATTACTACAATATGGAAAACGAAATTAATAATTCCGAAAAAGAAATTAGTTGTACTCCCCCGGATATACTAGAACAGGTTAAAACTGCAACAAAATTTTGAAATTTGGGTATAATGCCATAAAACTTAACTTTACACACTTATTACATAAATAACTATTAGAGATTAAACGTTTTTCCTTTGAGGAAATATTTTTAATGTATTGTAAAAATAATGTGTATAAAAAAATATTACCTGCCCTGGGATTCGAACTACTGACCTCCGAGTTTATGCGCCAATGCTTACTAATTAAGCTACAAATCCCTGCAGAAGTAATATTTTTCTATGTACATAATTTGTATCTACTATTCATTAAACTAACTTTAATGTTTAATCTGGAAACAACATAAGAAGTTAAAAAAGCGTAATCAAAATTAAAGGCGGAAATCTGAACCCCGAAGTTTTAATATTTCAAACATAGAAAATTAAAATTCGGTAGATTTGCAAAGGCAACAAATTACATTAATCTGCTTAAGTTGCCTGCAGATATGTCTTTGATATTAAGCAGTATGAAAATGTTATATCTACAAATGAGTTGTACTGTCTTCCGTGGTCGAATATTGGCCGAAACAAAAGCAATTTGTCAGAAGTACGCTTTTATGTAACAAAATAGGAAGATTGCACGTTTGCTTGCGGTTGTGTTCTTTGATTTGCGTAATATTTCATGGTTTTGCTTTGCAGAAATATTTCGGATTTGTATAATGCGCTCGCGATCATTTTAGAACATAATGGGTTATTGTTTAATTTACAGGTATTATGTTCGTATTAAATTCATTTCGTCAGATGTTAAGTGCTGGACTAAGTAAATTGTAAATGGTTCTTCGGTGCCAAATATGGTATACTTGAATTACTCTAACTGTAATAATAGAATAATAAAATTTGTAAGTAGCCGCCTTGGTTTCGTTATGAAGCATAAGTGCTAAAGTTAATTTGGTGAGATTTTTTTTTATTGAAAGGCGGTGTAGTTACTTACGTAATAAGGGAGTTAAGTGAGATTTACTGTATGGAGCATGCTATACAAAGTGAATCACTGACTCTTATTACGTACAATATTTTTTCCACTACCTTTAAAAATTATATAAACATTTTTTTAACATTAAATGTTACACAATTCATTTAGCACAAACAAAAGTAACAGTAAAGGGAGGTAGATACAAGTTTACTTTTTTAGCCTATAGATACATCTGCAACATTTTTTGTTACAGACAACCATTTTTATTTAAAAATTGTTTGTCTCTTGTTCGATTGAAAATGTTGTTAAATTGTCAGTGTCACTCGTTCATAATAATAAAAGCTATCTAAAACTTACAAATTTATCAATTATTGCTGTGGACGATTTACACTGCCAATTTAATAACATTTTCAAAGGCAAGACCTGCTTCTTGTAGCGACCAAGTAAGTGACATGGCTGCAGTGATGGCGTGCAGCAAATCAAAATTATTTTTCTCTGCCTAAACTTTGCCATATAGCAAAATCTAATAGACAAAAAATTTTTTCTCGTATGAAATTAAAAACTTGATATTTAATTTAACAAATTACCTTGTCTTATGAAAGGCGGTTATCCTGTATCAGGTGTTATTATCATACGATTGTAGTTAGAAAAGTACTAGTTTGTTTTAGACGTTACCAATGACGCCATGGATCTAAAGTTCACGGGCCAATAAGGGCGTTTTAGTGAAAACTGATATGAAAATAATGCATTAAGCATGTGTTACGAACCTTATAGGTACCTTATATAAAATTGTTAACGTTTCTAATAGTATGATATGATTGTTGTATTCTTTTACTTTAACACGACCTTCGATATAACATATGTCCTCGATCTTCCGAAAAAGAAAAAAAACCGTTAGAACCGTCATGCAAATCGAATTAACATGTTCTACGATAATCCTGCCCTCGACTGTCGGCCTAAACACCGCAAACAAACTCAACGGTTTTGCTTTATAATGAACTTTCCGAAAGAAAAACAACCCTTAGACACAAATTCTCACGTATCAATTCTTAGCTATTACTTTGCAAATTCTTCCCAAGTTCGTTATACAAACGAGCCGCTTGACCATAAATAACTCCGTCTCGTCCAACGGTCGTGGAACACACGCTAACCCCGTACCGCCTCGGTTACACATGGGGATGTATTGGATTTTATTCAGCCGAACTAATTTACAACAATAAGCAATTACCGTTATCTAAAACTAGCAAAAAGATGTTGCGTTTTCACATTAAACTCCGCTTCAAGTCGATTGTTTCCGTTATGAGACACCGCTATGGGAAATCTCGCGGGATTTAATCCGCGAGACGCGTGATAAACCCGTTCCCGTGCATAAAAATGTTGAGTGTTAGGTATTAATCGATGCAGCGGGACACCAGCAGGACGATAATAACCACTAAACACATCAGAAATTACATTTGGAATAATTATTTCCGAAAAATGAAAACACGGGGATTTTGGCAAATTTCACCACTTCTATCACACTCGCCATCCAATAGAAAAGCAGAATAGAATTTTTCGGGCTATAAATACGCTCGAAAAATCCATCTCATCATCAACGTCTTTGTATGCTTGATCAAATCAACGTCTTGCACGCTTGATCGAAATCAACGTCTTGGATCGACATCCTTGCACCAGCTACCACGACGCCCTGCTGCAACCACGCCGCCGGTTGTTGCTCGTTCCCAGCTGCCTCAGCTTTGATCTGGAACCGATAGCCGTCGCCCCCGTCGCCGGACGCAGCACGTTCCCAGCCGCCTCAACTTTTCTCTGGAACCGCTCGTCGACGTCGGTCGCTGCCGTTCCCAGCCACTTCAAGGAACCTCTCGTCGCCGTCCACGCCGCCGGTTGCTGCCCGTTTCCAGCCACCTAACCCCTTTGCTGGAACCGCTCACCGTCGCCCACGTCCCCGGTCGCTGCCTGTTCTCAGCCTGACGCCGCCACCTTCAGCAAACTCCTTGGCCCAGGTTCTTTTCCGTCGTCACCCTCTGACGCCGCGCCGCCTTCTCCGTTGCCGCCCACGACGCCGCGACGCCTTATTTTCACATTTATCTATTTACCCTTTTTCATTTGTGTACATGCATTGCTTTTATTCTTTTGTAATAAACAATTATTTTCAGCCGCTTGTCTGTGATTACTGAGCTAGCCAATTTGAGCACAGCGCCCGCAGACAAACAGGGTCTAGGTTGTCTCAACTTTAAATTATTATTGTAATTATAAATAATTAAACACTTAACCAAACAAACACTTAATGTTGAAGATATAATAAAGTTCGTAGAATTTTTCAAAGATTTACCTATGTAATAGCTACCTACCCCATGGTTGTTTATTCCCTGACTGGCCATAGAATGACCCGTTGCTTGCATTACGTACTATAGTGGTAGATATGTAATTCATTTGTACTCAAAAATCTTCTTAATGCTATCAAAAACCAAGCAGTGCAGATTATTTATTACATCTGTCACCATCAGAGTCCTCAACTACTCACTCTGGAAAGATCACAGGGGTACAATACACCTTTTCGATTAGAAAATAACACATGGGCTAGAAGAGAAGAAGATAAAGTTTCAGCTTCCTCAAAATATACTCAGTGACATAAAAACTGCAACACCTAGAAAGGGTGGGAATTTTTTGACCAAATTTGGCAGGAACGAAGACATAGAAGAACCATGGCTTAAACGTTTTAAGTTCTCAGACGTCTCAACACGTTTTTTGAGTGGAATGTGCTGTGTAACCTAGTAGACAAACTTTCAGTTTAATTAAGAAGATTTTCAATGGACTATTTCCAACATGTCATTTACACATTGTCAAAATACTTACTCAATGTTGATATGTATGCTACAAACGGAGATTTTTCAAATAACATATCTTTAGGAATTTTTCAAATTTTTGTAAAATGATACCGTTACCTTTTTACTAACACTTTTCTTACTTGCTATGCAAGTAACGAAAGTAGCAACATAAATATTTTGAAAATGGTTACCATATTTTAATTTTAAAAACCTCAACTAGCGTGAAGGAATTTGTAAAAGATAATATTCTAATATCGTAATTTATTGATATTAAGCAATATCTACAGAATTGCAAGCGGTTTATAACTTATAACACGTGTTATGAGTGACATTTCAGTAAACGTTTACCAAGTATCTATGTATAATCCTATAATCTACGGTAGTTTAAGGTTGTTGGTTGTTGGCAATACATAATTGCAGCCAGAAACCATTAATGAAATGAACTCGTGTGACAGGTTTCTTTGAGTAAATTTAGCTTTGACTTTGAAACAAATTGATCCTAATAAGGCATAAGCTATTATTAAACCATTTCCTGCACACTAACATTAAGGTGTTTACATATTGCTGTTACTTTCAAATTATTCGTAACGGATTTACGATTTTTGTTGCTTATTTTGCAAATACAAAACGATTGTTAATCACTTTAGATAACATCAAATATATAATTTTAATTGTGTCAATGTCTAATTGTTTTAAATTTTAACTGTTTTTGAATTCTAAGATTGTCAGATGATTGTTTCCAATAATCTGGCTGCAAATTCAATAGAACACGGTGATAAAGCCGAGCTTATAAAAAGTAACGAGCTGGAGTTTCACACTAATTAACTGGCAGAATGCACCGAAAAGATATCTGGTTCGTTTTGGTTATAATTAGCGTATCGAAATTTGCATTTAGTTAAGAGTTGGCATTCCATCGAACGAAACGTTGAGAATCTTCGTAAGTTTTTTCTTCCACCAGTTAAACTTTAAAATCGCGTTAATAATATTTGGTCTTTAGCTTATTTTAATTTTAAGGCCATCCTGGAAAGTGCTTCAACGCCGAATATCATCTCCACAAGAGTAGGCCAAACGATAGGAAGTTACGAACATAACGATGATAGATTTTGTCAGAAAATGACTTGTATCCAAGAAGATGACGGGGAATTAATTATTAAACATGTTGGGTAAATATAAACTCGAGTACTTAACGAAAAGGGAGGTTTGGTTTTGATTACATGTTGGAATTGTAGTTGTACTGTATTAGATCCACTGCCTGATGATGATTGTAAAGCTATAAAAGGACGCAAATCGTTGCCATTTCCACTGTGTTGTTCACATTTAAAATGTAAACATGTCAGAAGGTATACCGGAATTGATTCCGATATTAATTGGGCAAATGAGTATTGTGAATATTGTAAGTTAAATTAGTTAAATTTTACAATAAATTATTAATAAATTGTGCTGTTAGAAGTTTGTTGATTTTTGACTAATTTTTGCCAATCTGGTAATGTTTGTAAGTAAGAATTCTTTTTCACCCATTTAAATTATAATTTTAAAATTTGAAATTTTGAAAACAAAATTATATGAAGAACCGATTTTTCTACTTCTTGATAAGCAGCGTTTTATGAAAATAATTACTGAGGAAAATAACTCGGAGAGCGAATATTTGTTCAGAGCTTGCTTGCATGGTTTCAATTCAAAAATGACATGGAAGCACAATGGCAACTAAGGAGCCCTAAATCAGACGTTGCAAATGGCTGCAAATGCCGGTATTTCAGTACGTTTTAAATAAGGGTTTAACTGCAGCAAGACTTAGTTAAGTCCTGCTTTAAGCCTGCTTAATTCAGTTTTTTAGCTTAAGCTTATAATGAAATATTGACATTAAGAGCTGGAAAGACCGGTATTTAAGATAAACCAATAACCAATAATAGTTTAAGGGCCAGTATTTCGTATAGATTTGATTAAACACTTAGCTTAAGCCGACTTAAACTACGGCTTAGATTCGGCATTTCAGCGCAGGCTTAAGCCAAAGCTTAGGTAAGGGTGCTGTAAGTTAGGGTTTAAGTGTAGAAAAATTAGGCTTAAGCTATAACTTAAGCCTGTTTAAAGTTCAACTTCCACTGCACGAAATACTTAGCTCTTAGACGTAGTCATGGCAGAGCTTAAGCCCTTAAATACGTCATTTAGATCGTACCTAGTTTAAGCCAGATTTGAGCTTTTGCTTAAGTTTTTACAGGAATATGGGACCAAAAGGAATAAGAATAAGGCCTGTATTTCAGTATAGGTTTAATCCGATATTTAGTTTAAATGGGCTTAAATTCATGTGCGGTAGAGCTTTTGCCTTAAAATATATCATTTAAGCTCTAATTTACCCCAGTTTAAGTCAGGATTTTGCTTAAGCCTATACCGAAATCACGAACCTAAGTAAATGAAGAACAATAAAAAAATTTCCCACATTAGATTATTATAATCAGTTTGCAGAAATAATTACTTAGCAAAGTTCATTTCATTTCCATGTCCATCATAATTGTATAATTAAATGATGAGATACGAAAATTTTCTACAATTTGTTACCATCAAAACTGGAAATTGTTTTAATTATAAAAATTCATACGAAAAGCCTTTAACTTATCGATCAATTTTAATAACCAAAAATGTTAATAAGAAAATCTATAAATTTCTAATCTCATCAATCTTGAAAACCACCATTGTTTAAAAATTACATTATCATAGTTATTTAAGCTTTGGATATCATAGCTGAGTTTTACAGGTGGGATAAATGCTTTGGAATACCATGCATCATCTTCATCAAGTAGGTATTTCAAAAACAAGCCCACATTGTCAGAACGAGTCGTTCCTGGAATAGTTTTAACTTAAATATCTTTGTATTTTGTTTTAATACCAAAAATGGAAATTAGGCAATTTAATAAACAATAAAAACTTATGAGGAATTGCAATAACTATTTAATTATCTACATATTTTTGTTCTTCAATTACCTACTCATAATTGCTTTTTATTGATATCTTTGTTTGTTATTTGTTATAAAACCTTCATAGTCAGTATTTAAAAAATACTGTAATTATGAATTTATGATGTTGAATCTTGAATTATAGTAGCCAAATACGTATTTCGGCAAGCAAGATGCTAGTTGCAGTTAAAAACTCCTAAATTAGTTACATCAATCTCCGGATAAAATAGGTTGAAAAGCATTGCCCTTGAAGTTTAACCTTGGTCAAATACGCATTTCGCCAAGCAAGTTATTTTTAGTGAAAAATTCGTGAATGAAGTTGGTTAAAGTAAGCCCTGTACAAAATTAGTTGAGGACATTACTTCTGTGGTTTAGCCTTGGCTGTTGTTAGAGTTTCATGAAAGTAATATTTTTAGTTGTTTGTTCTAGTCAATTTTTGAAGTTTGCTATGCCTATTTGGTTTTGATCGATTTAAGCTTTAACCTGTTGATTCAAACTATGTGCTACAAATAAGCAGTCCGTGGAATAATTTTAGCTTAAATAGCAACTAAAAAATACCTAAAGTCCAGGAGAGGATGGAACAAAAGCCGAAATGCTAACATATAGTGGGAATAAATTGAACGAATTACTATAACAACATAATAGAGATATGGAGGAAGGAATAAATGCCAAGGAGATGGTGCAAGTCTATGATATGTCCCACACACAAAAAAGGGGACAAGTTAAAATGTGAAGATTATAGAGGCATTGCACTACTGGACATCATGTATGAAATACTGACAATATGTATCAAAGAGAGATTGACTAATCACAGTCAGACAATAATAGGTGAATACCAATGTACAGAGTTTCAACAGGCTTGCGATACAATCGACAGGGAGCAGTTACACCAGTTATTGGCTAAGTATGGTTTGGAATGACGCAGTACCTATGCGACATGCAGCAGTTGAGATAAAGAGTATGGTTTTCAGAAAGAAAGAGTGGTATACCTAGTCACGGTGCTAATAAAGAAGCCAAGTAATTCCGAAGAAATAAAAGCCAGGATAGCGGCGGGAAATAAAAGTCTATTTGCACTAAAATGCCTGATGTCCAGAAGAACAGTATCAATAGCATTAAAAGTGAGAGTGTGTAAAGCTGTTATATGCCGCCAGTAGTGGCGTACGCTTGAAAGGCGTGGACTATGACCAAATAAAATCAACGGAATTTGTGCGCGGGAAATTTGGCAAATAGGAGATGGGAAAGATGGAGCAACGAAGAAATAAAAGAATTTGTTAATACTGACACTGATCGTGGAAGTCTTCGAATTCAAATAAAAGATTTATATGAAGGGGCAAACATTAATGGTTCCAACAATTAACTATGTATGTACCAATTTAAACAAAAATTGGCACCAGATGCAAGAAATAAAAATTTGAAAAAGCGAGAACTGTCTTTAATCCCATGAGAAATGTGTTATGCAACATGAATATAACTCTACATCTCCGAACTCGCTTTCTGAAGTGTTACGTGTTCTCAGTGCTGATGTATGGGGTAGAGACGTGGACTCTTACTGACGCTACATGTAAACGATTGGAAGCTTTTGAAATGTGGTGCTATCGATGCATGCTGAGAATTTCCTGGACCTACCATGTGACAAACGAAGCAGTAATCCAACGCATGCAGAAAGAGAAGGAAATTATGAAAACAGCCAAGAAACGAAAACTGTTATACTTTGGACATATTATGCGTAACAATAAATATAATCTGCTGCAGCTGATCATGCAAGGAAAATTTGATGGAAAAAGAGAGCCCGGAAGACGACGAATATCGTGGCTGCGGAATTTAAAACAATGGGCCGGAATGACATCGATAGAACTGTTCCGCGCTGTAGGTAACAAAATTAGATGGACCATATAATGACCGCCAACATCCAATGAAGATACGTTACAGAGAAGAAGAAGAAACATAGTTAATAGGGATCGATCAGATGGGCAGGTCATATATAATTAGGATGGAGACAAAAGTTCCAAAACGCATATGGTTAGTAGAAGTAGGAGGAATATGAAGAAGGTCGAAGTCAGAATGGAGGAAATAAGTACATCAAGATTTAGAAATTTTGGGGATAGAAAGTTGGAAGAATAAAGCCAAGTATAGAAATAGATGGAAAAAAGTCGTTAAAGAAGCCCGGGGGCTGCAAGGACTGTAGACAAATTACGGTAGTAAAATTTCCTGATAAAAATCCTATACGAATTTGAAATGTATAAGGGGCAAGTGGTAGAAGGTAGTGGGGCAGAAGGGGTTCTTGCGCAAGGGGTCTAGGGATCACCCTAGCTACTCTACTGAAGGTTCTGGATAGGTCTCAGGTGTATGTTATTAAGAATAATTTTATTAAAACCATTGCCGAATTCTCATTTATAGATCGACTCCATCGAAATGTTCTGTATATACGAACCAGTACAAAAAGAGACATAGGTAGTTACGTAAAGTGCAAATGGCATACTTAAGATACGGTACCATAATTATTATTGTAACATCCAATTTCCGCCAAAAACAGTTTTTTTTTTTTTTAATTTGCATCCATACCCAATGTCATTAAGCCTTCTAAATCTTGCTTTGGAAGCCAACAATGCTCCAGACCGAAATTTGGCCATGCTGCGACCCAAACCCGAGACTTCTCGATTATGAGGGTCCAATATAATCATCCATGTTTATAAAAGAAGACAATCGTTGCTTTTTATAACTTGTTACTATTTTTTCATTTCGTTAATTTTAGATTGGCTTAACACAATCATTTTCTTAAATTTTTATAAATGTAATTAATACAACCGCGATGGTTCTTTAAAAATGCCATTACCACCTTAGATACGAGCTCTAAATTTTAAATTAATCTGCAAATATGTTGTTCTACGGAATACGCTGCAATAATAGAAAGATAAAATACATATTCCCAGGGTTATGCATGCCAAATTACATCAAATTTTGAAATTTTGCACCCGCAGTCAACGTTTTAAGTAGCTCATTTCGATTGATTTAATGAACCATATTCAAAGTGTCCCATTTGTTACATTTAAAGAAGGTTGTAGGTGGAGAAGGCGTATAATGTTCAGCCATTTCTGCTCTGTTGCCCTTATTTACATTGCCCAGATAATGGTGAAATTACTACTCCAGCCCCTCCGCCAATCAATTGTCAATTACATTGCGAAACTTGTGTGGGAAGGGGTAGCAAATCTAACAGAGATAATGTTGGCTTGGGTTCTAATTAATGGGCTCATTGTCTGTTAAATTATTAATAATAGATTAAAATTCAAAATTTTAATGCTACGGTGGCGCAGTGGTAGGTCAGGCTAGCGTTGCACTAGTCCTTGGTTCGAATCCCGCTGGTGACCATTCGTCGTTGGGCTTAATTAACGACGCTCTCCTCCGAATACGGTGCTAAGGGGTAGAGTAACAAGGTTTTACACATACATACATATTATGTACAACTCATTACTAAATTTAAATTTTCGAAGACAAACCAGAACTTTAGCTTTTGCGGATGATTTAATTGTATTAGTCACTGGAAGAACTGTAATTGGAATTGAAAACATAGCCAACCTGGAGATACAAAAAATCACAAAGTGGGCAAAAGAAAATAAAATCACTTTCAACGAAGACAAATCCAAGATCATGTTAGTATCGAGAAAAAGAACCTCTAGAAATCAAAAACTCAGTATCTTCATGAACACTGAAGAATTAGAACAAGTAAAAAGCATGAAGTACCTGGGTATATATCTAGATCATAAATGGGATTTTGATTTACATGTGCAACAAATAACAAACAAATGTTTGAAAACTGTAAACATCTTATCTAGGTCGGCAAAAATATCGTGGGGTTTGAAACAAGAGTCGTTAAGAACGATATATAAAGGGGCAGTTTTACCTATTTTGACGTACGGCGCAGAAGTCTGGGAACCAGCTTTAAAAAAACAAATAAACATAAGAAGAATCAGAAGAATCCACAGGTTATTTAACATTAAAATACTAAAAGCGTTTAGAACTATTTCGTATGAGGCTTCATGCATAATTTCAGGTATTACACCGATAATAATTACAATACAAGAAAAGATAGATATACAGAGAAGAACGCGAGAAATGCGTATACAGAATGAAAATCAAGCAAACCAAAATGGAAGAAACCGGGAATTACGAATCAGCTACAGAAACAAAAGGAAAGAAATGATAAAGGAAGTGCAAAAGAATAGTGAGGTGAAGTGGCAAAGTGAATGGTTGCACAGTGAAAAAGGACAATTGACAAAAGCATTTTTCCCAACAGTGAGCTCTAGATTAAAGTTTATAATCCCCTTGTTACCAAAAGTGACTACTATATTAAGCGGACATGGACGATTAAAAACTATTACCACAGATTTAAAATAAGTGAAGATCCAGAGTGTGTCTGTAACTCAGGCGAACAATCTGTAGACCATATAATTTACGAGTGTCCTGTGTTAGAACCGATAAGACAGCAGCTAAAAGACAGTGTTTTACGAAAAGGTGATAATTGGCCGGTTCCAAAAAGTGAATTAATTGAAAATTACCTCAAAGAATTTTTGGAATTTGTTAAAAGCATAGATTTTGACATTTTAAATAGTTAAGTATTGTTAATTTTGTAATGTGGTTAGATAAGTTCTAAATTTACTTACATTATTGCTATTTTAAAACTGTTTCTACATCGTTAAGTAGTTAAGTTAGTTAATAGATTATAGAATAACAATGAAAAGATAAGTTTATTAGAATAGTTAAGTATAGCATTAGCATGTAGTATCATTGTAATGATGGAGCATGCAGAATAAATGTATTAAAAAAAAAAAAAAAAAAAAACATACATACATATACGTTACACTCTACACATGGTGCAGTATGTATGTATAAACGCACACCAACTTCGTAACCCGCAGAGACGGAACGGGTAGTGCATTGCACGCGTAGAGCCTCATACGCTAACGCACCAGCATCGACACCGAAAGGCATAAGAGGTTACAGATAATACTTACATTTTACTGTTAATTAAAACCTATTTTGGGGATCTTTTCTGTGTGATTTTTATTTACCTAAAAAATTTCTCTTTTTATTATCCATCTATTTATGCATTTATTCGTTTATTGGACGAGATCTAGGGTTGCGGTTGCCAAGGAACTCTAAATTAATAAAGTCTTCTTTCCAGAAGTTTATCGAATACACGAAATGCTGAAGGTGTTTTATTCTACGACCATTGGAAAAGCAAAGACTGGCATAAATGTCAATAGCAGTTCTTCTTCAAGTTTATTGGACGAGATCTAGGGTTGCGGTTGCCACGTATCTCTTTAATTAATAAAATATTCTTCTTTATCGAATATACGAAATACTAAAAAGTTTTTATCCGACGACTATTAGAAAAGCAAAAGAGACTAGTATAGGCTTATTGGACGACACCTAAGGTTGCGGTTGCCAAGGATATCTTTAATTAGTAATACACTTCTTTGCAGAAGTTTACGGAATACCTGAAATATTAAAACTGTTTTATTCTACGGCCATTAAAAATGCAAAAACAGACTAGTATGGGTGTGAAAAGCAGTCCTTCTTCAAAAAAGCGATCGTCTTGTCATTAGTGTTGGGTACGGCATGATTTAAAAGCGATATCAAATGAAGTTAAAGTGTAGCAATTATCAGTAACACGCATTTCGAGCACATCATTACGATTTCCTTCTGATTTAGTATCGGTTGTGTAATTCGAAATTTATTACCTTTGATAAACGCAAACGGGATATTCACGATTTGAAACATGTCGATCGTAATTTAATTTAGCTCGATGCAAAAATAAAACGGTTCGTTCCGGTTGGGTAACTTGTATTTTAAAATGTAAAATTTCAACACGAAATAGTTAATTACAGAACCGTTTGAAAAACAACGAGTTCTCGTTACACGTAATTTACGTGTGGGTTCTACATTTTAACTGGGAAGTCAGGCATGGTACGGTTTCTACAGGCGTTTGTCTTGATTTTCGTCGTTTTATTTAACTTTGGATATGGTTACGTGCTGCTTGGCCAGTTTCACGAAGGTAAAAATGTGCGGTTATTAAATTGAATTAAATTAAATGGCGAGTTATCTTTTAAAACAGGATTTCATGGGGAATGCCCGTTGAAGAAGGAGCTTTTAAGTCCACCCTTACCAGACTTAAGTATTGCCAGTATGGAACCTGGACAAGTTATTGGAACAGTCTATGACGAAAATAAAGATTATTGTAATAAACTTTCCTGCAGCCTTTGGAAAAATCATAAAGGGGAAGGGTTTAGATTAGAAAATTTTGGGTAAGAATTTGAATTTCAGTGAATGAAATTCACCAAAATTAATAGATTTTGAAGGTTTTGGAGAAAGTTAGTTGTCTTAATATTTTGAGTTTAGATTAACATTAAATGCCCGAGCTTGTAGGTCAAAGTGAGCTGGTTAAACTGGTTAAAGCTTCCATAGAAAAATTTGTCATTGTCAAAGGTTAGCAGTGTTTAATTATTCAAAAGTGTTGGCGTTATTCTTAAAAATGCCTAAGTTATTCATTCTTCGAATATCTGCAACAGTTGCGAGCCTGTTTATCTTAAATACTTATACTATAAAAACGCTTCGTCAAGTTTTAGGAAATTTATCTAAGAAAAATCGATGATGAAAACTGTGTATGATTTATTCACGATTTTTTAGGACAGCTATTGGCCATAGCTTTTTCGTAGTTGTAGTTTGTGTTTTTAAATTATTTGTAAAGACAAGCTATCGTTACCTTATTTACGCCTAAAAGAAACGTCATTTGTTTGTCATTTTGGCAAGCATAACCCGAGGCATAACCTTCTTTCATTGTCTATATCCTAAATCAAAACTACCCTAATCCTTTAAAACAGTTGAATTCACACACGAACCAATTCAGTTTGTTCGATTTCCATGGCCAAATCCTATCCAGAAACATCTTGAACAAATTATACATTTTAACTTGGTTTATAACAGAAGTTTCCATGACGTTTTGTGAATTTTTTCATTTTTATGGTTCAGACAAAGTATTATCGAAAGCCTGTTTTGCCTGTTCTGATAGATAACTAAGTTAAGGGCCATTTGCACCGTCTTTCCTTAAAATTGTTTACACCAGAAATTTTCTGACGATTATCTTACCATGACTTTTGGGGTTTTAAAACAAGCTTGAATTATTCTTTTCCTTTTCGTATTTTAGACAAAGTAATTAGGCGAAAGCCTGCGTTGTCTGTTCTGATAAATAAATAAATCAAGGGCCACTTGCACTGTCTTTCCTTAAACTTTGAAGCTTATTCTACATCAGAAATTTCCATACGATTATCCTACCAATTTGGGGTTTTAAAGCTTGAATTTTAAGTAAGTTCGGTGCAAACGGCCGAAGGGGAAGTATCATAAAATAAGAGTTTATAATCATTGGAATATTATTTTCGTTCCCATTTTAGGTGCGCTGTAATAACAAAACGACCAAGCAATTGCTCAGAATATCCAACCCAAGACAACAGATTACCATGGCCAGAATGTTGCTATTTCCGTATATGCCCAAGAATAAGGGACGAACTTTGATTTGAATAATAACAATTCCAAACCTTATTAAAAAACACAAATTATACTTGAATTATGAATAAACAGAATAAACAATTAATTGAAGCAAATATATACAAACGAGTTGTTTTGGTATTCGAACAAGTGTACGATTCCGTAATTTTCTACTTGTATTTCCTAACTTTTTTCTCTCTAAAATGAAACCGTCGTGTTCTTTGCGCAAATAACTCTCGAACAGTTGCACAAGTAAGCAAATTCAAACAAATAGACGAAAAAGCCTATAAATTAAACGCGATCTTTCGATACAATGCTTGGAAGCTGAGTAAGGAAGGCAGATCTTACCTGATATGGGCAGGTCGCGAAGATCAACACGATCGCTTGAGTTACAGGGGGAATGCGAAGGGAAAACCCACGTGTTCCGTGCTCCCACGTGCCCCCAGATGTCACGCACGCCACTGCCACTCCTGCACACAAATCACGATTAATTGTTTTGATACAGATGTCATTTACCTATAGACCTATCACATTTATGTGTATGTAGGTGTAGTTGATTCTGGAGCAAGTTTTGACCCACAATTAATTCGATTTCATTCTTAATCCCCACCCCATTTTATTGTGAATAATAAAGTAAAATTCAACTTCAAAAGAGCGAATTTAAAGAATCTGTAATTCTCGGTATTTTTGAAGGTGAGAAATTTTTATCGCTTTCATAAATAAATTATTGAGAAATAAATAGCACTTGCAAGGTAATTATGAACGATTAGTAACAATTTGTAAAAATTATCTCATAATAACAGATATTTTAATGGCAGATTTTTTCAAGTTAAAGGGCAATCTGTAATAAATTATTTATTCAAGTTTCTGACGCTGATTTATAGCAAAATTTACACAAAACAATTGCCAGTGAATGTTTAATCTTTTGATAAAATAACAACGCTTTTTATTGTTTTTGATGCGTTCTCTGTTGTAGACAGACATATTTACAGTCCGAAATGAATGAGCATTAATATGTTAAATCATTGTAAAAATTTCGTCGCCGTAACTCAATTTTTTATTTAAAAGTAAATACAAATTTCAAGCTTAGAAACTCTTTGGTTGTTTCCTAAGAACTAATTCATAACTGTTAGTTTAGAATCTGTGTCGAAGTGTTATCAGTTAACTAAAAATTAAACCTCAATTTGACTATAAACTACAAACTAAGCTTATATTTAAATAAATTACTCTTATAACTTATTTATTTAGTTATAAATATGTATTTATTTCTATATTACTATTTAATCTTTACTACACTCAATATTTTTAGAAAACACATAACATATAATCATGCAGTTTTTTATGTCGGGTATAAATTTCTTGAGGTTGAGTTTTATGAGTGCGAAATAAACAAAATTTCCTGAACGGAGTTAACAGAGTGAAAATAAAAATAGAATAGTCGATTCGAGCTCAAGGGTCGATTGGGGGTCGATAGAAAAATAACGGGTGTTCATAAACAGTCGTCATCCCAGTAGGTTGTGATTTCATAAACATATTTCGTAATTTGATTCAGAACACAAAACTAAATGTCAAGATTTGTAAAATGTCATTGTCTATGATTTAATCTAATACTTGTAATTTGTTTTTCAAAGCAACCGAGATGACGACTGTTTGTGAACACACGTTATAAGACATCATTGTACGGGCAATATTTAATTCGATTAACTTGGATTACCTCCATCCAGAATGATAACGCAATTAAGAGTGTGAAGTGTGGGAACAGTAACATGAATAGGACCTGTAAGATAGAGCAAGGCCATGAAAATAGTTACGGAGGCCAATCAAGTAATCAAGTAAGCCAAAATGACGGATTTACTAATAAACGGATGTCGGTGGTTCCCGCCTGGCCGCGGCGGAAGCGAGATTGCAACATGTGCGCGTTTGCTTATTTACTTGTACTTACACGTATTCGACCCCAGTCTTATTTTTGCACATCTACATACAAGTGAGCGTTAGTGGTTGAAAATTCATGAACATACATTATTATAATTCAATCGTTATTCGTTTGTGAAGAGTTGAGTAACTATAAAATAAACAATCTAAAACCTCACATATCACATCAAGCGCATTGTCCTTTGGGCCAGGTTCCTCCATTTTCTCTGCCACTTTTCTTTAGTTTCTGTTCTTATTTGCGCGGTAGTTTGGTCTTCTTGGTTTTTGTAGGTACGACTTTTCTCCTCGACTGTTGGTGGTACCCCTGCAATAGTTTATAGTGGTGCTGTGATTCCGTACGCACTACATATGCTTAAAAGAGTTTGTCTTTGGAGTCCCTCTAGCATTTTTTTATACTTTTCAGAATGTATAGCTTTCTTTCATATGAGCGCACCATATAATACGATTGAATACATAACTGGGGCTTTCATCCTTCGTTTGCTGCTTCTTGCCCCACCTAGATTTGGCATGATTCTTGCCAATTCGGCAGCTACTTTTCCCGCACTTCCAGTCGCATATTCGATTTTACCATTCTTATATTCCTGTCAAAGAGCACCCCGAGATATTTTATCGCCTCCGTAATTTTCACTATCACTATCACATATCTAGGGTGACCATAGTACAGACTACAGAAGTCTCTTGTTCGTAAATCCCTACTGTTTGCCTCTGTCGCTATTTTTTGCACTACTTCCATAGCATTTATCTTAGAAATCCTTTTTCTAAAGCCACATTGCATTTTGGCTAGTCTTCCTTTTACTTCTATTTCTTCGCTTAATTTTTGGGCTTATAAGCCGTTTACCTGCTGTGTCTAACATACATAAAGGTCTGTATGTTGGAACTACTTCTTCGCTTTTTTTAGGTTTTTCTAGGAGGACCAACCTCGCCTTCTTCCAAATGTCTGGAAACTTATTTCGTTCTAACAGCCTATTATATCCGCCTAAACAATATTTCGGTTATCTATATGTTAGTATTTTGATTAATTCACCCTTTATAGCATCCGGCCCGAAGCTTTTCCTTTGTTTACTTTTATTTGCGGCCCACATCAATTCTTCATCGTCCGTCACGTCATCAATTTCTTCCTCCCACCGTATCTTTGGCTTTTTTTGGAAAAAGCTTGTATGCTTCCTCCTCCATTTTTATTTTTTTAATAAACTAATTTAACCTAAGCCAATTCTTTTCCTTTTTTATGAATGATGTAGTGGGCGTCAATGACTCGATTAACGCAGCCATTGATCATTCTGAAACCAATCATACCCCGGAACCGCCTAGCATTACAACAGGGTATGCCTGTTCGCATTTGTAAATATCAAGTCACCTCCGTCAATTTTAGTACCTTTTACTATCTAACTTAACTAACTTGGCTCTCTACGTAATTGCAGTGTGTCTCCGGACAGCCGACGGAATCACCTGGTTGTTGCTGCGCATACTCCGTTGATACTTTTTTCTTTATAATAAAACTTATCCTTTTGTTAATGTCATTCCAAATATCTTCCGTTTCAAGCATTTTATTAATTAGGTTTTCCTTCGTGATAGGTTCTCTAATTATGATTTCTATTATATGTCTCTCTCTTTCTTTCTTCTGCTGGTAATTCGTTTGGGGGAATTGCTGCTAGTACATTGATAGCCTTCTCTGAGATTGTCCGGTACCCAGAGCATACCCTCAACAATGTTCTTCTTTGCACTTTTGCTAATGGATTTTTATATGCCACCTTCCTCATAGTGCTGCTCCATATTTCCTCCCCATACAGGAGCTTTGGATTAACTACTGACGCTATGATTCCTCTTTTACCATAGCTAAAATTGTTCACGTTTGGCATTAATTTCGCAAGTGCAGTGGCAGTTGCTTCTGCCCACTTTGCCGCTTTGTTTATATGTGTTTTCATCGACATGTTATTGTTGAATTCGACTCCTAAGTATCGCACTGTGTTTTTCACTTCGATCTCCGATTTCTAAATTAATGTTCTTGAGATTTCGACGGCCCATTAAGATGACTGCTAGTTCTAGTTTCATACTTTTTAATTTTTCACTTAAACGGAGTAGTGTTATATTAATATTGTTTTCTAAGTCCATCCATCCTATTGTTAGCTGTACCTATGACTTGAGTGATGCCTTAAGGATTTGATCGTAATATAAATTTCATAGTACAGGACCGATCACCGATCCTTGTGGAACCCCTTGAGATAAATTTATATATGCTTATTGTTAGATATGTTTATTAAATAATCACTGATTTTCTTCTTTTGCATTTGTTCAATAATTTGCCACCAAGGTGCGTAATTAAAGGCGGTTTTTGTATCTAAAGCTACCATAACGCAATATTCCCTACTTTTTAGCGATCTTGTATATGCCTTTTCGGCTATTTTTTAACTAGTAATGATCTATCCGGTTTAAATCCGAATTGGTAGTCGTGTAAACTTCCCTTTTCCTTTGATTCATTGCTATGGCTATGAGTCTGTTACTAAGCATTTTTTCCATAACCTTTCCCGTTGCGTTTAAAAGACCTAAGCTCTCTCTGTTTGTGTGTGTATCTTTTATGCGTGTATAGCCAATCTGCTCGGAATCGCCTTTAGGCATTACTTCAAGTCGGACGGCTGTGTTACTACGTGTGTAGTGGTCTTGTTACTCTATCTCATAGACCAGTCTTCCGAGTAGACCACTGTTAATTAAGCCCAACTGTGAAAGATCTCACCAGGCCTAGTATCGATCCCAGAGGCCTGAGAAAAAATCTCCACCAACGTAGGGATTTGAACCCGGAACTTGCAACATGCAAGCCTAGCTTTCTTACAACTGAGCTCCCCAAAAGACTTAACGTGACCTAATCTAAGTACCTAAGTAACTTAATTTCATTTAATTTTACTTAATGACCTGGCCAACATGATCCAACATAAAAAATAAATTCGGATATAATTATGTATTTACCTTATTTTTAATTTAATTCTTTTCTAAATTGCCCTTTACTTGGTTCAAATTCTTTGAAATCGGAAATTATTTGTTATCGTTAAAATTGTTTGAAAAATATTGCTTTAACAATATTACATACTCGTCGCTGTGAATAGAAATTTAGATAAAGGGAAAGGCATCGTTTGGTTAAAATTTTTAATTAAGTTTCATGTTTTGAAAGTGGATTTTCTGTAATTTTGTGTTGTATTAAAACTAATGTACTTTATTGATAATAAATGAAATAGTCTGATTAATTATTTGTTCGTTGTTTGATATAAAACTGTGAAATTTTGATTAGTTTAGATACTTATGAGATAACTCTATAACGTTTATTTAAATCTTCCAATCGATCTATTTTAATTTTAATTATACACATAATATAAAACGAAAAGATTGATGTTCAATATCTCCATCATAAATTGCATTCTGACAGATTAGATCAGATAAAAACAATAAAATCAGTAAATGTTTTATTACTTACATAAATCTTTTGGAATTTTCTGTCTTCTCAAAATTACACCCTTGCCGTAACGTCGAGCAGGTGCTTCTGATGTTCTCACGTTACTTTATTTTTAAGGCATCCAAATGTGAATTCTATTTAAATCGAGCTTGCGGACTTTATATTGCAAAACTGAACCTGCTTATTAATAATAAACAGTTTTATTTTAGTTCTTTTATTATTTGCACCTGTTATTGAGGATGGTATTCCTATACACATTCGAGCAACTACGAGAATGTAAGGAAGGACTGTATTAACTTCAGAAATATGTAGGTGTGTTAAAGAGAGGCAGGCACTTAATATATAACATTATAACTTGTTTTTGGTATTTTTTAATTGTACGGGGATGCAGAAACTCGGTTTTTGCTTATCTGTTGCATTTTTACGTCTTGTTTTTGAAGGTTTTGATTCTTCGCCATAATGTTTTTTGTAAAGTACAAGTAAATTGAATTTATGCAATAGCAATTAATAATAAATAGGGCACGTTTGTACCTAGGAAACTCTCATCAACTCCCATGGAAAGCAATTCTCAGTTTAACAAGTTCTTAATTTATAACACAATTATCTCCAGCTGACAGAAATGCTTAACGACTAATTTTCTCTAAAAGGGAATCTAATCAATTCGTCGTTCATTCAATAAAGCCGTGATCTCCTTAGAGGAAGGAATCGTGTAAAAATTTCAATTCGAAAATCTTCAATTATAAGCAGCTTTGCGGTGTTTAGCCTCAATCACATTTCTTTTGCAGATGCACTTGTTACAAGGACAAAGAGAAGCGAACGAGAAAGAAAACGGAAAATTAATATTCGGAATTCAGCAGGAAATGCTTTAAATACTTCGATATTTTTATTTTAGTGACCGTAACTTATTTTTTGACAGCTACATATTTTTTGTGGGAAATATTCGCGTTGTAAAAGGCGGTTAAAGAGTCCGGCGAACATTCCTGTAATATTTTATAAGTTTTGAAAGCTGAAGTTCATATTTATCTTATTATTAAATGTTCGTTCTCTTTCATTAAAACGGACTAACTGCACAATTTCTGCTGTTAAAAATTAGGTTAGACTCACATGTATTGAGTTTCCTGTTGTGATAATCTTAATAACCTGTAATTTGTGTGAAAATACGAGTTGATGAGAGGTATTAAGATTTTAATAATTAGGTTTGTAGAAATATCCTTTAGAAAAAGTTAATTTGGTTCTTGACTTTTAATAAATAATTACCTACTTTTTGTCAGGTTGAAGTGCTGGTTTTTTATTTTGTGTGTGGAGAAGAGCTAAATATGACGGAATTTGACTTAAAATTTAATTTTACCACATTTAACTTTCGTATTATGAAATGCAAAGTGCTGATAACAGTTGAAAAATAAAGGATTGTTTCAGTAAACTATAGTTTTTGAACTGAGTTGGATGAAATTGGAACAAACGTTTTCTTAGGTATTCGGCCAATTTTAGTAATATTTTAGATACGCTTTTTGGAATTTCTTGCTTATATTTACCAATTACAAGAGTGGTGGACCTAAGATTTTGAATGATTTTGTTCGGATTCTGCTTGAAAGATTGTTAAATTAAATAATCAACAGTTTTTTGTACTCCCAAATTAATCGACTTAAAATATTCAGAATGAGTCAGAAAAACTGCTTCGAAAAGTGAGATCCAAAAGTAACAATTTTAATTTTTTTTATAATTAGATTGATTGCTTTGGAAAAATCAGGTTTTAGTTTAATTAACCAAAGGTTTTTTATATGAAACTTCAAATGTGCAGTGTTTGCCAAATTTCGGCCTTTTGTAGCCATCCTTTTATCTTATAATTTACAAAAGTCCATTAAAAGTATTTTTTGTGCAGCCGGACGCGAAGTGGTCATTAACAGATAATATGAAAATGTCAGTTTTATTATGTATTTTTTACGGCTGCACAAAAAATGTTGTGTATACTTCGGCCGCGAAATTCTTTAGCGCCCTCGAGATTGTCTTGCCTCGGCCGCAAGCGGCCTCGGCGACAATTTTTCTCTCGGTACGCTAAGATGGAATTTCGCGGCCTAAGCATACAAATAACTATTCTCAAACAGCGAAACCTCAAAAATGGTATATTCCGCAAGGAAGTATGGCCGGCAACATAGAGGCCTCATAGGTCGCTTTCATACAGTTTACAGTAAAAATATAGAACAGGGTCGCTTTTTCGAATTTCTATTGAAGAAACATCCATGGTCAGCATAAGAGAAAAATAAACTTCAAACGGAAAATTTACATTTACATTGAAACATCATTCAAAAAGCATTATTTCTAATACAAAGGTGCAAAATTCACGTCATTGAAATCAAATAGATAGTCCCACATTTTGAAATCTTGCTTGGAGAATCGTTTAGGGTTAAAAAAATAAATAGAAAAATAATCGAAAATAATTCGACCAATTCGTATTTTGGAACCTTATAGTCGGATTCGATTTAATTTGGCATGTGGGTTTTCGCAGTATAGTTACTTGTATAGTTATACTGCTCTCTTTCTAGCTTGTTAGTGCGTATAGGCTAGAGTAGAGCGAGCGCAAGTCTTGCAGATGGCCGCTCTGAAATTTATGAAATGACTTGTGAAACCAAAAGAGATAGCATTTACTGTGTTCAGAACGGTTCAGTACATGCCAAATTAGATCGAATCCGACTATAACTGGCCACCATTCAGGTTTAGAGATTAAAAGAAAAGGTTTGAACGCAAGATTTAAATCTCCAAAGCAGCATTCAGAACTCAATTTTTTTACGTGATGTAGAGGTCCGATTCAAATCATTGTAATCAAATTGACAAATTCCCATTACCGAGTAGTATTCAAGCTTAAAATTTACAAATTCGCAATCAAGATTTGAATATGTTCTTTCTAAAAATTTGTTGTGGCGAGTTTGAAGGCGAAGGTAGAATTGTTTCAGAACCGTTACGTTACGCCGTTTTAACAGTTTTACTTGTTTAATTTTTACTCTCAGTAACCCCCTCAAAAAAGTATAAAATGTCCAAATTTGAATGTTAGATTTAGAACTCAAGTCTTCTAACGCAGAGGTAAAAAAAGCTTCAAATCAAGTTGAAATACTCGCATTTAAATAGTTCCTTTGAAGACTCGAATTCTGGGTTACGTGCAGTTTTGGCTCGTGCGATTTCGGCTCATGACGTCAATCGTGCTGTTTCAGCCCAACGATGGTAGGTAGGTTGTTTCCGCTTAAATCAATGGTATATTCTCATACTGACAGCTGATAAAGGTAATATACAGTTATAAAAAGAAAATCTCCATTTGCTGCATTTTACTATGTTCATATAAATATTGCCAACTAACATAGTTTTCTATTTCACTTCGAATTCTATAATTGTAATTTCCGTAAATTAAGTGCAGTTTTCCTTTAATGGTTTTTTGAATATTCATATATGTTGTATTGCCTCTATTTAATAACTACCTTTGTTGCTTTAATGTTACTTTTGCCAATTACTTGTTAATACACAAAGAAAACGTGTACATTTTCAATAATTTAGAGTCATATTTGTTGCTCTAATTATTGTCACTATAAAAGCGTTTACTATGAGTAAACGTTAATCACATGGGCCGGAAATGGGTTGCAACAGCACGAATGACGTCATGAGCCGAAACCACACGAGCCAAAACTGTACGACACCGAATTCCGAACTTCCAATTTAAAAGTGCGATTTTAAATTTCAAATCAAAACTGTAACTTTTAAATTCCACTTTAAGATGATATATGTAAATCATCAGCTTGGCTTAGATTTTTGACAATTTATGCCCAAATTGCAACTTGATGTTCGTGAAAATCGGCTGTTAAAAGCTAAGTTCAACTTTAAAACTAGATTTTTAGATTTAAAATGAAAATTTTGATATGCTTTGTTTCTAAGATCGGAAAATTTAGAATTGAAGTTTGTATTTTGAAGTCCTCTTAATGTATGTATATCTGAGAAATTCGTAAATACTAACTTTGAAACGGAGTGAAAATGGACTGAAATGAAAAAATCTATAAGAATGATCAGTATTTACCTGAAATTTAAAAAAAATAACTTAATACGTGGCTTGGTTACTTACTTAATAAATAAACGATATTGGAATTGGTATTAAACTTAACAGCAAATTAGGGCGATGTACATAAGCAGAGATTTCCGGGTTTGGACCGTGGTACCATTGAAGAAGAACTCAGCGTCTTCAGCAAATTATTAAATACGTTGCCCACAATAATTTTACATGTGATACATAACGACTTTAGTAATTTTAGAGTATTGGATATTTTACAAACAAAAAACTGAAAAAATTGTAAAATAAATGCAATGTTTTTGTGCCAAAATTTGAAGATTTACCAAAGGGTTGTTTACAAACGTTTTTTAAAGATCTGATTTAATCGGCAATTAAAAAAATTCGAGGAAATATTTTTTTAATAAAATTTCATTTTTCAGTATTCCACACGACTTTTTTATATTTTTACTTACCAAATTTGTTTTTAAGTTACGATTCGATTTAATTTAAAGTAAATTAATTTTAGACTTTTTTTAGATTTTTCCAAATTATCAGTTTTGAATGTTTTAGTGAACATTTTTAAAAATATTTATCACTGAGTAAATTAGAAATTCTAGAAAAAATGTGGGTGTTCGAAGTGAGTTCGCAAAGTGTTGGCCTTGCTTAACCAATTAAAAAATGTTCGTTGTGATTTTTGTACGAATTCAATCATTTTATGTATATGTGTTACAGTTAAAGTATGAAATGCCGTTATTCTATAGAATAACTAGGTATTCTATGAATTAGCTGATCCATTCAGTTAAAGTTTGAAATTAAAATAATATTCTAAACTTTACCTAGTTAATCTGTAGATTCTATGGAATAACAGTGTAAAATCAGCTAAAGTGTGAAATACTATAGAATCAAGAGATTTAAACAAAATAGCAAATAATGAAAAACAAAATTTAATTTTACTAAGATACCATGGTTCATATAATGGTGGAAATATTACTAAAATAGCATTTAGATTGAAAGAGATAAACAGACAAATGAATTACTATTTAAATAAACCTAAAGCGGAAATATGGTAACATAACTAAGAAAACCACACTAGAGCAAAACAAAAAGATAAATAAACGAACAACGGATGTCTGTTGTTTAAACACCGAGGGGTATTCTGCCTAGTAAGTCCTCTCTGGAGTAGAAATGCAAGCACTTCCGTTGTTCGAAGCCCACGTAAAGCTGGAGGTCCCCTATGTCTGTAGGCTACTTAACACGCACACCACAGGCATATAAAGAGAGGCAACGCCCTGTAAAGGGAATACCACTCTAAGAAGAAGAAGAAGATCCTGATATACCAAAATAAATTTGTATTTGCCGTCCGCGTGCGATTGGTAATCAATTAAGCCAACTTGACAGCGAGAATTTAATTGAGAGAAGACCATTGGCTTGACAACAACACCTTTTTTTTCCTTTTTCAATTTCTGTTGACAAGATTCACAAACGCTTAAGAATGTTGTTGTATCACGCTGGGTAATATTTATGTATTTTCGTTTTAATTCTTTAACCATGCGATCCCTGCCTCCATGTCCGATTGAAACGTGGACAGTATAAAGAATGTCAAATAGTTCATGACTATCGCAATAAAAACTAACATCTGAAGTAGAATCTTTTAATGGCACTATTAATTTTTCATTGCCCTGTACATTCAGTATATTATAATGCTGAAACAACCGGTAATCTCGAGGTACTTTCTTAGTCATAGCTTTTGATTTCTTCACTTCTTCGATAAGGTTAAAATACTTTTTACGGGAAATCATAAGGTAATTTGACTTTTCTTCAGATAATAGACTATTGAATCTATTCTTCATACTTTCATTGTTTAGTTCACTAACTACATCAGATTCCATATTGAGTTTAAAACATACACATTTTGTTGAAACACGCTAGAAACAAGTGCACATTAGTAAACTGACTTCTAATTTCGCCTCGTGGCATTCATAACCGGAAACAATCGGAGGGTTAATCGTGCCCATTTTACGATTCTACACATTCAGTCCTACTACGTATCCCGTACGTTATTTTTAACATATACCTGTTATGTTATAATAACATGCTTAAATAACATACATCTTAACATAGTGTTTTAAATACGCTACTGTGTATCCCTTAATAACATTCACTGTTAAAATGTATGTTAAATAATTTCAGTAACAGAAATCATTCGTGATATTTCGTATATCATGAAATAGCATTATACGCATAACAAATGCAAGACAAAGAGCGTTATATGAGTGGGCGTGTTTGTTTATTTTATTTAATTTGACGTTTTGACATTTCGCGTAAAAGGTTTGGTTATTTATAACAGCATGTTAAAGTTGCCTTTTATATTTTGTATGTTATGTTACATATAAAAGCAACATCATAACATACTACGTTAGCTAGTAAACATAACATGGGATACATAGTAAGAAATCTGCTTCATAACATAACAGAGTTTGGTAACATGTATGTTATCTTAACATTTGGGATACATAGTAGGACTGAATATCTAGGTAAAGTGTAGAATGCAGATAATCATTTGAAACTTTAACTGCCTTGTAATAGTTATTCTATACAATGCCTAGCTATAGTGTAGGATGAGCTTTCATTACACACTTTATCTAAGTAATTTCGCTATTCTATACAATATCTAGTTATTCTATAGAATAACGTATTACATACTTTAACTGTAACATATGTACCGAATTTGTAATTTTTATTATGATAAATCAAATGTAATGGCTAGGATGTAAATTTCTGCATTCCGGTTCAATTTAAACATTTGCAATTCAAGCGAACAAATTGTTGAAAAGCAAACCAAACATGGCGTGGCCTATTTCGTATGATTCTATCGGTTTGGAATTTATATTTTTTATTAGGGAGTTCTGATGCAACAAAATAGAATTCCAGTTTTATTTAACACACATCTACACATCAACTATCGTTGCCAATAAAAGGTGGGGCAACCCTTATCTATGTTTAGGTGTTTTTTTAGATTCCAAACACTACTCTTCAGTTGCTGTATTTTATGGAATTATTTTTAAAAAGCCGAAAAAAAAAATAATGGCTGATTTGCAATATGTAATTTTTTTGGTCCGCTTTTTATTGGTAATAATTTTAAAAATGAACGTGCAAATGCTTGGAATTTAAAAGCCTAACTTTTCGTGTGAGACGTTTGATTTTTTTTAAATTTAATGCAACCACTGCACTTGTTTACTTGATGGTTAATTTAACGGTGATTTTTAATTACTTGAATAAGATATGTTTATTGATGTTTTTATGGAAATTTCTTGGCAACTCGTGGTGAGAGAACCATAAAAATATAAAAAAAACCCTTGGGTAAGAGTCAGTGGTTACATTTTCTGATAAATTCCTGCTAGAATGGTTTTCACAAGGGTTACTATTACTATGGGAAATACCTGGTGAATTTTTCCTTGTTTTTTAATAAGATTTGGCATGAACATTTAAACACCTATCTTAGCTCCTACTTTGAGTTATTTCAGATGTTAATATGGCAAAGTTAATTGATTGTAAGCATGTGTACCAACCTAAGACACTGATTTTGTTTGTCACAAAAAAAAGTTAAGAAATTTTCAAAAATCATTGGTATATGGCAGTTCAATTTGTCAGAACATAGAAAGATTTTCAGTAATTTTATATTTTAAATTTTTTGAATTAAAGGTCAGTCTTTTCTTCTCCTGATAAATGTAATATTTAAGATAGTTATTGGTGGAAACACTGTGTTAATAAAGTTTACCAAAAAAAAGTCAAGAAGTCAAATTTATGAGAAGATGAAAAGATCGACCATTAGAAACAAAGGTTGCCAAAAACTATTTTTTCTTTCAAGCGGCTAGTAAGTTTTGAGCTGATTGAAAGCAAAACCGAATTAAATTTCCTTTGAAACAAGTGATTTCGAGAACTCCTCTCCATCAATTTTTCATATAAATTCGTTGTAGCAGTTTTCAGTTTTATATGAACACACCTTGCATAAATTCAAGAAGATAAAAAATTAAGATCTAGTTTGAAACTTCAGTTTACTATTTTCCGAAAATATCCTAATTTGGTGCAGTTTTTGTATCAATCTTTCGCAAATTAAGCCGTAGCGGTCACTCTTTTCCCACATAAAACTTTAAAATCACAATTTAACTATTATCACATCGTTTTTATCACATTTTTGGAACAAATTCGGACACATTAGCGATCACAAAGCACGTAAACGCGATAAATAAACCAGTCGCAAATCAGCCCGATGTTCTTTTACATGACAGTTTAACAGTTTTAAAAAGGCGGCAGACACTTAAAACACAGATAATGCATCCAGGCCTTGCACTTGAAATACCTTAATAACCACAAGCTCTTCTTGCTGAAAGCGACATACCGACGAGAGCAAGTGGTTTAATGCTGACCACGCGGTTGAGGTATACCGAGGTAAAGGTAGTACCTACCGATCTCCGTTGGTCAGTTTCGCCTTTAGTGCATTCGACTATACAAGTAAAAAGCCTCTCTCTAATTTCACGCACGGTTAATGTCTTTTTTTCTCCTTTTTGTGCATGTTTTGTTTCACTTTGTTCACTTGAGTCACTCCATTTCGTTGTAATTACATAGCGACGAGTTGAAGACAAAGATCGTTACCGACAAGGACACGCTTTATTGTTATACTTACAAAATAAGTATGGTAATTATCCTTGCTAATTATTGGCAGTGTTAGAGATCGTAATGTTTTTCGTGTCGATCGAGAATAATGAGCACTAAGTAATTACTATTCAACGGATATCATTGTATAAAATTAAAAAACACATTCTAAATTTCAGGAAGTACTGATTTATGTTTTGGAAAAAATATTGTAAATTTGTCGTTAAAGGAAATAAGCTGTTTTTGAAGTATATCCTGTCTTTTTTGTGATTCTTTCAAAGGTATATTTTAAAATAAGAAGTAAAGATTAATATAGACAGACTATTTAAATGCAAAATAGATGCATAGATAAACTTGTTTTTGATGCTTGGTTCTTAAAAAATCTCGAAAAATTGTTTAGAGTTTCAGCACTGTTTTTCCTCTTGCAAACATAATTGGAACGAGTTTCCATATTTATCAGTTATAAATTTGTAATAAATTGATTTATCAAGATTATCAAAATTAAATTATCTACATTTTGATCTTGTTGAATTGTTAGATCGCGATTTCGAGCCTTTGAATTTTTAAATTTGAAAATTTTAAGAATTTTGTTTTAGCTATGATCTGGTGAGAGGTTAAATTGTTTGTATACTAAGTAGTCAATCAAATTTTGAAAATATCAGCGTCAGTTCTAATCGATTCAAAAATCCCCCAAAAAGTTTCCAACTAATATTATTAAGCAAAATACTAAACGAGTACGGTATTTCTAAAGAAGCAGCTTTTAGTTCAGTTTACTTTGTTTTATACAGTAGTGAAGTTAGGTTAGGTTAGCTCAAAAAATAAAAACTAAATATACAGGATTTCTCCCTTTCTTGCTCTTTTACCCTCTTATACCTTTGCAGTGTCGAGGGGGCCGGACACACCTAGCCGCATAGCGTTCCACCCATTCTCGTTCAGGCCAAGCAGACCGCTGCTTAACTTTAAATATGTCAATTTTACGTACACCCCCACTCTGCCGAACTGCCGATTACAGGATTTAAATAAACAAATAAATAAACAAAGAACTTGCATTTTTAGAAAGTACCTAAAGCTTTAGATGTACCTAGCTTGCATCATCATCAATTGGTATGGAGCAGATCCCCGTGGATCAATTCTGGATTACGCTAGACACCGCTTCTACAGTACAAGGTAGTTAGTAAGTCGCATATTCAATGGGAATTGGATATAGATATATGACTGAGAGGGTTAAACATGTTTTATCATCTTATACTGTTACAATTGTTTTGCTTGCTAGTCAAATTGTATCGTTTTTTTCTTATCAATCGCCACTGTTGGTTGATTGTTAAGCTTTATGTTCTTTGTAAAAGAGGTTTCCTCTCATATTACTGTGGTTGTCACCCTGCATAAGAACTTTGCTTATTTTGAATTTACCATTCTGCTTATGTCATTTTAAGTAGTTTTAGGGGTTGATTGTTCCCGAATCAATTTCCTTTACCTTAAAGTAGTGGGATAGTGGGTTAAGAATTTATTTACAGGTACGTCTTTTCAATTATATTGCCTGATGACATTCTTTAGGGAACCTGGCCTGATTAATTAGTTCGTTTCTGTAACTTCAATTATTTTGGTATTTTTATAGAAATTTTCGGTTATTATATAAGACAATCTCACGATCCTTTCACTGGTTATCCAGTATCCTTTCTTATTCCTTCTTCTGTGTTGTCCTTCCCATTTTACTTGATTAATCCATATAGTTATTTTCCCTTTTCTTATTTTGTAAAGGTTTTCTTTTGTTCGTAGTTTTGACAGCATTTGTAATGCTGTATTTCCATGTGCCGGCGCTAAATTTCCATCTTTAAGCGATGGCTTGTTATTTAGTTCAATTGTTGTTTTGATTTCGTGCAGAATTAAATTCTTTCCGGTTCTACCGACTCTATCTTTCAATTTTCCTTTTTGTGTTGTATGAATCCTCAATGTCTTTATCGAATTCTATTCCGTTGAAAATCCATTACTTTTTACGCACCGTGTATATTTCGTGTTTGAAATCTCATGAGTTGAAGGTTATAATTAAATGCGAATTTTCGTCTATTTTATGCAACTCTAATTGCATTTGTATTTTGAGTTGCGCAGTGTTGATTTCTGCCGAGGTGTCGTACATGGAATTTTACACGAGGTCTTTGCCGTTCGACATTTGAGCAAGTTACACGTATTTTGACGTATTTATAAAATTAACTCAGGTCGTTTGGAATTTTATGCGTTAATGTTCACGCAATATTTACGATGTTAAAGCGATTCGTAATTGGCTAATTTTCTGGTTAGTTCGATAATTATTCCGAGTTTTTGTAATTGCACGTGTTTTGTACATGTGGTAAGTTTCCTTTGATTTCTTAAATTCATATTCTTATTGTGAGGAATTTCTAGCAATTAATTTGAAGCAATTAATTGGAATTTAATTAAATCTATCTGGAGTTTATTCCATTGCTGCCGTTAATTGGAAATTATTCTTTGCGTGGTAGTAATCCAGGTGTTTTAAGATCCAACACGAGGCGTCCTCTATTTTGTTCCGCGTGGAATTTTTCCAACCTACAAGGATGGACTTGAGATAAGTTTTGTCGTATCTTTGATTTGGTTTGATTTAATTGGTTTTTAATTATTTTGTGCCCTTCAGGTTTATAGTTATATTTATTAATTATTCATTTTTTTAATTTCTGGTTCAATTACTTTATTATAATTTATTATTTAACTTTCTATTTACTGCTTATTGGTTATAATTTCTGAAAAGGTTACACAAATATTTGCTTCATTTGGTATTATTTTGCCAACCATAATCTATGTTACTCCGTAAACGTTTACAAGTGAGTGGATTTGCATTCATTATATTTTATTGCGTTCCCTGATTTTGGCCTTTAGCTATGTAAGTACTTAGTTATATCCAAGATTTATTTTTTTGTATTTTACTGTATTTATATTGATATTCCAATTTTAGTAAAGCTTATTAAGTCGATAATTAATTCTCTGTAGGGGGTGGTTTAATTTTCTTTTCGATGTAGGGGAACGGCTTAATTTTTTTAACAAACTAAGGGGATGCCACCCCCCCGCATATTTAATTAGACGATGCATTTAAACAGTTTCTAATTTGTGTAGTAAACGATAATACGAGACTTTCGTATTTGTTTTTGTTAAACCCTTAACTTCGATTTGTTTTACCCAGAATGAGAAACAGATATTAGTTTGTAAAGTTTTTACATTTGGCCATGGATATGCATTTTTATAATAAAAATATGAAAATAAACATTTTTGTGACATATTAGATCTTTAAATTAAAATTAAAGTATAAGCTGCGTGTCAATTAAAAATTGTAGACACTTTGTATGGAGTTTTATATCATTTGAAAATTTTAAGTTTGTTTTTTTTAATTTTCAAAAATATGCGTCATGGAAATAGGCGAAACATTTTTTTTTAATATTTCAATAAAAGTCAAACTATAAAGACAAATAATAAATGAAGGATTATTTCCTAATGACATTATAGATTACTTAATACTGATGCTCTTCACTGATTCATTGAATTAATGACGTAGCAAAAGCCTGCACCTGCAGGAGCTTCAAAAGAAAAAGTAACGATAGTATATCGTGCAAGATATTTTTTGTATTTACTTTTTTAACACTGGCGAATTCTTACATCGCTAATTATTTCTAACGAGGCCGTTAACTAACTGTTTCTGCCGTGCAGAACACTCGTCGTACAAAATTAAAATTAACATTAAAAAAAAAGAAACGAGTTTAGGAAATTACAGTGACCACCAGAAATTCAATAATGCTTCCTGATGTTATTTTAAATTAAAGTACTCAGCGAGAGGTTTGCTTGACGCATTGATGTTAAATGGGATAAAAAATTTAACTTTTAGAAAGCTAAAGAATTGTTTTTGCTGTTTTGTTTATTGTTGCTAGAATTCTTATTTAATTAATGGCGCCATGGCGGTTATGCTAACTGTTGTTATTTTTTTTATAAGTTCCTAATTAGTTTTTATTGTTATGTGCTTAAATTTAAGACGACAGGTTTTTTAGTGAAAATGTAATTTAGGCAATTAAAATTTTACATTTGGGGAAATTATACGAGTTTTAGGCATAGCCAGATTATGGTGATGAATTCTTAACATCTAATTATAAACTTCACTAATCGCTTTAAAACGAAATTGTAGATAAATCTGAGGCAATACAAGGGCGTCTAACTTTAATTTTACATAAGTAAAGAGGATTTTAAAACTAAAAACAAAATGGGCGCTCAATAATAAATTATCGGTAAATTTTACGTTTAGTTTAAGCAAGCTTACGATGTTGCAGTAAATGAAAATTTGTTAGTATGTTAAATTTACCACCAATTTTCCTAAACAAAATCGCCCCCGTGATAAGTCACTGATGTCCAAATATATCTTTTAGCTGTTTCTCTCTTCGAAATAATGAATCTTCACTAAATTTTAGACCCAATTTTAAGGGTTGTGTCCAGGCCCGTAGCCAGGTCTAAATTTTAGAGTGGGCAACTCAAATTTTAGAGTGGGCAACTCAAATTTTAGAGGAGGAATTTTTTAAAGTAAAATTACTTCAATCGCAAATATCTTGAAAACGATGAACTTTAGAGACATTGAAATAGTATACCTTTTTTATATAGAAAAGATGAGGAAATTGATTTTTTAGATCTTCCCTAACTTTAAGTACAAAAAAATTGAAGTATTTTTAAGGTGTAGCAAAAATAGGTTATTTTAAAAGCTACATTAAAATTGAGAACGGATTATTGTTTCTCGTCACAAAAAAGGTAGTTTCACCAATTTTCATAGAAATATTGCCAAAACTTTAGAAATTACAGAAGAAAATTAAAATTAAAATGTCGACTTTGACACCCTGTATGTCACTAAATATTAACTTTTGGACTAAGGTAATTTTAGGTAAATCGTAATATTCTGGCTTCACGAATCTACTGTTGGTCTGTGTCCTATTACTTATGGACCACCCTATACATGGTGTCAACGAAACCTGGGGCACCCCTATAATTTTCTTATGTTTTAAGATATCAAAATGAAATTTGGTAAAAGTAATATAGTATTTAAATGGCATTTTTGACATAGAATATACGTTTCTCTCACTTCAGGTTTCGGCGGAATTAACATTAACTTTGTTATTTTAAATGGAACACCTGTATATTTATACATTGTTGGAATCTCCATTCAATTTTACGTATGGTAGTATCAAGTTCGAAACATTTTGATGGCAAAGTAAGTTTTTGCACAAATTAATATTACGCAAAATTAAAGTCAAGGTGTCCCAACACTCGAGACAAATTGTTTTAGAACTTCAGCTATTTTCGTTGCTCTATTATCTATTAGAATGGCCTAAATTTGGCAAAAATTATTTTTTCGAAAATAACTCTATTTTTTCAAATAGCACTAGGGCGGCACACTAGGATATTAAAAACGGGTGTTTTCAAGGACTTCATTGATACCAATAACGCGGGATTACTATGGAAATTTAATTCGGAATAACACTCTCCATTCAGAAAACCCATATTTTGAACATTTAAACCTAGGCACTGGGTTTCAAAACAATTGAAACAAATGAAATGCACAAAACAAGTGACAGACTTGTTACAACTGAGTTCTACAAGACTCCTACCCTAACTACCCTGACCGGTGATGTTATTAATAGCATCACCCCCTGACCCTAGACCCTACACTGACTTTTATTTTAAGCAGGTCATGGTATCCTAGATTAATAAATAAACTCTTCTGCAGTATTTACTTAGCCATCAAAATGTTTCAAACTTGATAATAACATACGTAGAATGAAATGGAGATTCCAAAAATGTATCAATATACAGGGTATTCCATTTAAAATGACAAAATTTAGGGCAATTTCGGAGAAACCGGAAGTGGCAGAAACGTGTGTTCTATGTCAAAAATTGCCATTTAAAGAGTAGGTATATTACATATACCAAATTTCATTTTGATATCTTAAAATATAATTTAAAAAATAGGGGTGCCCCACGTTTCATTGACACCGGTATAACAGAATTTATAAATTAATTGTTGTGTTGTGTGTGGTTAAAAAAACACTAGGGTTTTCTCTAAGAGTGGGCAACTTTTTCTTCCAGAGTGGGCAATGCCCACTCTGGCCCCCCCTGGCTACGGGCCTGGTTGTGTCTCCATAAGGACGAATATTTGGGTAACTATAAGCGAATTAGGTTAAAATGTCCTAATTTTTCCTGAAGATCTCACTAGCAAAAACCTGTTGGTACAATTTAGAAACACCCTGTATTTATTTTTTAAACTACTGATCGAAGCAAAAAAATATTTTTGTCTTGTCTCGTCTTTGTCTTTATCTGTAATTTCTTTTACCTTTCGGTGTCGAAGCTGGTAAATGCTTTTAGGATAAATAATAAAGAAGAAAAATAAGTTCTTCTTCTTCTTCTTCTCTTTCATATGCGGTTTCCCATGTAGCTAGGCGAATTTCCTGCATTTTCCTTCTAAGCCTCTTCAGATGTTGATGGCCAGCATTCACGCCATCGTTTTCTTGGTTTAATTTTCGTTCTTTTTCCTGTTGGTTTGTTGATTTTTGCCGTCTTTACTAGTCTGTGGTCATCCATTCTATCAACTGTTCCAGTGTTTTCTTCTCTGCCGTACCAATCTGGATATCATCCTGTATGTTACTAATTTCCTCTAGCTCTTCACTCCTGATTCTGCCAAGGAGTGTCTTACCGCGTATAGTTCTTATTATTTTAATTTCTGCTGCCCTCATCATTTGTATCGCCTTTGAGGTATTGGTTCTAGTTTCCGCGGCGTATGTCAGGATAGGTCTAGTTAATAGCTTATTCTGAGCTTACTATCGCTGTTAAAATATTTTTTCTAGATTATATCCTTCATACATCCTGAAATACGCGAAGCTTTCATTGTTAACTTCTTGTTGTAGGTTGCCGTCACTTGTTATTTCCCAGTCCCAAGTAACAAAATTTTATGACCTGCTTCCTCGCGTAGCCTTTGTAGGTTATCCTTCGAGTCGGGAATGAGTTTTAGATACTGCTTCTCTGGGAAGGTGGTCTATTATTGTATATTGTATCCATAATCATATTGAAAAGGAATGGGCTAGGTGAATCCCCTCGTCTTATTCAGCCATTTATTTATATTTCATCACTTATCTCGTGTCTCTGTGTTTATTTTCCAGTTCACAAAAAGGGACCACAAGAAAGTGTAAAAACTATAGAACGATATCCTTAAATATAGCATACGAGCAAAATCCTGCTCAGAATACTAGACCAAAGGTTACAAAGCTATCTAGAAGTCCAGATTCCTCCCGAATAGGCAGGTTTTGTAAAGGGAAGAGGAACCAGATACCACATATTTAACATACGACAATTATTCGAGTAGGCCCGCGAGTTCAACAGCGCTCATGCTTCTATGTTTTATAGACTATAAGAAAGCCTTTGATTGTGTACGTTGGAGTAGCCTTTGAATTATGTATACTAAAAGAAATGGGAGTTCCACATCATTAGTAACTTGTATAAGAACAACGAAGCAGTGGTCCGCCTTGACAACAAAACTTTAGAGTACAGAGGAGTCCGTCAAGGATGCATCTTATCGCCGAGGCTGTTTAGTGTTTACGCAGAATACATAATGAGACGAGCCTTGGAGAGTTTTGACGGAGATGTGTCGATCAATGGCAAAAAGATACATAATGTCAGATATGCCGATGATATTACCTTAGTAGCAAAAGATGAAGATGAAATGGCGGAAATTTTGGAAATGGTTTCCAACGAAAGCCGAGTTTTAGGTCTGAAAACAAAGCTGATGGTTATCGACAGGAACAACACCATACAACTGAGCAATCTGCAGAACAGGCTCGAAACCGTAGATGACCCCATTTACTTAGGATCCGTAATAACCAATAAGGGACAGATAGCATTAGCAAGAAAAGCTATGTCAAACTTAACAAAAATATGGGCAGATAGATACATAACAAAGAACACCAAAAAAGCCCTTGTTAACACTTTAGCGTCCTCTATATTGTCATATGGATCCGAATCCTGGACAATGAAGTCGACTGACAGGTACAGAATAGATGCGTTTGGGATGTGGTGCTGGAGAAGGATGCTCCGCAACTCTACATACATTGGACTGCACACAGAATTAATGTATCAATACTGAACGAACTAAGAATCCAAGATCGTTACAACACGTCAAGAACAAGACAATTTAGAAAGACAGGCACGGCAGAATCGAAGGCAGAAGACCAAAAGGAAGATCTCCGTCACGGTGGATAGATCAAATTAAAGAGATCACAAGAAGATCAATACAAACCAATTTAAGAGAGACAAAAGACCGACAACGTTGAAGGCGCACAATCAGTCAACATTCATAGTCATGATGTGACGACTCTTCAGACATGAATAAATGATTAAGAAGAAGAAAAAGATCTCGTGTCCCACTCTGATTGCTGTTTTATAGTCTTTATTTGTTATTATTTACTTTATTATCGAATGCCTTAGTCATATTCCCGAAGCACATACATATATTCTGGTTTGTTGAAATCCAATTGTTTTAGAATAATTTTTTTTATTAGATACATCTCTTTGCTTACAATCTGTCCAATCGGAAGTAATTGCTGTAAGTATAATTTAATAATTAGTATATATATTATGTGTTGTGATAACATGAATTACTAATCTAAGTACACTAATCCTAATTAATCCCAATGAAATCTGTGTGTTAGGTCATTGGGCTTGAATCGTTTTAGTCTTCGTACTTCACTAGTGTATATGAATAGATAGATTAGGATGCACTTCAGTTCTGGCACTGTAACTTACACTAAATCTCTGGATTTTATCTTTAATCGGCGGCACTTGTAAGTCTCTTGCAATTATGGTGTTGGTAACATACCAAGGGGCGTTAGCTATTGTTCATAGTACTTTATTTTGAAAACGTTGTAAGATTGCTTGCTGTACAGTGTACATCATAGCTGTATTCCATATGTCCATATCGGTTTCAAGATAACAGTAATTTATTTTCCAATGGTAACTGGGATTTTTTTCTCAATTTTAGACCACGCTGCTCCCGTTTGTGAAGAGGTGTCATCTGCCTGACTCAGTTGTATAACTGGGGGACAGGTATCTGTGTTTAGAGTGAATGTTACATGTGCTTATTTCAGTTCATTGACTTTAATTTTACAGTGGTTAGTCATGATTGTAGTAGATTGTGGTTTTCTTGAAAGTACATATTGTGATGAAATTGCTGGATTGATATGTACTGCGAGCACTGCAGTATCGTCTGCATACGTAGCAACTGTGGTTCTATTGGTTGTTGGAAGATCAGCTGTATATAAAATGTTTAGGATAGGTCTTAATCTCTTAATACGCTCTCCTGTGGCACTCCTGACTGAATAGATAGTCAATCAGTGTAATCACCCTGGTATTTTACTAGGTAGCGTATTTTTGTTAAGTAGCATTTAAGAACAATTACGGAACTATATGCGACATTTTTCTTAAGCTTGAATATAAGGCCTTCGTGCCAGAATTTATCAAAGACCTAACTAATATCCAGAAATGCTGTCGAAAAGTACATTTTTTTTTCAAATGTACGTGTTGGCTTTTAAAACCGAACTGATGGTCGTTGCTCTCTAGAATCGGTTTTAGTCGTTTTAAAAATATTTATTCAGAAACCTTTGAGGGAATTGGCAATAAGCTTATTGGACGATAAAATGTTGTTTCATTTGGATTCTTACCAGGTTTTAGCAACATTATAATTTGTGCTACTTTCCACGTACTAGGGAAGTATCCAAGTCTGAATATTGCGTTGAAAATCTGCTGTATGGCTTTGTATCCTTTGATTGTAAGTTCTTGTAACACTTTTCCAGTAATCAAATTGTATCCTGGGGCTTTTTTGAGGTTCGGGTGCCCAAGAACTATAGAGGATCCATTTGGTATACTGTCTTAACAAATTCTTAAACTTTCTGTCTTCCGCTGTATTTATTTTGTGCGGTTAAAATACTTTGTTAGATGACTTTATTACTTCTAGCTCATTTTGATCTTTGATTGGCAGAATGTGGCCTTTTCAGTTTCCTGGTTGCTTTCCATAGCGAATACTTTATTCTATAGCTTCTGTTGCTGATAGATTACTAAGGAATTCCTGGATAGATTTATTCTTTATTTGCGTTAATAGTTGCTTCAGTTCTTTTGTTGTTTTCAGTGGCGTAGCTTCAGATTTTGGGCCCCCCCGCCAAATGTGACTTTTGTCCCCCCCTCAAAATTTATGTCAGCACAAAATCACAGTTCAAGTTAGTACCTAATGTAACGTGCAAAATCTAATCTCCCACTTACATTCGGGCAAGGATAGAAAATAATGTAGGAGGATACTTAAAACCGCCTTAAAACATATTTATTTATAACAAGTTAAAATATCTAATAAGTACAACTACATGACATACTTAGCTAATAGTCACACAGTAAATAAAAAGCCACCGACATTTAAAAGCAAAAAGAAAAGTTTGTATCCTAGATAATGTAATAAAAACAAACTACAACACAAAATAAATCTATTCTGTAAAATAAAACACTCGGTGGTAAGATTAAAAATAATGAGAAAATCAAAGAACAAACATTATTCAAGAAATTGCTTACTTCTGGACTTAGTTTCCGCAAAAACTTTAACTAATTCAGTTTTGTCCATAGCTGCAGTTTCCACGGCCTCTATACTAAGCAATGCTAAATTACTTAGTCAATTTTGGGGGCAGCAATTTCTCAAATAGTTTTTGATTACCTTTAATTTAGAAAATGAGCGTTCTGAAGACGCAACGATTACAGGAAGCGTCAAAAATAATATTAAAGCAGTATATACTTCTGCAAAATTTGATGCTAGGGTATCATTTTCTACAAATAAAAAAATTTGCAAATTCTCTAATGCCTTTTTGTCTTTCAATGGCTGAGATAAGGCAACAATTTTCAAAGGAAACGCTGAGGAAATATCGCGAGGGTAATATTGTTGCAAAGCTTCAGCCGATTTAAATAACTCTTCTTCCGCCACTGATACAAGAATGGGTGGACTTAAGAAACTAAATTTGTCAACAGTCTTCTTCATCCCTTCAAAACGGTTGTTTAATTGATTAATAACAATGTCAAAAACTTTGTAATAAATATTTACTTTAAAATAATGCTCTTGGTTATAAAATAGATAATTTGTATCACATTCATCATATTGCTTTTTTAGCTTATGCTGCCTTTCTTCTCTAAATAATGGATAAATATTCCATCTTTTAGCAGTATTAGTAGCGTCAGTTTTCAAATTTTTGTAATTATTTCGATAATTTTTAACATTTTCTAGTGTCAATCCCAAACATTCTTTCTGATCAGGCTAATGGCGGCAGGTGGCCAGTGCCAGTTGGCTTTTGAGGTCTTGTTGAAGTTGTTTGGTATTTTTTTTTTTGGGTTGACACCAGGGCCCCCTTGACGTCAGGGCCCCCCGCGGCCGCGGGGGTTGGCGGTATGGTAGCTACGCCACTGGTTGTTTTGTTGAACTTCTTCTTATCGTTCTCGCTTCTTGTGATCTGCCATCTTTTCCCAAGTTTTGTTCTTTCATGTATTTTTTCTTTAACTATTATAGGACAATTTTCTGTAACGGTGACACGATTGTGCTTCTCTTTTGTCGTTTTCAGTGATATACTTAGGTTAATTAGGTCATCTAAGGATGTTCTGAATACTTCCCAGTTTTTTTTCCTGCTGTATAATATAGATTCTGTTTTTTTAATATGTAGGAATGTAATGTGATTGTAATTGGCAAGTAGTTATGTGTTATATGAAAGATAAACAGGCCTCTGTCGTGAGTTTTCTTATATCAGTCCCTTTTACAATGCCAAAATCTATAAGATCTAGAATTTTCTTTCTGTCAGTAGGCCAATAGGTGGGCTGTCCAGAGTGTCCAGTGGATATTGCTGTGAGATTGTTTGCTTTCAATGCTGCGTACAGTTCTCTGCCTTTAATTATAAGAGTTATCCATGAGCCCCAATGTTGATGCTTTCTATTCCAGTCTCCAGCGGAGATGAATTTATTTCATAGAGTTTTGAAATAATGAATAAATATAACATCAACAATAGCTGACATATTTTCCCTAAACCCTTATTGTTCTTCTCTTCTTTTAATATCCCTTTCCATTATTTCCAGGTCAAGTTTTGTGAATATCTTTAGGGTGCTGTTTAGAAGAGTTATTCCGGGATAATTTTGCGACAATGATTTCTGGCTCTTCTTAAATATGGGAATAGTTGTATTAGTTTTCCATTCCTTGGGTATTATTTTTTGTTTCGATATGTTTCTAAATAGAGTGCCCATTTCTTCGTGTAATTGTTGTCCCCCATAGTTCAACATCTCGTTAGTTATATTGACAGATCCCGGGCTCTTTCGGTTCTTAATTTGCTTTAATACTTTCGTAATCGTATGTTCATTTTTTCATCTTCTTCAAATATTTGTTCCTCTTCGTTATCTTCTCTCTTATTTATAAAAGCTTTCGAAGTTTCGTTTTTCATTTTTCGATTTTAGTTGTTTGTACTGTTTGTTTCTTTTTAATATTCCCCAAATTTTCTTCAGACTTCCATACATATCCTTTTTTATTCCTTTGGTAAATCCCTCCTAGTATTGTTTTAGCCTTTTTACTTCTGTCTTCGTTAGATTGCGTTTTCTTGAGTTTTGTTTCGTAAATATTTTATGTATGCCTTTTTTCACATATTTTTTATATTTCTGGGGGAGAACCATGTCGTTTTGTTAATTTTGTAAATATATTACCCGTCTCTTCCCTATAGCTTCATCAGCTGCACTTAGGATATTATTCTTGAAAGCTATCTTTTGTTCGTTTTCCTTTAAATTTTGTGCTATCGTTTTCTAAAGATTCGATACTGTATTTGTCAATATAATGTGCTTTTGGCTTCGCGTATCTGGGGACATTTAATCGAAGTTTACAAAGCGCCACTTTAGTGTCACTTCCCACATAGGCTCCCTTAAGAGGTCTTACTTATCTAATATTACCTTAGGATGTATTGTCATGTTTTTGATGATGTAGTCTATGACTGATTGTTGACTTCTCATGGTTTGCCATGTGTAATTTATTTTATATTAATTAAGGCATGTGAATTTTAAAATCTTTAAAACTGAAGGTGTTTTGGCTTGATAGCAGCTCGTATTGTTATTTGAGTTGAAACTCGAACCAAATTCTACGGCAGGTGTTTAATAAGCTTGATCCTTCTCAGAGGTTTTATTGTAAATTTGTCAATATAACTCCAGTCCTTGAAACCTTACAAATGTTATCCGGTGAACCTACAGTTTTTTCAAATAATAACAAAGTGCAAAGACAAGGGCGCGTTTAGACTTTCAAAAGTCTGAAAGTCTGGAGATGTGAATGCAAGATGAAGAAGGTAAAGCTGGTGCGTACGAAAAGGTAGTTAAATTTGGGATTGCATTAGAATTTTAGATTTTAAGTTCTACGATTGTTGCAGGTTAGGAATTTTCAGTTTGTAAACTTAAATCTAAATATTTGGACGGATTTTGTTATTCAGTCATAAGCGATTTTGGTTCAGGCCTGAAAACCATTTTAATGTACAAAGGGTCATGGCAACTGAAACTGAGCAATGGTAGAATTAAATAAATAAATAAATCAAGGCAATACATTTTGAAATATGTTCATAAAATTATAGCCAACTCCAAACGATCTTATTGTTAAACACCTTTTATAATTAGAGCATAAACAACATAGCTGATAAACGAATAACAGGTCAATATATATGCAAATATATACCAATTTTTTATGTAGTTAAGTTGCTATAATAAAAATGGACATAGTTGACCGCATAAGTTTTAATTCGCTTACGTAAGAAACTGCATAAATGCATTCACATAAGGTAATCCAATTCTTGTTATTGTTTGATCAACCCACTTAGTTGTTGGTAATGCAAGTAGCATTCGTGCATGTAGACCAAATATAAATCAACTCAGGTATGTCGTACTAACGTTGACCACACAAGAAATTATTGTTTTGAATTATCTCGTTGCAAATTATGTGTGAATGTTAAACAATGAAAACTTGTGCACCTGCAGTCTTAGAAAATGCAGCTGTTGCCTACTTTTAATAGTGTTCATTCTTCATTCTTGTATAATGGAGGAAGTCAAATTTCAGAATTTCTGATGTTTTATAACGTGTTATTAATATTTGAAATTTTCGGGAAGATTTAATTGGTAAGAGATAAATTGTTTGTACACGGAAAAATGTCAGAGTTTGGCAAAGTCAAACGTTAAACAGTTTTTACCTTTGAAAACCTTCACGTAAATACATACATACATTTTTATAGCGAGTGTAATTCCTTTACGATATACGGTCTATCTTCGTAAATTTAATTTTTTAAGTAACGAAACGAAAAACAGACCAGCGGGGTTAATTTTGGGGCACGCAGTGGAAAACGGTTTTTGCCAATGATTCTATCATTTATATACTGTCGCTGCTACCCCATCCTGCTGAAAATAATCGTTTTGCAATTAGTCATCGTAAGTTGCTGAATATACAGGGTGTCTCTAAAATGTCACTCAGATTTAAAATTATTGTGTTTAAACCGTAACAGACAGAAAAAGTTTACTATTGAATGTCTCTTTCTGAAAAATTAATTATTTTAATTATCGGTTTTGCCAGTAAAGAATTACTGTCCGATATGTGCTGTGACTGTGACACCCATGTTTCATACACTAATGGCCCATTAATAATAATCATTATTCAATAGATGTCTTATATGTATGTCTTGTATTGAGTATCATGCTAAATATCATCCAAATCAATCCAGGCGTTTTGTTGTTATAAGAAAAATGATTTTTTAAAAAGAACTTTCAAGCAGAATACTGGCCAGGAATCTGTGGCTAAGCTATGTCCACACATTTTAGACACACCCTGTATTGATCCGATATTTGTTCTCTATAACATAACCATTTAAATAGCAACATGTTGAATCTGAGCAAAACGTCAAGTTTAGCAAAGTACCGTCGTTTAAATTGTTTTGAAACCTTTACAATATTCAACTAGTTTTCCAGAATCCAATAAGGGAGAGAAAATGGGGTTGTTTTTAAAAGTTCTATTATGTTAATGTTAATAAAGAAATTTTGTGGGGAGAACGCTACGAATAAAAAGAAACAGGAAGGAGACTAAGGTATTATGGTGTATAACTATAAGTGCAACGGAAATACGTCACACACGCCATATTGAAACACCAACCGGCACGAATTTTTATTGGTAGACTAACTGTTTGTTTACGTTTTTGTCTTTGACAGTTGACGTATTTAGTGTTCTCAGCCAATGAGCTTCTAAAATCCGCCATATTGATACACGATCTAAATTGCATACTGTTGGTGTTATGCTACTTCCTCTCTTTTTTTATTCGTAGGGAGAACGTTTTAAAGTATATACCGGTTTGTGCGCTCAAATTTCTGAGTGATTTGTTATAGGGTTTGCTTTAATTCAATCACGAATATGCTCAACAACTTAAGTAAGAGCAGGCAGCCTTCCTAGAAGATTTTCCCTTTAATACACTGCCAGTTTGTTCTGCCATAACATCGAACTCCAAACCGAAATTTGGAAATTGATCCGCAAATTGCTGATCATAAGAAATTGTAGAGTATGCCCATTCTCCATTAACACCACGCTCACCACTGCAAAATTGGCTTTCAATAAAATCGGCCATACTCAGCCGAAAATGCCATACTTAAGTGTAAATAAGTTTTTTACAATTTTTAGTTTAATAAATAACTACCTAGAAGTTCGTTGGCGCAGTGGTAAGAGCGCTGGGCTCCTAGCTAGGGGTCTTGGGTTCGAATCTCACGCAGTGGCAAGGATTTTTATAAAGAATTCACCACTGTTCGAGGTCGGAACTTGAGCGAGTAAAGCCATTTAATTAATGATTCTGTCTGCGGAGTGGTCGACTTCAGATAGTAACAAGACACATACAGACATACACTATACACTTAATACACGGTCACAAACTCTGCAGAAGGCAACGGGAAACCACTGCACATTTCCCTAGTATAAGGGGGATATAACAAAGTTCACGACGCCAAGTCGTTTAAAAATGTGGCTTTGATCCCCCTCGCCAACGTTCTAAAAAGGATATGGCATGAAGAAGAAGAAGAAATAACTACCTATATTTTAAAAACTTACCAGAAATTTATCCAAAGAATGCAGTCAGTTGCTTTGGAAAAACTAGATTTTTTTCTATAAATTTTGGAAGTGAACACAAAATTGTGGAAAATTTGTTCTTATTTATTTATTTATTTTGTTTTTACAAGTTTATTAGCAAGCAGAATTTTATAAACTCTATAAATTAATTTGCTGGCTTGTACAAGGTGGTCCAAATTGGACACTTTTGATAGGAAACACCAATTTCTAGAGGAGATAGAAAAAAACTAACCTACATGTTACGAGCTCGATTTTTGTGAGAAAGTGAATCCCGAAAACCCCACATCGATATCTTGAACTTTTTAGAAGATATAGGGTGGTTTTCAATTTTGTGCATTTTTGACCCACCCCCGTAACTTATTTATTTATGAATATTTTTTGTTTCTGTAAAAACATTCTTAAGGCACTTTTTTTAAAGGAATCCAATGGTGTCCCAAGTTTTTTTGTAAAAAGAATGGTTTTGAAGCTATGACATAAACTTGTATTTTTTCTTATTGCTGTTTCTAAAATAGTATAAGATGAATTTTGTTAATCTGGAGTGCCATGTTGAACAATAAAACGAAATAAACTTACAGCTGTTATACAATAAATGTTTAAAAAGCAAAGTAGCAAGTATTTTATATATTTAGAAAAAGAATATGCAAAAATATATAGGGTAGTCCATAAGAAAAAAAAAGTTTATGTCATATCTTCAAAACCATTCTTTTTACAAAAAAACTTGGGACACCATTGGATTCCTTTAAAAAAAGTGCCTTAAGAATGTTTTTACAGAAACAAAAAATATTCATAAATAAATAAGTTACGGGGGTGGGTCAAAAATGCACAAAATTGAAAACCACCCTATATCTTCTAAACAGTTCAAGATATCGATGTGCGCTTTTCGGCATTCACTTTCTCACAAAAATCGAGCTCGTAACATGTAGGTTAACCACCTTGTACATGACAGGTGAGAATAATGCCCAGTGGCATTATCTCATTAATTCAAATTATACTTTATGTAAAATACAGGGTGTTAATTAAGTACGTATACAAACTTTAAGGGGTGATTCTTTGATCAATTCTAAGATAAGAAGTTCATACAAACATGGGACCTAAACTTAATTAACACCCTGTATACTATTTACATGTTATTATTTTAATTTACAGTATCGCAAGGCCACTTCATCTTGAGTTTTCTATGGTTAACACGATTTTCGATTGCGCCCTCGACTTTCGGCCGACAATACGCTATAATTGGTCTTTAAAACCAAACACTTGTAAACAAACAGAACGAGTTGTTTAACAAAACTCCTTTCTTTCATTCTGGCCATAAAGTCTCGCTTCATCTGACGACCAGAAGACATGTGTCAACTCTTCAATACTCGTTCGAGGATTTTTAAGATTTTAAATTGCTCCATTTTTATTAACCCCATAAAAAGGGTTTCAGAATTCCTTGTTCAACGGCCTGCGCCTTAAACTGCCAGTTGGGACCTTCCGCTTAAGCCTCTACCCACCCGCGGTGCGGAAGGATCGAATGTTCTCCCTTAGTTCAGCGGAACTAATTACCTCCTATAATACATAAGCAATTGTCGTTATTTAAATCTAGCTAAACAAATATACTACATTTTAATATCAAACTCCCATTTAAGTCAACTGCTTCCGTAACTTTATAAATATGTACCTGCTATCACACACTACCGTAGAGAATCTTACTCATGGGTCAAACCGTGCTAAACCCTTTCTTGCTCGACTCAACTCGGTGATGTTGGGTATCAAACGATGCGCTCTGACGCTAGTAGGACGATGATCACAAATTAGTAATTAGATTTGGGACAGTTATTTCCGAAAAATGAAAACACAGTTTTGTCCTGTTTTGCCACTCGCCAGCCAATGGGAGAACAGCATCGGATTTTCGGGCTATAAATACGCTCGAAAAATCCAACTCAGCATCAACGTACGGTGTGTTGGCTCGAGATCGACATCTCTGCATGTTTGATCAGAATCGACATCTTTGCACGTTCGATTGCCATCACCGCCTACAGCCTACATACTCCGCTGGAACCGCCCGCCGTCGCCTACGCTGCTAGACGCTGCCCATTCCCAACCACCTCCACACTCCGCGGATCTGCTCGCTGCCGCCAGACGCTGCCCATTCCCAGCCACCTCAACGCTGGAACTGGCTACCGGCTACCGCCGCCAGACGCTCCCTGTTCGCGGCCACCTCAACGCTGAAACTGCCCGCCGCCGCCTACGCTACCTGTTCACAGCCACCTCAACGTTGGAATTTCCTGCCGCCGCATATGCTGCACATTCCCAGCCACCTCCACACTCCGCTGGAACCGCTCGCCGCCTTATACCCCGTCGGATGCTGCCTGTTCCCAGCCACCACTAACGCCTCCTTCTACTGCTGAGGCCACACCATCACCAACGTCGCCGGATGCCGCCATCTCGCCATCTTCGGCACACATTTCGCCAGATCAAGGCCCAGGTTTGACATCGTCGCGGTGCGCCCTCATCGCACCGCCCCCTATTGTCGACGCCGTGCCACCCTCGGCTTTACTACCGTCTTAGCCGTTGCCGCCGTTGGCACGCTGGACCAGCTCCACCACCGTCGCCACCCGCAACGCCACGAGGCCACGACGCATACTTTTTACTGTACAATTTCCCAATTCACGATTGTGTACAGACATTTTTTTTTGTTTCTTTTGTTTAGTAATAAATAATTATTTTCAGCTTCTAATTACTGAGCTAGCCAATTTGAACACAGCGCCCGTTAACAAGCAGGGCCTAGTTTGAGTCATGGTGGTTGATGTCTGGTAGTGATAGGACTATTTCGTTTGGGCGAATTATTAATTTATTTTGATGTTTGATAGCATATTGGGTAATCACTTCTCTTACATACGGAATTTTTAAGTCTTCATGGAGAGTAAGGTTTGAAACGTACCATAGGGCATCTGCTATATTTCTGATTGTTTTGGACTGAAACATTTGTAAAATATCGATGTTAGATGACCTAGCACATCCCCATAGTTCAATTCCGTAACTACATATGGGCTTAATGATCGCATTATACAGTCGCAACTTATTTTCCATGGACAGGCGTGAATTTTTACCAGAGCCAATACATTTTTTCGACTTTGAGGTCCATTTCTTTTCTCTTCTTCTTGATGCGGGTTTTGGGTTTGCCATGTTAATCTTGTATCGAGATGCATTCCTAGATATCGAACTTCTTTCGATTGAGGAACAGCAGTGTTGTTGATGGTGATCGGTGGACATTGCTGACGTTCTACGGTAAAGTTTACATAAGTTGAATTATTTTCGTTGAGTCCGATTTTCCAATTTTTCATCCAATTGCAAATGATGTTTAATTGTTCTTGTAAGTTCTAGATTGCTATTTCTGGATTTCTGTAACAAGAAAGTATTACTGTGTCGTCAGCGAATATCCCAGTTACTGTTTCTTGACCCTGGAGTACAAGGAACCCAATATCCTTCTTTGTGGAACACCAGATTGTATCAGTTGGTAGTCCGATACTTCATTGCCAAACATAACTTGGAAGTAACGTTGGGATAGGTAGGATTTGAACAACATAACGTATGGATGAGGAAGGGATGACTTGATTTTGTATGATAAGCCCTTGTGCCACACTTTGTCAAAAGCTTGACTGGCATCGAGAAATGCAGCCGAGCAGATTTCTTGTTTTCACAAGCTTTATTTATGATGTCAGTCAGCTGATGGCATTGCTGAATTGTTAAGTGTTGCTGTCTGAAGCCAAACTGATGATTTGGAATTTATAAGTATCGCAAATACAATTTGTATCTAAGCAAACCATGGTTACAGCGTGCGCAAAGAAGTTTTGATACAAACAATTTGCATCAAATATCCAATTTTTCCTGTCAGTCATTAATTATTACTCTGTATTACTGTGTTATGCAAGAAAACTGTAGTTTTCCAGTAAGACTTTCCATATATTTAAAAAAAGCCATGAAATTTTGAGCCGGATCGGGTTCCCTTCAGGCAACATAGCTTAAAGCGAAAGCCCAGGACTCAAACAACTTATTGAAATATTGGATATGTTTAACTTTCTGAATTAAGAATAACGAAACAATGGCGTACTTTGAAAATGCCTGTAATTTATTATTTATAAAAAAAGAGCCCAGGATTCCAATATCAGTTGTATATCTCCGATAATAAGGGTACTTCCCATTTAAAACTATGGTAAATGGTCCACCCTGTACGTAATACACCTATTTAACTTGCTATTGAATTTACTTATAGTCTGACATTATTATATTTTTAATTTTAGGTTTAATAGCTATTTATGTAATACGTACATAATGTAGGTCTTTATGGACGAGCCAAAAAGTTTATGGCAGAGCGAAAGAAGTGAGCGAGGCCAATAAATTTGGCGAGTCAATCAAGCCTAATTATGAACGAATTACATACAAAGCTTTATGTTCAGCTGCATATCACAAAATTTACTTTTTATTTACAAACAAATTTTATTTGTTAAAGCTCCCAAAAACAGATCAAAACTTTTTATTATGTATGATTAATGTGATCAGAGCACATGTCACTATAGTAGTACGCAAAAGGTTGATATGACAACTTTTAGGGACTAGGCCGAAAATATAGCATTTTACCGACTTAAATGAGTGTCACTATAGTAACCAGACTTTTTGGGATTGAGTCAACTGTATTACTGAGTTGTTTAATTTATTGCAATCAAGAAGCCCTTTAAAAATACCGAATTATTGTCCAAGTATTAAGTCAAAAATTATGAAAAATTTTAGTGGCATTTTGTATCAGCAGTAGGAAAGTTATCCTACATGTCATGGGAGTTACATGATTTCTTTGGTAAATATCATTTACCTCCCTTGCAATGTAAATAACCACCATTATTTATTCAGACTCCCCTTAGGTGTGCAAATAAAATGATTAACGTGTAAACGTCGTTTAATTTAAAGTGTTTTAAATAAGTCCTTGAAAACCGTTTGCTAAAATTAGCTACTTGTTAAAATTTAGTATAAGTAAATACATACTACATAAAATAAACATTCTAGTTTATTTTGCTTCATTTATTTTAGTATTTCGAAAGAATCTTCGTTATTTGATTTTATGATGCTATTAAAATAACGTGTTTACTGGAACATCAGTCACACAACTACTGCAGTAAATGTACTCGTACAAATGTACAAATAATAATAATGTTTAGACGTTTCTTAATGATATTTATGCCATGAATCTTTAGAGTGTGAGAACAGGAATTTAAGTGTCATTAGAGGTTGCTGCACAGTTTTTCCATAAAAAATAAGTTGAACGATCTTTGCATAAACTTTACTTGCATTGTTTTATGCTTTTTAAAAAATTATTAATAATTTTCAAAACGGCTTAAACGTGGAAGGCCGAACAGCTTCAAAAGCGAATAGCAAGAGTTTTACTTTCTACTCAGAAGCAGAAAACTGTAACTTCTTGAAGACATTTTCGAAATACCAAAACTGAAAAAGCAAGACAGTCGTAAAGACTTGCTAATTTGCAAAAACTATTTACTTGAAGACTGATCATGCGGTTTTCGTAGTAGATAATTTATAGAAATACACATTTCAAATGGCGTTGATGTAATGCCTTTTATGACTTGTAACTCTGGGCATCCAAAGCTGGGCTGGGAGTGGTCTCAGAGAAATATAATTTTTGAAAATAATAATTTTACCATTTGTTTTTAATTTCTTTCGTTGGTATACCTGAATTACTGAACTAATGGAGTGATCAAATACTGCTTACTCTTACCCACAATTGCGGGTAAATACATAAATGGAAGCACTAATTTTTACATCTTGTAAATGCATCTTTTTCATGTCATTGAATCACAGTCGTCATGTGGTTGTTTTTTGACAGTTTTTAAAGTCAATATGACACGAAAGACATAATTACAATACTTAAAATCAATAAAAAACGAACACTAGATTAACGTTGGTGTTTCCATTTTTTTGTCCGCAATTGTTAATATGCGTGGGCAATGTAAGAATGTTGCAATTAATTACACAATAAAATTGACGATCATCCAATATTTTTACCAATGCAAACTAATCTTAACCAGTTTTTGCTGTAAATGAGATTTTCGGTGTACACTTCAGATATGAACAGTATGGGTAAGTATGAACAGCCTGTGATCACAGTATTGGTTCGGTATAGTTGGGGTTATCAGATGCCCTGATTTAGGCAAGACAGCATTTGTCTTAAATTTTTGTTTCGCGATATACATAATCCCGATTTTGGAAGAATTTTTCCAAAGTTTTGTGGAATATTTTTTAATTAAAGAAAACATAACATAACATTACAAAACAGACCATATTAGCTATATTGTAACAAATCAGTAATCTAATTGCATGCGCGAACAGTTGATATGACGTCATTTGTTAAGGTCGTTACCAGTGGCGGCTCGTGACTGGAAATCTTGGGGGTGCTGTAGCTTTCGAAATATACATACCAGTAACGATCCTTGATATTTTTAATGTGCTTTTTAAGTAAAACAAATCAAATCTAAATTGTACTCAATTCATAAAAAAATTAGCTTACAGGAAAATGAAATAAAAAGAATTTTTATTTAAATATAAAATCCATTCTCAGCCACACCCATTCCAATACAGTATCTTAGTCAAAAAGTAAGCAAGGAAAACAAAATAGAGCATTTCTAATTTCGCAACCAGGCAACCATTTTATTTTTTCATGCCAGTCCTTGTTAAAAGATCTAGTAAAATATTTTTTGCACTCCCCGGCGGAAAGTTATTTCTTTACGCCCGCGAAGAAGGGCGTAAAGTTAATTATTGTAGACCGCGGGCGCACTTTACGCCCGCAACCCGCAACAAATTAATAAAAAAGTAGATTACCTTAATTACAAAACAATTTTTATATACCTAACTTGTAAAATCACTCTTGCGGTGAATGCGTCAATTTGACATTTTTAAAAATGCCATTAGAAAATTTTTATTAGAAATTAGAAATCAAAAAATTTAAATAAAATCTTCGTCCGTCCAAAAATATTGTATGTTATGTACCGTGGGCTAAAATCGATATCCTTACGCCCTTGATACATAAATAACTATTTTGTTTTTACTAACTGCTTAAATTTTTTCACGTAATGACAATTGGTAAAATGTAATTTTTTAAATATATTCAACAGTAACATATCCATCATAACATATTTAAAATAATATTTATTATTTAATTGTATTTTTCTGTAACAAATATTTAAATGTTAGAAAAAAAAACAGAATATTATCCTACGTACCTATATGAAAGATTAATTCGCTCTGAATAAAAACATACAAATTAAATCACAAATAAGCTGACGCTGCTTAGACAGCAGATTTCGGGCCGGTTATTTTGCTTACAAATTCCTGGCGAACAATGATGACGCTGTACCGGCTGTACAGAAAGCAGCGTTCGCGCTGCTATTACCGTGTGTTATTAAGAACTAACAAGCCTGCGCGAAACTTGCAGAGAAATGTATGTTTTTGACACTACTACGTTTTGCAGTGTCTCGGAACTCCGCGGGACTTTCACCGACGCGACGTACGTTTTCGACAATATTACATTTCGCAGCGGGTCTGAATGGAATCTACAGCTTCGGTTAAAATAATTCCTTTTAAAAGCGGTTTAATTAATTAAATTTATGTAATAATTATGCAAAATATTGAATGATTGTTATATTATTGATATTTTCAAGTACAAATTTAATAGGTAATTAATTTTCGTATTTTGTTCTGGGGGTGCTGCAGTGTCGCAGCGCTTATGGACCAGCCGCCACTGGTCGTTACACTAGCGGAGCACGTGTGTACAATTTCACAACTTAATCCTCCGAGAATGTGGGAAAAAGCACGTACGTGGCTCAAGCCCAGTGCTATTGCACTTGTAATTCGATACCTCACATTCTTGTAAGATGAGAGGCATAGTACATCGAGAAGTGGGAGTCGATTTTAAGGTATAGTTACTGCAGCTTGATGTACGCTAAGACATGCTTATTCGCATCCGTTGACGCTGCTGTATTTCCGAAAAATCGACACCCTTCAAGACGATGTTCCCTGTAATTTTCATGTAAGACTATTTTTATATTTAACAGAAGCAGTTTGGTTCCAATAGCATAGGTGGTCGTATATTTTCGCACCACACTTTAGGTTCACAATAACTCTTAAATATTTATCATCTAGTCCGATATTTTTTAAAATATCTACCATCTTATGATGTGGCACTCTATCGAAGGCCTTCTAATAATCTATGAAGCATGCGTAGATGTCAACGTTCATATCTTTACATCGCTGAAAAACTTGAATACTGAATATGGCGTCACGTGTACCAACTGCATTTCTGAAATGGAACTTAGTATGTGGCATAATATGTTCTTCACAGCGTTCGTAGATTCTTCTGTGGATTATTTTAAGGAGCAATTTCGAAAGGTAAGACTCATCAGACTTTTTGTTCTGTAATCTGCATATGTTTTCACTCCGTGCTTTTTGGGCAGCGTGATAATTCAGCTTTATACGGCTTATGTGGAATATTTCCAGAGCCATAGACAAGATTTAAGAATCTGTATCTGCAACCTCTTTTGACCTTTCGGTGTCGAGGCTGGTGCGATAGTGCATGCGTTTTTTTTTACGGGTACAATGCACAATCCGACTTGTCTCTGCGAGTTAGTGGTTGGTGCGCCGTTTTACCAACATACTACACCATGTGTATAGTGTAAATTTGTGTAAGTGGACCTTGTTACTCTACCTCTTAGGCCTGTATTCGGAGGAGAGCCTCGTTAATTTGGTGCCCAACGATGAATGGTCACCATTCACCGATTCCCAGACTGCAGGAAAATCTTGCACATCGGGAGAACATAACGCTAGCCTGGCGCTCTACCACTGCGTCACTCTGACATATAGATACCTCTTCCAGGTATCTTTCATTTCTTGTTCAGTAATAATTATGTTTCCTTCTTCTTCCACTAATCTATTCACTCAATGTGTTCTGTATTTTCCAGTAATCTCCCTAAGGCGAGTTCTCATGGTTCGATTTTTGTTGATCAATTTTAGTCGATTAACTAATGTTGATCAACTATTTTGTTCGCACGTTTCAAGAAATTTCTAATCGACAGTTTTATGATTAAAATGGCGCCGAATGTAGTTCTTAGTTGTTAATGGTCTTTATTTTATTTTTTACATATCAGCTGTAGTAAAGCCAGGTACATTCATTTATTTGACAATGATATGTAGGGCGTTTTCTCTAGCATCTTAATTTTTTAATTTCACCTTCCTGGTTCCAAAGACAGTCATGTTTGTGATACAATTCCAGAAACTTTATCATGGTAGCTTCCGACCATTTAAGTGTTATTTTGTCAAAAAAATTTTTACAATAGAGAATGTTCACACTACTTTGACATGAGTTCACCTACACAACTGATAATTCAAGTAGATTGGAAAGTTTCACACGTTGAAACTATCATGTTTTATTTGTAAAGCTTCTATTTCTGTGTATTTTTTCTTTGTTTTTTTTACTTTGTTGATGTAAGGTAAAGGTAACGGCACTTACACTCCGCGACGCAGTATGGCTGCCAACATGGAGGGTTAAGACCTCGAATGTATTTGTACATATTTGGATTACCTTTAACAAGTCTTCTCTTTTCCAGCATTTCTATGATTTCATCGGTCATCCATGACTTCCTTTAACGGTATCGGGTTGCAACAGATCCTTTTTAATATTTTCTACCATGGTGTTTAATTTGTCAATACCTTCTTCATTATTCGAAGTACAAGATACTATTCTAAGTTCATTATTGATCCTTGTTACTGCTAGTTTTATTATGGGTTCTGTCACTTTTCTTAAATCGTATTTCTTGGCGGCTTTCTTTCTTATCTCCTTCAATGTTATTCTGGAAATACCCACTAGAGGAACATGATTCGATTGTAAGTCGGCTCCTGAAAGTTTTCACAGAGCTACAGCTGTTCTTGTATCTTTGGTTTACAAGAATAAAGTTAAGTTAATTCCGTATAATAATATTTTCACATGAGTCCCTATGCGACCTCCAAGTATGCAATTTTATTGCAGGGAGTATGAAGAAACTATTCATAACTACTTCTTGTTCGTTTGCTAATATACTCAGTTATCATTCCTTTAGCCGAGTCTATACAGGCCTATGAAATCGCCTTTATGTCCTTTACCAACCTTTGAATTAAAACGTCCCACTATTATTGTTAAATCCTGTTTTGCTAATTTTTTCTTTAATTCTTTAATTTGGGAGTAAAATTTTCTCACCTCTTCCTCTTCATGTTTTGCTGTATAATGTTTATTTGTGAGAGATTAGCACTGATTTGAAGCAGTATGATACGCTTTGATATTGGTATGAAATTTGTAACACGTTTTACAAATTTATTTAATATTAAATATGTATAATACTACTCGTACTTCAGATAAATATTATGCTGCAAAAACACCACCACATCCAACCATTCTCCAGTATAAAAGTAATTTTAAAAGGTTTACTTTTATGTTTTAATTGTTATTATTTTTTTTGCAATGACACACACGTGAATTTAGGCGAGTTTTGCGGCATTATATTAAGCAGAAAATTCTGCTAAAGTGCCGAATGTTAACCTATCTTCTTATTTTTATAATATGCGAGATCCCATTGTGATCTTCGAATTTGAATCAGCCTGTGTATGTAATAACATTAATAACATATGTAAATTTATATTAGATGGTTAAATATAATATTTCATTCATTCATTCATTAATCTCGTCATTCCCTTGGGGTACATAGGGTGTTGACAAGTTTCTTCCACTGCTCTCGGTCCATTGGAATGCTTCTCACACTTGTACTATTGTCATGTTTGTCTCTTCTTCGACCGTACGTCTCCACGTTTTCCTCGGCCGTCCTTGTTTCCGATTTCCTTGGGGATTCCACTCCAAAGCAGCTCTGCATGGATCTTCTGTGGGTTTTCATAATGTGTAGCCCAGCCATCCGTATTTTCGTCTTCGGATTTCTAAATTTATGCTTTCCTGTTGTGTCCTCTCCCATAATTCTTGATTTTTAATTTTATCCGGTCACCGAATTCCTAATGTGTACCTGAGGCACCTGTTGATGTGTTGATAGAGGTTTGTAGTCTTGTTTTTATTTAATTTGTTACACACCACAATTGACATTCATATATCAAAACTGATTTGATTGTTGTATTAAAAACGCGAATCTTTGTCTTCTGATTTAGACTAGCACTAGGCGCTCTTCAGATGTTGCACATTCTAAGAAATGCGCTTCTGGCTTTTGATATTCGACATGTCTTTTGGAGAACCGCTTTCGCTCGTAAGAACGCTTCCCAGATAGATGAAGTTTCTTACTTTTTCTATTATCTGATTGTCATGGACTAGAGCGTGATCTTTGAGGTTTAATGGTCATCAATTTTGTCTTTTTTGAATTAATTAATATAATATTTACTTTTCTGAAAATTCAGATTTTACGTTGTACATACATCGGTATTTTTAATTATTGTATATTAATAAAAGTAACAAAAACGAAATATCTGCTGAATTCATATTTAAGTAAGTTTAAAATAATAAATATTACATGTAAAGGAATTGCGTGTAACTTCTTCACGAGACTTTTACCGACAAGACAGATTTATGCTAGAAAAAGTTTTGTTCATACCAACGGAACTGTCTCTCTAACATGGCCTACTTTGGTCTATAAATATGATGAATGCATTATAAACAGTTAGGTTTTAATAAATTAACAGTGATAGTAAGATTACATTAATCTAATTGCTTGATGTTAATGAATACCATTTATATTGATTGTATTTTGTCACGTTTTTGGAAAGGTATGGCGTATATTAAGTAGTAGAATTTGCTTGAGTATATAATTTCTTCAAACATAATAGTGCAACTTCCTTTCTTTAGTAGAAAAGTGCTATTTTCATATTTTAATCTGAAACCGATAAAAACACTTCTTTAGATCACCTTGCAAAATTCCAGGACACGTAAACTATTTAATAAATCCTCAAGGTTGTGGTCGTCTCATTTTGCTTTACGCAAATTGTAAAAAACTGCATGGCGAATTCCCTTAAAAAAAATTACCAAGACTAATAATTACAGTAAATAAATTATTAACCCTACGGCGACTTTAGAATTTTTACGACGTCGTGCAATACGTCATGATTGGTTTCAACTCGAAATGCATTAAGAAACCTTCATTTCCTGCAGATAAATTTTACTGCAACGGCTAATAATTACAAAACGCCGATATGAAGATGCCAATATACGTGACTCAAGACGAATAAGCTTGGATGTAGTTACTTGCTCGTATCAACTGTGCGTTTTATCTTTTGCAACGTGCAACCCACTAATGCCATAATGCGTCATTGTGTTTTAAGAAAAATTAATGCTCTGATAACGAAACGGTAATTTGAGATGTGGTCTAGATCGTTGAACTTAAGGTGGGTTTTGATTTATAGAAAATGAATTAAACTAAGGTGTGCTATCAGAATTTCATAAGTGGCTTGGCGGTGTTAATAAATACCCAAGCTGTTAGAAATGCTTTAAATTCTGGGAATTCTTGAAGCATTCTCTGGCATTTAGGCATATTAAATACTATTCCAAGATTCTAACTCCTAACATAAACGGCGATAAATCCTTTTACATCATTGAGCTACAAATTTTAAATTAGTTCTTGTGGACGTTGGTGAGACATTTATAGTTAGTTTAATTTTACTGCCATTAATAGCTTATTATAATCTTAATGCCTTCATATTTGTTGTATATATTTATAATACGAAGGCGGGATGATATGCGGTTAGCCCAATATTATTTATATTTTATGTTTTTAAAATGCTTTGATCCTACACCACGAAAGGTGTTTTCCTTGAGGTCAGCAAAATAGGCGTCTTCGGCGGACTTGACTTCCTCGTCAATTGAAAATATTTGTCCTCCCAAGAAAATTTTAAGCCTAGGGAATAAATGGAAATCAGAGGGAGCTAAATTCGTGAATAAGCTGGATATGGAAGCAAATCGTAGTTTAGTTGCTTGATTTTAACCATTGCCGTAACACTAGTGTGGGGAAGTGCATTATTTTGATGAGAAATGATTTTTTTTCATGCTAAACGTGGTCTTTTTCTTGGACATTTTGGTGCAATCGTTCTAGAAGGTTAGCGGAATATATTCACTATTTATAGTTTGCCCTTTTGCGAGATAGTCTATCATCACAATCCCTTTGGCATCCCAGAAAACTGATGCCATCACCTTGTCAGATGGTGTTACGGCTATTGGTTATTGCTTTCTTTGGACTCTTGGGAAACTTGCACCCGAAGACGTTTTTGATTAGGTGTAAGCAATCGCGACATCCATCTTACTGAAAAGTTTTTCATACACGATTCTTCTGTTAAAATATTGTCCACTCGCTTTTTTGAGATGTTGGCAACTTTAGCTATTTTGCTCAGTTTGAGCTGTCTTTTAACACCAGATTGTGAAATTTGTTGACCTTCCTGGGGTTTTGACACTTTTTGGGCGTCCAGAGCGATGCTCGTCTTGGATGCGTGTACGGCTGCGTTTAAACTCAGCCACCCAATTTTTTACGGTCGCATATGATGTAGCACTATCACCCAAGGGACTTTGCATCTCTTTGAAAATTTCTGCGCCCCTTAAACAATAAAAGAATTTAGTAATGGCACTTCTATTGTAAACAGTGGCGTAGCAGAAAACTCTAGGGCCCCCTTGCAAGAATATCCTACGGGCCCTTCATAAAGATAAATAAATAAATATCTTTGCGTATCATATATTCGTCATAGTTCTTTCTACCCCTTACTTTTTCCAAATCTCTGCAAGCCTTATTACCTTATCAGCAACTTCTTGAATCCAAGAATAGTTTCAGTGATTTTTAGCTGTTCCTCCCCATCACAGTCGTCAGTTATGGTTATGTAATATGTAATAATTTGAGATGCATCTTGAGTCGTATCCGTGATAATATTACTATCAGTAAAATTTTTCTGCAAATTAATCCCCATTACAAGGACGTATTTTGCTAATATTTCTATTATATTTGAAAAATTGCTCTTTTGTTGCGGGTTTTAAACTTTCACGATGGCGTTTTAGAGATAAATTACACATTGCCAATACAGATATGACGTCTAAAACCCTTTGTAATAGCTAATAGCACTCTCCATTTAATCACCATTTAGTCTATTTGGACCTTCCGGCTGAACTTGATCCATCCTGTTTACTGGAAGTCAGACCATGTATGTATGTGCTTGCCGAAAGTTCAGATACACGAAGAAAACTATTACTTTCATCCTTTCGTTTGCAAGTTTTTCTCTTCTGAGGTCCACTTAGAGTTTATATTCGCGAGAATTCAATTTATGTAATTTTTAACGTCCGATCACTACCCAATTATCATGCGAACTAAAACTGGAGTGATTGAAATAAAAAAGTAAAATTCAGAGTATTTTGTTACCATTACTCAGAACGTCTAATAAAAAGGTCGTTAAAACGCTCATTTGCTGTCTCCGTCTTTAAAAGCGGTGATCGTTGTAATGTCAAAAATTATAGACCTATAAGTATACAGTATTGGATATCGAAAGTGAAAGTATATGCGCATATCGCAGTGATAATCTACTGCATATATTCCTTTCTCTAGTGATAATGATTTTACAAAATGATTTATGTGCTTTACATGATTGGTGTTTGAAAAATGGTATGGATTTAAATATTGAAAAATGCAAACATAACAGGTTTAGTAGAAAAAGAATTATTATTGTAAATAATTATTACATTGACAACAAAAAACTTGAAACTGTGTCTGTTATACTAGATAGTTCTCTATCTTTTAATAATCAGATCGATTTTGCTATAAAGCACTAAGAATGTCTGGCTTTATTAAGAGGGTTACTTCACATTTTTTTGATGTAAGATGTCTAATGATACTGTATGTAAATGTAGTTTACGTTCGTTCAGTTCTTGATTACAATTATTGTATTACATGGTCATCTGCATTTAAAGTGCATGTGAATAGAATTGAAAATGTTCAAAGAAAATTGGTCAAAACGCTTTGTTATAAATGTTTAATTACCTTTGATAATGAAAATTATATTCAGTTGTTGCAATATTTTGGCTTGCATCCAATGCACATTAGAAGAAACTATTTTGAATTATGTTTTGCATATACATAAATATTTAACTGGCTTCACACCCTGTTCTGAAATTCTTTCATTGTTTAGCTTTTATGTGCCACAGTGCCACAATTTCTCATGAGACTTAAATATTCGAAACTTCTACTTATTAAGACAAAATCAGCATAGAACTGTATATGGAACTTGTTGAAAATATTCAAAACGTATTTGTTTAAATATAATTTAAGTAAATATATAGTTGGTGCAAAAATAACATAGTGTGTTGTTTTAAGAAATTTATTAATGTTTGACATACGATAGTTCCAATAATTTTTTCATGCAATAAATCAATTATACAAAAGTGTATCTCTATTGTGTATGCCTAATTAAAGCATATTGATAGTAAATATCAACATGGTAGCAGTGCGTTAGTTCACCATTGGCATAATAATAGACTTGGCGGTTTTTGGCGAATTTATTTTGATAGTAAATTGTGCTTTGTTGTAGTGTGAGCATTGGTGGTTATTTGGTCAGATATAACTCGTTCACATATGGTTAACAACGGCATAAGCATGGACATTTACAGTATCGAAAAGTTGCGTGGTGCTGAAAACTGGATGATTTGGAAATTTGCAATGAAAAATCTGTTACGCGGAACTGAAGGAGCGTACGAGGTGTGTGTTGGTGATATTGAGAAACCGGCTAAACCGGAAGATGCAACAAATGCCCAAAGGCAAGCAGAATATGAAGCTCTTCTTAAAAAATGGGACAAGGCGGATCGTGCTGCAAGTCAAATAATTGTAAGGTCACTGGATAGTAAAGTGATGGCATTACTTGTGTTATGTGAAACAGCACGTGATATGTGGCTTAAATTGCTTTCTGTTTTTGAACAACAAACCAAACAAGCTGCTCATGTTGTTCAATCTGAATTTTTCAATTTTCAAATGAATACACTAGATGACATGGTGACACATATTGCGAAGTTTGAGGGCTTAATTTTGCGATTGCAACAGTTAAAACTAAAACCCGATGAATCATCATTGATGGTTAAGTTACTTGATACGTTGCCAGACGACTATGAAAGTTTAAGACAAGCATGGTGGGCAAGACCTGAGGAACAACAAACGTTCACAAATCTTATAAGTGTGCTTACTTCAGATGAAAAGCGGAAACAGCAACGCTGTAGTAAATCGGAAGAGCAGTTGACAGTATTAATGGCAAGTAAAGCTAAAATTCATGGAAAAGGTGATTATGGCGCTAGTACTGAGCATTCAAAGAAAAACGATAAATTTTGTGTTTCAAAAGGTAAGAACAAGAAACATACTTTTAAATGTTATGCTTGTGGCGGCACTGGTCATATTCGACGAAATTGTCCAACTGTAAAACGTAAAAAAGAGCAGGATAATACAAATATGAGTAGTGGACGTAGTGACCAAGTTTTTCTTACCGAAGCTATGAGTGCAGAATCTGACAATAATATGTGGATCGTTGATATTGGTGCTACAGATCATTTAACGTATTGCAGTGATGTTTTTTCATCTTTTAAGTATTTTGTAACACCTATCAAAATACACATTGGTGACGATTCAACAATGGATGCAATTGGAAAAAGAATTGTCAATTTTGAGGCTGAGGTCAACGGAAAGAAATTATCTTGTTATATGGAAAATGTGTAATACGTACCAACAGCTCGAAGGAATTTGTTCTCTGTGACGTCTGCTCTTGATAAAGGCATGCAATTTGTTTCAACAAAAGACAACTGTAACTTTGTGAAGAACGGTGTGATTAAGGCATGTGGTATGCGTTATGGTCAATTATTCAAGATGAACATTTCTATTAAAAAAACTGAAAAGTTATGTGTAAGTGAAGTAAATCTTACATCTAAAAGCTGTTTTCAAGTTTGGCATGAACGTTTTGGTCATCAAAACAAAGTACACGTTCAACGAGTACTCAAGTTATATGGTATTGACAGCAAGTATGATGGTGAGTTATGCGGAGCTTGTGTTGAGGGGAAACAACATCGGAGTAGTTTTTCTTCTCGTCAACAACGTGTAACAGAGCCTGGTGTACACATACATGCTGATCTTTGTGGATCAATGGAATGTACATCTTTAGGGAAAGCAAAGTATTACATTTGTTTTACTTGTGATTTTTCTTCATATCGAATGATCTATTTTCTGAATAAAAAATCAGAAGCTACTCAGAAGATTGCTGAAATGTTAAAACTAGTGAAAAATCAGTGTGGATGTTCTGTAAAAGCATTTCAATGTGATGGCGGTCGTGAATTCAACAATAATGAAGTACAAAATATCATGAAAATGAATGGTGTTAAGTTCATTGTGACTAATCCTTATACACCGGAACAAAATGGTTGTGCAGAACGCACAAATAGGACCGTGGTCGAAATAGCTCGAACAATGTTGCTAGCAAAGAATTTACCAAAAGTATTGTGGGCGGAGGCAGCAAATGCAGCTGTCTATGTGCTAAATCGAACGGGACCAAGCAGAGTCGAAGGAAAAACTCCATATGAGTTATTTACTGGAAAGACTACGCATATTAATAGACTTCATATTTTCGGAACGGAATGCTACGTACACGTACCAAAAGAACATCGTCAAAAATGGGATGCAAAAGGAAAACGTGGAATTTTTGTCGGCTATTCTGAAGACGTGGATGGTTTTCGCGTGTGTATTAAACCAGGAACACAGATAGTTCGAAGCCGAGATGTGGTGTTTGAACAGGAGGATACTAGCAAAACAGAAGTATTTTTTCCAGCTGTTATAAACAACAACTCAGAAAAGAATGAAGATCATGTCTTCAATTTACCGAAGTCAAATGTTTGCCCTGCGAGTAACTCTGAAAATGAATTGGCAAGTAGTTCCTTGGATGATGCAACTCAACCAATAGCTTTACGTCTTAGAAATCGAGCAATGATAAACCGTCCACAACGTTTTGAATCAATGTTAGCTGAAGTAGACGAACCTAGATCTTATGCTGAAGCTGTTAATTCTACTGATTGGACAAATTGGAGATTAGCAATGGAAGATGAAATGAAGTCACTGGAGGAAAATTTAACCTGGACATTGGTGGAATTACCAGTGGATTGCAAGCCAATTTCCAATCGATGGGTGTATCGTATCAAACGAAAAGAAGATGAGTCAATATTTGTTAGTCGAACTACATATGCAGAAAGTGTGCTACGAAAGTTTAAAATGGATGAAGCGAATCCAGTTTCTACTCCGATTGAAAAATATTCTCCACTGGAGGAAGAAGATAAAGATTCAAATTTAACAACAGCCCCTTATCGTGAAGCAGTTGGATGTTTGATGTATCTCGCTGTCGCAACAAGACCGGACATTGTTTTTGCTGTTAGCTATGTTTCACAATTTCTTGAAAAACCTCAAGAAAAGCATTGGTCAATGGTCAAACGTATTATGAGGTATATTAGAGGCACCTCTACAATGGGTATTTTGTACAATGTTGCTGAGAAGACAGGTACTTTAGAATGTTACAGTGACGCCGACTATGCAAGTGATCCAGATTCAAGAAAATCGGTGAGTGGAATTGTCTTCAAATATAGTGGTGGACCAATCACTTGGGCTAGCAGACGACAGCAAAGTGTGTCTCTTTCAACCATGGAAGCGGAATATGTAGCTGCTTGTGAAGCGGCTAAAGAGATCGTTTGGTTGAAACGCTTATTCGACGAAGTTGCACCATTAAAGGATATTCCTGTGTTATTAGTGGACAACGCAAGCGCAATAAAATTGACGAAAAATCAAGAATTCCATAAAAAATCAAAACATATTGATGTACGCTATCACTTTGTGCGAGAACAAGTACAAAAAGGACTCATGGGAATAAAACATGTATCCAGTGAGGAACAAGTTGCAGACATTTTTACGAAACCAGTTCCTCGTGTTAGATTTGAAAATTTACGTTCCATGTTAAGAATAATTTAAATATTAAATTACATTTAAACAATATAAAGTTTTAGGGAAAGTGTTGAAAATATTCAAAACGTATTTGTTTAAATATAATTTAAGTAAATATATAGTTGGTGCAAAAATAACATAGTGTGTTGTTTTAAGAAATTTATTAATGTTTGACATACGATAGTTCCAATAATTTTTTCATGCAATAAATCAATTATACAAAAGTGTATCTCTATTGTGTATGCCTAATTAAAGCATATTGATAGCCCAGTCAATCATATCACTAAAATAGTTAGTCAGTTGCCTGATATAGATTTATTTTCAGTTACTTTCTCATACTTTGTCCGTAATATTAAGAGGTGTATCTTAGAATGTAATGGCTTTTTTTTGTAATGACACAACACAATATTTATTTTGTAAAATGGTGAATCCGTAAGTAAATTTATTATTATTATTATTAAACATATAAATATTGTAGACGCAATGTAGGTTCGATCGTGTTTCTGTAGGTACTGTAAATATTTCGAACACCATCAATTAACTGTTATAATAAAAACAGAAAATCAAGTTGATATTGGGCTAGTAATACGAGTACAACCTAAAAACTTTAATTTGAAATTGAATACCCTAATACCCGAAAATCGATACTTTCAATATTTTTAATTTTTTGAAATGAAAATGTGCCCCCAAAAGGCTTTCGAGATTTTGTGGTTTATTGATAATATAGATCTTTGATTTTAAATAAAGCCTGCCAATTCACCTTCTAGGAAAGAAATTGTACTAAAAATCGCCAACAGGTCGCGTAAAGTGCAGGGGTGCGCCGTATTGTTGAAACCAAATACTATTATTTGGTAGATCAGGGTCATCTTCGTGTGCGAGTGCAGGTACAAGGTCGTCTCGCAAAAACTCCACTATTTCCACTGTGGGGGCTGTTCCAAAAAAGAAAGGGCCAACCTAATACTCTATTGTCGACTATTCCTGTCCATACATTTATTTTCTGTGAGTATTGAGTATGGGCCTCAACCATCCAATGGCGATTTTTCCTCGTCCAATACCTACAATTTTATCGATTTACTATGCCATTTAGGAAAAACGTGGCTTCATCTGTAAATAGTATTTGGCGCTGGAAGTGTGGATTAGCATGACACAAATCCATCATAGTTTCACAAAAGTGAAGTCGGTGATCAGGGTCATCCTCATTAAGCTCCTGCACGAGTTGAATTTTGTGCGGATGATACTTTTCTTTCCTTATTATACCTAATACTGTGTGTTGACGAACTTTATTTTCTGTTGTAACTCGTCGAGAAGTATTCTGAGGTTTCTCTTACATAATTAACACAATGTCAATTTTCTTATCTTTATTAACTTGTGGACGACCAGGTTTTGGAATGTTTGGAATATCTCCAGTTTCTCTAAACTTGCACTCAATTTTGCTGACTGTAGACTGGCCGATAAGACGATCTGAATATTTTGTATTAAACAAATTGCATACCTCTTGTTGGGTTCTAGTCTTATCTCCGCATCCAATTACAATTAGAATTTCTATCCACTGCGTTGTATTTAAAAAAAAAGTCGCTTACTCGAAAACAAATGACGATCGAAAATCGAATTTAATACAAAAATGTGCAGTTTCATAAAATAAAATCGACGTGTTCGAGGATTTGTTCGAAAACTAGTTTGTTTCAGTTTTAATTAATTTATTCTAAACTTTAGCCGCTCACTGTATATAAAAAATAATAGAAGACGTTTAAAACAGACTATCAGTATTAAACTTGGACCGCACTTCACAGATAGTTAACATTTGGCCAGCCATTTGCTATGTCCTCGCACTAAAAACTCCCTTGTATATTCATCAACTACACACATATTCACATATTCCGTAAAAAAATATTATAATTATTTTTCATTTAGAAAGTAGAATTTTAAATAAATACAAATACAGGCAGTACGGTAGAGTGGGAGTGCACGTAATACTGACATATAGAAAGTTAAGCAGAGGCCTGTTTGGCCTGAACAAGAATCGGTGACCACTCTGCAGCTCGGTGTGTATATTTCATTTAATTCCTCTCTGAATTTTCTCCAACTAATTCGTTTTGCTTCTTCAAACTTTGCTTTTTCCATGTTTCCTCTTATTCTTCCATGTCTCTTTCCAAATTTGTCTTCATATATTTTTTCCACGCATCATTTTTATTCTTTAGCTCCAACTTCACTTTTCTATTCCATCACTATGTGCTTTTTATGTGGTCATTTATTTTTATCTTCCTACATACTTCTTTAGCCGTACTGGTCATTATTTCTTTACATTTCTCCCGCCTTTCCTCTGGAACTCATTCTTCAGTGATACTCTGAATCCTGAATTCCATTGAATTTTTCTTCAAGTGTTTGTTGGTATTGATTCCTAATCTCCTTGTCTGCCAATCTGTCAATAGCTATTCTGCTATTTAATATCTTTCTTATTTCTTTCGTGTGTTTATTGTTCTCTGTCTCAGGGTCTCTGTTATCATTTATTATACGAGGGCGATTCAAATTTGACATGCATTTTATTTTTTTCTGGCCGATACAAACTACAAATTAATATTATATATACATCATTTTTCTAAGTAACAACCCCCATTTAAAATACACTTGTCCTATCGCTCCGGTAGCCTCTGTATTCCCGTCGAAAAATATTCTTTTGGTTGACGACGTAGTCAATTTTGCACCGCATCCTTCACTTCCTCATTAGAGGCAAATCGCTTGCCCCTCAAGAACTTTTTGAGAGGCCCAAAAAGATGATAGTCACTTGGGGCCAAGTCCGGACTATATGGGGAGTGAGGCAGTGCTACCCAGCCCAATTTAGCTAATGTATTGTTCGTTGGATGGGCTGTATGTGGGCGGGCATTATCGTGTAGGAGAATAACGCCCTTGCTTAAGAAACCGCGTCTTTTTGTTCGTATGGCCAGCTTAACCTTTCCAAGAAGCTCACTGTAATAAACTGAATTGATCGTTTTTTTTCTTCGAGAAAATTGACGTAAATTGGCCCCAAGATTCACAGCAGACGCTGGACGCGCAGCATGCGGCAAGTTCGACACGCATTCACGACCATCCTGGAAGGATTTACACCACTCAAATACTGTTCTGAGTGATAAACACTCTTCTTCAAACTGTTTATGATGTCTTTGATGAATATCAGTCGCTTTTACACCTTCATTGAAAAGAAATTTAACAATTACACGTTGTGCAACAGAATTTGACACATTGTTGCACGACATTGTTAATACAACTGACAGTATTGACACAATCAAGTTGCAGTTATTTATGGCGTTAGCTAACATGCCTACTTTGATGAATATCCGAGGACAGTAAACAACCATAATCTGTTTTGTCAAGGATTGGCCATTGAAAATTTATTATTAAGCGATTTATCTTGTTCTTCAGATAAAAATATTAAAATCGACCTTTTTATCCCGTTTGGGATAGTCAGCTAAAAGAAACTAAAAGATAAAAGCTTTTCATGTGCTTTAAGCATTATAAATTGGATTGTTTGAATTTTTGATTTTAATTTCTTTTTAATTATAGAAACAGATTTTGTTAATAAAAAAGAATATAGCCATTAATAACAAACTTTAGAGTGATGCCCTTTCGTATAGCAAAATGTTCTTAACTTAGCTGTTTACTATGACTTTGATTTATTTGTTGTTTTTTACGTTTTCCACAGTATTTATAAGTAATTTTTTTGAAAGGAAACTTCAAGAAATACACACATTTTAAAAAACACATTAATGTACTTAAAAATGACCATTACAAAAGAAAAAAAATAAAAAGTTTACATTTTTCGGAATCGTTTTGCAGCCTAGCTTTTCTCACATATAAAGAAAAAACTGTGATATAGTTTTACAGAAGATCATTTTGAGTCCTTTCCCCCGAATTTTATAATAAAACATCGAATTTTTGTTAAATAAAAATTCAAAAAACCAAATGCTTCTGTGATTCAAGTTAAGACATCATCTGGTTTGATGTAGTTACTAGCTTATTTTCAGGGTTTAATTTTTAGTATCATTTGTAGGTTGTAGGTACTTATAATAAAATGTAATCTGAGCTATAACGATAACGACAAATTTTGGGTGAAACGATTAGGATTTATAAAAATGCCAGTTCTGTAATTTTGTTACACTAAATCAACGTTTTTTCTTCTTCTCATTCTTCTGCCTTTTCGTACCATTTTTTTTTCTAATTCCTACGTTTCCTATTTTTCTTTTTTAGACATGGTTTAAACTTCCATCTGTTTCAAATGTGTAAATTAAAATCAGTAAACTGGATAAGTACCTACTCCTAATAGTCCTAATATGTGTCGCTTTTAAAGAATAACAATAAACTTTTCTATTTAAAAAAATTAAATTAAAGGAGCTGTTTAGAGGAGAAGTGTAAAATTTATCAGTATCTTCACTTTGTGGTGATTATCAAGGTATTGCAAATTCGGAAAAAACTTTGAATTACGATTCTGGTAGTCGTAGTGCTGACGAAAGTCATTAGCATTCTTGGTTTTTATGAATAAAGTCCACCAGAAAGTTTGAGGAATTCTTATAAAATTTTTCAAAAAAGCTTTAAACAAATGTTGGAGAGGTACAAGAAAAAGAAGCAAATGATATCCAAAATATTATTTCAAGCTTGAAGAAAGTCAATTTATACAATGTAATAGCTTTTTGTTTTTTTAAACTAAAAGGTTAAAAAATTCTGGATTTGAAAAAGCAGTGGGAAACACGAAATTATTTTTGGTAACTCATGGCCTCTGTTATAAGAGTTTTGAATTAGTGTGGAATAGTTTTACGTAGAACACTTTTAATCAAAATTAGTTAAATAGAAACCTCGGTAATAATAGCCCTTCTACGTAGAATTCTAACTTACGTGGTGCTGTAGCAGCGCGTAGTTGTTCTACTGACGACGAGATGGCGTGCGCATTCTTGCAGCTAATTTTAAAATTCATCCAACAATACCATTCAGAAAAGGCAATTTAATTTTAAAGCTTAAAAAATATTTCCACTTAAAACACAGAAAATGCCAAACTTAAAAATGAACAAACTTTAATAAAGAAAAGAAATTAAGCAAAAATCGACAGTTCAGAATTAAAAACAACGTAAAGTTAACGTTTCGATTCTCAAGGGTGCAGTTCTCCGGCGATCCACCGAGGGTAGATCTAGAATCGTAGGCCCACAACATGAAACTTAATTGAATTTTTTACTAAGTAAAATTGAGTCGTTTCACTTGAAATCTATCAGAAGCTGTTGTGGGGTGTTGTATCAAACTGGGAATTCTGACAGAGCGTTTCAGATTAAAGCTTAAACCAATGTTTAAACTTAAAGGTTTACGTATACGTTTGTAGATTTTACAATCCTTTTATTTACTGTTTATTTAATTATTTTTTACTTACAATAATTAACTGCTTCATCCTTGCAGATATTAAACAGCAAATTCATTAGAAATTTATAATCTTTTTACTGTATGTGTGGAACGATTCATAAAAACGTTAAAATCAGCATTCCTTTTATTTCCGATGTTTTTGTTTTCTCTGATAATATAAAAGGTTTTGATTTTTTATTATGCTGAATATAAAGCACAAATGGCAGATCTATATTACTGCTTTGTAATTTATCATTCAAACGTTGTTCTGGAAGCGGCTCAGTTTCAAAATTTCGTTAAAACTGTAAAAGTAAAGGCTAACGTCTCGCGAGGAAGCATGGCCGGCAACATGGAGGGTTAAGGTCTCCTGAGTAGCTTTTCATACGTCGGTTGTTTTCTACGCTGTACGTACGGGGTGGTGTGGTAAGCACTACTCCTTCAACAACCGTCTACCCTACTACACCACTGTGTTTTGGCTCCCAATTATTTTCATTGACTGGGTGGACCACTTGCCGAGCATCCGACTCGTGTTAGACCCCGAGACCATATCCGTACGTTGTAACTGTAAAAGTGTAAAATTATAAATGTATAAAAATATTGTGCAATTGGCCCAGAATAAATACGGTGCAATTATTTTGTTTCTTTAAAAATGAGGAATTTTCTGAATTGATAACAATGTAAAGTATGAGTTATGTGTTTGACATTACATATTCTTCAGGTTTTTATTAACTGTCGGTTTCAGTCAATAAAAATTTAATTTGCTATGACCTGCCCTGATTAACAAAAACATTTGAAATTGTATACAATATGTATTCGTTCGTGTAAGGCTAAATAGATTTTTTAAATAGATAACTATTGACTATAACATTTTAATTGACTTAGAAATAAAAGATTATTGAATATCAAGTAGAGACGGAATGATGTAGCATGCGATCAAAAATTGTTTGGACTAAGGTGGCTGTGGTTTCCTGAACTGCAAACAGTAGCATTTCGAGATATAGCAAGTGTCCATTTAAAAAAAAAATGTTAAAGACGTGAATTGTTTGATGGTCATTTAGGCAGACTAAAGCTATCGGACTGGTGGAGTGATGCCCTCCAGTGACAAATACATCAAGGAAGCGAAAGTAGGCCATATCCCCCTGGGGACGAGAGATGCCAACGAAAGAAGGAAGAAGAACAAGAACGCTATCTTAATCCAAACTTAACTAGCTAACATGAATCTTTTCACACCACCGACGAGATCTGAATCCTGCGTGAGGTGGTGGCAAAGTTGGCAAAGATTATATTAACAGTTGAATTATTAGATCGTACATGAATTAATCCAAGAGAGTGATGTGATCTTGTTTTCCATGGCTTTCTTCAATTTTTTTTGATCGTAGTGTATTTTTATTTACAATTAATTAATGGATGGAGAAATGAATTTAATCGATTGTTGAGCTTTTTTTCGTTTTTAAAGATTGACAAATTTATAAGTTAAAAAACTTTGCGTTAAACTGGTCAGCATTTAGTTCCAAAGTTTTATTTAGGGTTTGGTTTGATCACCAAAGAAAAAAGTCAAACCTTTAAAGGAGCCCCAAAAAACTTGTTTTAGACAGTTTAATTCTTTTGACAAGATTATTTCGTGTGATATTCAATCGTTTTGAAGGGTTTCATTTTGTAAAAATAAAAATAATTTGAAAAGTCGTCGGGGGTTTTTAAATGCTTCCTTTAGTATTAAAATTTATGTAAAAAACCAGAAAAAAGCTTTATTTATTAGTATTGAGAAGTGGTCGTGCAATGAATTTAACAGTAAGGGGTGTGAATACAAATTTCTGGGGTCATAGATCACCCTTATAGAGTCGCTGCTCCCTGGTGGCGTACTTTATAGAGTAATCGCTTCGGAACCAATTGATCTATCAATATGTATAACGTCTTAACTAGTTACAGTTCGGTATCGATCACCTCTGTTTTCAAGATTTAACTAAGGTGCAATATAAACTTGCAACACTGTGTGCTAAAGTTTAACGTTCTAACGTTAAATTCCGACTTAAACAACGCAAATATTAAGGTAAAACGGGGGAAATTAAATTTTACGGGGAGTAATTTTGAAAGACTATAAAGAATTAATCAAGGGCGAAATCATATGCATGAGAAAATACCTTTAAAACTGTAACATCCTAAACGACTGTGAATTTACCCGGAAATACAAATTTGTATGCAAAATTACATGAAGCAATTAGTCCAGTGAAGAAATCTAGTCGTTTGATGCTGTAATTTTAAAGTGGTTCTCTCCTGTAAAACCTTTTGTCTCACTTTTATGTGCCGAAATTGCTACAAAGCTGTTAAGCTTATGCAAATATGGACTTAGTTACGCATGAAAGCGGACCCTGAAAGTTTTATGGAAATGCTCTGTTATTTCTATTTGTATAATTTCTAATTCAATTATTGATTTTAATAAACTAAGCAAAGCCATTGTGAAACTCATATCTCTGTTGCTGCAGCTAATTAACTGTAGAAGGAATAATTATTAATGATACAAAAATTCTTTTAGCATAGAAGGAACGTATTTTTCAAACATTGAAGACAATGTTTGTTATTCGATTAAAGTAGTCTTTCACTGCATTTCAGTTGAATTATTTGGATTTAGTAAAAACAAAGTAAAGTTGTTGAATCCATATTTATCAAACAGGCACCAAATAAAGTAACAATTTACCATCTTTGAAGATATGCAATAATGTAAATACTGGCGTTCTACAGGGCTCAGTGCTAGGCCCCATTTTATTGTTCTTAATCTGTATCAATGATGTACTACAAAAAAACACATTACCAACTTATCATATAAATTCGCGAGTTCGATGTTTGTTTTAAGGTGACTGGTTTGGTAGTACCTCAAAAAGTAATCATTATGCCTTATTTTAAGCCACGCATTGTGATGGATTTTTAGTATGGAAACATTTTATCCTATGTTAAAGCATAGGCTGCATATAAAGAAGAAGTCTCACGTAAGTGTTGTTAAATGTTTTAGCTCTGCCATCCATGCTTATTTTTAATACGTTTATACAAAGTGTCTTTAAATGAAATACATCTACTGTCCTTTGAAACAAACAGTGGCATATAAAAGTTTACATGCAAACGAATTTCAAAGATAAGTGAGAATGCTTTCCTTAAACATCGCAAGCTTCAGAAAAACGGAAATGCCTTTAATTATTAGGTAGCCACCTTCTTTAATTACTTTCATTTCTAATACGTATTTGGGAATTAAATTATTAAAAACTTGCTGTCAAAACAGTAGTTAATTAGTAGGGTCTACTATTTATTCACACTATAAATATCATAATGATAATTTAGATTTGCTACTTACATATGGAGAGGAAACCAACCGTTCCTTTATATTTTGTGAGTTCTATTGCTCGAATGGTATTTTTTCAAATTGTCCAAATATTGCCCCCATGATTTTGAATTTAATCCTTAGTTCTACTTATTTTCTAATATCGCTCGATATTTTATGATCTACTGGGGTTTAACTGTAACTTCCATAATATTTGTTCTGCAGTTGAATTTTAAATACCTAATTTTGTGATTTTCCTTTAAAAATAATCTTCAATTCGTCTTAATTTTAGGCACAAAAATTGAATAGTTGTATAATGCTAACGACTAACTATGATAGCCTCAAGTCTAGATCTCGCCTAAAAAATAAACAACAATAACATCAATTAAAACAAATTACAAACAAATCTCATATACTGCAAACCTTTTTGCACATCCTGTATATAAATCTATAGTAAAATTGTAAAAAAATGCCCTGCAGCCTCAAGTATTTGCATAACAAAACTGCTACTTGACTGTATCTTAATACACTGCTAAAAAACAAACAAAAATAGCAGACCACTATTAAAAGCATCTTTATTATGCAATGAACTTTGATTTTGGAATTTTTATAACACAAATTCGTTAAATCCTCCGATTTAACTTGGCTGCAGAAAATAACCCTTCCACGTAAAGTTCTAGTAATTTCGAAGTCATACTTTTTTGAGAATAAATATTAAAACCACATCAGTTTGCCTTTATATTTTCTCAGTATTTCCTCAAATTATCCAGCAGGACCCATATTGCTTTGAAATTTTCTTATTGCTGTAGTAATTTTCTATATTGTTGTAAAAAGGGCCAACACATCCTTTCTAGTTAAGGGTCATACTAGACATCGGTTTTAGAGGGTGTTCAAATTTGAAGTAAAAATTTAAATTTGTCGCCAGTTATATTTTTCGGGCTAGGGTGCGCTGGCATGTTCGACAAATGGCAAGTAGAGCCATGCCGGATTGAACAACGCGTGTCTCGGTCATATATCTAACTTCCATTGAATATGTGATTTACTAACTACCTTGCACTATAGAAGCGGTGTTATGCGCCAGGCGTCACAGGCATGTTAACGTTATATAGTGCTCCCAATCCCCACCTATCATAACAAATTCCTTTACACCCTATTGGCATGGAGTGGGCCTGGCGTAATCCAGGATTGATCCAATGGGATCTGCTCCATGTCAATTGATGATGATGATGATGATGAAATTTGAACACCCTTTATTTATGTGGAATAAGTAATTTCTAGCATTCTACATCTTTTGCCCATCGGGAGATTCGAACCAAGGATTAACGTAACGCTAGCATGACGCTCTAACACTGCGCCATCCTGGCTTGAACAAAGTTCTTATAAGTAACAAAAAGAAAAATGGAGTGCAAGGTTGCTTTGTAAATCAAAAGTCTCTGGAGGACAGGTGCGGATTGTTAACGTAGAAAAAAATTAGAATTTAGACCTGTTTCGGATATTAGCTGAAACGATAGACACCGTGCTAATGCCATGTTTAGCACGATAAAGACCCCGTCTAGGAGTGGAGGACTCTTGGACGCCGTAAAATTCTAATCGGGCTGTGCGTAATGACCATGGCAGTCAACGCGCCTTCAGATCCTTGGCAACCCCAAGCCTGGATCTTGCTTAATAAATTAGCAAACAAATGATAATACAAATTGGGGGATAATCTAAAAGTTGAAGCCGCTACAAAAATGCAAATAAATCACCATTTGAAAACAATAAAAAGAAATATACAAAAAATGTACGAAAAGGGCGAAATAAGAAAATTAACCCAGTTTTTCCAGGGATTTTAAATCATTTTTTACTGTGTATTAAAATTAATAATTTTAAATTGTAGAATTAAATAAAATTAATAAATGATTAGATAATTTCAAGTAAATCCAAATCTAAAAAGTGACCGCCTAGGCTTAAGAATTAAAATAATTGTGCGTTTGAACTTGGTCCGAATCCAAAAATAATCTACCCTTCCTAATGAAAAGAATCAAACGTAATCCGACACCAATCAGTTAATACTGATAATACGCAAACACGACCAACCTGTATTGGTTTATTACGTTACCTAGTTGAGTTATCTGCTCACGCTCGCTAATGAAATGGGCAATCTGTTAATGGATTCCCAAGAATCAATATCGCGTTTAAAGAGCAATGCTATTGTAAATTGTAAATTCTAATAATACTTTTAAATTCTGCATTTATTTAAACGTAATTTATTTGTACAATAAACTTTTGCTGTAATTATTTGTAATTAACTAATCTTCTGTTTTATACATATATAAATTAGGAGAGTTTTTGTTCGAATTTGAAAAATTAAAAATTGTTTTTCGGAGAATACCTTGAAGTATAAAACTGAAATAGTAAATTCTATAATAACGCTTGGCCTGTAATTTAACGCAATTATGAATTTGCATAATTAATACGACACGTGTGTATTGCAGTCCATTTTCGAATTGTTTTTAAAACAAAATATAATCAATTCATTATCTGACTGTTTTTGTCAGTTTGTTTGGATCCACAAAAATGAGCAAAGTTTGAATTTTCACATTTTATTTCAATTTGTTTTGTTAGTCCTTAAATTTTGTTTGCCAAAATAAAGCGACAAATACTTATATATAGGGCCATTTACACCGAGGGTTTTCAAATTTTAAGCTAAGTTTATACGAGAAATTTTCTTGGTAGTCTTTACGTTGCGTATTTTAGTTAAAAGTAAATTGTGCTCTAAAAAAGTATTTTAATGATTTACTTATTTTCAGTAGAAACTTAGATTTCAGAATGTGGCAAAATGCAAAATGCACTAAGTTTGTTTGAATAATTCATTATTCTAGAGTATTGTAGGTTTAAACAGAAGCTTAGTTTAAGCGGGTTCTTTTCAAGCAAAGTAAGGTTCCCTTTCTAGCCAAGCAACATTAATCTTTTTCCAAACTTAGGACATTCTTAAGTTTTAGGTGTGAACTGCAGTTGTTAATGTTAAAGGTTTTCGTGATTAATATGACTAATGCCAGTCTTAGAGAGAGTTTTTGAATATTTTACAAAATACTCCAAACAAGTATCACATTTTTGTAAATCGTCGAAAAAGTAGGAACAAATTTGCGCGATAATAAAGAAAATGTCAATAGGTATCGAAAAAGTACCAATACTATCCATATGTTAATTGATTCGATTAAATCACTATATCGAATAAATGAAAGTAACCTTAACAAAAAAATATTAATTAATTATTTATATTAATATGTGCTTGATTAAGATAATTACGATTAATAATAATAACCATAATGGCTAATACACCATAAACTTCATATAATACAATACTTTCCAACTTCAAAATGATGCCAACTAAGAAATATGGACAAGTTTCAAACAAACAACTATTAAGTGTAAGGGTACTTCAGGACCAGTTAGCTCTGAATTTTTAGACTTAAGAAATTATCTGAAAATGTCAGTAAAAAAATTACAAAATTTAATACGTTTTCAGGAGCTTGAAGGAAGCTCTGGGTAATTTTTTTTATCCAAATAAGGCCAGTAAATAAAATACAAACACCCATTAAGTGTAAGGGTATTTTCAGGACCAGTTAGCTCTCAATTTTCAGATTCAAGAAATTTGTCAGTAAAAAGATTACAAAAATTAATACGTTTTTCAGGAGTTTAAAGGCAGCTTGTCCTGATTTTTTTATTCCGGCCAGTAAAGAAAATATAAAAAAATATTAAGTGTAAGGGCATTTCAGGACCTTTGAATTTTTAGATTCGGGAAATTACCTGAAAATCTCAGTTTAAAAAATTACAAAATTTAATACGTTTTCAGGAGCTCGAAGGCAGGTAGTGGCGATGTTTTTTTATCCAAATAAGGCCAGTAAATAAAATACAGAAACCATTAAGTGTTTCAGGATCAGTTATCTCCGAATTATTAGATTCAAGAAATTAATTGAAAAATTCAATAAAATATAAAATCACTACAAAGTTTAATACGTTTTCAGGTTTTCAGGAACTTGAAGGCTAGTTTGTTGTGAAGCAACCTCAGTGAAAAAATATAAAAAACTATTAAGTGCACGGGTACTTCAGGACCAGTTAGGTCTGAATTTTTCGACTCAAGAAATTATCTGAAAATGTCAGTAAAAAATTACAAAATTTAATACGTTTTCAGGAGCGTGAAGGCAGTTTGTCGTGATTTTTTTATCCAAATGTAGCTAGTAAATAAAGCATGAAAAAACTATTAAGCGTAAGGGTATTTCAGGGCCAATTTTTAGATTCAAGAAATTATCTGAAAATGTCTGTAAAAAAATTAGAAAATTTAATACGTTTTCAGAAGCTTGAGGCCCAGTTTGTTGTGAATTTTTATCCAAATAACTCCAGTAAAAAAATACAAAAAACCATTAATCAGAACCAGTTAGATCTGAATACATATTTAGATTCAAGAAATTATATGAAGAATATAAAAATTTGTTAAATTTAAAGGAGTTTTAAGGCGAGCATGTTCAAAATTACTAAATCTAAACGATTTCTAAAAATGACAATGGAAAAGTAGAAAATGTATTATGTTCAAATTGCCTTAAATATACCATCGCTGGTCCAGCAACATGCGGCCTCGCATTATCTTGCTGAAAGTATACATTCTGAATCGTGCAATTGATTGATGAAAGGCTCAAGTATTTGATTTCAATATCTTTCAGCGTTTATGGATTCTTGAAAAAATATTGGCCCTATTATTCGTTTGCGGGACATTGCAACCCAAACGCTAATCTTGAGACTATGTAAAGGATCCTCACGATGAAAATTAGGATTCTTCTCGTTCCAGATACCCATTATTTGTGTGGTAATGTATCCAGAAAGGTAAAAATAAGATTCGTCTGTAAAAAGTGTTAAGCCAAGGACATCGTTATTCATATGGTCATTAAACCAGGTACAGTACCATACTCTTTTCTGATAATCTGGTGGCAGTAACTCTGGATACATCTGCATTTTATAAGGAAACATGTTCTAGTCACGTTTAACAATGGTTGGATATGTTCCATAACTTAAAGTTGTTTTTTGTGACAATCTGCACATGGTTAATAACGTCATCATTTTTAACGTGTCTTCTTCCAGATTGAATTCTATCACTATATTGTCAGTTTCTTCAAATTTGCCCACAGTTTGTTGAGTTTTCCGAAAAAAATCTTGTTCGATTATGGCGAGATTGGGAAATCTCTCACGGAATTTATTTAAACATAAATGAGGTGAATATACTGATGACTTATTAATTCCACAGTAACCCTTATGCAAAGACTTTTTGATCCTATGAGTCTAGTAAACAATTGAATTATATTGTATTGAAATGACAGATTTACTTTATACATCTTGAACAAAAGAGGCGAACAAAGAAAGCTTAAATTGTAACCAAAATTAACGACAATAAAGAAGTCCTGTTTGGAGCATTTAATGACAAGCTTACTAAACAAGACGAAGTTGAATAATGGAAGATAATTAACAACTACAAAGTTGGGCAGAAAAATAATGATGGTTTTCTTACAACCATGAATTTTATTCTTTTTATAAATCAAGGTTATCCCCTTCAAAGTAGTTCCCTTGGGAAGCTATACACCGATGGAGGCGTTTTTTCCATTATTGGTAGCAGTTCCGGAAGGCTTCTGCTGGAATGTCTTTCAACTCGCCGTTTACGCTCTTCTGGATATTATCCAAAGTACCAAAATGGCGCATTTTCAAATGGTTGTTCAGCCGGGGGAATAAAAAGAAGTCACAGGGACTGAGATCCGGTGAATAGGGGGACTGGAGAACTACAGCAATGCTTTTTTCTGCTAAAAATTCGTTGATGGAGACTGCCGTATGACATGGGGCATTGTCGTGCCACCCTCGTTCTGAACCTTTCAAGGAATTTCCAATAAAAGATTTAATTGACAGTTTGTTCTGGCGGTACAAATTCCTTGTGGACGATCCTCTGATTGTCAAAAAAAAAAAACAAATGAGCATCAATTTGATTTTCGATTTGCTCATTCTCGCTTTCTTGAGACGAGGAGAGTTTGCAGTATGCCACTCTCGATTTTGGCGTGTTGTGTCGGGGTCGTACTCAAAAATCCATGATTCATCACCTGAGATCACGCGACTGAACAATTCTGGCTCTCTTTCAAGGCGGTACAAAAGATCAAGATATATATCCCTCCGGTTGGTCTTCTGCTCAGCGGTGAGGTTCTTTGGAACCATCTTAGCGCACACTTTTCTCATGCCCAAATCCCGTGTTAAAATCTGATGGACGGTAAACCGGTTCAAATTTAAGTCACTGCTGATTATTCCCAACATCAAACGACGGTCTGACATCACAAAAGTCCTCAGTCTTTCAACATTGTCGTCCGTTTTTAAGGTTCAAGGTCTCCCCCCACGATGTTCGCTTCCATTTTTTCTTGGCACTCTAAAAAGGCCTTGTGTCATCTGAATACTCGTGCCCTGGGTAGCCCTTTGTAATTTTTCATAAGTTATAGTAGTGGAATCGCCAAACTTTACACAAAATTTGATAGCACAACGTTAGTCAAATTTGTGCCGGTCTATTTTCGTAACACACCTCACAAACGCAAGTGTAACAAGTCCAAAATTGTACTGAGTCTACGGCAAGGGTTATTCTAACTGCCGTGTGAAGGCGAGACAGCAGAATTGTCGGTTCGCGAACAGTGTTGCCAGTCTAATTACTTTTCTGAAAAACCTCGTATGCATTATATTTGGGTATAGTAGCAAACGTAAGAAAATCGGCCTGTATAAATGAATAGTAATTAATGCCATTCCAAAATGCGATTTTAGGACAAAAATTGAGAACTTTAGAAAAACAGGTACAGTGGGAGAAAAAGATTTGAGACTCAAATAACTCTTAAACATAATATGAAATAATTCACCAGTGATTTCTGGATTGCGGGTTACGGAAATATTGTCAAAGGTTCTATAAATAGATAATTCAATAACCTTAAATGGAACAGGAGCTGTAAAAGTAGAAATTGAACATAATTTGCAAGTTTCACAGACAACTGCAACTTTGCAAAATTCAACAAAATCTATATGTGGTATACAATAAAAACAGAATTGATTGATAAAGTAAACAAACAGTTACAATAATGCCGTTTAACATATGTATAAAAAGCTCAGTGGAGCTTTATGAAAAGTATAAACTACAAATCTAATTACTGAAGATTCCAATTTACAAAAGTAAATTATAGATTCGAAAATTAGAAGTTAGTATAGGGCTAATTAAAAGTATGCATACTGAAGTACTGTTAAAAATTACAAACAGTAGTAATTATTGATAACGATAAATAAGTTTTTATGTAATTGTCCTTTTGTTTTAATTAAACATTCATTAAATTTATATCTGTTTTTGCCTCAATAAACGCTACTGGCGTGGAAGATTTGTTTTTTTATTTATTAGTATTTCATTTAAAAGTTCTCCTCGATGTCCAAGTAACTGAGCTTCAGTTAAGTCTTCAGTGTTGAATGCTGGACCCATTTCTTCGAAAAGGTTTTTTTTTTAATTTTCGGGGGGCATTCTAAACCCCTCCAAGTCGGCTCGCGTTTCAAAATTAAAGTTATTATTTATGAGGAACTAATTAAACTTCTTCACTACATGAAGTAAACAAAAAAATATCCATAATATTGCCCCAATATGTCTACCCTGCGGAGTAATTTCTACAAAACATCATGAAAACTCAATTTATTGGTTATTTTACACAAATTACAACTGAAGCTTGATTTGTATATGTTTTGACATTAAGAATGACGTAAATCTACTATACTAACTAGTTAAAATTGTTACTATTGTGCAATACGTACTTGTAATTTTCATTAAAATACACTAATATTTTAAATGTAGCAAGTTGAAAACAACATTGTTACAAGACCAATAATTATTGTTATTAACTTATCTGTAATTGTGCAACAGGGTCCAGTAGTTGAAAAATATTATGCAAATATATGAGTTTGTTACAATTTTTTGGTAAATTGAACTATTATTAATTCGTTTTGCGGTCGATATCATATTTAGGCTCTTTGTTTATTGATTCGTTCTTTGTTTTGGATCCTAATTTTATTTAATTTATGTAAAAAGGGTTTTTCCCTCACGTAAATGTGAAAGGCTTAGCTCCACATTATATTTGCTCGATTCCATAATCAATCCATTTGTTTTCAGTCATTAGAAAACATTTTTATAAATAAATCGATCCTGGATTTATTTATTATCCTTGGCCACTATCCTTATTATCCTTCTTCTGTAATTGTTTTCTAGATGTTATTTTTCTATTTCCCATACCGGATTTTAAACTTAATTTCCTATTTCCTTCTTTAGTGTTGGACGGTTATAATTTAATTGATTATTTTATTGCATTTAGGGCCGGTCTTTCCATATCCTAATAAACCTCTTAATAAGCTATTTGGCAAATAGTTTCCATGGAAACGATTGTATTAACCGGTTTTTAACAGGAGAATAAATTTATTAGGAGATGGAAATACCGGCCCTTAGTAGTAGACTAAAACACTGTGTTTTCAGTTTGTCATTTAATCCACGGGCGCCGCATTTTACATTCTTAGTAGCGAAGGATTAAATGATAATTTTTGTCTTTGTAATTAATTAAATATTAGCTACCCCAATACTGTGTTATACCTATTTATCTTTTACTTACTTTTTATTCTTTGTTACTCCCTTTCGTTTCTCTGGGGTGGGTTATTAATACATTTATTTGGATTTTACATAGTATTGATTTATTTTCTAAATTCATCATATCCCGCCAACCTGTTAATTTTCTTAGTAATTTTTGGTTTTTGATTTCTGGTAACATTTTCTATAATTTTGGGAATTTGTGTGAAATTCTTCCTTTTTGATTTGCGCAGTGAAACCGTCCGGTTGTGCCTTAAGTTTCATCCTGAAAGACAGGGATTTGTTTAGTCATCCTAATTGGGATGTGCTAATTTTAATAAGTTAATTCAAGCCTTTTACACATATTTTCGTTATTTTTCCGGATATGGATTAGTTTTGTGTATTATTTTTCTGAACTTACATATTTTCAGTTAGAAGGCACATGTTGGTAAGTTTCCTTGATTTTCTATTTTATGTTATTTTATAGCTTCAAATTTTTATTACACCCTTCTTTCTTTCTTTCCTTCTTTGATTTTTGGCTTTTGTCTTCAACAATAATTTATTCGATTGGAATATTTGGAAATATAAGTTTCGATAAGTTGATGTACCCATATGGTTCGTTGTGGAATTTTACCAATATCCAGTATCTCGAACATCTTTATAGTGATTTCGAATTTATGTTATCACCATTTTTTTACATTATAGGCAAGCACAGCACCACCAAGGTCAGATAAATGCTTTTTAAAGTTTAATATATTTTATGTACTTCGTATAATATCGGACTGGTTATATTAAAAGTGTTAATTAAGTGTTATTATGATTTAAGCGAGTTTACGCTTTATTTTTTTTGCATTTATGATAATTTTTGGTTGTTTGAATTGTATGGCTTAATCTTTTCATTTATTTAATTTATTAATTTTGATTTTCATTAATTCAATTTATTAATTTTGATAACTTTAATTATTTGAACACATTAGATGTGTATATTTGATAATTTTCTTGGTTTTACATTTTGTTAGGGTAACGCAAGTATTTCCAAGTTTAATATCCTTAAAGGATACGATAAGGTTCAAAGGTAAAAGTAAGATCTTACATTACTGCAGGGACTTTTTGTTCTGATAATTCATAATATTATTCTGTTTTATTTAAACAGACTTGCGCGTCCTTGTGTTGATTTGTAATTTTATTTTATTTTTAATTTTTCATATCTAATTTTTTTGTACGCTTATTATTCTTTGACATTTATTATATACACTTTTATCTTATTAAGTAAATCTTACTTACCTCCCTTGCTATGTAAGGAACTATTTAATTAGGTGATATAATACAAATTAAAATATTAAGTTATACAACATATCAGTTCAATATTGTTTTTAAATTTAAATTTTAAAATGTTGGAATTATTTGAATGTTTATTTGTTTATTTATAGAGCGAGATTTAAGCTATGCGGGCACCAGTGATTTATATGTTATTTGTGGCGATTGTTTTCAATTTTGTTTCAAACTTTTGTTTAGAAAAAACGTACTCTTCAATACCTTGTAATAAATTGTAACAATCTGGTTATTATTTATTGCTTCTGAATATTTAAATATTAAGTAAAAGTAATCTTATCTGATGATTGGATTTTTAGTAACTTTTTAATTTTAGAATACGGTTTTCCCATTTTCAACAGAACCTTTTTCTAGTTTTAAACATAATTTTTATTTAATTTACATTATAGAGGGTGAGTCAGGAGGAACGCACCAAACTGCAGGCGTTGATTGATCAATCAACGCTGCAGGACTGTGTTGCACTCGTATATTTAAGACAAAAAAAAACCTATAAGTTGTAATCTGATTTTTATTTGTTTTCGAATTATAGCGTTTTGAAGGTTTAAGTGGGTCATTTGATACCTATTTTTTTATTATTATTTATTATTACAACTTATATTTTTTTTCTCCTAAATATACGTGTAGAACACACCCCTCAAGTTTGGTGCGTTCCTCCTGACTCACTCTGTAAGTACCTATAATAAATTATTGTGTTTTCTGTTCAAATTAATTTATTCATATTTTGGAATTACAGATATTTGTTACTTGATTGTTTTAGAAACTGATTATTTTCTAAATATGTATCAGTATTGTTTAAGCAGCTGCCATTAATAAATTTAACGCATGCTGTGACAGTGGGGACAGCATGAATAACGAAAATGGCACTAAATTAAGCTCCAGATTTAATTTCCTTAATGGTCTGTCGATTATACGAAAATACGAGATTCTTTCGTGAAGTAAAGCACTTTTATTTATGGTTATTTGGTTCCTCATTTGAATTTAACCGCTTCATACAAGTAAGTAAGTTGGAAAAACTCTGCGATTTTTTTACTGTGGTTTCTGTTTGATACTTTAAGAAAAAAATACAAATGTTCTTTAATATTTGAACATTTCTTTTGTAATCCGCTTTTGTCCGCAGAACTAATAGTAATCTGATTTGAAAATGTGCCGGGAATGTTAATAATTTGACAATGTAATATGCGAAATTAAATAAAGCGAATCCCGAAAAATCCATTTCCCCCATTAAAATAACCCACATCATCAGGTGAGTGCATCAGATAGGTATCAGACAGATATCAGATACCACCAATCAGTATAATTAGATATTTAAATTGAGGCCCTAGACCTAATGGGATTAACCAAAAGCTCACGCTGTGCACGCCACTCAAAACACCGATTCGCATTTCGATTAGGACTACAAATTAACTCGAAACGTACCAGTCTTTTTTTCTAACTTTCCGTTTTAATTTGATGAGTTTCCTCTTTTTTTTTGTTAAACTTAAATATTTCATTAACGATCGTGTTAACGTCGGGATATTGAAAAATCGCAAGCCGGAAAAATCATTACGTTTGGAATTTCGAGTGTGTGTGCACTTGCAGCGAAAAGCTACATCACTTGAATGCCTCTGTGCGATTTTCAATATTGCGTAAGCTAATGGAAACGACTGACAGAACATAAATTTAAGTCAAAGCAACCGTAATATAAAGATTGTGAAAGATTGCAAGCGATTTTTTCCTGTCTGTTTTACTCGAGTTGACATTTAAGGTTTTTGCGTTTACAGGGACAGCAAATATTTTAAAATTTCCTGCCTTTGAATATAAAAAAGATTCCAAGATACATGTGGTGTCCTTTTGGAAAAGGGGTTAAGCATACGTCACGAATATAGCAAGACATACAGCCTAATATGATGTGTAAAATTATTAAAAATGTGTAGTTAATATAATACGATGAAGTCAAAACTGTGTGCTTTGATGATTTATAAACAGAGTTAAATATTTTATCGATTATTTTAGACCACAGAAGGCCATGATTTTAGTTTATTATGTTGGTATTTCAGAAACATGATTTCTCTATTACAGATTATTTCAAGGGAAGTCATTCAAAATGATTGTGTTGGCAATTAACTTTAAAAATTAATTATAACAGTCTCTTTACTTTTTCCATGATTTATTCGTTTATTTATTGAGTCATTCATAAATCAAAATTAAAAATACAGTGCGGTAAAAAAGTTAAAGGTAATGTTACGAGATGACTGTAGATAACAGTATCATTGTCTTAGATTAGTTCCTATGTTGTACTCATCTGTCCATTTAAGACATGCTAAGCTCCAAAGCAAAGCCTTTTCTGTAGCAGAACAAAATTCAATAGATTATCCTTTAAAGATTGTGCACATTAAGTTTAACACAATTAAAAACTCCAATAAAAAAAAAACTTTAATGCCAAACTCCAACAAGACGATGGGTTTATTAACTTATTTAAACCTCTAGATTAACAATTAGTAACTGTTGTAAGAATTTTAAGTTTTGATAAAGTAATCGGATTAGCCCCCTCAACACTGTAAAGGTGTATGAGGGTAAAAGCGAAAGAAAGAAAGAAAAAGAAAGTAATCGAAATACATTTTATTTTAGCCATTAAATTTTATACAGTGTCTTCTGAAGCTTGGTTTGCTGTAGAAGTTCACTTTTTCTTGAATTCTGAAAGTTCGTTGGGTTTGCCATTAGTATTTTTTAACTTCTGCTTCATAATTGCCCAGAAGCCTCTATTGGGAGTAATTCTGGGCAGTTGGGAGGATTATACGTTTTTGGAATTTTGTTGACTTCGCATCATTCCACAACAGATTTCGTCAGCCTTGGCTTCGCCTCGGCTCGTATTCGCCTACCTCAAATGTTAATACGTCTTTACATTCTTTGTAGCTTAAATAACTATTAAATGAGTGTACAAAGTCGCTTTGCGAATATCTTCTTGCTGGAGTGATATATTGATTAATATGCAACTGATTTCAAAGGTTATAATCATTACAGATGTTCGAAATCTGCCAAATCAAGGTATGCAGAATTTATTTTTTTTAAAGTATAGTTGGTCACGATTTCAGCGTATCATGTTGTTGTTATAATTTATCAATGCCAGAGTGGTCCAGTGGTACAGCGTCAGGACAGGGTTACGTTAGTCCTTGGTGCGAATCTCCCGATGGGCAGGATTTTTCTGCAGTCTGGAGGTCGTTATCGGGCCCTGATGACCATTCGTCGTTGGGCACCAAAGTAACGGCACTCTGCTAGTTTCCTCCGAATACAGGCATAAAAGGTAGAGTAACGAGGTGTTACACATCCATACACATAAAACTCTACACATGGTGCAGTATGTAGGTATTAAACGGCGCACCAACCACATGCGCAAGCGCACCAACCTCGACACCAAAAGGCAAAAGAAGTTACGTATACAGATATTATAATTATCTGAAAATCGAATAGTATGTTATTTTGTTCGAGGTGAAAATATTTAGGTTTTGTAGAGGACACCCTTATGAAAAAAATTATTGTAGTTATTCTAAGTAGTTTAAACGGTAGAATCAGAGCCTAAAATTGGTAATGCTAGTTCTGCCATGAATCATACATTTAAAATTAATGCGTACACCAATTAAACTGTCTGTCTAATATGGTCTGCTGTATCATAAGGAAATTGCAAACATCTCTGTTTCTAATTTGTTCCAGATTATGTAACACTTTGTTGCGTTTAGAAATTTACGAGAATGTTCTTATATTACAAAATAAAAAAAGTATTCCTAGGAATGATAGATCCAATCTTTGAGCCTATTTTTCTGTTTTTCCATTATTATTCCTTTAGATCTATCGTGTTTCTATTTCTGCCGATGGTTACTATTATAGTACGTTTTCCAACTTGAATACCTATTTGCTTACTGAAGACGATTTAAAAACTGGTATAAATATACTAAACACCTCTTCAGGCCCTTAACTTCTTTTGTCACACATTTCCATTCTTTTGGATCTCTTGTCAGACTTTTTATTTATAGTTACTCTCCACATACTCCATCCATTTTCCCACTGGCTCCTCCATCCATGCTTGTTTCGTTAGCCTTTCATCGCGTATCCCAACTAAGTGCCCCAGCCATTATATTTTTCTTTGTCTAATAATGTCTGCAATTTCTGGCTCCCCCATATAACCCTTTAAGCTTTTCGTTAGTTTGTCCATATATTACCTTCTTTGTTCCTCCACAAATAGTTCGTAGAGGGTTTGTTTTGCGTTTCATAAATGGCTATGGTGCTTTTATCTACAGGTTTTGCAACAGGTCTTTATTATACTTTTGTAAATTCGCACTTTTCTTGTTCTTTATATATTTTGTTCGTAATACAGGTATCTGCCCTAACCCCGCCATGTATTGTTTCTATCTCTGGTTATTTAAATTCACAGGTACAAAAACTGGTATGCGTAGTACATCTTCTACCACTGGAGTGCTTCCTCCTTTAGAGGTTTTGGTGATCAAGTGGTTGTAACTCTATCTTCCTTTAAGTCAGATAACTAAGCTCTATAGGATTCTGTTATTCCTGCTATGCTGTGGCGGATTGGTTTTTGCATTCTTACGGTTGTTCTCATAGTATATTAGGGCTTGTGGTTCTCTTATTTTCCAATAGATATACGCATATGAATATTTGTTTAACAAGAATTTTTTCAACTTATATTTTAGCAAAAGTTTTACATGCTTTAATGCTATTATTCACTCTCATGTATGGGGTATGCCATTCTACGCACATGTATTCGGTTTTTATTTCTAGTTAATCTTTAACCTTTGCTTTCAAACACTTTTTGGAATTTTTGTTCTTCGTGTTCTTTCTACTCCTCCTTCCCCATTCCTCTTCTTCCAAATTTTCCTTCTCTTTCTCGCCCTTTTCTTATTTTTGTTCTTCTCTTCTTTATTTTCTCCTTCCATTGCTCTTCCTCTTTCTCTTCATCCTCCCGCTTCTTTTTTCTTATTTGTCTCCTATTTTCACACCTTTTTTCCCTCGTTGTGCTCCATCTTCACTTCTTGTGCAACTTTCACGTCGGAAATATCAGAATACAGTTGTACGTTGTTTACTTGAAAGCTAACCCATCTTGGAAAATATTTTGCAATATGTTTCCAGAGGATGTTTGTTCTATAATATCGAGAAATTCAATATATTTATAAATATAGTTAGTTGTGCCTTTGATATTCGTAATTTCGGTGTTTAATGTTTGTCAAATAAATTTAATCTATAGAGAGCTTGTTTATACAAATACCAACATTTTCAAAAAAGCAATTAGCATCAACCTTGATTCGCTGTTATGTTGAAGAATAGGGTTGATAAACTGCAGCCCTGTTTAAAACTGTTTCACATGATTATGACTGCTTGTTTTTGCTTCTTATTTTTATTCCGGTTCATATGACTCTATAGAGCTTCTTCAATATGGAAATCAGCTTTTCAGAGCTTTTGTAATTATTATAACTGATGGTTTGTTCTGAAACAGCTTTGTTCGGTACTTCGAATATCTTCTTGTTCCTTTATTGTACCTTTTAAAAGGAACTCCCCTTTTACTGCAGTTGGAAATCACTTTATTTTCATTCTGTTTAATTAACTTCATTATTATTGTATTTCCTGAGCTTTATGTCCTTTGGCCTTTTTCAGTATGTTTCTGACAGCGTCCTTTGTATTTGTATGTACCGGCGGTCCTGTAATTTTTCTTCAATAATCTTCTTGTTTATTTTCTCTTAACTGTCTAACGAGGTTATCATGGAGGTATTATTTGAATTGTTGCTGTGTGTTTTGTATTACTTCAATTTTTTTTTGTTTTTTAATCATTCAGCTGTGCTATCAACCATCAACAAAGTCTTATCTCTAACTTGTGGCTTGTTCACTAACACTTCCTTAATCATAGCATTTTTTTAACACAGCTATGTATATTTTGTAAATCTTCGGAATTTTTTAAGTATTTGGTTTTATTTTTGTCACTTCTTTCTGTAAGTTTCATTTTGCCACAATTACATCTCGTAAGTCTGTTTTAAGCATTTGGCTTTATTTTTCCAACCCCTTTTTTCAGAAAAAGAAAATTAAAACTGGATTATCTGGGTTGTTTCTTATTGATGACGTTACTTAAAGAGTCATAATTAGTGGAGGGGGGGGGGGTCTGGGTGGACACCATCCTGCATTGGCTAAGTACTGTCTGAGTTGCCCCAAAAACAAATACCTTAAAACTTAAAATATGTGTTGATTCTTACTGGTAGAATATCCTTGTCTTGCATACTTATTAAGGTGTTGTATTATAGTTTAAGGCCCGACTTGACATTATTTTTTCTTACGGTTCTGGCTGTTCAGTTTTATAAATAAAATGACAAAAAAAAATAATTTGTTGTTTCAGTTTTCTGCAATTTGGAAACTTTGAAAAATTTGCAAATTGTGATGAGAAACAATTTATCCGTAAAATTATTCATTATACTTTAACTATAGATTTCCTTATCATATAAGCTTTTTTTGGAGACGGAAAAGTTGAGTGGTAGTATCTATTTAAAAAACGATTGAATTTACGTTTATCTTTTTGAAAATATTTGTCGATTTAAGTCGCGCTGCAAATTATTTTAACAAATTAATAAGTTTTATAATTTACATGAAATAGTAGGATAATTTTATTTTACACAGTTATAAACCAAACTTCCTCTGTGAGTTTTTACCTTTGATTACAGTTTTTGTTTTAATAATTAAACAAACGTTGAAGGATAATTCCATGTAGATCAAGCGAAGCCGTTTCAGTAACACGAAAGGAAGATTTAATTTTTAAAACGGACCTTAATTAGATTTAAAACCGTGCTCCATGATTTTATTCCAACAGGGCCGCCTGAAAATTTCTTTCATGTATCCAAAATGTAAATACGCGGCGTTAGGGAAAATAGAGTCATAATAATAATGACAATTACGTACTGCAGAAATAACACTCCTAACCAGTTACAGAAATTAGAATAAAACAGTAAAGGTCCTAATGTGTTTCATTAAATTAGTAAAACGTTTCTGCCGTATAAACAATTACACACAACCTTTTCCTGGATTATTATTACTTCTTCCTGAAGGGTTGCGTAATAAAAAGGTTAATTATACAGTGAAGGGCGCGACCCTTGCCGGTGGTGCTTCACGTGAACGCCATCGGAAGTTGACTATGTTTGTTTAACACCCCTGCCATGTGCAAGTGGGCAAAACGAGAATCCAACTACAATATGGGGTGACCGTCGTGGTTTTGCTTCGTTTACCTTTCACTCCTATTTTATTATGCTCTTAAAATTTCTATTTCGTTTATTAACGATTAGGATGATCTTACATTTTAAGTTTGCTGTTGCTAAATTACTCTTGCTACAAAGTAAGGCCTACTTTAATAAATTAAAATTATTTTTCAGTGGGTAAAACTGACTGAATAATATTAAAAGATTTTCCTCAAAAGGGGATAATTTTTAACAGGAGAATGATTTATTTATACTAGAAAGAACTTACAGGATTGCTAAATTTCAGAGCCATGGTATGTGGGTGGGAAATTAGAACAATGGGAGGAACAGATAGAGAAAATCACTGTTGATGAATTTGTAAATAATTTTGGCCGGCTTACAGGCGTTTGCGCATTAGGATATTAATTTTTTTAAGCTTCTGAATGTCATGCTGGGTGTACAGGCTAAACTGGACGAAACTTGCAAAATATATTTGAAGATTATGAAAACATTTCCAATTTTGTATGAAACACAATTAGGTTTTATTTATAATATGACAGTGGCAGTTAAAAATTTATCAATAATTGTAATAGTTAAAACTTGAAATAGTTAACTAAGAAAGCCATTGCGGTTGCCTAATCAATTTAGTAAACAATTTTCTTCATTGTAACTCCATTATTAGTGCGCTTCCGATGTGTATTTTAACAACCCCTGCTGTATCCGAAAAAACAACTCTGAGGGTAATATCAATAAAGAATAAAATAGTAACTGTAATTTAGAATAATAAATTTGGTGTCCAAATAAGTTTATTGAAAATTTTGATTAAAAACAGTAGACCTCGTTCTGACACAGCACGATTTTCAATAGCGTTTCTACACAGGGTGATGTGGGGCAATGATATTTATGAACAGTCACTGAGGTATGTAATAATCTGAGGCCGGATTTAATTTGGCGGACTGATTTCACACTGCCTCTGCAGAAGTGTAGTTAATCACTCTCCCGGTTGCGCGTTCACTACTCTCCAGCAAAACCAGTGACGTCCACTTAGGTTTACATTTTAAAATATCAATTTACAATTTTTTTTTTATTAATTTATGTTACAGTAATTCTTATTAAAAACAGCAGTTTCAGTACTCTGAAATTTGAATTCGAATAATTTATTTAATTAAAATGCGTGAGCATCCCTTCAAGACCGTGTATAGAGACTTAGGGGTTGGGAGAGGGGGTGAACAGATTTTGAAATGGTTTGAGTCTGAAGTAATTTGAAGAGAAAGTGGACATACAAATTTAAAAAAATGTACGAAAATCTGTTTATTATCCCCCTTCCTTTACCCCTCCACCATCGGGTTTGTATTTTTCGGTTTTTGATTAAAAAAATGTGTAGATAAAAAATTTGTTTTTATCCGGAAGGAAATTGTTTTAAACTGTTTTTAACTTCATTTTACTGAAGTTAAGTACGATATTCAGTTGTTTTTAAGTTCACTGTGGACTCAACTTTATAGTTCCCAACAAGGCATGTAAATAATCTGGTAAGTCCCATTGTGTTGTTTTTGAATTTATTTTTGTAGGTTTTCTAAGAAAATTTACTCAACTTAAAGTAAAAAACAAAGACTTACTATGAAATCTATTGCAAGTAGCACTTAGTTTTTCTTCTGTCATAATAAACAAGAAGAATTTGATTTTAAAGATGCGCAATGCAAAATTTAAGAAGTCGAAAATGAAAGGTTTAATATGTCTTGTAGAATTTGTTGGTTGAAAGCAAGTTGCAATAGTGGGTTAAACCTCACTCTGCTGGAGTTATAGGCTTGAACTTCAATTGTCTTTAAGTACACAGTATAGACTCACCTTTAGGAATATCTTGAAAAGCTCCTTTAATTTTTTTTTATATTTATTTTTGTAGTTTTTTTGAAGAAAGATTAAGTTTAAGTTTAACTTAAAGTAACATGGCGAAGATAAAGACAAAGATATATGTGAAATATAATTTGAAGACTACAAGCAGCCTTTAGTTTTTCATTTATCGTAGTAAAGATAAAAAATCCACTTTATAGACTGAAAAATGTGCAAAGAAGAATTGAAGAGTTAGTCTAAGATGAAATATTAAAAGGTTTAAACATCACTTTACTGGAGTTATAAGCTCGATATTCAGTTGTTTTTAAGTACAGTATACACTCACCCTGAGAATTATCATAAATGCCTGAAAATATCCTGAATAACTCCCTTTAATTTCTTTTTGTATCTATTTTTGTAGGTTTTTTAAGAAAATTAATTTAACTTAAAGTAACAAGATAAAAGACAAACACAAAGGGATATGTGAAATATAATTTGTAGCCTGAAAAATCTACTACCATAAGCAGGCTTTAGTCTTTCATTTAACGTAGTAGACAAAATAGAAAACATTTTATAGACTGAAAAATGTACAAAGAAGGATTTTGGAGTTGGTGAAAGATTCAATTTGCCTTTTAGGATTTATTCGTTAAAAGCAAGCTGTAATATAGAGTTTAAGCAGCCCTGATCTTCAGTTGTTTGTAAGTTCAGCATGGACCCACCTTTAGAATTATCATTAGCACCGAACAGCACCATTTAATTTAAAAAAGAATTATTTTTGTAGGTTTTTTAAAGGAAATTTAGTAAATTAAAGGGACAAAGACAAAGAAACATAATTCGTAGACTGAAAAATATGCTACAGCAGCCTTTAGCCTTTTTCGTACTAGCAGGAATCTAGAAGAATTCCATTAAAGAGTTAAGAATCAGTTTAAAATAAAGATTCAAATAATTGTCCATTGGTTAAAAAAACAAGTTGTAATACAATATTTAAGCCCCACTTTACTTATCTTTAGAATTCTTATGAAGCCTTGCAACAAATATTTTGAAAAGTTCTATTTTGTTTATTTTTTTCAATTTATTTTAGCGGGTTTCTTAACAAAATTTAGTTCATTTTAAGTAAAAAGCCAAGGCATATGTGAAATAGAATTTGTAGGCTGAAAAATCTTTAGTTTTTTGCTTTCGAAGTAAACGAGAAAAATTTAATTCTACAACTCGAAAATGTGCAACCAACAATTTAATAAATAATTGGTCTGAAACGAACAATTTAATCGCCAGTTAAGATTTATTGGCTGGAAGCAAGTTGTAATACAAGGTTTCAACCTCACTTTACTGAAGTTAAAGCCTTGATCTTCATGGATGCACCCTTAGAATTACCATCCTCAAAAGCTCCATTTAATTTTTTAAAATTTATTTTTGGAAGTATTTTAGGAAACTTTATTCAACTTAAAGTAAATGGACAAAGACACAGAGATATGTGAAAGGTGATTTGTAGACTAAAAAACCTGCTATAGCAGCCTTTACTCCTTCTGTTTTGGTAGCAATTTTATAAATTGATAAATGTGCAACGAAACATTTAAGAATTTGTCCAATATTCGAACGATTTAAACTGCCTTTCAGGATTTGTTGGCTGAAAGTTGTAAAACAAGGCGTAAACCTCACTTTACTGAAGTCAAAACCTTGATCTTCAGTTGATTTTAAGTACAGTGTGGACATATTTTTAGAATTATCATTAGTGCCTGAAAATATTCGCAACAACTGTCATTTGTTAAATTTATTTCTGTAGATTTTTCAAGAAAATTGGGAGGGAGCGAATATAGAAAGTTAAGCGAAGACCGGCTTGGCCATAACTTGAATGGGTGACCACTCTGCGGCTCGGTGTGTTCAGCCACCTCGACACTGTACGTTTAATAAGATGCTAAAAAGGAAAAGAAAGAAAGGAAGTAAAGAGAGAGAATTTGTAGACTGAAATTCTATCATTACCTAGTAGCCTCCAGTCTCTCTTTTTTTGTACTAGACTAAGCAAGCCTTATATCCATGGCAACAGTGACTGTAAGTGGCTAATAACATTCGGGCTCTAATTACTCTTGACGACGGAACTTAATAGTGTCACTTACGTTCCTAGGAAAATAATGAACAGATAACAGAACTGTAAGTTTACCGTTGTCATTGTTACCACTGTTATTATGTTGATTTTTTTTACGTTGCCAAGTATTATAGGACGCATAGTTACCACAAAAACTGTCACAAAATAATTCATACTTTGCAAATAATATTTTCTTGATCTTTTAAACTACTTGCTAAGCGAAAAAAATATAATAAGCAACACGGAATGTATGGACTATTAACATTTTCGGAAGTCGACGAGCCTTGGCTTCGCCTCGGCTCGTATTCGCCTACCTCAAATGTTAATACGTCCTTACGTTCCTTGTAACTTAAACTGAAAAATGTGCAACGAGAAATTTAAGAATTTGTCTAATTCGAACGATTCAAATTGCCTTTCAGGATTTATTGACCGAAAAAAAGTTATAATGTATAAGATTTATATCTCACTTTACTTGAGTGAAAACCTTGATCTTCAGTTGTTTTTACCTACAGTGCATACGCACCCTTAGAATTATTATTAGTGCCTGAAAAATCTCAAATTATCTTATTTTCATATTTATTTTTGTACGTTTTTAGTGAAAATCATAAATATTTTGGATTCTGGTCAAAAAAGGAACAAAGAAATATGTGAAATAATCTTGCTTTATTTGTCATCACTACGCCAATAGACAACCTTTAATTTTTAAATGAACCATAAATGCAAATAAAAGTTCAAGATTTTTTCTAAAAAGAAAACTAAAAATTTAAATTGTTTTGTTACACAGTGATTAAAAATACTTCAACTAGAACCTTTTATTAGTATTTCCAGAAGCAATGATTGTGTTGTTAATTAATCAAATGCAACAAGCCAACTGGAATCATATTAATCAAGATTAGTTTGCATGGCCGTAATTAAAATGCAAAAAATGTTTGCGTGAAATCCCTCAACGAGCTGATCCTTCACCCATGTAACAACTTCGTTAATATATTGTTAGCGTGGTTTGTCAGGTTAATAAATTCAACGAGAATTTGAATGATTGCTATTTGTTTGAAAGCATTTTCAAAAGTAAAGCAAATAACGGTGAGTTTGGTGGATTGGAAGTTTGTTTCACGATCAAGTCACACAGGGTTCGAATCTCGTTGGTGGTGATAAAAGTTTTCATGAGACATCAAGTATGAATTTTGGTAGTTAAGTTTAGGTTACGTAGGTATTTGACCGAGTAGGTAGTACCATAATTCACGTGAAGTAATGAACAGTTGCTAAGATTACTAGTAAAAACTGGATAGCTGGCAAAGATTGAGTTGCTGTCGACTTATAAACTAAGGTAGAAAGTTGGTCGACACCGAAGTGGAAAGCAAAGGATTTCGAAATAATTAAACACGTTTGTAAAGAAAAAGAGCCCTTCATTTTCAGGTACATTATTGTTATAATTTTTTGATCGCACGGTATACCTATTGGAATTTTCTTAAAACTGCTTGTTGGAATGTTGAGAGTTTAATTTCGCAATGAAAACCTTAAAAATTATTTTGCTTAACGAGATTAATAGAAATTCAGTTGTAAACTCAGAAATTAAATGTTGTCACGAAAGATGAAGTAACTCCGCCACTGTCGGCGCTATCGTCGCTGTTCCTGTGGGAGGAGGCATACCTCCCAGGGATAACTAGCTTCATAAACAGCTCTTGATAAATGGGAATTCTACCATGTACATTCTCTGCAAATTGCACCCCGGCATAGCATAAATTGAACCCGATAAACCATCTGATAACGGATAAGGTTTATATCAACGTAGGACTCTCGATCTTTGCAAAGTTTAATAATTTTAACGATTTAATTTGCGCAATCTAGATAGATAGGCCAAGCTTTTCTTAATACTCTTCCAGGTTTTAAGCCAACGCGGTTGATTTCGGTTATTTTGTTGTTAGGGAAATTACATCTTAATTATTAGAAATTGTTAACAAATACTTTTCAGTTTGAACTTTGAAATATTTTGCGAAATTTCACCACCTTCTTTTGTTAATTTTTGTTTTTATTTTTTTAGGTTTCTTTAACTATTTCGTCCTGACGGCCTACTTCGATTGGTGAGCTTTTTAATTTTTTAGCTTTTGAGTTGTAAAAGCTGAGTTAAAATCTTTCATTTATCTGAGTTTATCTGAACATGAAGTGTTATTGTATACGTACAATCAAGTTTACTGCGTATTCTGTGACGCATCTAAAGTTTTAGTTGTGCTTGTAAACTCGTTAAGAACGAATAATTCGTATAAACCAATCATAGGAGTGATTATGATTTTTTCCCCATTTAATTTCCTCAAATGTCGGTCTGTTTATTCTGTCACTTAAAAACATAATAGGTGTCTTAATACTAAGTCCTTGTACTAAATTACCTAAAATACTTACTAAGTAAATATTCGATAAATTTAGGTACACAAAAAGCGGTTCAATTTCAGTCGCTTAATTAAGAGATTGAGGTGAAATCGATTCTGATTATAACACGGCGGTTAAAAGAAATACAAACGTTAAATTTATGTGTTCAAGTAGAAAAAAAACCACCACTTAGTTATTTCTAAACGTTAGGTAATTACCATTTGCGGGAATATTTAATAACTCGGCGACCATTTTGTTTGTTTAATCAGCGTCGCTGTGTAACCCTTTTTTTGCTCGATTGCGTGATAATTAACAATTATTTTTCTTTTAAAGCTGCAAAAGCCTTTTTACTCCAAGTTGTAACTTTAAAAATAAATCTGTAAGCGTTATAAAAATATAAGATACGATGAGGTTCGAGGTATGAAAGTGAGAATAGAAGGTGCGGTATTACCAAATTGCGGGGGTAATGTGCGAAATCACTTACAGAAATATTGGCTGTATCGGGTGATTTTTTCCGAATTGGTTTCAATATACGCGCAACCTGAAAAATTTGTTACTTGAACTGAAGGATTTCGAGGAGTTTCTTTTATAATAAGTGGTTTAAAGTTCGCTTACCACAAGTTGCTGATTGGCTACTTCAAATGTAAACAATTGCATTCCAAAAGAATAACGGCGATATTTAAAAAATACCCTGTGATCAAATAAATTTAAAATTAGAGTCGGCCGTGATTAGTCTTACATAGTTGGTGGCAGTGTTTTCTGAAGGTCTGTTGTGGCAAGTTTGGCGAAAAACCCAACAAAGAAGTATAAAACTGCTGAAAGTGATTGGTACACATTTTGGTACGTCAAATTTGATCTACTAGAATTATTATCGGTAGATGCGGTGACTGCCACCAACCATGTAACAAAATTCATGGTTTCTTCTAAATCTAATTATAATTTTATTTCATTTAAAGGTACTCCCCAGTATAGAATTACAAAAAATATATTATAGTAACTAAGAGAGCTGATTGTTTTAATTTTTTATGTTTTGTTTAAGTCACTAAAACAGACATAGTTCCAAAAGCTGACTGACTGCCTAGGAGTATTTCAGAAAACAAAAGGTTTCACCAATCTACTTGCAATAATAATTGTGAGGTTAGATTCATTGTTATGACCAAAACAGATGAGCAAACTAGAATGTTTGCAGATATTTATATATATTTGTTTTAATTTTTTTTAATAGTAGTGACCAAAACAAACAGAACATATCTAAAGATGTCTACCCGTATTAGATTATCAATTGTTCAAAATGTTTTAGTAGCGAGTTAACATACATTAAAAATCGTCAATATCTTGTAGTAGTTTAACTGTAAAAAAGAGCTGGTCGTTATTTTCCCTCAAATCGGTCCAAGAAAAAATCTGAACCTGAAGCTCACTTGCTAGTTTCCCATCAACCTGATTGAAACATTAGAAAAACATGACTGAACGCAGGATTATTCATCTTCTTCTTCAATCTGAGACACGCTTGTTTTTATGGATTTTTCGATTAGCTTTAAACTGAACGCATAAAATAAAACGTGTCGGATGGATGTATTACATCATGCCCGTGTTGCATCATTGCTAAAATTTGATATTTGTTGTTTTTTTATTTGTTAACGTGCGTGAGTGATCTGTTGTCACACAAAAATGCAATTTGTGTAATGGTTTTGAAACCATTTGTTTGGTTGAAAGTTTTTGTTCAATTTTTATCTATATTTTGCTGCAACTTTTAGCATTTTTTTTCCTATATTTAAATCATAAAATTAACAAAATTTTCTTATGTCATGATTATTTCTTTATTGTTTTCGCCTTAACTGCTTTTGGAAAAGTTATAAAAGGAACCGGAAAATTACTGGAATTACGTTTTAGTATGACTTTATTATACTCTAATATAGACGATTTATTCTTTCTTGCAATGTAGCAAAATCATACAAATTAATAAAATTTGGATTAAGTTCATACGTTTTTTGATTTTTATAACGATTTTGTTTTAGTCTGATACAGGATTAGAATGGAAATTTTAGTTGAAATTTTCAATAAATTATTAAAAGTATGCACATTTGGTGGAGGAGCCTTGGTGCTGATTTTACGAATGAGTTTGTTTAAATAAATTTATATTCATTTTGTACAGTTAGAATGTTTTTCTAAAGTTTTAAGTAATAATTTATTCTATTATAATAGCCCCCGAATGAGGTGGAAATATAAAGAATGAAGCAATACGGTCGTTAGAGTTTCCAATTTAAATTAAAGAAATTCATAGAAGTCAGGATTAAAAACAATTCAACAATATTTTTGCTGGATTTTTTGATATTTCATTAGCACGACTTAGTATATTACTTTGAAATGTTTTGAAAATTTTGAACGCAAAAATATAACTGGATTTTTAAGCTATGGTTGTCGATGTCGATTTTTCTAATTTTCTGTATAGTCCAGTCAACGAACGCTCAATAGGGGGGTGTAGAATGCATGGAGGGTGTCACAATTTTTGACTTCAGGGCTTTGTTTGGAGTCGTTAGGAAGTAAACATACTAAAAGTCCCCAGACGTAGGAGGTGAGCGGGGTGCAGGGGGGGGGGCGAGAAGATCCCTTTTTTAGGTTTTTTGCTTATATCTTGAATAAGGTGCGTCTTAGCGAAAAAGTTATTATATACAAAATCAAAGGTGTCAAAATTTCCCACATTTTTGGTTGGCAAAGTTTTTCTATATCTCCAACCGTTTATGCGATATCCGCTATCAAAAATCGCTAATTTTCGAAAAAAAAATATAAAAAGTATATACCATTTTGAAGGAAATTTAATCCTGTACAACTTCTTTTATGGGAATTTTTCTGTAAACCGAAGAGATGAGGTGCTAGAGAGAAAAGTTTAACGAAAAACGGGAGGCAAAATATTTTCTTGCGAATATTAACGATATTTTTCATAGCGGATTTCTCATAAACGGTTGGAGATAGGAAAAAACTTAAAAAAGCAAAAATGTAGGAAATTTTATCAGCTTTAATTTTGTATATTATGACTTTTTTGCTAAGATGCACCATCTTCTAGATATAAGCAAAAAAACAAAAAAAGAGACCTTCTCAGTCCCCCCCTGCACCCCGCTCACCACCTATGTCTGGGGACTTTTAGTATGTTTACCTCCTAACGACTCCAAACAAAGCCCTGAAGTCAAAAATTGTGACACCCTCCATGCATTCTACAATCCCTTTATTGACTGGACTAGTAGTAGTTGTTAAATTTAAATGACTCTGTAAATGTCTTAGGTACTTTGCTTAATATTTTTATTGTAAATATGTATTTTTGTTAGAAATAGAATTATCTACTGAATTAAAATTTAGAATTTATACCAAAGTCGTCGATGTATTTTTATAAATGACAATGTTAACAAACAATAAAGTGTAGTATTTTCATTTTTGACAGAAAAGTTAATTTATTCAATTTTTTATTTAAAAATTTCAATTTGTTTTCTGTGCCTTTAAGGCTTTATTTGACCAAAATTTTGTTTACTGAAGAATAAATAAATTTAAAATGAACTAAGTACCTACTGTTTGGGTTTATCTATAGCAGAAATCTTTACATGTTTTTGTAAAAGTTAATTGAAATTTAATTTATATACGGTTTTTGATTCTTCATTTTTCTTTGTCACACCGTGTAAATACTTTTTTGTTAATTTGTATACTAAAAGTTTGGTAGTTTTAAACATTTGTAAGAATTTTGAATTTTATTATTATTTTATAATCAACACATTTTCCTATTCATCCAGTACTCCTTAATAATATGACGTTTTCATCGAAATATCCTTTTTCAGTCTTCTATATTGAACAAAAAGTGAAAATATTCAAATTTGTAAATACCTTATTATTATTCATTTTATCCATTTCTATATGATATGGTCTTTTTAATTGTTATATTTTTACATCTTCTTCTTCCCCTTCTTTTCCTCCTCATCTATTTTCTTCTTCATATTTTTTCTTATTGCTCTTTACCGTTTCTTCTTCTTCTTCTTTTTGTTTTTTCCTTTTTTTATTTTAGCCTGTTACGTGTAAACCTAGTGATGGGCAAATACCGGGTAAATATAATTTAGGTAAATACCTTGGGTATTTACCCGGGTATTTACCCAAAATGGGTAAATAATGGGGTTTTTTTGATTTAAAAACCTTTTCAGTCCAATAATCGTTATTTTGTACATATACACGGCTAATCTTATTATTTAAGTAAATTTAATTAGAAAATGGTTGGAGTTATCGGTGTCACTGTCCATGTAAGGGACCATATCTGCATCGCTTTCATCTTCATCATTGCTACTCATTACCAGTACTAGTTCTTCATCATCAGCATCACTTCGTTTCACTTTCTTTTTTGGAACTTCCGAACTACGTGAAAGAAATCTTTTGTTTAACCCAGAGCTAGAAGCTTCTGAATCATTAGCTACTGATAACAATTCGGATTCGGGCACATCTTTTTCCTTCCCGTTATATTGTTGCACACCTTCTTGGATAAGTTTCCCGTTAAAGGCAAGGTAAGTAATTTTCCCTGCGCTAATATTGGTCAGACGATTACGTCTTTTATTATGTATCCTGCTAAATGCACTAAATGATCTTTCAGTGGCAGTGGAGCTAACTGGAGCTGATAGTATGCAAACCGCCACCTCTGAAAGGCGACTGCTCCTACAGATTCCCTCCCACCATACTATTGGTGTTACTTAAGCTGCCGACAACCAAACGAAGTTTTTGCCGCATAGACCCTCTTTCGCACAATGATTGGAACATCAAGTCTGTCGAAATTGATGTTCCAATTTTCATATCATCAGCAGCCCCGACTGGCACTGCTAACCGGTTACGTTACTACGTTAGCAATCAAATATTAGGTCTTTTTAGCAAAAAAACCCGATTTTACGGTGGGTTTACCCGATATTTACCCGGTTTTTATTTATTTACCCAATGGGTAAATACCCACGGCACATCACTATGTAAACCTATCATTTATAGATTTCTATTTTTTGGGTTTTGTTTTCTGTGTTCATTTTCTATTTTTTTGTGTTTTTTTTGCTGATTTTTTTTCATTCGTTCTATGCGTTGGTTTCATGTTGTTCCGATGTGTTGGGTCAGTTTGGTTATTTCATGTATTTTACTTTGATTTCTTATATTTATGTAATGAACTTTATTTTTTCATGTACTTTCTTAAAATATTATTTTCCATTGTGTTCCTTAAGTTTTGTTTCAGCTTGTATTTCAGGTGTATATGTATGTAGTATAGGGGCGCCAATGGCGTGCGGTCCATGAAAGTGATGGAAACGCTGCTTCCCTTGCCTTCATTCAGAAGGCAAAACAATATAATTTATTAATTTTAACATACTGCTGAAACAAAAATAAAATTAAGAAATTATATTGTTTTGCCTTATGAATGAAGGCAAGGGAAGCGGTGCTTCCATCGCTCCCATGGATCGCACGCCAGTGCGGGATAGGCTTTACTACAGATTTAATTTGTGTATGGTTACTCGAAGTACTGATGTTAGTGGGCTATTTTTTCATATCAGGGAGCCGAGACATTCCTTTAAGTTAATTTTTTTGAGCAGGTACCTGGTATTTCTTTTTTAACATACAACTCATCTGCGTTGTCTATCATTTGTCTGTTAGGTATCATCCTTACATAATTCCACTTCAATCCTGTTAAATTACTGGCAGCAAGATATCCAAAGAAGAAGTATAAAATTACTTATTTGTTAATTTTGAATTTACGCTGTACGATATTTCTAGTAATAATGATGGTCTTGATTTTGTTTACAGATATGTTTGTATTTTAAGAACGTCTTCCTGGTTGGGACCGTGCCATTGTTGAGAAAGATGAACTCAGTTTCTAAAGAGGCTTAATCGGGATGAAAAAGGGTACATTAAAAGAGCCCGGTAACTCAATGTGTCAACGTCAGAGGCGAAACTCTTTTAGCAAGAGGAAGAAGGACACGGTAACACAACTGGTAAACCAAGCCAGAGGCGAAACCTTTGAATTATTGATTTTTGTTCCTTTCAAAATTGAGACAGTAGGTAGTTCTTACAAATTATTTTTATTTTCTGAAAGCAGTAACATACTATAATTGTTTAGTGATATCCTACTGTTTTTCATAGTATTTCCAATCATGCCGTTCTTTATGACCTTGCAAAAACTGAATTTAGTGACCCTTCCTGTTCAGTTCGTTTTCATTTAATTTTAATTTCTTCGGTAAAAGCGAAAATTTCTCCTTGTCCTTGTATTTCTGTTACATCAGTAATTCATTAATAGCGTTGCATCTGGTTATAGTTTATCACATTTTCAGGAGATAGTCGGCTAAATATATTTTCAAGGTCTACGAAACCAGCATATGGGGTGTACTTGAATTTGATTGAAATACTTTTAGGGATGGTGCTTGTTAAGGCGGGCAGTCTTTGTAATTAAACTCCGGCTTAGGGCCCTAAGATAAAGATGCCAGAGGTGTCAAAAGATCTGTCTGAACATACCTTAAGAGTGTCTACCTATCTATCCCCCTTAAAGAATACTGTAGTGATTGTATTAAGTACAAAATTTGACAGTTGATAACTACAGTTACAAGCCTTAACGACTGACTATGTACCGTAAAAACATCTGCGGTAGATGCGCCTTAGATCCCATTTAGCACAGTAAGAAGTTTAAACTTCATACCGTGTAGAATGTGTAGATAGTCCTATAGAACTATTAGTCCTTCACTGGGTTTGGTCTGATGTTTCCGAGTGGGGATTTATTTACAAAAATTTCTCGTCTTGATATCCTCTATTATTTCCAAAGGCTTGTCGATCGAATTCTGATACACTTTATTTATTATCAGTTATTTCTCTGCTATTCATTCTACCTCTTCCTGATTTTATATACTTTCCTTTATCTCGTAAATACTATTTCTATTGAGCTTTTTTTTTCTAATTATTGTTGTATTATTGTCCTTTGCGAACTGTGGACCAAAGTGCGTACATATTTCTCTTATTGTCTGCATATTTTGAATATATTTTGGGTACTTTTTGTTGCAAGTTTTAAATTACGAGGGGCGTTTAAAGTGTGTTGCAATTTGGAAGTATCTAGCAAAGTTTAGATTTTCATGCAAATTTTGTTTGGTACATTAGATCTAGTTCCCTTGCTTGAAAAAATTGGTGGTCCTATCTGCTTTTGTTTTCCTTCTGTCAGTTGTGAAATATGGCTGAGTGTAGAAGTTCGAGTATCGAAGCATCATCAAGTTTTTGTGTACGAGGGTGTAAATGCAAAGGAAATTTTTGATCGCTTATCGAAAGTGTTCAGATCGGATGCGCCTTCGTATGCCACGGTCACTAGGTGGTTTAAAGAACTCAAACACGGCCGCCAGTGCATTGAAGATAATCCAAAGTACGGAGGGCCAAAAACTGCAACCGAATTTGAACATGTGGCTCAGGTTGAGTCACTGGTACTCGCAAATAGGCGTATAAAGGTATCAGAAATTGCCCAAGAGATTGGTTTTTTACAATGAAGTGTTCACAACATCATCCATACCACTCTGCACATGTCGAAAGTGTCAGCCAGGTGGGTGCCCAGAAATCTTTCTATTCAGGATAAGCACTGTTGAATGGAAGCATCACGTGAGCTCCTCGACCTCTTTAATTGCAATACAGATGACTTTATGGCTCGACTTGTGACTGGAGATGAAACACGGCTTCACTACTGGGACCCCGAAACGAAGCAATAGTCTATGCAATGGAAGCATGCGGAATCTCCAGCCCCAAAAAATTCAAGACACAGGCCTCTGTTGGGAAGATCATGGCGTCTGTCTTTTGGGATTGCCAAGGGCTCATCTTAATCGATTATATGCCACACAAAACTACAATTAATGCAGAATATTATGCACAATTTTCGAAAAAAATTTCCTACTGCATGACAATGCTCCAGTCCACAAGGCCAGAGTTGCACAGGATGCCCTGCAGGACTGCCGGTTCGAACAACTTAACCATTCATTCACCTTGCAGCCCGGAGCTGGCTCATAGTGACTTTTGCTTATTCCGAAACCTCAAGAAATATATTTCGGGGGCGCCGGTTTAGGACGACGAAAGTCTTAAAGAGGAGACGGAAACGTGGTTTGTAGGACAATAGGAACCTTTTTTTCGGGGGATTGCGTCGCTGAAGGAGAAGTGGGGGCAAATGTATTGAACTTAAGGGGGGACTACATTGAGAAATAATAAATGAGTTTAACTGCTATTAGTTGTTTCAATGCCCGAATTGCAATACACTCTGAACGCCCCTCGTACTTTTGTAATTTTTTAAATTTTCTGTTGGTAATACAAATCTTTTGTAAGTTATTAACCTATCTCAATATTATTTAAAATAACAAAATAGTAATTCATAATATCTTTAAATATTTAAACTATTTGCAAAGTTTTGTTATGTAAACTAGTTTGATAATAAGCAAAGAAATAATAATTTTTAGTGGCGATATAATTTTATTTAGTTTACGTTATACGTTGTTGATTACTATAAGCTACTAAACATAGTAAAACAGATACGCGAATAAATTTAGGATATTTCTATAGGGAAAACAAGTGTATCCCGTAGGTCTCATCGTTCTTTTAAAATGACACCGCTATCACACATACGGGTATGTAGTCCTGATTAAATTTGCACCTATTATTCTCGATATTTTAAAATGGATTTGGGTGGGTCTTGGATAACTACATATGTGCGTGTGATTTGCGCAAATGTTAGAACATCTAATTATGTTTGCGGCGTTTAAATGCACCCCGTCTCTGTTAACCAACGCCACGGACAATGAAAAAAGAGAGAGACGGAATTTCTGTTGTAGTAAATGTGTAAATTTAATGATTTGAGAAAGGTCTCAATAGGGAGGTCCGGCCTCACTGCATTGTCAAGCCTAACCCTTTTGGTCTCCCTTAGGTGTCATACCTGTTGACGTGAAATATTAGGGATAATTTGTTTTTGAGCGATTTGTTAATTAGTAGTTGTTTCTGTTGTATCAGGTTTTGGGTGTTGCTTTTTTGTGTCATGTATCTCGATTTTTCTCTTTTTTTCTTGGAAATTTAAAACAAGTAAAATTGTCACTTACTAACCGATTTATTAATATTTAAATCTAAGCTTTAAAACGTAAAGGCTCGTCTTTGATTAATTTATCCCCGAATATTTTGTGCGAAGAATAATCAATATTTTGATGCATAAGCTCAGAAGCACTTTGTGTCTGTAAAGCCTACTCTAACATGGAATTTATTTTCTGGATATTAGTCGACTAATAGGCTTTTCTTTCTATGTTTACGTGTGCTCTACGTTACATGATTTCTGCTCCCCATATTTACAAAGAACAAGCGCCCTAAAGCGTTACATACATTAGCAAAAGGGATGTTGTGGTGAACCATAGAGCAGCCTGTCAATCGACGGTGTAATCCTGGATTATCCTTAGGCAATCACAGGACTATTGTTAACGGTGTGAAATGTAAGCTGCTTTCATCATTACAATTTCTATTTGATGCACTGTATGGTTGGGGTGTAATGATACGTTTCTGAATAAGGGTCAAGTTAAATGTTCGTTCTTTATTTTTCTTCACTTTTCAATATGTTTCTTGAAGCATCTTTCGTATTTGATCGAATAAATTCAAATAAATGATAGTAATTTTCAAAATTTAAAGAAATTAAATAAAGAAATGTAAAACAAGAGTGTTAATTGTGTTTTGAGCTAAGCTTAGAAGGCAAGGCAAATAATATTTTTAATATAAACCGAGTAAATTAAGAAGTTTAGGCTTAATTTGATTAATTGTAAAGTATTATTTTAGGACAGTTAGGGTCAAGCACGAAGAGTAAAATGCAAATGTTGACCAAAATTTATCATTCTTTTTTGTCATTGCGTGAGCGCTTATCCGAAAGAGCAGGAATAAATTAATAAGTAAGTAACTCGGTATAAAAAAATCAGATAACTGATGTTGAAAACTTAATGAACATATGTGTCTTCATTTGTACAACGTTGTCAAAATATTGTGGCACGCATGGAAAACTATATAAAATATGGCGCAATTTACTTAAAATATTTTATTTGGGACGAGGGAAATCGTCGGTAAAGAGCGGTTATATCGGAACGTCGTATGTGAGATGACGTCTCTAAGGATGTGGTTATAAAAAATGAAACAAAATCCATAAAATGTCGAATCCCGTGCATCTCATCAACCATATTCTGCCTGGATATGTTTCAATCATCGGTATTGCTTAACAGCTCCTTCCTTCTTTGCCTTTACTGTCTATACGTAAACTGTATTACCTTCATAAGTCACTCGTGAAAAGATTTTGGGGGTTCATTATTACACGTTCGATAAATGATAACTTTATTTTATTTTAAAGAGAAAACACGTTTCGCTTTTTATGAAATTACTATTGGATACAAAGACGGTTAAAATAAATTTTTTAGTTTTTGTAAACAATCTAAACCTAAAATCGCCTAATACTATTTTTTAAATCAAAATCCCTCTAAATATTCCAATAAAACACAATACTCTAAAAAATATTATATACAATTCAAGTAACTTGATTTACAATTAAGAATTCGTGGAATCTAAAGGTATATAAACATTTAAACAAGAATATCAAGTTGCAGTATTGCATCTACTTGGCCGATGTGACTTGGAATTAACTTTGTAGGGGGTGCTGAGCCAAGCTATGCAGTGCGGCATGGCAAAGTAGTGTCATTATTCTTAGAATAGAAATTAAAGTCGGTAATATATCCTTAATAAATGAGATTCTTTGTATGTAATGATGTTCCCTACGGTTAGGTTTTGGTATAAAATAACTTTATTCTGTTATGAGTTTATAATTAATGTTTGGATTATATTGAGAAATGCTAATTATTTTAATTAACTTCGTTATTTTATTTTATTGACTGGACTTCTGCATTTCTGATTTTTTTAAGAATACTCTTTATTTAATTGTTTATCTATACTACTCAAAAATGAATAGGGATAATTTTTACATAAACAACAATACATAAAATATCCCTATTCATTTTTGAGTAGTATATTTATAATATCTGTAACTTTAAATTGTTACAAATCTTTTATATAAAGTTTATTAATATCTGTTATATTAGTTGAGTTCGCAGTCAATCTCTAGGCCACGTAGTTGTCCTAATATGTAATTTGATTTGTTATAATAGAATTGACATTAAAACAATTAGGTAATTAGAAAAAAATGTTTAAAGCATTATACTGTAGTAATAGAAACTTTCTCAGATAATTTGTTGAAGAGCACATCTTTAATAGCTGTTTGAGTCTATATCCTTATTGTGATTTATAAGTATAAGATAATATTTTTAGCGACACGCTCAGATAACGTTGCCAAAGAAGTCTTCCAGTGAAAATGACAACTTCTCTTGCCGAAATACGTATTTGTACATTAAATATTATTGTCATTTTTAGCGTTACCACTTTAGTCAATCATTAGAAACGTTTGATAGTTTTTGATACGTTATGATTGTTGAGTGCATGCTACCCCTCCACTCAACCAAGAAGGAACTCAGTCACCCGCGCACATCGCACAAGTTTTACTTACCACATTTCAGTATTAAACTCACTTTAAGGAAAGCAAGTTGTTTTTTATATGTATATGTATATACTTTAACAAACCTAGCGACCAGTGTGGTCCATCAACAAATAAATTGTGTTAAGCGACCATTGTGGTTGACCAATAATTAAACATCTTATAAATAATCAAACATTTACTAATACCAAAAATAATTTGGTATTATCATCAAACATTGGTTCATCGAACCGGATATCAATCATCTAACAACTAACATCGGTCCTTCGATGAGCTGGATGTAATAACAAAACATATTAACAACAAACTTATTTATACTATTGGTCCTTTGAGCAATTCACAATGCTTTAAATTTGTACACTTAAACATAAAGCCATACACAAATTCACGAGGGTAGATTATAGTAAACAACAAGATTCGATAGCAGACCATTTCCTTGTAAGTCATGAAACGTGGGCTAAGATAAGAGACGTGAAAGTGAAACTTGGACCTTAAAATAGGCAGTGCTTACCGTTTAGTTGTGATGAAGATGAAAACAATTTTAGCCATGAAAACCGTTGACTTGTGAACAGGTGCATCGTTCTGATGATGCGGTCGTTTTTTTCTTTGTTTAAGTTTTGCAGCAAACCTGCGTAGTACTCTCCAGTGATTTTCCTTCCTTTTTCCAGGTAGCCACCCTGTGAATCCCATAAAACCGATGTCATGACCTTGCTGGCAGACGCTATTGTTTTCGCCTTCTTTAGAACAGGTTCTCCGTTGGCTGTCCAGCGTTTTGACTGTTCTTTCGACTCCGGCGTGTAAGGGGGAACCACGTTTCATCGACGGTCACGATCCGGCACAAAAAGTACTTGGGATTACGCTTGAAACTCTACAAACACGTAGCCTAAATGTCCATTCGCACAAGTTTTTGGTCTAAAGTCAGCAAACGCGACATCCATTGCGCACAATGTTCAAATGTTCATGTAAAATAAATATTATGAAATCGGTCAGTTGAGATCCCTACCATGTCCGCTATCTCCCTGATCTTTAATCTTCGGTCACTCAAAACTATTTTATGGACCATAGTCACCATATCACTTGGGCGTCCGCTGCGAGGTTCATCTTCGGTATTCGTTCAGTCACATTTAAAGTCAGAAATCCACAAATGTATGGTCTTATATGAAGAGGAAGATTCGCTACGGGCACTATCTAACTTAATTTTTATTTGGATCACCGTTTTCCCCTTATCTCGGCACGAATCTCCTTTCTGTCCATCATTTTTAAAAATGCTTGCATGTTCGCGTGACCAAACAATAACCTCACAATGCACTGAGCTGACACTCGGCAAGGGCTTGTTTGAAGGATCAAACTTATCGGCCATACATTGATTTTGATCATGGTGTTGTCATCTCTGCGTAGTTTGCTTTACTTTTCAAACGATTTACGTATAAGAAAATTGGGAACATTTAAAACAGAATATTTTAGAAGCCGCCAAAGAAAGTTGCGGAATAGCAAAAATAAGACATGATAAGAAGACAACAGTATGGTTGACATCAGAAATCAAGGCAAAAGTGAAAGAAAAGAAGGACAAGTAGCGAGAATATCTTTAAGCCAGAGACAGAGAGATGATTATGCATTATGCTAAAAAATGCAAAACAAGAAGCTTGAAGAGAATTTGTACATAAAATGAAGGAAAGCTACACAGAAAATCAAAAATTGTTCTACGACACATTAGAAATAATAAGAGAAAAGAAAACAGGTACACTAAAAAGCATAAAAGATAGACAAGAAAATCTATTAACTAAAGAACAAGACATAATGGAAAGATGAAAGCAATATTTCTAGGAACCGCTAGAGAATAAAAAAAGCGGAAGATAAAAAAGTGCAGAAGAAACGGAAGCTAAATAACAGACATAAACGCATTCGGTAATAACAAGAAAATAACTTGATATTGCATTAAAAAGGTGGAAATTAGGAAAGGTACCAGGGAAAGACGACACATTAGCGGAAATGTTGAAGAATATGCGAGTAACTTATTCCTACAATTACTAAACAATATATTACGAACCAAGCAGGTACGAAATGATTGGAAAACGGGCATCTCCTTCTTGTTTCAGCTGTCCGAAGTAGTAGTACTCAGGCTCTAGGCCCATTGTGCATCTGCCGCAAATTAAGGGGTGCCTTCATTCACCGGCACCTAGCCCAAAGGTTAAGAAATTGTCCATAGAGGTACTCCGTGTATCATCGGGCTCTAGAAGACCGGCACCAAATAGGCGATACTTTAGAAAAGGTAGTCTGGGGTATTCCAAAAAGAGACGAAGGGAGATCTCATCTGTTTTGATGCAGAATTTGCAACTTGGGTTCTAGAGAGGCCCAACAGATGCTCATGTTTTTAAAGAGGCCATGGCCCGTAAGCTAAGAAGCTGTTCGGACCTAGGGTATGTGGATGAGTTTCAGCTCACGGTGCGAAACCCAATATGAGATGAACTGAGAGTGAATGTAGTTTCTAATTGCTCGCTGAATGTTTGCTTTAGGTAAGCAGAGGCCGGTTCAGGGCCTAAAAAGGGTTCCAAGGAGCTCTCCTCGGCCAGGCGGTCGGCCTGCTCGTTGCCTGGCAAACGGGCATAATAATACCGTTGTTTAAAAAAGGGGTCTTGAGAAAGTGCAAGAATTTAGAGGGATCACCCTGTTAAGCATCCCATGAAAAGTATTCTCATCAATTATAGAAGCAAAAATTAGGGAAAAAATTGAGAATTCAATTAATGATATAAAATGCGGTTTCAGAAAGAACAGAGGGACTCAAGACCTCATATTTGTAATGAGACAAGTAAATATATGTTTCGTAGACCTAGTAAAAGGTTTTCTACAAGATGTTTGGAATACTTAAAGAATAGAGGAGTAGAGGATATATTAACATACATAACAAAAGCTCTATACTAAAAACTACAAACATAGTAAGAACACGAAACGAAGAATCGTCAGAATTTGAGACAAGAATAGGACTTCAATAAGACTGCGCGTTGAGCCCACTACTCGTCACGCGAGTCATGGATGACGCAGACCAAGAAAGTGGGAAAAGGGCTAAAAAATCTAACCTACTGGAAAGGGGGAAAGTAGCAGTTTCAGAACTAACATTTGCAGACGATATGGTTATAGTTAATAGCAACCTTCCAAGAAAATGTACAACATAATTGAGAAGTATATAGACACAGGAATTACAAAAAATAAACATGACCATTAATACTGAAAAAACAAGAAGAAACACGACAAGGAAAACCATCAGAACAGGTAAACAGCTTTAAATATGCATATCAGTAATAATGGAAAATTAGACAATGAAATAAATGAGAGAGTAGGAGCCACGGGAAGATTATTCGACGATATAAAAAGTACATTTCTCGGGAAAATAGAAATACCAAAAGAAGTCAAGGTGTTGAAAAAAGTATTGATTCCGGCGCAAATTGTGGACAATGACGACATAAGTCAACGGTTACCAGTCCGGAAATGAGGTTCCTTAGGAAGATTGAAGACATAAAAGACATAAAATTCGAAATGAAGTATTCAGAGAACACTTATACAAAAGCAGTGGTGTCAATAATCCAAGAAAGACAACTAGGATGGCTAGTGGCGGGCGATAGAACAACAAAAGGGGCCTGTAAAGCAAGAGCAACTGGAAAGAATAAAGTAGGAAAGCCAAGAAAGAAATGGATAGAAGAAGTGAAAATTGCAGTAAGGGGTATGAATTAGAGTGAGGTTAGAAGAAAGGCCCAGAATAGAAAAGAATGGTTTTGCTATAAGGACCAACCAGACATGTATGAAACCAAAGTCCAGCACCCACAAAGCCTTATAGCTAACGGTACAAAAGGCATTGGGTTAAGTAAGTAAGTAAGTAAGTTTACACATTTGACATTGTAATTAAGTCTAGAGACTTGAAATTAATAATCTTAGCATTCAACAGTCATAGCAAAATTCTTATTTTCAAAAATGAGATACATCGACATACAGAATGTCAAAAGTGGGTTGTATAAACATGGTTTGTCAATTTTGATCAATCGTTATCTAACAGGAGTTTTCTATAACCCACTCGAAGTCTAACACAAGCATAAATAGAAACTTGATTTATTTTTCTATTTGTGTTGTTTAATAAGATCAAAATTTAAAGACTGGTTGAAGGCAGGATTAATATAACTATTTTGATAAAATACAAACAACTTGACGGTCACATTTGCTGCTAAATGCAGAACTGCCTCCAAATTTATTTACATAAAACTTTAGGTTAGTGTACCACTTGATTTTTGGTTCATTACGATCAATCCATAACTTAACAAACATTCAGTAGTAAACGTATTGTAGATAATGCTTCTTTCGAAGACCGATTCAGAACATTCGTTAGTTTAATGTTGGTTTTATCTGATTGTGATTTAATTATCTTTACAGTAAATTCGTGCAAGCTATAACTTTAAATTTAATTTGCTCTTTGGTCAGTAATATTTGCACATCCAGAATGAGTTTTAGAAATGTTTTACCAGATTCAGATTCAGAGCTTTTATTTTATGCTAAGTATAATTTACTTACATCTGTCATAAAACAAAAGTGATATGAAACAGTTATATACAGGGTGTCCAACGAATTAAAATCAAACGAATACACGATTAGGTTACGAGATACATATCGCAGTACATTACTATATTTGGTTATTATATTTTACTTATACCACATCTAAGAAGATCTTCGAAATTATAAAAGAATTTGTTGTTACGAATGCTTTGATTTTAAAATTATATCGCAACGGAGCGTTGTATTTGGCCAGATACGCTACGTGAGGGCTACTTACGAGAGGTTTCATATTCAACCAACAAGTAGACTTTTCACAAAATTTACAAAATACTTTTTTCTACTCCCATTCTTTAATTGATTTATTAAGCATTTGCCTTTCAATATAATCCTTTCGCAACAGCTAAGTAAACCCCTCGTAACGTAGTTGAGTTCAAAGACTCTACTACCTAAATTATTTATTTAACTTATTTTATTATATGGCCCCAGCTGACTTCGTTACAATATCCAAGAAAGTTGCCAAAACTATTTCATTTCTTTGTTTGTTAATGATACTTCTACCTTGCTGACTAGGCGATGAATCAATCAAGCCTTGCAGTATGTTTATATGATCTGGTGTAGAATAATATAAAAAACCTTGCCCATTTTTTTATAATTTAAATAAATTAAGTAGATGCTGTTAAATGTGATTTGATAAATCTGAAGTTTTTGCATAAAAATATTTGGTGAATTCAGTCAAGGTTTTTTGTTAGCCAGGCGATTAACTTGAAGAGACAAAACGAAAATGAAGAGCGTTTTTTTTTATTTTATTTGTATGATCTTTAATATTAATTGATACAATCAAAAGGTGGCGTTGGTTACTTTACGGAAAAAATGCCAAGTTTTCTCTTGGAAGAGCTAAAAAATATTGTTAATATTCCAAAATCATACTTTATCCCAGGCAAGAAAAATTTGTGTTTCCATATTCAGTTGTGAAAGGGGGATTTTATGTTTATTTGAGGGTCACGTAGTACGTGTATGAAAATTCTACGCCAATGCATAAAGTTTTTATCATTCGAGTACTCTTCCGGGCGACAGAGTCTGCCTTTTAGAGTTATTGAAAAGCCCGATCGCATAACTCGGCTTGATAGTGAAATAAGCGGGTGTCCGCGCTCGAAGATACTCCTGTGGGATTTCGTCATATTTTCGCTTGACTACTGAACTTTTATTTTAGTTTGGTATAAGCGGTTTCGTATCGGAACGGTTTCTGCACACACACACACACGTTTTTTAGGGGGGTTAGTTAGAAATCGCACGCTGCCTTTTATTTTTCTTCGTCCTAGTTAAAAATTCACGTACGAATGTTTCTTTTTTTATCCGAAACATGAAGGCATTCATCAAATAATCAAAAGTTGAGAGACATATCTCGATCACGTTTTCATATAATCTATAACCGGCATCCCAGGTCTGTCATCTTGGTTCATGACATATTCAGAACGGCGAACCTACATCAGGCTTAACCGATACATGGTCCTTGCATGAACGAGTCCTTCGGGACTGTACGTAAGCAGGTATTGGTAGAAAGATACAAAGATATGACAATTTTTGATATCCAACTTCCCCGCTATTGGGCTCGAGGGAAGGATCTCGGGTTGAAGAGTTTTAAACTCGACTTTAGTAAATACTTTTGGTTTTATTAACAAGTTTTACTATTTCCTAATTTTACCTAGACTCGAACGAAAGCAACGAAAAAAAAAACTCGCCGTCGATTTAGAATTTATTTAATCGCCGCATTATCTAACAGCTGAAATCTACATAAAAGCAAATATAACAAAACAAACAGCCCAACTTCAGATTTGCCCAGAGCGAAATCATGTAATATTAAAATAATTTAAAGCGCTGGCGGCACAGCGTGGGTAAAACTGCCATAAGTAATGCATGGAGTTTATGACATAAAATATGTCCCTGCTTATGCACAAGAGGTGAGCTTAGTAAGGAGGTTTGCTCGAAACACTTGGGGATTTGTCATAAAGCGGTTTGGCCGCCATTCCGAATCAGCGTTTCTAATATTACTTCATGAAAATTTTATTTGTGTGATGCAATCATTGTTGAAAGCTCCTATGAATTATTCATTCATCCGAAAAATTTTACTTTAAACTTCTAATTTATAAATTGTTCAAATTACACAAGACCTACGAATCTTTTCGTTATATTAAAACAATATGATTTTAAAAACATAAATTTTCGAATTATATTTGAACCATTTAATATTTAAACGATGCCTGAATAGTATATTATAGACCAAGGTAGAGAAGACATTTTTCTCAGCCGAGCAGTATTATTTCCCGACATGCGAAGCATGGAGGGAAATAAGTTGTGAGGCTGAGAAAAGTCTTCTCTACCGTGGTTTATATACTATTTTTTTCACTACTAGCACCTTTATTCCTTTTAATTAATCATTTTTACATAAATAAAAAATAAAATGACAGATGCGTATATTTATTTCTAAATATCCACAAAAATCAAATAGCCTTGCTCGAAAACAAGGACAGAGGTTAATTTCAATTGACATTTGGGTAAAACATATTTAAAATAGGCACCTGAACGCAGAGCAATTGTTTCTATTATTAACCAGTAGTCAATAATAAAAAATTATTGACCACTAGGAGAGAAAATCATCTTCTGGGCTCGAAAATAAGGTCAATAATGACATCTTCTAATACTAGTAGTGAAAAAAATTCTATAACAACGTTTGCTAATCAAGCTGCCATTTGGGTTGGAATCAAGACGATAATTTTTTAATGATAGGTAAGCCATTTACTTAGTAAATTTTCGAAAGCTTGCCTTTTTAGTATTTAGCAATTTTCTTCTAAACTTTTTGGTGGAACATATTTTGTTTTCGTTATGAAATTTTGAGATACCTGGCATCCGCAAGCTTGGATGTTACCTAATAAACAAAATATAGCCGAATAGTGAATAGGGTTTGAAAGCGTTTGGAGTAATTAAATCATTGTCATAAAAATTATTTAATATTTAAACTGTGTGTAATTTAAAAAAATATAATATGACAATAATTAAAATTTGGGTTAAAATCAAGAGCATAATTTTTGGTGGAGGCGCTGGAAATAATTTACGAGGAATGACCCCTTCGTAATTTATAATAAATGAAATAACTTTTTACTAAAATTTAAGCCATTTACTTATTGAATTTTGTGGTTTTCAATCTTAGCATGTTTTTTCGAAAACTTTCTTGAATACATTTTGCTACCGATTTGTTATTTTGAGATCCTTGGCATCCGTAAGCCTTGATCTCGTTGAATAAACAAAGCAGTGTATGAACCTTAAGTTAATATCTTTATACTGAGTCGAGTTGTAAAGTGTTTGAAGTAACTATCAATTAGTTAATATTTAAACTCTGGTATATATTGCTATGTCATTTTACTTTCTTTGTAATTTTATATTATGTAAATTTCGGGTCGTCGTGAAGGTTCGAATTATAGCTCAATTAATTAGATTAATAAAACAACTCAACTTTAAATGTAGATTTATTACAATATTTTCTTTTAAATTGCAGATTTATTCCTATCTTCCCTATCTAAATAATTTTTTAACTCACTGCGAATACATAGTTTTCCAATTATCTCACAAAACACCACAACTGCTTACACCATCCACTATCAATATTTGTATTCAAGAAAACGATTTTCTTGTCGTCCTGGTTTCCCTATTAATTTATATCACCAATTATCAAAACTCCCTCTTGCTACTTGACAACGGTTACCAAAACCGAAATCGTTCATTACATAACCCAATTTCTAGCAATTCATTTTTCAATTACAATACAACAATGTACATTTTTTTTATATTTAATCATTATCTTATCTATCTAACTTTTACAATTTATTTTAATTAAATTTTATATGCACCACTAATATCATCTCAATATAAATTTTTAAATAAAATATGACAATAATTACGCCAAACTTTGGGTTGAAGCTAAGAAGATAATTTTTGGTGGATGCACTGGAAACAATTTAGTGCAGGTTATTCCTGGTAATTTATAACAAAATCATATATTTTTTTATCGTCGACTAGTATCATTATTGTAGAGAAAATCGTGCACCATATTATACTTTATGGCACACTGCCGTAAAGTCGTTATAACAACGGAATAAACAAACGTTACTTAACAACCACATCAGTCGTTATAGTAACAAATACTATTTTGTGACAAATACGTCATAATTTTATATAACCTGAATAATTATTATTTTAGCAAAGAAACTAAATTAAATTTCTTATAAATAATTGTAAGTCGACGATAAAATAGTATATGAAATTTGTTTATAATGCAGTATTATGGCATTCATGAAATTATCGCATTAACTGCGTTCATGCGCTAATTTCATTCATGCCATAATACTGATGTACATTATAAACTAATTTCATAATGTACTATTTTGAGCTATTTACTTCTTCACTTTGTGCTTTTTCAGTTTTAGCATGTTTCTTAGAAACCTTTTTGGGCTTTTTCTATTTTTAACAATTTCTATTAACTTTGGAGTATTTTGGTTAAATATGTTTTGCTTCTGTTTTGAAATGCGAGATTCCTGACACTAGCAACTCTAAATCCCGCCCCATATAAATAAACAAACAAATCAACATACGAATATTTTTGTTAAATTAATAAATTTCTAGTGAATAGGATGTTAAAGTGTTTGAAGTAAATCTCAACTATTTAATATATAAACTTTGGTACATATTTTTTTAATGAAATGTAACAACAAGTAAGCCAAAATTTGGGTTAAAACTAAGAGGCTAACTTTTGGTGGAGGCGCCGGACACAGTTTATTACCTATATGGTTATTTCTTGTAATTTATAACAAATTCGTATAATTTTTTGTCAAATTTATGTTATTTATTTTTCAGTTTTGCGCTTATTTAGTCTTAGCATATCTTATCGAAAGCTTGATTTTTTAAAAAAATTTTGAACAATTATTTTTATAAATTGTGGAGCACCATTTTGGTTGAATATATTTTGCTTTTATTTTGAAATTTTGAGGTCCCTGGTATCCGCAAGTATAGATTTCACAAATAAATAAGCAACAAACTAACTTACGAATCTTTTTGTTGAATTAATGCATTCATTGTGAAGTCAAGTGAATATCAATTATTTAATATTTAAACTTTGACATATTTTATTAAAATAAAATATGAGAAGAAGTGTATTTCTGAATTAAAATCAAAAAGATGATTTTTGATCGAGGCACCGGAAACAATAAATTTAATGCCGTTATTCCTTGTAATTTATAGAAAAATTGTATAATTTTTATTAAATTAAGCCATTTACCTTTGTTAGTATTGTTTTTAGTTTTATCATGTTTTTATTGTATTTTAAAAAAAAATTTTAATTTTCTATTAAATTTTGATTTAATATATTTTGTTTCCGTTTTGGAATTTTGAGACCCTTAGTACCAGCAACGCTAGATTTCGTGATAAGTAAACAAACAAACACACAAATCGACGTATGAATCTTGTTGTTAAATTAAGGCATTTATAGCGAGTAGAATTTTAAAATGTTTGAAGTAAATATCAATCATTTAATATTTACACTCTAGCATAATTAAAAAAGAAATAAATTATTATTATTACAATAAGTAAACCAAAATTTGGGTTAAAACCAAGAAAATAATTTTTGGTGGAGGCGCCGCAAACGATTTAGTGCGTTTTTTCTTGTGATTTAATTATAATAAAATCATAACATAATTTTCTATGAAATTTAAGTCATGTACTTGTTCAATTTTCGACCTATTCAATCTTAGCATGTTGTTTGGAAAAACTTGCCTGTTTTTAATTTTTAACATATTTTTTTTCCTAAAATTTGAAGTATTTTCGTTAATCTTACCAAATAGATGAACAACCAAACCAATGTACGAATCGTTTTGTTAAATTATGCATGCACGGTGAATAGGCTTTTATAGCTATTAAGACAACAAGTGTTTTATAGAAGGTTTAAAAATCAAGGTCGTAGTTCAAATCCGAGCCAACGAAGTGAGTCGAGGATTTAATAGACCGAGATTTTTGAACTATAAAACACGAGTTGTCTTCAAGATTTTTTCTAACACTAATATCAGACATTTTCCTTCACTAATATAGTATTAGAAATTTTAATAAATTATTATTTGAGACGCGTTGTAATACACAAAATGCGAAGATTGCTAGGCAACAACGTATTTAAGGGCCTATAAAATATGTTGTCATTGACGACGTATTTTATAGAGAAAGCGTATTTTAAAGGAAACATAACAAGTGAGCTCTTATGCACCATAGAAACAGTATAAGATATTAGTGTTAGAAAAAACTGTTAAAAATATGCATTATTTGATATTTAAACTTTAAAATAACAATTTTTTACTAAAATATGACAATAATAAATCCAAAATATGGGTTAAAATCAGGTCTGACGGAGACGCCGGAAATAATTTAATGGAGTTATGTATAATGTATAATAAAATTAAATGTTTTCATATTAAATTTAAGCCATTTATTTATAGAAGTTTTTTCGAACACTCATACATATATGTTTTTTGATTCTTAATATTTTTTCTAAAATTTGGAGCATATTGGTCGAATATTTTTTGCTTTCGTTTTGAAATTTTCCTCCTTTATTCCTGGGATATATTTTTAACAATTTCAATTAAATTTGGAGCTTTTTGGCTGAATATATTTTCTTTGCGTCCTGGAATTTTATTTATAATTCATTTTAAACAGTTTTATAACAAAAAAAGAGGTTTTTGGTAAACTATTAACTTCTTCTTCTTCTTCTTCTTCTTAGTGCCGTGTACTTTTCAGGGCGTTGACAAGGTAGCTCAAAACCACATTTCTAGACGACTTGACGTCGTGAACTTGTACTAGGAAAAAGTATTAACTACAAAAACATCCAATAAACATACAGGAAAATGAGAACTACCTTGAGATTAGAGGTGGAGGATCACTTAATGTGTTATTTTTCTTATATTTTTAATATTTTAATGCCTTCCTTAATGCCAAGTTAATTACATAGGATGTTCTCTTTCCGCTGAGGCTAGTAAAGTAATACGCACTTTATTGATAAAAACATTAATTTATAATTTTTCAAAGTAATCCCCTCTACAGTCAATGCATTTTTGCATCCGTGACAACAAAAAACTCAATCGTTTGAGCAGCCGTGTGTGACCGAGCATTGTCCAACGGGAACAAAGCTTACGTATGGTGTTAATTGCTTTCACACCAATCTTTAGAGTTGCTTGAATACTCCTTACAGTAACATGCCGGTCCTCTTCAATCATATTCCGAACAAGACCAATATTCTTTTCGGTAACGGCTATTTTTGGCTTAGGAGCTCGAAAACTGTCATTTAAGGAAAGTCGACCACGTTGAAATTCATTGTACCACCGTTTTATGGTAGCTAAAGAACACGACTTGCAACCAAATACTCTATTGGTTTCATCAAAACGTTGTTTACGGCTTAAGCCACGTTTGAAACTGTAAAAAATCATAGCTTTAAGCTTATGTATTATATATTAAGTATATTTGTCAACCGTCATTGTCATTAAACTTGTGGACAACTAGCTTCCACTATCAAACAAAGTTTGTTGCAAATTGTAATGCCCTAATAGATAGGCTCAGCGGAAAGAGAACAGCTCTCGTATACGACCCTCACTTTTACGATTTATTTCATTGTTTCTGTTAATTTATTAAATTTATAAAAAAATCGTATGCTTTTCTGAAAACTTACTGTTTTTTCTTGTATTTTTAATAACTTCTATTAAAATTGGGAGCTTTTTGATGGAATGATTTACGCGTACGACTTGAAATTACAAACTTTTGCTTCTGGGAAACTTTTCATTGCATTTAAAGATATTTACGTTGAAGCAGCTTCTGCTGAATTCATTTATATATTTTTCGAATATTGGTATTAATGCTATTGATGGTTGTTTTTTAAATTATTTTATGATGGAATTGGGGTAAAAATTTTAACGAAGTATTTTTCCAAAACAGCTCAATTAATGCAGAGGAAAACCACAAACCAAAAATGTATTGATTCCAAATCATAGCGAAAACTTTGAAAATTCGTATTCAAATCATATTTGCCTTAAAATAGGTAGCAGATTAATTAATTCGTTGTTTCCCTTATATTTTTAATGTTGATTACACAATCTTGGATACAAATTTTATTATACGACTTTTACCTTTACCTAATTACTTTTCTATATTTATTTTGTTTAAAAACATGAAAATTATATGAAAAGTATTGTAACTTTCTTTCTGGTTTGTATCAATTGCTTAATCAAAGGATATTTGTGAATAAAATATTTAAAATTTTTCTAAACAAATTTTATAATACATATTTAGAACTATTTGCAGTGTTTTCAAAAATGTCGATAGCTTGTGGCTTTTATATTGTTTTATTAGAAAAATTCGAAGAGTTTCCGGTTTATGACAACCACCTTTATACCTTGTCGCTTTCTCCTGAAATTCTGAACTCCATCAAGCAGGAATTTCTTTAGGGAAGGAAGCACAGCAAGGCGTTCTTAGACGACATCCCTGAATTATGGGCGCATAATCCCGCCTAGATATACCCACATATTTATAAGGTCGCCACTTTGTCATGCCTGAAGTTTAGATTGGATTTTATGCATATATATGCTTTGTTTCCAACTTGAGCGCAGCTTCCCGTTACTGGATATATTTTAAAGAATTTTTAGTTTTTCCCCTTTTAAATCTCGTTATTTTATAATTTGATTAACCAAAAAAATTTTGTCATTTTAAGCCCGCAATTTGGCCTTTTTGAATATTTAAACTGAAGGTACGTAAATAACAGTATGTCCTTAATATAAAGATGGACGGTTAGGACATAAAAACAAATTTAGAATAAAATTTGAATAAGTCGGAATACCGAAACGACCACATAAAGTGGTTACCAATAAAATGCAATATATTAGATAAAGTAGATACAAGTTTAAGATCAATATTCATAGCCGGGTTTCTGCCAACTTCAGTTTGGAGATTCAATTTGAACCTTTCTGAATATGCAGCCGTTTTACTTCGGCAACTGAGATAACTCTGTTAAAGACTGTTAGGTGAATTGAGAATTGCAGTCGCATTTCAGAGATGAAATTATCTCTGAATCATGAACTTTCCTAGCGTGCCGGAATGCCAACAATTACGGCAAAACACGAAAATGTGAACTGCACACGGCTAGTCAAAAGCTAGCCCTGCTAAAATATTAATCTGGACAGAGATTGTGAGTTATGGAAGTGAGACCACTACATGACTGTGGCAAGTGGTTTCAACTTTGCCACCGACTAAGTGGCGGTCGGCACGCAAAGCGTAGATTTGCAAAAGGAAATGTTATTTCGAGAGGTTTTTATCAGTCTTGATACTCGACAATTCTAAATTTTCCTTCCTTACAAATTAGAAAATTCTTTTCGACATTTCACCACGAGGAATGCAAAAATCATTACCAAAATCAAAAGATGAGGCATTTATCAAAAAAGGAGCCTGAAAAATCACACTCGTGATTAAAATCAATAATCATACTTGTATCTGCAGTGAATGCACCATTTACTGGAAATAAAATCCTTGTTGGAAATAACGGTAATTCGTCAGGATTTTTCCAAATCATATCTGTTAGCAGGGTTCAGCGCTCGCTTTGTGTTCGCACACATTTCAAGTCTCTAGAGAAATACAATCAACGAGTCGGCGAACGGTCAATCTGCTCGGACGTTGCCCGTCAGAGCGTCGGACTTCCCCTTTTATGTAGTTTCACCCCAATAAACGTAAATACCCAAAATATTCTCATATAATCGCAGAAGGTTACTGAAGGTCCCTCACTTTCTAATCTGAAGATGACTTCCATCTAAATAAACGGAAGGATTACAATTAAATTTTCAGAAAATTTTATGTCAAGGGCTTTTTCAAAAAAATTCAAGAGGTTCGTTGGAAAAGTTTGCCTAAAAAAGCGAGGTTCTTCTTTTTCGTGTTTCTTTTTTTCTTCGTGGTCTTTTCATGTCATCTCACGACGTAATTTAATGTTAATTGAACTATAAATGCCGCCGTTAAGCTTTTACGGTCTCGAAGTTGATGTTCGTCAAAGTTATCGTCCTCTGTCGATAAATAGATTATTTAAAATTCCCATTACGACCTGTAAATGTAGTCTGCAGTTCTTGGGTTAATGGTTATTTTGATGGTTTCCAAAGTCGAGGGATTTATAAATAAGTTATTTTTATTTCCAGCCCATTCTATGGCTCTTGTAATAAAGTTCGGTGGTCGAAGAAAATTCGCTTGCCAAATACAGAAAAATCAGAAAATTTATTTTGACCTTTATTATCTGTTTATTCCCATTTATTCTAGTTTGGTATGTTTTGGAATTTTTTAGTTCTAGGATTATAGAAAGGCGTAGTTGACCACACTTACAAGAACATCAAACAAGTCACCCTTTAAATTCTAAAAATTAAATTATAAATTCAAAAATTCCAGCTTTAGGAGATAATGTGAAGATACCTTTTCAGGCTTCTGTAACCCAATGTCGCAAGCTTAGAACTTTCACAAGTAATAAACGAATAATTAAATTAAATCAAAAAGGAAATGCATTCGGAGAATTAACGCCAGAGGAAAATTTTGCAGAGGAAACCAGTCTCTTATTCACTAAGTTATTCTTATAGTCTTATATACACCGTTTCTTTGTTATTCAGGCAATAGTTAGTCAATGTTTCAATTTCTTCTGAATTTAAATACCTATAATGCATTTGCGATCCTTTTAAGCCCTAGCAGGTCATGTTAGGACAACAGTTTCCTTGTTTTAAACAAAATGGTTTCTACTGTAAAGTTTTAGGTCAACCCAAATTGAAATTCAATTAATTTTAGAGTTATAATGAAGTTAGTGTCCACTTCCGGTATAGCCGGAAGTTGCAAAATTTTGAAAATATTTTCAATCGATTTGTAATATCGAAGGACACTGTCACACAAATTTTCATTGTGTTGTAAGTAATTCCCAAGAAACATCTAATCAATGGTCGTCTTGACAAACCCTGTATAGGCTTAATCATCCTGTACGGGACGGTAGCCGCCCTTTATATGGAGCTCTTCTAATTTCTTTTTGTAGGGAATCACTTTGCATAGCCTCTTTTTTTCCGTTTCGTCCTTATATATTTGTGTGTTTTTTGGCGTTTTGTGTTATTTTGTTCCACTGTCTCCAATTACTTGTTTTCCGTTGATGTTAAATTTTCGCATGTCCTCGTGTATTAGGTCTGTCCACCTTAACTTAGGCCTTCCTCTCGGCCGGCTTGTCTTCGGCTCTTGTCTTTTTACGTGCCCGAACCATCGCAGTCTTTGCGCCTTCATAACTTTTACTATGTCTTCGTCTCCTGGAGCTTCTCTGATTTTGTTGATTTTGTTCATTAGACTTCTATATTCTTCTCCTACTTTTTTTTTATCGGGATTCTCCTTACTATTTTCCTTTCGAAGATTCGCAGTTTTTTCTCGAGCTTGTTTATATGGCACATTGTTTCTATGGTGTATATTGTAACCGGCACATATTTTTACTTTGGTCTTCCTGCCTTCCTACCTGTCCGTGTTTTCTGTCTCTTAACAGTTGTTGATATCTCCAGTAAGCCCTGTTGCCCGCTTGACTACGCTTGTTGACTTCTCTTTCGTTTTTCTTGTTTATATTCACTCCTAGATAACTGACATTCTCTACATTTGAAAGAGGCATTCGTCTATTTTGATTTCGCCTTGGTTGGTCGATGCTCTTCCGTCCGTTTACCCTCGTGGGGGTTTGGTGATTCTGTTAGGTTTTGGTATCTAAATATTTGTTGTCTCTAAGTGTCTCGGTCTTATCCCAGGTGTATCGCTTCATATAGTGTTCTGTTATTTCTTTAAGTCTGCCCGTCCACCTCATCGGAGATCTTTCTCTGGGTCTCCTGTCTTCTATTTTTCTTCCTACTACCCCTGATCACATAACAATCAGATTCGCCAAGTTAATGTAAAATTTGGCAGGCAGTTTTATGATTAGTTTGCCTTCGGTTGCCAGGCGGCGCCAGCATTGCAAGAGCAGAAGCGACCCTGAAGTGCTTGGAATCATACAAATCAGCTTATTCTAAGCACTTTAGAGTTGCGTCTGCTCGTGCTATGGTGGCGACGCCTGGCAACTGAAGACAAACTAAGCATAAAACTGCCTGCCAAATGTTACATTAACTTGGCGTATCTGATTGTTATGTGACCAGGGCTACTACTATGTTTTCAATTTCGCCTGTTCTTCAGGCTATATGCCCAAGATAGTTAAGGTACCTTTATTGTTTGGAATTGTACGAGTATAACCTTCTTCAGAATTTTTTGCCGGCCATGAATGTCGTTCCATTTTTATCTCAATATATCTACACACCAACGAAGTTTATCAATTTTTTGAAATTGAGCAAATAAGGCAATATTTCCTCGGAACCAGTTATGATTGAATTTTTGTTTCCAAAGGCGATGATTTACAATGCAATTAATGTGATTTACTTTTGCATATCTAAGCTTAGAAATTATTCAAAAACATCTTTACTGATCGTTCAGAGATAACGAAATTCTTGTTGTAATTTAATGAAGAGCATATCATCGGAAGATAAGTCGGCCAACTTTGTCAAGAATATTTTCTCCTGTGAATCTGATTTTATAGGAGTTTTTAACGTTTCATCGACAAAGAAAACCAAGAATGCAAACTTCAGGCCTAAATTACTAGATTTTAATTTAAAAAAATTGGAAATTTTGAAGGTCAAAACTAAATGGCATACAGTAAAAATCGAATATTGTATTAACACTAATTTGTCCGGTCCCCTTTAATTGGAGTTAAATTTACAGAACTAATGTAGTGAAGTTTAAGAAGAATGCAAGTGTCATAATTGACTGTAACTAGTCCAAACTGCACTACTTATAGAAGTAAAAAATGTCTTTCGTTCATATTTACTAGCAACCGTAGTTTGTTTAATTAACAAGACCTGTTGTTACGTTTTTTTCTTTAATTTAGGTGATTTTAACATCTACTCTTGTTGTTTGAAATAATGGTTTAGTTTTACATTAACATAAAGCTGATTTCTAAATAACATATTTTAACCCAAAATACAGAATTCTTCAATGCAACTCATTCAGCCAGTATAACGATTAAATGGATTTAAATGATATATCACCACATTTTAATAAATAATTTACTAATGTGTACAAATAATTACTTAAACAATGTTGCCAAGTACGCCAAGAATTCAACATTTCCCCTAAACGATTGTCCTTGAAAACCTAAACAGAAGAAGAGCAAGAGTTAGACATTAGTACTCCATCAACATAATAAATGAAAGTTCGAATTATATAATGCTCTATTAAATTAATAACAACTAGAAAAAAATTTCTCAAAAACTGCCAGTGCTGACTTCTATGCAACTCAAGAATTTACAAAAACAAATTACTCTTTAAATTTACCACTGAATAAGAATAAATAAAAATTAAGAATAAAAACCATTGCATTTTAAAATTCCCTTTTAGTAACAGAAACTCAAAATTTGTAGAATAAATTCAATTCGGGTTATTATCTAGACAGAATTTCATATTTTTAGAAGTTCCTATAAATACTTTTTGATGAACATTTTTCCACTAGACTAAGACTAAGTATTTTCAGATTCAGAACTTTATTAATTCTACCTGGAAACTTGAAGCTGTACTTTAAGGAATCGCCTGAAACTGAAACACCAAATTTTAAAAAATAGGTTGTCTAAAAAGCGTAGTTTAAAGAAGAGGCTTCTGTACCCTCTGTCGTATCGCTTTACGATTATGGTATTAGAGTTAACATTTTAAGTCAAAAACCTAGCTTAAACCGGTTTAAACCAAAGCTTAAACCAAGCCACGCTACTTAAGCTGGATTAACCTAAATTTATGTCTAAACCAGTTCTAAAACGTCGACTACGTAACTACGTTTAACCTAAATGTAAATGTAACTTTCAGATATTTTCCTTGATAACCATTGTTAATATCATTATTTCCTTATTAGACGTTGAGAAGCTGCCATACGAATTATTTCTGTAATCATCAAAGGTTCTGAAGGTAAAATGTAAGTATTTGACACGAAGTTTGCATTATTGCCCTAAAATTCTGTTGTCCTTTCTCTATTTGTTATGTATTTGTTTGTTACAATAAAAATTAAAAATTCCTAAATTATACCCCAAATAAAACTTTTTAATTATTTGTCACACAGGAAGACCAAAAACAAGAACAAATTTTAATGCAATTAACCTGTTGGAATATTATACATATAGTTATAATAGTTATTTATGTACCAAGGGCGTAAAGAAGCTTTTATGGCCTGAGACGTTATTTTAAGTCTGAGGCGCCAGCCGAGGGCTAAATACACGTCGAAGGCCATATAAGCAAGTTACGCCAGTGGTACATACATAATTTTATGCACGATCGAAGATTTTAAAACTGAAATAAAAGGAATAAATTAATTTTCTACCCACACCGAGTAGTTAGTTGCTCAATTATTATTTCTTTTACTACTGTCAAATGATTGAAGCAGTTGCGCCTATGAATATTCACATAAATAACTATGTTAACTGTGTTGTTAATACAAATTGCCCTAAACAGAGTTTTAATAAAGAGCATACTTTCGATTTTAATTTAAAAAAATTCTTTATAAGACTGTTAAACTGTTTATCAATTTTTGATGTTTCATTATAGCCCGGCGGGCTATAAAGACGCCCACGGGCTATAAAGAGACGTTTATGTCAAAAAAATTCAGACATAATTGTCATATTATAATGCGATCGTGCATAAACTTTTATATCATCCTATAAGGTTATCATGCTAATAACTCCTTAGCAACGAGTTGTGTTAAGATACCTTTAACAGCACTAGTGCTGTAAAGCTTAATTCGCTTGGATAACAGCACAATATGACAGATTTACGTTACACTTTATGAACTGTCATTGAACTGTCATTGAAAATAGTTTTTATTTTTTGAAAAAAATTATTGTAGGATGATATAACATTACATTACTCGAGAATTTAAAAGAACTCGCTCTTTCGTCCCTCGTTCTTTCAAACTTTTCTCTCGTAATGTAAAAGGCTTCATAACGTTACTTGTATCGTAAATTACTATTAATTTATTAATTCACAGAAATTTGTAACAAATTTTGTTAATGTAATAATAAATAAATGCATCGATGAGTAAAAAAGCTTGGCAAAGTGTCCATTACAGTACCTTAAAGAAGAATAAATTTTTCAATGTTTGCGTTCTACTTTATCAAATGTCAGTACGTGATCGTTTTTAAAAGTAACGTCGTTTTAAGTTACTTCCTAAAACTTTTCTTAGGCATACATAATCGTCAGGATTTTTGTTATACAGATCACATCCTTCTAAAGTGATCGAAGTGCATTATGCAAAGTGTATTTTAAAATGTAACATTATACAAATGCTATTTATTTATTTGACAATAGGCTCACGTAGAGACGGAGTTTGCGGTAATATAATTTGAGAATACTGAGCGGCGATCTGTCTCCGCGGCGTTTCTTGGGTCTTCAGGGGCTGAAGGGACTTCGAAAAGGGGCTAACAGCTCCGCCTTCGCATGGGGTTGGAGGATAAGTTTTGTATTAGCATCTCGGATGTCGTTCATGTCGTTTGACTCCCTCTTCTGCTTCACTTTTGTATACGCTTTTTGCCGAATATCTGTTCTGATAAATTTTTTACGGTTGCAGTAGAGAAAATTATTAATTGCAAGGGACGAAAAATCAATCAACATCGGTTTTTAAATGTCACAGCAACGAAACAATTTATTGTTCCGCTTCGCAGCAAAAGTCGGTTTTTATATCTTGGAAAGTATTCATTTTTGAAACGAAGTTGACTGATGGATGAATTTGGTCAACAATTTTTCTTCATATAGAGACCGAGCTCCATCAAAGTCCCTGCGGAGATTTTGTCACGTCCGAAATGTTCACTTCCTTGACTGGGGCTTCTCGAAAGGACTCAGGACGAGTCAGTTTCTCTCCTATAAGGATTGTATATGCATTCGCAAAAACACTGTCCGCTACTGAATATGTTATGAACGCTATTTTCCAAATGGAAGTTTTATATATTTATATATGAATATCTACTCTCTGGTTGTTCTCGTCCATTCCTTCCTGAATTTTTCTGGATCGGCGAAAAATTTGGTCAGAAATTAATTTCAATTCAACCTCGTTAAAATCCATCAAAATCTGTCTTAATTTTTTTATTTCAAAAAAATATTGAAGGTTTTAGTAAGAGGTGCTTTTAACTCCCGATTGATAATTTAAAATCGTAGAAAACAGGGTGAAAACGATAGAAATCGGAACGCCTTTCCGCTCGCTCGTCCTTTTTCGAGAAGAAAGGTAGGATAATATTATCCTGGCTAGTCGGTTCTGACTGAGGGCTTTGTACATCAGGGGTCAGCTCTTTCAGGCAATAATTGGACACAAGAGTGCGCGAACCAGTTTTACAAGTACGTAGCAGAAAAGATTTCACCCCTGCGGCGCGTTACTGCTACGTATCCTGACAGGATAATGCTACTGGAATCTATTTCTTCCACAGTCAAACGGTGTACCACGTAAACATAAAGATTTAAGCGTTAAACAGTTTGTTTAAAAAAATTAAACTTTTCCCTTTTTTATTTGTTTAATTAAAATGATAATTAATGTGTACTCGGATATATTTACACTGAGCTTGAGGGTTTTTATTTTACCGTCGTTCAGGACGTTAAAAATTATTTTTCTACAACCACAAAAAATTTAAATATTTCTGCAAAATCAAATCTGACATTCATCAAATGTCATTTATGACATTTTGATTTACGTGCGGAAAGTAAACAAATTAGCGTGTGGAAAGTTTACTTTCCGCACGCAAATCAAAATTTGAGTGTGGAAAGTTTACTTTCCGCACGCAAATCAGATTTGCGTGCGGAAAGTAAACTTTCCGCACGCTAATTTTCACTTGTTCGGCAAACACTCATTTTCAATACTCGTATCTATGGAGACGAAGTCTGAAAATCCCACTTTCCATGGTGGTTGTAGAAAAAAATAGTGTGTAATACATGTGTTGAAAGCTTGTATTTGCCACACTCATGTGACTGCAGCACTCACTATCGTTCGTGCTGCAAACTTCACATTCGTGTGGCAAACGCAAGCTTTCAACACTTGTATTACAATAGTAATTTGTATAACAAGTGTTGAAAGTACAGTTTTGCAGAACGAAAATGAAGGTTGCAGCCTGAGACGAAGTCGAAGGCTGCATTCATTTGAGTTTTGCAAAACACTTTCAACAAGTGTTATTACACACTATTTTTTCTACTCCTACAGAAGAAAGACATTTAATTCACTATTTAATATTTTAAAACAAATTTTATAATTTTTGTGGAATATTAAGTATGCTCATGAAAACTATGGTCACTATGGAAATAAGTCCGTTGCTATGAAAATAAACATATCACAAATATAAACAAACCATACAGTTAACCGGCGCCATTTTGAAAGTGTGTTGCAAAGTACTTTGCAACACACTTTTGGATTTTGTCGCACAGTTTCGACAAACAATTGCTTTCAGCATTAAAAATCATGTGGAAAGATCAACTTTCAATAGTAGGAGTAGAAAAATAACTATTTTGATGTTCTTTAAACTTTTCATCACGGTTTAAGCTATTTTGTTTAATTATTTCTGTTGTAAGCGACATTAGTAACCATCGAACGCCGAAAATTCTAAGAATGCGCAGACAATCAATTTTCGATGAGAAAATGCTCATATTCAATGCATTTATGATCTTTTTGGCAATAGTAGGCCATGTTAACGAAGTTTAATTATTGTAAATAGGACTTTACGCGATATAAATTTACATTTCAACCCTATGTACGGACAAATAGTATCTATATTCTTTACCTATGTAAACTAATTAATAAAGTATTGAAAAGTAAATCGGTCAGTGGTTCAAATCCCTGCGAAGGTGATCAGGAAAGAAAACATCAACATCCAAAACTAAACATCAGTCATGGCTAACGATCTTAGGATTCTTGAATGGAACACGCTAACGGACTTTTACAACATCAAGTGCTATTAGTAATACTGGAAACTCAAAATATTAACATATGCCTAATGTTGCAGTCACAATTCACGAGCGAAACATATCAAACTGAGAGGTTATCAAGTGTAGCACACCTTACATCCACAGGATGCAGCTAGAGCAGGAGCAACTATTATTGTTGAAAATAGTATCGTATCATCAAAAAATCTTTGCATTGCATGTCATCTCTGAAATTATTTACTTCTATTATTTTTATAAGTAAACAAAGTTTAGTGAGATTTGCAAGTAAATGTCAATGACGTAAAAATAATAGAAGTAACCAAATTTAGAGATGACTTAATTCCATAGCAACTGCGATGCAAAGACTTCCCGATCATATTATATAAACCCTCAAACTAAGACAGAGGGAATACAAGCTGCCAGTATATGCATCAAAATTCAAAAGTATTTGATCCCTGTGGCAGCAGCATATCTCCCACCCCGACATAACCTGATAAAAGAAGATTATTTAAACTTATTTCAAACCTTGGGTGAGAGATTTATTGTAACAGCATGGAATAATAATAATATAAAAGTATTATTTTAGCATAAAGTAACCTTGTTTGTAAATTGCAATTGTTTCATTGTGAATCATTTCTTATCAACTACAATGTCTATTTTGGTAACAAGGTTAGCTATGCAGCTGCAACTTATAATTATTTTACTAAGCGACCTGCAGAACAGGTGTTGATGAATCAGCATTCTCTGAAAAACACAGATAAGCACGTTCGTGGTACAAGGTGGGAGTTGCTTTTGGGTATATATAGAAGAGCTTAAATGCACTTGAGATGGTCAGTCCGTGGCAGACCATCAGTGAGGTCAGAGTGCACAGGAGTAGACAGATTGAGGCTTATGTATTCAAACCCCTCCAGTGAAGTCAAGATACTTGGGAGTAGGCAGATTGAGGCCCAAGCATTGAGACCCCTCAAGTTAGTTCAGTCGTGGTGTACAGAGGTCAGTTCCCATGCTTCGTACTTAGTGGTTGCTGAAATGTATATGTAATAGTATTTTTCTATATTTAATTTAAATGTAATTCAATCCATTGTAAAACTTGCTATTAGTTTGAATGTAACCCTTTGTTTTATTTGTTAGCTTTAACGTATGTAACTTGTCTCTAGAAATGTTTAGTGTGTTTATTTGTGACTTTGTCAGTAGATAATATTTGTAAAACATAATTCAAAGTTCGGACAATATATGTTAAGCCGGGTTCTCATTAGTCGATTTCATTGATCAATGAGACTGAATCTATCCCATTGAAAATACAATTGAATACGAAAATTGTTCACACGATTCAAGGGCATTGAACATTCTGTCAGAAACGATCAATTTTAAAAATTGCTGCAAAGAAGAAAATTGTGCGTGCTGGAGTCCGCATTGTGTGTAAATATTTAGTAAACTAAATCAAAAAGCGAAAAACGAGAAAACCATTTTAAATGTGTTATGTTGTTAACATGACGCAAAACTGTACGCAATTTTATCCAGAGTGTAGGTGCCAACAATAAGCTGACGATGCAACTTTATTTGTTTCAGTATAATTGAACACATTTCAAACACCGTTCAATTTCATTGAATCAATCCCGTTGATTAACCAAAGTAGACCTGCCTTTCACTTCCATTGAAATGAAAAATCATTGATCAATATCGTGGAAATGACGTTCTCATTATTCAATTTCTTTACAATGACATAGATTCAGTCTCATTGATCAATGAAATCGACTAATGAGAACCCGGCTTTATGTTAGTTGAATTAGACTTTCAATCAAAACAAAATTTTTATTTTGGATTTCCCAGCAAAGTAAAATAGTTAATAATAGAAATTAAATATGTGTACATTATATAAGCAATAAATGTGTTCTAAAAGAAAGATAATATTGAAAATTACAAAAGTTTCTAATTAGGTGGCCACCTACTGTACACATGTACAGTGACCGGCAAAAAGTTCGCAACATATGGGAAAAATTTTTATTATTAGAGTATTAAAAAAACTTTTCTGGGGAATCAGTTATGCATGTCCGATAACCTAAAAATCGAACTGGTACAGTGGTCACGTGACATCTCGGCGGCAAATTTAAAGAAACCACCGTGAAGTCGGAAAAAGTGAGGTTATATGACAAAATATCGAATAAAATTATTTGAAAAAGTTGCTTAGAATTTAATTCTAGGCCCACATGCAAAATTTCAAGCATTTATTTAAAAAAGTTGAAATTCGCAATTATTCTTAAATATTTTTTTATTTCTTTACAAATACCCAATTTAACAGCTGTAGAAAAGTTTTACGAATATTTTTATGCTGGAGCACTTAAAAAAGCTCAGGTTTCTTAATTAGGGTCAAAGTTCATAATTTATAAAACACAGAAGAATAAAATAGCCAATACACGAAAAACCACCTTCCTTACCTACATAATTTTTCTTTCTCCTTTTTTCTTCTATAAAATTTTAGGGAGATTTATCCACGGTTAGCGGTGAAACTTGACTATTACCGAGAAAAATGATCTTCCCTAAGTGCTCTAGCATAAAAACATATCTAAAAATTTTCTACAGCTATTAGATACAAACAATTGCAACAGCGGTCGTCCTGGCGAAAACCTGTTTTTTTAAATTTACTACTGTCAATTGTGGAAAAACAGAAAGTTCTTCCACTGTTATCTAAATACATAGGTCCGACTTCAATTAAGCTATTCAAAACGAAAAAATTGGGTATTTGTAAACAAATATTTAAGAAAAATTGTGATTTTTAACTTTTTTAAATATATGCTTGAAATTTTGCATGTGGGTCTAAAATCAAATTCTAAGCAACTTTTTCAAATAATTTTCTTCGATATTTTGTCATATAACCTCACTTTTTGCGACTTCACGGTGGTTTTTTTAAATTTGCCGCCATACCAATGGTCGCGTGACATATCCCAAATTCGATTTTTAGGTTATCGGATATGCAGAACCGATCCCCCAAAAAAGTTTTTTCTATACTCTAATAATAAAAATGTTTCCCATATGTTGCGAACTTTTTGCCGGTCACAGTATAACAATTTTCAGAGAGAAGCAGCCATATAAAGCGTATAATCTCTGATACCAAAATGTTAAAACTATGACATGTTAGGTAAACAAAGAAGTCCTTTCAGAAATTTCAGAATTAGGTTTCAACTTTGAAATTCTAAAGGTAATCAACAAAATTCCAAACTAAATTTTTAAAAGTTTTAAATCGATTTTAAACTTAATTATAATTTTGAAAATTATTCATAATCCCGAAAGTATTTATGTACTGAATTTAAATTAGAATTACTCCATTTCGAAAATAATCTTAAGTTTATTGGTAAACTAAATGTGAATTTACGCCCCTAGGGAAGAATTATTAAAATTTTTAACAGCAGTTTATATCAACAGTAGAAAAAATATGATATGCAAGTTCGAGCGTAAATATATTTAATCAATGTTGTAATTGACTGTTACATGCTGTTTACCTTTCTTTGACGCATAAATAACTGTTCCCTAAAGGCCAAACCAGTGAAAGCTGACGATGGTGATGATGATTTCTTGTTTCTCAAATCTTTATCAGAACGGCAAAGTGATTATAGAAATGGGGGACCGATGGAAGGATCGTATTCATAATACAAATGTAAATTAAAAATTCTACAAAATGCTGCTGCCCAGTTAGCACAGTGATCGCACAAATCAATTTTGATATAAAATACTATGATTAGTTGCCATAAAAGAAAGGCACAAATAATTGAATTTTACAAAAAAAATGCTGCCTTTGAAATGAAGTATCGGCTTCAAAATTAAATTTGTAGATGTTTTTGCATAGTAATAATCCGCTTTTTAGTCTTTGTAAGTACATCCACGAAAAGAATAAAATGTACATTAATTATATTAATCATAAATCCCCTAAACATCAATTTTTCCTTCAGGAAACCCCGAAAATCGCCCGTTTTGTATTTATTATCGCGACCCCTTTTTTTAACATCACGAAGACGGTCAGTTTCTCTAATTTTCAGGGTAATTTCTTATTCGATTCCTTCTTACAGAAGATAAAAGTATCCGTTTAAGTATCGTTCGGTTTGGAAGTAAGTGCAGAGGGTAAGTGTTGGTTGACTGGCGCACGGAATTTCGCGTGCAGGGCCCTCTTGGGGAGGCTGAGCCCTACCGAGTGGGTCCCTGGTGAGCTATAACGCCGCGACCGTTGAGTGATAATTATAGGTCACGTGAGGCGTAATTGTGATCATTACTCCACTCAAATGTGCTTGACGACTTCTTAGATATACTTACCTTGCTTTATGCACGAATTGTGGTTTATATTTTCCATTAAATGTACGTTCGTACGTTTTGAATAATAACTTGTACGGTTATTAATCCCTTTGTCCCCTTTTATGGGAGACTATTGATGTGGTGGAAGCTTTTTTAGGTTTGCTGCAGGAAATGTAAGAAATATTAACATTGGTGAAGTGAAATTTCTTGAAATATCGTTTTTATTTTCTGAAATTAGTTTATAATAAAAATACAATTTATTTAAAGGTTTTTGGGAAATGATTGCCAGACCTTTGTGATTTGCTATAAAAGAGTTCAGAAATTTATGACTTTTGTCGAAATCAATTAATTCATCATCTTGACGTCTTCATATAAAATACCCCGAAAAAAAAGAAAAAAGGGAAAATACAAAAGAAAATTTCTTAATCTTTGTCTTCATTTCGAGCATAATGATCGTTTCCTTCGTCTCAGGTCTAAAACTAGAAGCGAGGAGGAGAATCTTAATCGAATCAGACTCCATTTCAAATTGTTCCGAACAAGGTGAGAACACTAACTACATTTAGGATACGCCGGGGATGTTCGCCCTTTACTCTCTGTCCAATTATTTATTCAATATCGACCGTGGACTGTAAATTGTACAAGAAACTATACTGAATCGACTTGCTACTAATTTATGCATTTGATTACTTACCTTACTAATGCCATGGGTCCACTTCGTTTCCTTAGCTTTTTAAAGTTGAATCGTTAAGATTTTTTTGAATTTGATTTAGGTCGATTTCTCTGTTTTCTTTTCTGGGTTGTCAGGGGTGAATTTTTAAGAAAGGCTGTTTATTAATTCGACCTATACACGTTATTTTTCCTTGTAGCAACTAGATAGGTATCGAAGAGATGTTAGGCTAAGTTTAATCCATTAAAATTTTAACAAAAATATGTAGGATCAAATTAGGGTTTAGAAATACATATTTTTAGTTTATGAATTCCATTCGGTTAAACTGAGTTTTGTACTTTAGTTACATTTTAATAGAACAAAGAAAAATTAATAGTTAGTTAAACAACAAGGGAGGTAAGTGAGATTTACTCTGTTGAGAGTGCACGTTAGCGAGGGTCTGCGACCCTGGAAGACGGAGTAAGCCACAATTTGCATGGCATGTACATGTACAACATGTCTAATCCAAGCTGTCATATATTTAACTAAACTTTAACGCCAAATCAATCGCTTCACTTGCTTCCTTAGTGAGGTAAATTCATTCTTTCTTCCCATGATCATTAAACAAATGGTAAATTCAACCTACCTCTTTCAAATATGTATAATGAAATAAATATACGTAAACTGAACTGAGAAATAACAATGAGGAAGCTAAAGGCTACGAGAAGACGTTGAAAAAGTCAAGGCAGATTGGGCCAAAGATAGATCTTTTAACAGGATTAGAAGAAATCGAATCAAAATTAGAAAACTGGAAAAGGAAAAAATAAACAACAATGTAATATTAATGCGAATTGAAATTAATACGGAAAACAATGAGATACAGAGAGAGGCAACACAATTTTTTTTAAAGCAAGAGCTAAAATAAATGTCAAGATCAAATCAACCTATAAAATCTGGAATAAACGTTGCATAGCTGGCAGGACAAAAATAAAGTACACACTAATAAATGCACTATAAGGGAAATAAATATTTATTTACATACGAACAGAGGAGAATTCAGAGAAAAATACGAGAGACGACGAAAGAACCGAAGGATACGGGAGCGATAGGTAAAAAGGACACCAAAAAATAACCGTTAATCGAGAGTTGGAATCAAGCAGTACACAATACTAAGTAAAACGAAGAAGTCCCCTTCCTGGAAAAAACTGAACAAGAAGCAACTTTATATGACGGATCGGCGAAACAAAGCAAAATACATGAAAAAAGAAACAATTAAGAGATAACATCGTGGAATGTGAGAAGACTGAAGGTAAAAATGACAAGTTAAGTGAAGAAATGGAAAAGGCTAAAATAAAAGTACTAGGAATTACAGAAACTAATAAAAAAGGATACGGAGTGGCGGTGATGCCAAAGGATACCCAGAAAAGAGTGGGACTAGTGATACCCTCAATGAGAGTATCGGAAGTACTGGATTAGAGGTGTGTGAATGAGAGGATATTTGTAGTAAAAATTAAATTAATAGAAAACTAAAACGTGAAGCGTACGTACTAAATGAGAATGCAGCAAATTTTATGATGAATTGCAGCAGCAAATAGATGAAGAAGGAGACCTGAATGGAAGAGTGGGTAAACAAAAGAAGAAACTGTAAAACGATTTGAAGAAAAGAATTAAACGACAATGGAAACACGATACGAGGACTGTGCGTCGCAAATCATTTAATAATAGCTGTTTAATCGAAGAACCAAAAAACTGAAAGCTTCGGGTCACCTTGAAACTTGTGTCTTCAGGTTTAGATCGAACTCTATTCTTCTAAATTTTAGATTCTAAGTTGTTGTCTTTCTAAGGTTTTCTTTTTTCCAAATACTTCGAACTAAAGGTTTATTTATACTCTTCTAATATTCACACGTTTTCTAAATAAATCTTCAACTAAAGTTTTTATTTATTTAGGTTCTTCTAATGTTTCTCCAATCAATGAAAGTTACCAAGAAGCCAAAAGCTTTTCGAAGCAATACGATAAAAATGATAATAAATATTCAGTACCAAAGGGGATTTAACGCCTACACCGTCAACAAGGCCAAAATTAGAAGCTATAAATTACTGGAGGATGAGACGAGAAAGAAATATCTAGAGCAGTTGGAATATAGGATAAGCTAGAGGAACATAAAGAAATTGAAAACATGTGGACGGGTGTTAAAGAGGAGAATGTCAGAAAAGCTTTAAGGACAGTGAGGGACGGTAAGGGTAGTAACCCAAAACAGGAAAGAATGGGAAAACGATGGAGAACGGTACCTGCAACACATTAACCTCGACATCAAAAAGTACAAGAGAATGAGTTTAAGCAAGTAAGTATATAGCTATTTGGCGTTTACTGTGTTAAATTAATCGTCTACTTCAATTACTTTCCTAGGGAGGCAAATTTACATCTCACTACTGCCATAATGACCAAAAAACTAATAGTAAAATCAACTCCGCCAGGTGTGTGACGGTTTATAACGGCACCCTGCTGGTCCCAAGCCCAGGTAAAGGAGGAGGGTTGGGGTAGGGCTAACAACCCTATCCACGTAAAAACCAGATTGTTACGAAGCCCCAAATGGGGCCTCGGATAAGACGGATGTATAGACGACAAACCAAGCAACGAATAAGGCAACGAGTGAAGGAGAAAGATATCCAAATAGGCACCTGGAACGCAAGAGTTGCGTATCAAGTTGGAGCACTGCAAACTATGGCAAGATACCAAATTAAAATCATCGCAATCAAAGAGACGAACTGGTCAGGAAGCGGAATGGAGGATTGGAAGGATTGTAGAATATTTAAGAGCGGAAATGCAGGAGGTCAGTATGTCCTGGGGACGACATTTATACTAACCAAGGAAATCAGTGAGAATGTCATGGAATTCCAGCCAGTAAATGAAAGATTATGGAGAATTAGAGTCCGAATGAAGAAATTCCACCTAACTACGTACGATAAACACACGCGCACCAACGTAGGAAAAGAACGACGAAGAAATAGAAAAACACCACAACCTACTAGAACTAAAAGGTGTCCCAGATTGTACGCCGGATTTAAATTTCCCACCATTTTTTTGTTTTGAGGATGGGAGCTCTGTTTTTTTTTATAGATGTTATATATGACAACTGCAATTGGCCAATATGGAACGCTACACAAAAGAACAACGCGTTATTATTGTTAAAACTTATTATGGAAATAGTGACAGTTCGCAAACTCGGTTCAATTTTCGGTCGGCGAAGTGTACCAAATGAGTCCTCTGTTCGGCGTTTAATCAAGAAATTTGAGGAAACCGGTTCGGCGATAGATGCAACTCCTCATTTGTATCACTGTAATGTAAGGTCAGCCAAAAATATCGCCAGGGTGGAGGCAAACGTCGCCGAAAACAGGAGATGCGGTTACACTCAATGGTGCCAGGTATCAAAACATGCTACAGGAGTTTTTTTGGCACCAATTGGAAGGTATGGACCTCGATCAAATGTGGTTCCAATAGGACGGTGTCACATGTCATACAGCCGCAGAAATAATGACTTTACTGACAGAGAAGTTTCCAGAGCGTTTAATCTCCAGACGGTCGAAGGTCAATTGGCAGGCCAGATCTTGCGAATTAACCCCTTGCGACTTCTTTTTGTGGGGATATCTTAAATCCAAGGTATATGTCAACAAGCCGAATACAACTTCTGAACTGAAAAAGGAAATCCGGCGCGTTATCGGTCAAATTGCACAGACTATCTGCAAATACGTCGTTGAGAATTTTGTCAAAAGAACCAGATGCCGCAGACGTAGTATGCGTGGTCATTTGAACGACATAATTTTCTATATTTAACCGCATATTGTCTACTTTAACATTAAATAAAAATTATTTGATATAAATGCAAAAAGTGTCGTTTTATTTCAAAATTAAATCCGGCGTTCAATTTGGGACACCCGTTACAAGTAGATAGAACTCCGAAACATGATATATTGCTAGTAATTGGCGATTTTAATGCCAAGGTAGGCAGGGAGGAAGCGTTAAGACTGACAATAGAGAAATATAGCTTACACATGGAAAGCAACCATAACGGAGAAAGACTGGTGACCTTTCCAACAGCCAAAGGGCTAGCAATAGCAATAGCAATAGTCATCTTGATATTGTACCAGGCTGTGACTTTAGACATAGTAAAAGGTTATTAGTTAGTTAGATGGTTTCTAATTATACCTATAGGCCCAAGGTGCCAGACTTGCTTGCCTTCCAGTCCTTGATGTATTTGGTCGGAGACCCAGTGAATTTGTTCAATAGCTGCATGTTTTAGTATAACGCTAAATTAGTGGTTTGGTATTAACTTGTGCGTTTTTAGAATTAGTTTCAGCTTGTTCAGTAATTTTGTTAAATATTTCGGCATTAGCAAACTAATTGCACTTTGAGGACTTTAGTTCTTTGCTGGGCTTTGGAATTAAGGCAATCTTCCACAAAAGAAAGAAGTAGTATGTTTTTAGACTTTTTCTTAGAACGGCACTGTGGACAGGTATTGTAATAAATTTCTTGAAAATCCTTTAAGAACCTTATGTTTTTATGAACTTTCCTAAGCCGCAGGAAAGCCTGATCCTAATTGTATATGTTGAGGTACCTAGTTGTTTGTTGGATGAGTGGAAGATCCTCTTAAAATGGTTAGCAGAAGCCTCATCCCTATTCTTGTTACTTTTACGCAGTGTGTATCATCTGTACGCATAGCAGAATTAGATATTTTCGTTGGCTTATCTTGGAAGTTTTCCAGTTGGCGTAGTTTTTGCCTAAAGCCCAAACAGATAACTAACCCTTTCAAAGACTTGTGTGTCTATTGTAATTAATATCTGAATGGTTAATGGTTCGCGGGCCAGCTAAAGCAGGTTGAAATTTGAAACCTGTATTTAAAGACCGTAAAAAATTATTTAAAAAAATTATGAAACTACATAATAATTAATTGAAGTAAGCGCAATTTGCTCTATCGAGCATAGAGGGGTGATATAATTGTTCACTTAATTCTAATTCTAATTCGCTATGTACACCGCTTTTGAACTGCCTATAAAAACTGCAAAATTTACATAAACTTTTACTGAATTAAATCATTTAACTTACTCTCCTAGGGAGGTAACTTCACACTTACTTCCTTATGCTTATGATAATCGATAAATAAATGGTAAAATCAATCAACATCCTTCAAATGTGATGAAATCTTACTGAATCAGTAGTGGAAAAATATATTTCCAGTATGCCTTTTCAAACTTCCCCTTTTCTGAAATGTTGTTCTGACTATTACAGAGCGAACCAAAACAATACAAGGAAAATAGTCCATCAAAAATTAAAAGAGACGGAACATTAATGTGAGCCATAAAAATAACGGTTATTGAACAATAATAAGCATACGAGAATATTATAATACAAAATATCCTGCATCAGCTTGGACACAGGCATGAAGGCGCTTGGGGAACGCGTCGACGGCGGCACGCAGGAGCAGGGTGTGATGCACGAGAAAAGACAATGTGGGGATTGGAAGTAGCGTAAACGCGATAGTTCTGCTTGTTGAGTACTTGTTCCATTGTAAAAAATTATTGTTTGATGGGTATTAGGTTGACAGCGAGCGATCACATTCTTGCAGAGTTTCTTCGCCTGTGTCAAAATGTGAACTTGTCCCTTCTTGTTGGGCTTTAGGTTCGGATATTTCTGGACAATTCCTTGCATCGAGGTGAGTTTGCACCGGTTGGGTAGAATTTCTTCTGAAGTGTTCATGTACCTTCTTGATGTTTGATGTAGCAATGGAACGAGTCCTTCCCTATCAAGATCTATCGGCTCTGCTTCCCAGGTTCTTGATTCTTCGAATTGTGGTATACACAAGGTTGCGAGGGACCTGTAGACTCTTCTGTATCACGCGTGCCGTAAGACCCTCGAGGTGAAGCTTGACAATAGGATCGCAATAAGGTGATCGCTTCGTCATTCTGAAAAGAGAAGTTAAATCGCATGGTATCGAAAGAGAGCAACTCAAATAAACAAATGCGCAGGAGCGTGCTCGTATGTTGTATACGTAATTTTGGTTCACGCTGTACTCTAAAAACCAAAACTTCTTTAACCTTCCAATTTATTTACAATCTATAATAATGTAAATTATAACGTGTAAACGTTTTAATATGAAATTAAAGCTGTGAAGTAATCTGAAAGAAATTGTTCAGTGAGTATAATTTTGACAATAAAACTATGTAACTCTTTTATAATTTAAATAGTTTTTGACACAAATAATTTGACATTAATTATTCACTACGTTGATTTCTCAACAATAAAGACAATAGATAGGGCTTAGGTTGTCAAGTAGTAGTTATTATGTACTTCCCTAGGGACGTAGATGGTAAAATGTCATTCAAGTATAACCAACGTTACAACTTAACAAATCGCCAGTGGAAAAAAGTTGTTTTCAATATAATAATTTAAAATATCAAAGCTTATACACAGAATTTCTTTGTGTTTATTTTGTAACAATTCGTTTATTTTTCTACATTCTAATCGGGTAGTGCCACTAACCATAGCAGGCGACGCATGTGGAGATCTTTGGCACATATGTATACCTATATCTTTTGCAGCTTGTAGTTTCTTTTAATTAAATTAATTAAACTTTCTTTTTTACAGCCTTCAATAGCAATGCAGTTATTCAGTCTGTGAAATGCCTGCTTTACTGTTTTTCTTAAAATAATTTTTTAAACTGAAAATTTTAATTGCAAATACTCGTAGTTATCAATACATATTTTACGCTCCAACTGTTTTCATTGATTGATTTGTGTTATAAATTTGCGAAATTGCATTTGAAGCTGTGGGTTATTAATAATTCAACAAGTTTCGCCCCGAACAATTTGCCAAAAAACACCACAAAATTATAGATATGCTTTTGCAACTTAATTCTGAGTGAAATTTTGACAACAATAAAAATTAGTTATTTGATAATGCGTTTCGTATTTCGTAGTTTTAAGACTTTTTAAAGTAAATATTAAGTTTTGTTTTACGAAAACTTTATTCAACAACTTTAGGATTTCTATGATAAAGTTTTAAACATTAAATGAGTCGATTAATGGTGGCTGTAAAGAATAACCTAATTTAGCATTCTTGTTTATACATATATTTAAGCGATAAATATTTTATAAATAAAACCACAATTGGCAATAATAACATTTTATTTAAATAATTACAAGTGACAAGAATAGTAAAATTGTGTTAAACATGCACGATATAAAGCTTATATACAAAAAATTCATAAATACATATACATACATACGTACAGTGCAATTTATTTGCAATTATTTACTTAACAGCTATTATTTAATTTGATAGTTGTGAAATTGTACTAATCGTCTTTGATTACAATAGCAACATTTATTTACAATAAAAGTGTCATTTATTTTAATTATGTAGTAATATCAGTGTCCTATTTTTATAATTAACCTGCAATTTTCGAGGTTTTTAAACAAGCTAAGGTTTATTAACGACGAATTTGTAGATCAGATCATTTATTTTAGGGCTATTTTCACTGGCCGTTCTTAAAGTTGCCATGGCAACTCTTCGTATAAATTATGCTTAAACTTTAAGTTAAGTTCAGTGTAAATGGCCCTTAAGCTTTAATTAATTTTCTTTGGCGTTAAAACTTAAAAAGGACGATTAAAATATGGCACTTAATTAATTAGGAAAATATGGCAAAAAATCTTTGGTTACGATTAAAAAAAATTCCAGCAACGTTTTACCAAACAGGAAATTTTATTTAAGGTTTATCCTTTCCGAAAATTCGTTGTGGGGTATCAGTGTTTCAGTGTGAGAATTACAGCAGTAAAATCACACGTTCAACAGAATACAGCTTGACAGTTCTGAGCTTTCGGGAGACTTCAGGGGCTGAAATGGGGTGGGGGCGTAGACACAGAGTGCTGAAACCGGAAACCAGCTTTCTGAGTGTCGAGACCTCCAATTCCGGTGCTGAGGGAATATGGAGTTACATACCGGGCTCGTCGTTAACCAGAGCTTTTCATAATTTATTTATGCCAAAAATCGAAATCGTTTTTAATTTGTGCGGTCGAATGAGTTTTGTTAAAACTGATGAATTCGGTCGCTTATAAAATATGTATAATAAAAGCGCTACCAGGAAAAATCCTGAAAATTTCGTGGTTTTCTTGTTATGCTGCGGGGAAAATCTTGCATCTTTCGTGATCCGATTCCAATCCCTAGTTTCAAGCAGCTCTGGTTAAAAATCAAGTCGCTCAATCAAGAAACCTATTTTGTATTCCAAACACGCTGTGACTCTGTTGTAAATAAAGATATGGCCTGCGCGAGAGTTCTCTCGCCTTCCGGTGATATTGTATCACGCAGTACTATTACTTCAAGTTGGTTAACACAATTTCAGCCTTATTATTTTATATTTAAATTAGGATATTCAAAACTTATCCTAATTTGTTGTCCAAATCCAAAGAACACTGAAGATTTATGTTATTAATAATTTCGCAGTAATTTAATTAAATATTTTAAATTGCTTCTTTTAATGTCTCTGAATTAGCAACAAGTTAAGACCAAAATCAAAAATGAAAAATCTGTAGGTTTCAAAACTAATTTTTAATCCGAAACAGTCAAGTTAAGCACTAAATTGCTTTGATTTTGACGCCTGGCAAGACATATTTTTTGAAAACACGGAGCATCATTAAAACTGCATTGAAATGTAGAAATGACGAAAGTGCAAAACAATTGTTTATAGGCCCTTTTGTCCTTTTGGGTCTTACGAAGCCTTAACTCTCTACATTGCCTTTACCTTTCACAGAAGCTTAAATCTTCATCAGTTTTCGTGTGTGTTTTAGGGCTTTTCATTTAGATAATACTCTCAGCTCAAAGAGCGGCTTTAATTTCCCTAAAAACACTTTCATCTTTGTACTAGTAATTCGTGATTTTTTAAAATTAATTATGATTACTGTAATTTTTTTAATAATTACTATAACAGCATTGTGGCTCCCCTGTGGTATTTGGTTGATCCTAATAACAGAATTCGTATCTGGATTTTTGCTGAACAATTTTTAATCGCAGATGGGACTTGAACTTGCGTAAGCTTAACTGCGAAGCAGATCACTGACCCCAGTGCAGCTCTAATACTTTAACTATTTCATTACTGATAATATTTCTAATCTATAAAAATATTTTTCGTATATTTATTTATTTTGAAATGTCTTGAATGGTTTTTGAAAATTTCGATAATTTCCGTTTCCTTAAGCCTACCTGCTACCTCCCTAATGTTAGCTCAAAACATCAACGAAATGTATTTTTAGTTCCCTCAACTGAAGGTATTCGCGCTTTGTTAGATACGTTTCTCATGAGACAATCAAGATCTTCAAAAATAAAATCCTGTCTGATGTAAAACGTTGCTAGAGCTTTCGTTGATATGTTGGTGTGTGCTGAAATGTTTCGATGTAAGCTTGTTCTTTGTGATTGTTAAATCTTTAAAGCTATGGAATGCTTAGAAACGTCTTTTCATATATCCATTAATTTATTTATAAATTATTTCGATGTGTACATCAAATAAGCTGAATATTTTGTAGATTGCACTAAATTCTTAAGATTGCACATTTAACATCTTAAACTATTTTTTTTTCTTTAATTAAAACACTCAGTACAAGAAGACGTTATAAGTCGATAGCACCATATTTAATATGATGACTGATTCGATCACAGTTCGATGTACACAATAAAAATAGGTACTTTACTATTTTATTCTATCTACATCTACATCATTCTTTGGTTTTATTGAAATGTGCTGATCTTTGGATTTGTATTTCGTAGTTTCATGTAACTTTTCTAACCCGAAGTATATTTTTAATTTTGTAAAGTTCGTCCCTCAATCACTCTTATTACAAGCACATTTTGACAGTTTTTGTGTCTAACCATTGGTATTTAACAAAAAAATGGAACTACGATATTTTGACTTTACATAAAGTTATGAGTTAAGTAATACCGCTAAATGCAGTTTTAAATATTAAAATGTGTCCCTATATACAGGCTGTCTCCAATTTACTTATCAAAGGTTGAATATGTTTGTTGTTAAAATAAAATGACAACATTTTTGGTTTTAAATCTAACAGCTTGTTAGGTTAAGCTTCTTTTAAATTTTCCTTTAAAGGAAAAATATCAGTTACACCATTGGGAAGTTCTGCAAGAAACAACCTGTATATATGTATACGTAGTTCCAATTTTATTAATTTTTGGCTTAATAACTAACCGAATAAATTAAGTCCAACCTGCGTTGTGATAAACAGATCTCGGTGGCATCTGAAGTGGTGCAACACTTGTGGAATTTTGTAGGAAATCCTTTACAGCTTGGGGGTGGTTAATCACCGAACAATTTAGTCCGGTAAGGGACTGCTGGCTCGGTGGAGCTTGCAGGTGATGTAATGGCGATGCAAGTTCACCAACAGGTGCACTTGCTGTTTGCATATCGTTACTTAGTCCCGAAGAGCTTTGACTATGAGTTGCCGATGGGGAAGTGCAAAGACCATTCGTGGGAAATGGATGCGATGCACTTCCTGTGTCTTGGCACTATGTAACGATTGATCTTAGTTCTGTGTGCTGGGTTTCCTTATGCCTTCGGAGATCCACCTTCCTTTGGAATGCACGGCCGCATAAGTCGCAAGCGAACGGCTTGAAACCTGTATGTTTTCTTGAATGTGTTATGAGGTTTGAAGACTGGCTGAAAGCTTTTCCACACACCTGGCACTTGTGTGGTTTCTCCCCTGAAACAAATGATATTTATGTAGTCTGGATTTCCTGCAACGTACAATATATTAAAAATTCAACGCCATATTTGGCGAAGGTTAGTTCAAGTTCATAGTCTGATTTATACCGAAATAACTATATTTTCTGCAAGAAGATTTGTAAAAACACAAAATACTTTAACTGTCCGATGATTACATTTTAATATCAAATGAAGCCGCCATAGAAATCTGGCAAGATTAGCATTTCAAACGTCGCTGATAAGAAAACTATGAGCACCATTAGCGATAGTGTGGATATCAACGTTCCCTTGCTTTTTATCTTTTTCCGGTAACCATTGAACTTTATCACCTTGTCTCCGTCATGATTCGCGAATCTGTTTATGTTTGTCTTTGTCTGTTTGATATTGTGGGGGCGCCTTATCTCTTTCCAAAGCTCAGGGAGGGTTCCTATAGCAACGTGAAAGTGCGGGCGGAGCTTTTCCGGAATTGACGGAACGAATCACGGTTTGCCGCAAACTTAAAGTACCTAATCGATAATATAGCTAACTTCTATAGAGAAATCTTTAAGATGATGGTGGTGATTTGTGGGCGAAAAATGGGGGGATGTGCGCAGACCACCCTTAAAATGTTCGGGGACTGATACGACGGAAAAGTGGAAAATACACCGCGTGGAAAATTGAAAAGTAAATAATTATTTTAAGTAACAATCAGATTTTTAAAGGGGAACGCGGCCTTCCGTGGCCTTCTCGATTTTCAGGCTTAATTTGGTAAAATGTTTACGGGGCTTAAAATACGGGCACTATTTGGATTTAAATATTGATATTCAAATTTAGCGCAACCTTTTTGAGTATTTCCGAGATTTCTAATAAATCAAGACATGATTGCGCGGAAAACAGCTTCTCTCTAGAGTCCGGAAACCCTTATTTTTCTCGGTATTTCAATGTTTCATACCTAGCACACGCTCAGATTGCTGATGCAATGAAATCTTGGCCGGGGAAAGCGTATTACTTCGTTTCTTCGTCTCTTATTAGGTAACGAGGGCAAGTGAAAAGGAAAATCGTTCATCCGAAAAATTTTCCGTGATTTCCTTACTTATATGTGCCCAGCGTCCACTAAAGAAACGTCAAGTCAGTCATAAATTTTATTTGTCCTGTGGGAGAAGTCGAGATCTCCCGATTTTTGGCTTATGGCCGCCCTGGAACGCAGAGATTCAATCTCCTCACCAAGACCCGAATATTAAAGAATTTATTTCTGGTCTCTTATTGCTGCACTAAGCCCTTATCTTCAGCATATAAACGTTATTTACAACGGTTTGAATTTTTTACTATCGCAGTTATTTGCCACTTACTGTATTGGATTTAATTAAAAACGCCAGCTCTTTTACATGCATTTCTACTTTTCAATTTAATAAATAGAGTTTGAGGATTAGCTTTTGATCGTTAATGGTAAGTTTTAGCAAACGTATAATAACGATTTTACAAAATGCTGGCAGGATTTGGGCTTAATTACTTTGTTGAATTCGATCTGTTTGGTTGTTTCAGAGTCATTTTTAAAGGTAGCTGGTTACTTACGAATTTATTGACTTAGTCAGCGATTTCATTCGAAAATCGTTAAATTATGCTAAGATTAATGTCGGAAATTTGCAGTTCTGAGCTTAAAATTGTGGCACATTGAAGGCTGCATGTTAAACTTTCACAATTTCTTTGTCAAGATTTTAAATAAAATTTAATATTCTCAGTTCTGCTAAACCCATGAATAGAGTTTCATTATGACAGTTCTTCAACCAAGCTTTTCTAGGTATATTTCAAATTCAGAATTTAAGAGCTGAATTTAAAATAGACTACATTTAAAGGTTTGTTCAAAGCCAAATTTTGAAATTAAAATCAACCTTTTAGTCCTAAACAATTATAATGCAAGTCAATAAAATTAACCATAAACCTCACATTTGCACGGACACCAGCCTTGAGTTTTTTTAAAAGAAACCTAACAAAACGAGCTATTTATCAAATGATAACCAGACCTTTGTGATGTACCGAATATTTGCCTTTAAATGCAGACGTTGTTCAGTTTACGATTGGCTCTTTCGCGTTAAGGTGTTGCAAACAAGTTTTTGATGTTTTAATATTAATAATTTTCAAAGTGACTATTCAATTTATTAGTTTGTGTTGTTCTTAACATCCTGTATGTAATCCTTTTAAGATGACGCGAAATGCGGTGTGAATTGTCGCGTGTCAGACAGTTAGATTGATGTGTTATGTAAGCAGAATGCATCTGGTTAATAAGGTATGCAATTTTATTCTAGAATTTTTGTATAAATGTGTAGTTAATAAGGTTGATTTGGCTGATAGTTCTGATTTTTTGAATGTGTTTAAATTTAAATGCCATTTACGTATCGATTTGTTTTTGAAACCTTGGTCACTGTGATTGAAACGCCGAAATTGTTGCGGTTTGTGTAACAAACAAAATACATGCCTTCTAAATTTTTGAATATTTATTGTTATTACCAGAGGTTTGGTCGGTATGCTAGACAAGGCTAGTAGTTTTTAAAGTTGGCCAGAATACTTTGATTTGTTTAAAGCTTTTCCGACAAACGTTTAGGAATGTTACTTTCCCAAACTCATTTTGCGTGCGGGAAAGTCCACTTTCCCGCACGGAGTGTTTCATTGTTGTAAGGCATTTTTCTGTTTTCTATAATGCATATTTGCATATTTATTAATAAATGCATATGCACTATATTATTTTGCATACTTAAGGGTATTCTTAATTTTTTTCGAGGCAGTTAAAATCCCTTTTAGTAAGCTTTTTGGAATTTCCTGTTTGTCATTTTTACTGAGAATTATTATTTGTAATGTTTAATATTACTCAGTTCACAGAAGTACCCACTTAAGAGGTAACCCTTGCCTTAATGAGTTTCTCAGAATTCTTTGTGTTGGTCGCAGTGGTTCTGGTGGGATGTTAGATTTCATGTGTTACCACAAGTTTCGAAGTGTGCGTTATTTGACCATTTGTGCGTATTTCAAAATGCGGAAACAAACGACAGATCTGTGTTTAATTCAAAAAATGGCGTCAGAATCATACCGATTTGAAAATTATTGATTCGTCAAATGTTTTTTTGCACAGTTTGCCACAAAAGGGTAAGTTTTGATGTTATTTTCTGACTTTAGTAATTTGGTAATTTTATTTAGCAAATATGTCTCTAAATTAAAGTGTGGATTGTTTTCACAACTAAAAATTTTACAGATTACTGTGATAAAAAATTTCAAGTAGAGCAGCACCTAGGAACTGCCATTCATAAACAGAAAGAGGCTGGTCGTTCTGGAAACATGACGCAGCAACTGACAACATTAAGTAGCAACACTGTGCATATTTAACGTTTTTTTAGAGCATATAATCCAAGCTCTAGTGATCACAGATATATAAACTATTTACAAAGGCACTAACTAACAGACTTACGAGAAAGCTAGACGAATGCCAGCCGATAGAACAAGCTGATGCTTTTAAAAAAGGCGTTTGACAGTGCGAATATTAATCGAAAAAGTTATTGGATATAATTTGGCTTTCGTGGACTTTTACAAGGCATTCGACTTCGTAGAACAATGGACTGAAAAATCCCCGAATTGATTAGAGATAAACATTGAAAGAGAAATTCAATGTATCGCCTAAATTATTTAACGTTGCCCTGGAAGAAATAAAGTGACAGTTTTCCAGCTCGTAAGCCAAAAACAGCCGTTACCGAAGAGAATATTGGTCTTGTTCGGAACATGATTGAAGAGGACCGGCATGTTACTGTAAGGAGTACCTATTCAAGCAATTCTAAAGATTGGTGTGAAAGCAATTAACACCACTTTACACAAACATTTCAAGGTACGTAAGCGTTGCTCCCATTGGATAATGCTCGGCCACACACGGCTGCTCGAACGATTGAGTTTGCCTTTTGTTTTCGCGGATGCAAAAATGCATTGACTGTGGAGGGGAATACTTTGAAAAATTATAAATAAATGTTTTGTATCAATGAATTGCGTATTACTTTACTAGGCTCAGCGGAAAGAGAACATCCTATGTACATATATCTAGGATTTCAAATAAAACTAAGCAGAGAAAATTAGATCATTGAAGAAGATTGGCGTGGTTGGTATTTGGTACGCTGGGACACGTATTGAGAAATAAAAATATCTTCCTAAAATTAAGAGCACAAGTGTTTGGCTGTTTCTCCAGCTGTTGTCTTATGCATGCTAAACACGGATCACCACAAAACAATCGATGAAGAAATTCGCTGTGACACAGAGAGCAATGGAGCGGTAGATCATCGGAATATCTTTAAAAGATAGGAAAAGCAATAACTGGATTCGAAAAACACTCCAGTCAAAGACGTAGTTGAAACCATTGCTAAATTGGAGATGTGAAAGAGAACGACCGCCAACACGCTGGACAAATAATCTTATAAATTAATAGTGGCCCTAAATTGGACAAGAGTGGCATAGAATAGAACATAATGGGATGATATGAGGACCGCCTATGGTCAAAAGTGGACAGTAGAAGAACCATAGCGGTTACTATGGAAGTTAAATATCTGAAATTATTTACTTTTATTATTTTTATGCCATTAACATTTGTCAAAATTGTTTCGTTTCATTTCGTTATCGTTAACCTCTTATACCTTTCGGTGTCGAGGCCGATGCGTTAACGTATGAGGTTCTATGCGTGAAATGCAAAACCCGGCCCGACTCTGCGATACGTGATTGGTGCGGCGTTTGATCCTACATACTGCACCGTGTGTATCTTATGTATAATGTAAGTGTGAGTACGTGTTTGATCTTGTTACTCTGCCTCTTAGATCTGTGTTCGGAGGAGAGCGTCGCTAATTAGGTGCCCAACGACAAATGGTCACCAGCGCTCGATACCGACCTCCAGACTGCAGGAAAACCCTGCAGTTTGGGAGATTCGAACCAAGGACTAGCGCAACGCTAGCCTGACGCTCTACCACTACGCCACCCTGGCATCTTGTCAACATTGTATTAAAAGTAAAATTTAAAAGAAAAAATATTATTGTTAAAATGGAAAATTACAAAAGATGTTCTTTTTGAAATATTGTTAATTAGAATCTACGCACTCTTGAAAGATGTCAATGACATAAAAATAGTAACACTAATTCCACAGCAATCGCTGTACCAAAACCTTTTGATTATATTATACATTTGAAGCTAATATACTTATTCAGATCGATCAATTGATCCAATTGAAAATCACGCTCAGAAGACCATATAATTAAAAGTCATCCCGTACCTAGATTCAGGAAATATTATATCCCATATCAAAATGTTTAAAGCTGAAGAAGTTTTGGCAGACGCTTAGGAAATTCGTACTTAAGTGACACCTTCAAGAAATGTCATCATTTTAACTTCAAATCAACTCATTGCAAAGACTTCCTGTATTATCCTTCAAAAAAGAAAGTTTTAAGTAAGCTTTCATTAAAGCAGAACCGATATTTGACGACGGTGTTTAAAATCACTTAAAGCTCAATCTAGTTATATGAAAGCACGTGGTGGCAGCGAGAAGTTCAGTGCTTTACCAATATCTGAACAACTTTAACCAACCAACAAACGAACGAACAGTAAACTGCCGGTAATAAATCTAGAAACAATAGGACCACAAAAAACCGAAATCAAAAATACATCCGGAGTTATGGTCGAGGGTAGCATCGTCCCACAACAGCAATCATTTCTTAAAACGACTTATATGAGCAATATACTTTAATAATTGAACATTATCGCTTTTGGGAAAGCTTTCGAAAAGATTGAGCGAGCAGTTGCCGGCGTTTACCCGATAATAGTGTAGGTATTAGGTTTTGCAGGTTTTCGCTCGTTTTCCCCTTAAAAGCCGGAAGAGCAGGTTGGATATAAAGCAGATGACTGCAGAACCATCGCAGTAATGGCGGCAGATTTCGCGCCGTGGTTATGTTTTAATAGAATTTACGATTACTGCTCGAAGAGGGTTGAAAGCGAGAGAGGGCGGCAGATTTTAGCTCGGTTTAAGTGAATATTACAATGCACTTAAGGAGATGGTTTCTCGGTTATTTTAAAATGCGTTTTCTTAATGTTTTTACCTAATTCTTTAACGGAACTTACGACCCCTTTACGTTCCTCCTTATATCTTCTGTCCCATAATTAAATTAGTATTATTTAAACGCGTCTCAAGAATAATAGCCTTATTTTTTTAATTCTCCTTCTTTCTTTTTAGTCTTTACAACGAGCCTTCTTAGTTTAGATTCTTGCCACTAGACTTTTTTTACGGTGTAAAACAGAATAACAAAAGCATCAACTGGGCTTATGTTACTAAAATTTTAATAGTTTTTTTATAGATTGATTGTAATGCCTTCTTTTGTATATGTATTTGTTTCTTTTTTCCTTCTTTCTAGTTTTCCTTTTATCTTTTTTTGTTTTTGGGTTCTCTTTTTTGTCTATCTTAAGCAAAATTAGCAAAACATTTGTATTCAAATGGAAGGCAATTTGATTAATATTAAAAGAAATTAAGTTTATTTTTTCCATTTACTTCTTCGAAAAATGTTTATCTGTTATATGAAAATTCAAAAGTGGGGAATACAAACTTTGTGCTTGCAAATTCACATCGCAGCATAATAAAAATATTAAGCCTCTTGATATTTCGATGTTATAGCTATTAAGACAACAAGTGTTTTATAGAAGGTTTAAAAATCAAGGTCGTAGTTCAAATCCGAGCGAACGAAGTGAGCCGAGGATTTGATAGACCGAGATTTTTAAACTATAAAACACGAGTTGCCTTCAAGATTTTTTCTAACACTAATATCTTTCACTAATATATTATTAGAAATTTTAATAAATTATTATTTGAGACGCCTCACATCCTCACAATACACAAAACGCGAAGATTGCTAGGCAACGACGTATTTTATAGAGAAAAGCGTATTTTAAAGTCAACATAACAAGTGAGCTCTTATGCACCATAGAAACAGTATAAGATATTAGTGTTATTAGAAAAAATTATTTAAGTAATAATATCTTTTTCAAATATTTTTAGTTAAGTCATGGCGATCGAAAAATATTAAGTATTGCAACTGAAACTGAAAATTTGATAAATTGGGTTTTTGAAATGTGATTGTCCTTTTCTACACTTTTTTCTTTCTTTCTTTCTTAATCTATTTCCTCTTTTTACTGCAATGCAGTGTTGAAGTTCATTTTACACTTGATGGTGTGCAGTGGAGGTGATGGGTCCATTTTTGGCCTTGCTTCACACTCCAACCAGCTTTCATCCACAACTCACTCCTACATATTAAACCTAATCCTTAACTAACGAATTCGACCCAAATCGGTTCCATAATACTATGGCCACCGCTGGAATCGAACCCGTGTTAGCCGGCTACCTAGCAGACCCTTACCTGACTGAGCTACCCAGGCTGCCTTCTACACTTTAAGGTTATGATTTCTGTTAATTATGGAGCATTGTTTATAACATATTATAATAAACATAAATTTTCTTTGAAGCTTATCTAGGTATTATAAAAAAGGTGAAAGTTGGACATACAACTTAACAAAACTAAAGGAGCATGGCCTCACCTTATCCAAAAACAGTTTGAATGGTTTATAGAATTTTAGCTTGCTGCTGGTAACATTCATAAATGATTAAAGTTCAGTGTATTGAAGCCATCACGATAATTCCCCCCTTCTAATAATTTAATAAATGCAAATTCTTTAAATCAGTCTAACCTTAATTAATGTAAACGTTTCTTAGACAGATTGTTTAACATAAACTAGAGTGTTAAATCCCGTTAGGCTTCCTTCTCCAGTGGTGTCAATTCCTTCTTTCAAAGGGTTTTTAATATATGATATTTGATTTTTTTTTTCACTAAGTGTGGACGGATTTCAAGTGAAGGTGAAGTTACTTTTATGGCATTCACATTTCATTTTGTTTTATTCTTTAAGGGGAGATAATTTTATTTATAACGATAGAAAGCTTAGCTGTTTTAATTATTCCTTTTCATTTACTGTTGTACTCAGTCAGGTAAGTGCCTGCTAGCTAGCCGGCTGAGACGGGTTCGATTCCAGCGGTAGCCATAGTATTATGAGCCGATTTGGGTCGAATTCGTTAGGTTTAAAGGTGTCTGAATGTGTTGTGGATGACGGCTGGTTGGAGCGTGATGCAAGTCCAAAATGGGCCCATCACCTCCACCGCACACCAGCAAGTGTGACACTGCATTGCGGTAAAAGAGGAAATGGATTATGTATGTATTTAATGTTGTAAATTAAGTACATTTAGTACATTTTTGTTTTATTTAAACGGAGTTAGGTTCGAAACTTCGAAACAAAATATTAGAAAACAGAATTTTTCCCATAATATTAGTTTTTGAAGCTTGTTGGTAATTATTTAAATGTACTAAGGGTTTTTATTTTGTCTTAAAAGAACCTAAAGATACCCTTATAAAAATATTGGAATCTAGTTTCTCCTCGGGGAAGGTAAGTTAATAGCAAATGGTATAAAATCACACATTTTCATTACTGATCTTTTCAAAAAATTTTCCTCATAAAAGTTGAAAATATAATTTGTATTTTAGAAATTCACAAAACTGATTCGTAGGAAATTTTACTTTTTAGAAAGAGTAAACTATGCTTATATTGGAAAATTTAAGAAAACCTGACATTAAGTAATTAAACAATATATCCAAATATAGTCTTGGAATTGCGGGGAAGTTAAAAGTCATCTTTGAAGTTATCTATTTGTATTATTTTTATATCATTGACATTTATCAAAATTGTATTAAAAGTAAATTTTGAATGAATAAAAACAACAGTTGAAATTCACAACAAACAATTATAAAAAAATCTTCTTTTTAAAACAGTTTTATTGTAATTTGTTCAATTTTGAAAGATGTCCAGTGTGTCAATGACGTAAAAATAAGACAAGTAAATACTTTTAGAGATGACTTCTAAATTATACAAAAGCCGTTAGTCGGAGGCGTTTTCTCCATATTATACCGGGTGTCTTAAAAAGAATTACATCTAGTTACCTTTGAAATTTGTTTGTATGTAAACTTTTATACGTCACTACATCGTTTCAAAGTATACTAGATGTATTTCATTTTAGACATTTTATATTATTAAACAACAAAATGTGCTTACAAGAAATACCCATTCATTATTTGGAAATTCAGATATGGGAATAAAAACTTTGCCATCTACATAAATATAACTATATTTATTATTTTAATCTGTTTATCATTTAGAACTAACTTCATCAGTTTGCTGTTATTATTTAAAAACGTACGTAAAACGTACATTTCAAACTGTTCTTTGTAAGGCCTTAGTTAGGAATTTTTAACAACTACGAAAAATCTTGAAAGTTGTACGAATGCATTTGATGTACGTAATATTTTGCTTGAGTTTTTTTCAAAATATGGCCTGGAGACGCTGCTCGTAAACGCCTTTCTTCAAATTTCGATAGCCGTTATCAGACAATAGACTTCAAAACAGCTCCTGCTGAAGAGTAACATTTAAAATAGGGGGTTTCGCAGGGCAAGTATCCTGGGCCCTATACTATTCATAACATTAATGAACAATATGAGTGCTCAGCCCCACATAAAATAATCTAACGACGTTAGATCGGGAGATCGTGATGACTGATGACCATTTAATAGGTCCGTTTCGACCAACCCATCGGTTATCATATGCGGTGTTTAAATAATATAATCACTGACAATATGAGAAAAGTAAACTGGGGCACCATCATGCATAAACCACATCCCCAGCCTATTGGCAATCGGAATATCTTCTAGAAGCTCATAAAGGTTATTTTGCAAAAAATGCAAGTAAGATATTGCTAAAAGCCTTGTTGGTAAAAAGAAGGGATTGTCACCAAGAAGACCACACCAGACATTTAATGAAAAAGCATGTTGGTAATGCGTAGTAGCAGCCGTACGAGGGTTTCTTTCTTTGCAAGTATGAGTGTTTCGAACATTAGTACCTAATTCTATTTCTTTTAAAGCAAGATTCATCGGTAACCAGCAGGCAGCTCAGGAAATTAGAATCTCGTGTGCATTGTCGAATTAACCACTGGGAGAAATTGCTGCGCTTGTTATGACCTTGTTCTTGTGATAACAAATTTTGTACGGGCGTAATGTGAAATGGATACAGTTGCTGCTCGCGCAATGTTCGCCATACGGTTGTAGAGAAAACATCAAAATGAAGTGACAATCTTTTGGTACTAGTAGCAGGAGATCACTGAACAGCATCGAGTATTTCTTCTTCAACATTTGCAGTTCGTCGAAATCTTTGTCGACCAGCGTTTACTTGTTGAGGTTTTAGCATGCCAGTTTCCTTAAGACGTCTTTCCACAGCTTCTAACGTTTTACGATTACCCTTCGAGTTTGGAATTTTTCGCGGTATCTTGCAATAGCAGTAACACCATTTTTATGTGCATCGCCATAAATTAAAAGGATGTCTGTTAGTTCTCCAACAGTAAACAAATTTGTGGTGTCTCCCATGGTAATAACGAATTGAAGTGTTTTTAAAGAACAAAAACGCACGGAACTAGTAAAAGAGATCAGTAATTTATATAAACAGTGTTTAATTAATTACCTGTCAAACAAATAAACGAAATGGAATTGTGGCTAATATCCATGATCGTATATTAGGACTGGAATGGAGGTGGCACGGTAGTGAGTATTGGTATGGCGCATCGCTCTGCAGGGTTAAGCATCCGGGGTCAGCTAACTATGGTCGGTGTGTCCTCCTCGACAAGCTATGGGCCTTAATGGCCTGTTAAAAGCTGAATATATATCTATTAGGGCCGGTTTTTTTAGTACAGGTTTAAGCTTAAGCCTACTTAAACTATGGCTTAAGTCCATGTGCAGTCGAATTTTTTAAGTCTTAAAATATATGGCTCTTAAATTAAGCCAGCTTAATCTTAATCTTTATAAACTGAAAGTATGCCTTATGTATCGGCAGTTTACAGGGTAGGCTGTATAAAATAGTTCTGTGCGAAATAAAATAGGTTGATGAAGTTAACAATATTGCAGAAGCTTAACAGATATTTAATCTTTAATACACAGTTGAAGGGATTTAGTTAGGCCGTATAAGTTGTTTTTCCAGATTAAGCATTACTGGGGGAGCTCTTAGGCTGTAGGTTCCAAGAGTTGAGTGGAAATTTTACATTTGCGAGTAACAAATTTTCCAAAATAAATTTTAGTTATAATAATGATCCAATTTTATTCAGCTTAGAGCCCAGTTTCAGCTTAATATGAAAACGAATGATTTTTCAAAGAACGAAGAGAAAGCATTTAATTTTCACCGAAAAGGCGTGAAAATCCTACGTAATGTTAATTTAGCAAATCTAATTACTTATGATTATTAGTTTTTCCCAAAAGTTTCATTATTCATGATAAATTAGTTAGTAACAAAAGATTTATTATGTTCAACACGAGAATGCTAAAGGATTTTATTGATTCTTGATATTTTAAGAGGCTCTGGAAAGCTTGTATAAATTATAATTTTTGTTCATAAAATAAAATTATTAGGAAATACTGGAGAAGCATAGATTGCTTCTTACTACAGGGTGTTCAAGAACTGTTTTCAGGTGTCAGCAAAAAAATTACATCAAACTGGTGGTGGGAGTGAGTGTTGCTGGGTCTTCAATTTTTTCCAATTATTTATTACAATTTAGGTTTAGATCTGTAACTCTTTTCGGTATTTTTTAATTTTTACCTACTTAGATTCCCTGTTTCATCACATATCCTACTTATTTTTTTATAAACTTGACATTCTGTTAAATGTACGTTACGTAAATTAGTGCACAGAAAATTTCTCACAGCCTTATTTCGTGATCGCCCTATATCTGTGTTTTGCAAATGAATTCTCACAAAAGTGGTAATAATCGAAAAAAGGTTTTAGTTTTACGAACATCTTTGTTACAATTAAATGAAAAACAAATAAAACCTTCGCTTTTCAAGCTTTCCAAATTTACGATTTTTAAACTTGAAAGGTTTACAGTTGAAAAAGGTAAATTTGTATTTAAAAAAATATAAAAACTCGTCTGTACAGTGGTTTTTCACTTTTCATAGTTCAGCAATCTAACGGCTTGATGAAAAATCCACAGTTCTCTCTCGAGCAATCCTGCAAGGATAACACTTGAGCCTGGAACTCTCGATACAACCAATCAGGCTCTCCACTTCAGCCACCAAATTTAGATTGGCCTCTGGCTAAATATTTTCTTTGTTAACCCCACAGGATTAAAGTTTACACAACGTTCAAAAGCACGCTAGTCCCCGAGAGCTGGAAATGTACGAGTTCTCGTTTTTTTTCCTCCGCTCTTGTCCATGCTAAAATTTCCGACATGAAATCTACATGGGCGAGGTTTATTAATTAAAACTTGAGCCTTTTTGATTTATGTGATTTTTCGGTTTTAATTTTTACGTATCGTTAATTAAAGACTACTAAAGGGGGTTGTAGTTTAACCGCCTACGTAAAGGATTAAAAGCGCTAAAAAATAATAATAAAAAAAGGGAAACCTCGACGCGATCGTGAGGATAAATAACCGATTCTAATTTACGAAGAGTGGCGTGGAGTTTAGAATTAAATCTATTAAATGAGCATCAACAGCGCAAGCGAATCTCAATAATGGAGCATAATAAAGAAAGAGAGTGGCGACGATAAATCAAAAGTGATCATTAAGAGCCTCTTCACCGGATTTCGGAGTCAAATTGGAATTCCGGGCCGAGCTTCAATATCGTTGTTAATAATGCGCTCGCACGCGTACCACTACCACAGCAATAAATTCAGATTGGCGCTCAACCAGAGCTTTCGATGACAAGTCCATCGCGGAGATATTTCAAAAGAGAATATTGCTTAATGTAAATTTCATATTTTTATTGTGTTAACCTCGTTTAACAGACTAAATTATTTATTTCACTTCTTTATTGTTTCTTCATTTAGGCGGTTTTAACATTAATTGTGCGTATACTTAGTTGTAAAAGCAAATAGAAAAGTTTAGGTTTAATCAATTGGAATTATTTTGAAACAGTTTTCATTCAGAAAAAAATTATCTCCGCCGTAATCGGAACCACTGACCTTAGAATTTTCATTTTTATGATAGCTTAGAGAGTAAACCTAAATAAAAGCTTTAGTATTATCAACACTGCTTTAAAACTATTTGAAATAAACGGCGAAGACTCTTCCCTGGGCTTTATATTTGCAAACTTTATATCAAGCTGCCTTCATGGAATTATTTGTACTTACATTTGTGTAGTACGAACGACAACCAAATTTAAAACAAACATTGTTTTACAAAGGTAAAATCTGAGTTTATTTTGCTAAAATGAATTTGTAATCACTTTCTAAGAACGCCAGTTTACATTTCTCGGACTCTAATTTTGGCATTCTCATAATGAAGGGTTTTCAAAAATACTGATTGGCCACAAAAACACAATTTTAAATTTACATGATGTAGTAGAATTAACTCGTTTGGCTCTAGATTTTTTTAAACGTTAATCCAACAAACTTAAGAAGTTACACGCAATTGTTTTAACGCCATTTGCCATTTATCACCAAAAAGGATAATTTTTGAAAATGTTAGAAATTTATTGAGTTACATTAAATATAAGTTTTAGGACCAGTATTGCACTAGGAGTTTACTTGTAGTTCTGGCAAGCTTAAGTCGTAGTTTAAGTAGACTTAAACCAAGCATTTGCTTAAGCTTGTATTGAAATACCAGTTCCTAATGTGTTAAAAAGTGGATGGAACGTGTTGTTTTAACTATTCTTTTTTCGAAATATCATTAACAGTTTGAAGATATTGGAAAGTAAGATAAAAATAAATTTTAAGTTGCAATTTCTGAAAAATAAATTCCCTCTTTTGTGTGAACACTCCACTATTAATATACTAAAAAAATTCTTTAAGGAGAAGTTTCAATTGACGTATTACCATTTCTAAATATTTTTGAAAATTTTTGCTATGATAAGTATAAGATTGGTAATTCTTTATGGTCATACTAGATTTTAGTTTGGCGCAGATCACCTTAGTTTTCATACAGTTTTTATCATTTGCTTCAAAGTCTGTTCACCTTCCGGCAATTTTAGTCAATATTTTGCATTAACTCCATACTTTTGATATCAACTTAACAAATATGATATTTCGAAAAAATAAAACAGCACTCTAAAACCTTATAAAAGTTAGAACATCGTTCCGACTGAAAATTTTGACTTAATTGTTTTGGTATATAATTGTACCCGAAACCTTTTAAAATACGTTAGGCAAATAAATACTTGCTTAAAATCAATTTGTGAGCTACGTGAAAATAAAAAAATGGATACTTTGATAATAGTCAGATTAAAACAGAAATTATTGGACTTCAGTGTCGATAAAAGTTTTTCCAAAATCATCAAAGAAGCTTAGTTAATATTGAGCTGCCTTTTTAAAATTACTTGTTTGATTACTTACTTTATAGCTTTAATAATAACCGAATTTGAATATCATATTAAGTATATAAAGCTAACTCAGGTGATTTTTAAATTATGTTTGTTGTATTACAATTTTGAATCAAGTACGTTCATATAATTGTAATTGTTTTAGTTCTCTAATAAATGTTAATCCGTTTTGAGTGACGTGTTTTTATTGTGTCGGCTTCATTATCCTCAACAGGTTATGGGCCCAGAAATAACGGAGACACAAACACAATAAAAACACGTCACTCAAAACGAACTAACATTTATTAGAGAACTAAAACAATAATTACAATTATATGAACGTACTTGAATCAAAATTGTAATACTAACAGTATGTACTTCATTTCAAGAAGTTTGATGTTTTAGGTTAACTTTCCAGTAATGATACTCTACTTACAATAATTACAGTAGTAGTAGTACTACTACTTTTATATTCTTTCAAATTGTGATTTATTATTGTTATAATCTAAATAAACAAATAAAAAATATAACAAAATAGAAAATTACCGTTCTTTAGGATTATTATATTTGGCCTAAGATTTTCGTAGATTTTAGACTAGCAAACTTATAAATTTACATCCTTTATTATTTTCTAGGGAAAAATTGAAGCCCAAACGGTCCAGGGCAACGTATCTTAAAGCAAGAGAAAAAAATACAGTATACTGTATTATATACTTGAATAAGTACTCTTTTTAACAGTTTACAAATTTTGGAAAAATGTGATAGTTTTAAACAACAGGACGAAAACAAACTTTAAGCTGAAATTTACTTCAGAATTTGCACCAGCGATTCCGAAACATTTGGCTGATCAAGCATTTGATACGTTAAATCATGACATATTCCTTGCAGTTCTTTGGCTTGGCTTTGATAAACTTTCAATTAAACTACTTAATACAAAATTATCTAAAAGACCGCTCGCAGTGTGTGAAAATTGGTACTACCCTCTCCGATTCATTTAATTTAGAAAGAGGCGTTCCTCAAGGATCGGTGCTGAGACCGTTGTTCTATACTATGTATACCATACATTTTTCAACAGCTATCAGATGTTGTAAATCCCACCAATACGCAGACGACACACAAATCTATTATTCCTTTAATTAAACCAGATCGTTGACCAAGCCGAAAAACATTCATTAATAATTAACGCCAGCAAAACCTCTGTAGTCTTGTTTGGGTCAGCTAAATGTAAACGTGAGTCTCTGCCTTTAATTAACATCAGAGTAAAGGATAAGTTAATTAAGCCTGTGGAAATAGCTAAAAATTTAATGATCTGTGAAGCGCCTCTTGGCTTTTGGGCTAGGTGCTAGTCTGTACGAAGGCATCCCTTAATTTGTGGCGGATGCACCATGGGCCTAGGACCTATGTGCTGCTACTTCGCACCGCCGAAAGAAGAAGAAGAAGAATAACCGATTCCGAAGCAGGCCGCCAAGCCTCCCTAAGTGCTTTAAATAAACGGGGAAATCTCTTCGCTGGACTCTTTGTACTTGCTAAATTGTTATAAAATTTATTTTCTTTTTGTAATTGCTTACAATATTAGTCATTTAATTTGTTTTTTCATTATACATCAGAATAATAAAACAATATTTTATTAAATTGTAACTATTTAGTAACTTTCTAAGACTGCAAATTTATAACTTTTCTTTTACTTCATTATCATTAATTAGATTAGTTCTTGAGATTTTTACAGTTTGAATTTCTGTATTCACGATGCTTTAATTATGGTAATATTTTGATATTGTTTTAGATTCTTCCAATCATCAGTATTCAGGCGCGGCTCGTGTCCAATATTTTTGGGTGTTCTGCATTAAAAAGCAGTAATAATAATACACAGGAAAAACAAAAAAAAAAAAACATTTTTCCGATTTCAAGGACAGCCAATCTTTAAATATTATGTTGTTCCTTAAATACTTACGTATATCTTTATGAAGTGTCTTTTATAAGCTTCTACATGATACTGCTAAAAAATTTACAATTTTGCGCCTCTATTATTGATTATTTTTGATAATTCTTAGGGAATTTATTTTCCTTTTATTTAAATATAGCATCCATTTTAGGAATGTTTGTAAGTATATATAGTCGTCCGAAAAAGTAAATTCACGCATTAGTCAGTCAAAATACTACAACGCCCCGTGTAAAATGCAGTTTTTAAATAAATTAATAGGAGTATATATGTACTTAGCTCATTTCTAGCTTTACTTTTGCGACTTCGAGTCCAATCGTAACGCAGCGATGCCTACCGAACAAGCAGATTTTCAAGTGCAGCACGAGACAGCTGTTTCGTGATCAAAATATCCATTTGGTCGACCGGCTCAAGAATTTCCATATATTTAACATTAAAAAAGCGCTGCGAATTATTCTATTTTATTAATAGATAATTTGTTGTTTCAATTACAATTTAATTTTTGGTGATACCGCAGCTCCTGCCAGAATTAAAAAATTCATATCATTAATATAAATATGTTCATTAGCTCTAGAATTTTTTTGATATTAGGTTAATAAACGTGTAGATTTATGAAAAATCACCTTTACATCTGCAATTTACTAGCAAAAACTCAAAATATTCAGCATTTAGCGTTAGAAAAACAAACTAAATGGTTTCCATTAGAAAGAAACTTATTAATATCAAGGGGGAAAACAAAGATGTTTTAACAGTTGTTCTTTCAAATGCGTCTATTTTCCCCTAACTTTTGCCTTTTTTATTATTTTGAGATTTCCAAAAAAATGGTTTTGATAGCTTTGAATTAGCAGGACAAAGGTTATTTTCCAACTATAATTTCTGCAAAGGAAATTTTTCGATACTTACCATGAAGATTTCCTAAAATCTCTTTTACCTGCTAATTTAAAACTACCAAAATATTTTTCAAAAGACTACTTTGAGGGATTAGGGATTACTTTAATTTAAAGAAATGCAGGCTTGTTCTGTATATTTTTTAATTCAGTTTACAGGAATTGTACATTACATCCGAGGTGGGAAATGTTTTATTACAGCCGAGGGCTTATGTAGTACCGAGAGGCGAAGCCTCGTGGTCAGACATAGCGCGAGGCTGTGATGAAACTCCCACCGGGGTATGTATACTATTTTATTCACAATTATTAATCATTGAATTTTAAATTAATTTTATTTAATATTTTTTGACAGCTCTATTATAATTTATTTTAGTCTACTTTAACATATATGTACATAAACATTTCCCGCCGTGGGCGTGGGTGGGAAGTGTTTTCTGTTACAGCTAGGAATGACGTATTTCCCAACCTCTAAAGGGTTAGGAATCGACATATTACTATAATGATTGTGAATAAATAATTTTTCCTTGTTCATTTTCATATTTACTTTTTTATATGTGTATATCCATGTTTTTTTGTTGAATTTCCAAAAATAAATTAGAAATTTTAAGAAAGCAAATATGGCCCACTAATGTGAATTTGATAATCAAACTGGGAGTGCATTAATCTAACCTTTGAATTTTGGTTTTAAGCAAATTTCTTCATATCTTATGGAAAATTATATTAACTGAGGAATAATATTATATAATAATTAGTCTTACCAGTCGAAAATATTGGACGTCTTCTTTTATAAATGCTTTGATTTGTGTTGTTTATTATATATTTTTTAATGAAACCAAATATTCTTAATGACTAATTCAAATTAAAGGAGATAAATATTCTTCACATAATTTAATTGGTAAATACGAAAGGAACATTTGGTAAGCTACTAAATTGTTTATATAACCCAATTTTCTTTGTTTTTTGTTTTTGTTTTAATTTCCCAAATTTCAGAAATATTTTCATAGACTATTACAACATACTTATAGTTTCATAATTTTAAAAACGAGAAAATAGTTCGTGTTGTGTTTATAATATAAATACGTTAAAGTAATGGCCGTCGTTTGTGAAAAGCGACGCAATTGAGTTTCATATCCTCGTCAAACAAAAGTTTCCGAGACCAATATCCGGGGAATCCGGAACATTCCTGAGTGTCCTGTCTCTGGCCCGCAATCCTTGAACTATGCGCCTGGTTTAGAAGTCTGAGTCTAGGAATGTAAGTGATATTTAGGGCAGCGCTTTCCGCATCGACTTGATGAACTTTTTGGGAAAATGCTTAGGTTTTGATTTAAATTTCATCCTTGTATTGGCCAACCTCGCTAAATTCCTCTTCCACACTTTACTTTTACTTCAATAATTCTCTTTTATAAAATACGATATTTAATATTGAATATCTTCAAATCTTTTGTTATTTATATTAAATTGGGGGCCTGATTTTCCATGTAATACATTCTCTTGGTAGCTGTTACTTATAAAATTTTAGGGACTAAAATTAAAATCTTAGACAAGTAACTTAAGTCATAAGGGCCAAAATTTAGTTGTTTATATTTGATTAGTTAATGGCGTGGACTCGTTAAAAAAATATACCCGTTGTTTGGTAGGCCTTAACGCATGCTCGTCTGTTTTAATGAGATAATAGAAGTTTATGGCAGCAACAGTCGGAAAAAATCTTGATTTTAATTAAATACGGCGACTTCGGTCCCCCCTCGTCTTCGTCAAACCTCTATATCTCTTCACACCGCCGTCTGTACTCCCTAAACAACCCGCTGCTGATTGTTACTATGTCCTTCGGGATTTTGAGGCCCTCCTGTGACACGTATGTAATAATAACAAGAAGAGGTTCACATGTCAGATTTTCAATAACAAAAGCATACAGAATTTTAGAGCAAGGGTGTTGTAGTGTTTTATTCTTCCACTAAAGTGTGGTTAAAACAACTGATTTTAAGTGTTGTCTAAGAGTTTTGTAGTAAAGAATGGATAAAACAATATCTTGACTAATTTTTTAAATTATTTCCATATCAATAACGCGAATATAAGCTGCGTCCTGAACCATGGGTGTCTCAGATGTACATAAAAATAGTCTGCTGTGATCAGAATAGAACCGATTTGGTTGTTTTTATATTAATTTAAACGAGCTTTTGAAATGAATATAAACAGACATAAAGTAAGTGGCATTTAAGGCGGCGGATAACGGATTAAACAAAGTACCTCTCTTGTGGAGTTTTCTTTAATATATATCTGAATCCATTTGGGCTTTGTTTAATATATTGGTTGCCCACGTAAAATGCCTCTTAGTTTATTAAACTCATGTTTAGTTACTAAAACATGAGGAAGTGTTAAAAATAACCAATTTCTTAAGTTTTCCTGCAGTTTATATTGTCATTTATACCTATAAATAATCTAAATTTTGTTGTGTATTTTAGATATGAGAGAGTTTTAAAATACTTAAAGGTGCCGCAGTATATTCATTTTTTATAATTTAAATTTTAAAAGGTTTCAGTTTGATGTTAATAAAGTTGCACAGTGATTGACCCAAACTAGTTGGAATTTAAATAACTTCAAATGTTAAGTGTTAATTTGAATTTAGCAGTATTAAATCAATAGTTAAACCTAACAATGCTCAGAACGTATAAAATTCAGTTTAGATTTAGATTTAAAGGAAAGGCTTGTAGGGTTTATTATTAAATTTCCAAAGCGGTTTGCAATTTATAACGCTCTGTTATGCGTTTGAAAGCGGGATGTCTCAGTTATTTGCCTGTTTAATCTCAAACGAAACCGGGTTATAGCGCCCTTTCTCAGATTTTGGGAAATCACCGACGCATTTCAACATTTCAAAGGCAGAGACTACAGTTTCATCGCCGCGTCTGGAACGACGCAAGCTGCTGTAACTCCAAGACGAAATCCCTTTTACCCATATTACTGTTCCTCTGCGGCTATAAACACTGTCTAGCCTAGCTCTTCCAGCATCACAACCATTTCGTTTTAGTTCAGACTCTGCTTTCGTCAAGAGTTATGGCCCTAAAACGCTATTCGCCGGAATATTTCCAAAATTTATTAATGTCCTGAAATTTTTTCGGTTTTCTTTATTAAATGCCCGTACGTTTCGTTCTACAACCCCGATTCAAATTGATATTCCGAAATTTAATACCGACTAACCTAAAGCCAATTTTGGCGATACATTTCAATTGCTGAGTCTATCGGCTCAAATGGATCCGATTAGCTGTGGTGTGACGTCACGCAGAGAAAATATTCCGGGAGCATGTGGCGTGATGCTGGCGTAGAGGGCCATTTGCTGCCTTAATTTTATTAGCACCCCTATGGCACAGTATGTCACTAACCTAACTTTTATTCTTTTCGTATCGTGTGGCAAATCATGAAAGTGGATACATATTAGATTTCCGAGTGCATGAATTATAATAAACGTATAACTAAATCTGCCATGCTTTTATTTAGATTTAAAACTCTGTCTGTCATTCGATATTAGCTTTTTCTCTGATTAACTGTATTAATTTGAGATTTTTTATGGTTACAATCTTAAAATAGCTTAGAGAAGCAAGTATTGCAAATAAGGATAAAAATGAATTATATTTGAATGTAGAAATTTTGTGATTGTTAATAATTTTCAAAATTTAACCTTTAGCAAAAGTAAAAGGCTTGATCAATGTAAAAATAAATTTTGTATTTGAACGTTTTGTATGGACAAAAGGAACCCTGAAAAGGTTTCATCATTAAGAAAGTATTAATGTTAAAAAAAAACATTAATTCTGAGAAAATCACAAACAATACACTAAATAAACAATGTTATCTTAAACCAATGCCATAACATTCAAAAAGTAATCAAAAACAAATATAGAAAACATAAGCCTCTTTAAAATCCTATCTAATATTTTTATAACAACGCAAATATATGGTTTTATCAGCGTTTTAAGTTTCATTAATTTAGGATCCCTAAAATACAGTCATAACACTGAATATTTTGAGTTTATGAAACCAAAATAGGAAGCAGAATTCAAGTTTTATAAAAGCCCATTTAATCATAGTGGAAGCGATCAACAAGATTTCACTGTAGGCTATGCTTTCGGAAATAAATGTCATTGTGAATTCTCCTGAGTTGTTGAATGCAACCGTCATAATAATGTTAAGTAATCGAACTCGATTTTGGCCTGTTTTTGCGTTCTACTCGTATTTTAAAGTTTACTGATTTAAACAATTCTTTGCCATTTTTTACCCTCGTGTAATTGCTTTAATCAATAAACCTTGATTTTGAAGTATATAAAAAATAAGCCAAAGTTTACTACATAATCTCAAAATATCGTTTAAATGGTTGCATTCGACGACATACGCCTTTGAAAGCATTGTTTGCTACAGTTGAACTTTGTTTTTTGCATGATATTTTAAAATGCATAACACAATAGTACGAAGTGGTGCAAGGAATTGGGTAGCAGCAATAAAATAAATGGAATACCGGCGAAGGTGTTGCATGTTAACAAGGAGGGATCGAATTCGGAATGAAGAAATCAAAAGAAGAATGGGAGTCGAGAAAGATGTACTGAGTTACATAGAAGAAGAAAGATTAATATGGTATGGTCATGTAAGAACAGAGACGAAAATAGATGTTTAAAGAAGATAATAGGAAGAAGAAAGAGAGGAAGACCTCTTAGATCATTTTTTGTAGATGAAGTGGATAAAGCAATGGATAAAAGAGGTTTGGAAGAAGGAAGAAGGATAGTGGGATAACAAAGATACATGGGGGAAATGGTTAAAGTGGAAGTCCTTTATATAGTATATACAGGGCGAATCCTAAATGGCGGATAATATTTGCACCACGCGACTTAAGGCTGCCAATAACTCCTCATCTAAGAAGTTAACATTAAATTGACTTTATTGCTTTGTTTTTGATGCAGAATCACGTGGAGTGGATATTATCCGCCATTAAGGATTCACAGTAAGTTTGATTTGATGCTTAAAAGATAAGTCAACATTTACGAAAATTTAGTGACATAAGTATCTGTATTAAAATGTCGTCCAAACAGTTGCATTCAACGAAGCGGGAGCGTCTTCGAAAGCATGGTTTATTACAGTTTAAACTTTGTTTTTCATATGACAATTTAAAAGAGTTGAATGTAAGCAGTTTAGTGAGATTAGATTATCGAGTTTTCAAGGATGCTGGCTTGTGTTTTGTGTTTTAGTGGTCATTTTGAATTGCTTTAGTCGGGTAGTGCCAATGACCATAGTAGTCGACGCGCTTGGATATCGCTGGCACACGTAAGCATAGATTTTGCTCAATTGACAAACAAACAAACAAACAGTAATCTTTGATGTGTGCAGTGTACAGAAATTCGATGGTATAACTTCAAAATGTCATTAAGGCGGTTGCATTCAACAATGCGAGAGTATCCACAATGTTGGTGGTATTTTAAAATAGCCGAATGCAACCGTTTTGATGACAGTTTGAGTTTCCAAGGATACTGGTTCCTTTTTAGAGTTCCTCTTCAAAGTTCAGTGATTGAAACAGTTGCTTGCCATTCTATCTTCATTCAACCTCTTCTTGCGTCCAACGCTGGACATAGGCCTCCTCCAGGTGTTTCCGCGTACAATCTCTATTTTATGATGTTGCAACCCAATTCGTTGAGATGGTTAATGTCGTCTGACCATCTAGTGGGTGGCCTTTCACTACTTTTCTTGTCAACTCTTGGTCCGCATTTGAGAACTTTTTTAGTCCGTTTTCCATTTCTCAACCTTGCAATGTGCCCTGCCCATCTCAATTTAAGTTTTGCAATGCGTTCTATGATATTCTCTACCCTTGTTCTTCTAGTCAGTTCTCTCAAGCATTGAATATTTCTCTGTGTTATTTCTAACTTTTTTGATGTGAGAGTGAGAGTTTTAGTACCATATGTAATCACAGGTAAGACACACTGATTAAACGCTTTTCTGTTGAGGCTTATCGGTATGTTTGATTTGAATATATCTCTCATCTTGCTGTACGCCGCACAGCTCAGAGTTAAGCTTTTTTGCAGTTCGCAAGTCTGGTTGTCTCTGTGGATCCTCGTTTCATGTCCCAAGTATACATATTAACTTTGAACCATTTCAATTTCTTGTTCTCTTATTTTTATGAAAACTAAGCCAGTGTTTACGGAAATTTAATGACCCAACCTCAAATTAAGAAATTTTCAAAAGCATGATGTGTCGCACTTGAAGCTGTGTTGATCATTTTGTATTTTAAAGTAACGACTTCCCAGCCCTAAACATCACTAAGCCATATATTTTATATAAAAAAACGTTTGGTGATTTCGATATTACAACGTAAAAATTAAACCTGTTGGTCACCGAATATTCAAACGTTACTTAAACTACTTCCGTAACTCTCAGATGTATGCACAACATTTTTCTGTTCAAATAAAATACGAACAAAGCGTAATATATTCGGAGCAAATAAATTCAGAGAACGTTTAATGTTTCACCACCAAAACGTAGATTTATAAATCAAAGAAAATAATTACGAGCATAGTTAAAAGGGTGCAAGAAGCGCAAGTTAATTGAAGACGGTAAATTATTATCTGGCGAGCGTGAGAATCGTCTGCCACTCACACAGATTACAATTCAATACTAATATAATTATCATTATTGGCTTTCCTAATCCTGGCAGCTAATATTGGGGGTGATCCTATCGGTAACTCGACACCGTACAACTCCGCTGTTCTTTTGTACGGGAGCGTGGCCCTAATGGACCAGAGAGAGCCCACCATGGACCCCCTCTTGTTTTGTTACACTTGCTGTTTCATAATTTTATATTCATAAGGGTCGGAAACGAAAGGGATTTTTTAATATGAATTATTTAGTCTAATTTTTGTTTGTCTAACTGCGAGTTTTATGTTTTATTCAGTCATAATTGGAAATTATCCATCAACTAAGTGGTTTTAAGTGATATACATGGTTAGTGTAATAACTTCATGTGCATATGAAGTACTATATGGATTCACTTGCCTTCTTTTTTCTTGTACTACGAGTAGTTGATGGCGCTAAGGTTAATGTGTCATGACAGGTCACGGTCCGACGACAAATTTTCCTATTAGTTTCAAGCGCTTAATTTGCCTAAGGTGTTGGTTTAAGATGGTGTATTACTCAATAACGATCTTTATTAAAGTGTTATTTGCATAAATGGTCTTCGTTTGGGGAACCTTATTTAATTCAATTATCTTGATCCCAAACGTCTGTAATTACATACAAAGCGTGTGGGTGAGTTTTAAAAAGGTAATATTCATCAAATCGCTTGTAAGTCTTTTAGGGAGATAATCTGGTTATGATGTTACTTTAATGAGAAAATAAGGACTATAATAGAAGGACAAGAAGCAATTTTTAAATGTTGGAGCGGTTTAAGCTTAAATTTTGGGAATTTGTAAACCGTTTGGAACCCTTCAATTTCTTTAAGACGAAGGGCCTTGAAAAATATACAAATTTTATTGATAATGAGTCATTCAACGCAAAGTAAAAAAAACGCGGACAGGACAATAGGCCGAAACATTGAAAGTCTTCAGTAAAATAGGAATTATACCTACTTTTGGTAATTTTTTGAATTAAGCACCAACATTCGATAAAATAATGTCATTTTTAATTTTATTAAATGATTTTGTTTGTTAAAAGTTTATCATTTATTTTGAATTTATGCTGTTTTTTAATAAATCGAAAGATGTACTTTTTAATTGAAAACATTACATTTAGGGCTGAAATAGTGAGGTTTTTTTGTATGTACTCTTAGTTTTGTGAAATATTTCCTTTAAATAAAAAGGCACGTTCTAGCTGAAAAGTCAAAGAATTAAAAATGTCTAAAATAGGGTTTTTGCACGATCCGTCAATTTGATATGTTTACTGATTTAATTATGACAATAGTAAGTTATGCTTAAAAATTACTGATCGGTAAGCATTCACTTACCGATCGGGAGGCGGTAAGTAATAAAATATGAAAATTTGAGTGTTTTTTGACATTTTAGATAGTGGGATTTTTAGATAATTTTACAGTTAGCACACAATTATTGTCACTTTGACATAAACAAATTTAGATTCATTTAATTTGGTTATTGCATGGATCATGCAAAAATTGTAATAAGCATCACGGGCGTAGGTGCTACTGGTCTCGGGTAAAAAATGGAGACCTCCGCTACTCGTCGGTCTCCACACATTTACCCTCGACCGGTAAAATGCACCTACCGCCCTTGATTATGATTTTCAACATTTTTCACGCTAAAAAACGTAACGACACTAGTTTTAGGTAATGTTAAGGTGCAACATTTGAAGGAGCCTCAGTTGCTTCTCACCGTTGAACTATCGTTTTCAGTTGCTTTAAAGATCTACAGAAGAGCCGCAACCGTCGTAAAACCATGGTCTTGTGCTGCTGAATAATATTAATTTCTTTTTCTCTTTTACTTTTGTTCAAATTTTATTATCGTTTTAAGTATATTTTGAAAATCGTATCATTTTTGCTAAGTTTCTAACTGTATTAATAATCAAACGTAGAATAAGAGTTAAATACGTTGGTGAATTCTTAAAATTTAATTGTGATATTCTTACAATAAAAGAATTTTCAAAACTTTTAAAAGGAAAATTTAGAAAATCAGATTCGTAGGATTACCTTATTTAACTATAGAATTTTGGAGACTTTAAATTAGCATATTTGTCATTTATTACAAAAAAGTAAAATTTCAAAGATGTTAGGAAAAAGGTCAAATGAGTGATTTGTTGTTTTAATGTACTTATTAGGAAGGATTGTCATGTCGTCGACCTAATGTGACAATTGCCTAATTCTGCTTTTTCTCGAAATCGGATGTTAGTCGCATTTATTTCTTCGGTCATATATTTAACTCCCATTGAATATGTGATCTACTAACTACCTTGCACTGTAGAAGCGGTGTTCTGCGGCTGGCGTCACGGGCATATTAACGTTATACAGTGCTCCCAATCCCCACCTATCATAACAAATCCCTCCACACCCTATTGACATGGGGTGGGCCTGGCGTAATCCAGGATTGATCCACGGGGATCTGCTCCATGCCAATTGATGATGATGATGATGATGATAACTCTTTATATGTAAATTTGCTGAGATCAAGTTCTTTACATTACATGCTTTAAGATTGTATAAAAGGAATTCGCCTTATTCCAGCACAACAATATCTTCTTCTTCTTCTTGTTCCTCTTATGGCCGAAGCTTAGGTCAATGGCCGTCATTAACTCATGAATCATGACCATGAGTTCTTTGAGTACTCCTTACCCGTCAGGTGAAGAAGGCCTACCTGCAGTGTTGCGAGGTTAACGGTTATCATTGGTGTTAGTATGCTAACCGGTATCGCCGGTTTAACATGCCCTCCGAAGCATGAAGAAGGGAACGACCTCTAAAATTCCGGCGGGGATCGGAAATCGAACCCGAGATGCCTGCGTGAGAAACCGATGCCTATCGTGGCTATCTGCTCCTCCACCTAACAATATCTTTCTTTCTTTCATTTTCCCTCTTTTACCTTTACAGTCTCGAGGGGGCCGGACACACCGAGCCGCAGAGCGGCCATCCATCCAAGTTCTGGCCAAGCAGGCTCTTGCTTAACTTTGTATATTTCAGTATTACGTGCACTCCCACTCTGCCGTACTACCGGTTCATAACAATATCAAAATATTAAATTGCCTAACTTCGACGTTTGACATAGTCATGAAGGGCGATTTAAGTAGTGCTGCAACACGTGTTTTAATATACCGGGTGATCAACGGAATTCATAATTAGAGCAGGCTGTGATATTTAACATAAAGTTGGCAACAGGCTTGCAGCTTGAAATAAAAAATTTTAAGTGTCAGAATTGAGGTTACCCGGTGCATTGAAGCTGACGGACAACACTGAACATTTATTGTAATTTCAATAAAAATTTCCAATTTTTTCTTCAAACTTATTTTATTTCTGCGTTTCAGCAAAATAATGTTTACTATATCATCAAAGATCGTACAAAGCACGAGCATAACCTCAAATATAACAATTGTCAATTTATTATTCATTTCTCAGTGTGTCCAACCACACAACATAAAATAGCACCAATCACAGCCTCCTCTAATTATGAATTCCGTTGATCACCCGGTACTTCCATATTGTTATAGGATTAGTGCTTTTATGAAAAAACTAACTACTTTTAATATTTAAATGTCGAATTTAACGGTTGTGAAGACTGATTCCTTTAAAATCAGAAATAATAACGCAGTTCTTATTCTCCACCTTCATTTTCTAGCAACTCGATTTTTTTACAATTTTTTGTTTCAAAATTAACCAAAACGTGGTGCAATATCCGCAATGGGTTTAATAGTAACATAAGTTTCACCATTAAGAATTTCAATTTCGTGGTAAGAAATTCTCATTTCGCCTTTGTAACGCCCACCTGGAATATACGGAGGAAATTTGGAAAAATCCGGGCTATAGTTAGCAACGGCGTACTTTCCCTACATATAAAGAATTGAAAATAACTAAATAACCTTACAACTTTCAACATTAAATTACCTTCACAACTGGACATCTCGGAAAATTTCCGTAAGAATAAATATTCCGAAATCCGAATTCGTTTTCCGCCAGTAACCTGCATATGTTTCTGGAAAGTTCGATAGGAAATCGGCGATATTCATTACTGGCAAATTTGTATCCTTGCACATGTATCTGAACCAAAATTTTAATACGAAGTTTTTCAAAAGTATTTGCCAAAATAAAATTTAGGGTTACCATCAAATCGTTCCCAAAGTCCACATTAACATGTAGCGTAATGTTGAGGCCAAAATGTGTACGATTGTATTTGAAATTTCCGGTTTTTGCAAAGCTTATATTATCTTTGTTATAAGACACAACTTCAGCCCTTTCTAAAGTTGCTATATAATCATGTTGCTCATGCTAAAAGTACAAAAGTTGAAAGGTTTGTTACAGCAATGTTGTTTTTACTGACCATTAAGGATAATCCAAACCTTAATACTAAGCACAGACCTAATTTCCACATACTATGGAAAAGTATGAAACAATACCAATTTTTATTTAGAGTTATAATAACCGATGGTAGAAGTTCGACTGTTTGCTATTATTTATTTTGGAATTGTCCTTCAATATGACAATAGTCATGATGACGATGTTTGTTTTTTATTATACTGAAATGTGCAGAACTAAGGTGACCGTGTGTAATAGCGCGTGTAATACTGCTTTTAAAAAATGAATTAGTACAAGGTTATACCTCCATAAGGTAGTCTACTACTTATGTTCTAGTTACTATCCTTTTGTTCCGAATTCAATTGGGTGAAACATTTCTTATATCTCGTTCTTTTGCTGAAATGTTTAGATATATATGTAGATCAGCGATGAAACTGATAGTTTAATGGTGTTAGTTAATACGTTAATACGTTAATACGAAATATATTCCTAAGGCCATATCCTCAGTTGAGGTTATAGCCTGAGGAATATATTTCATATTAGAAATTGTTATAGGAGATATAATAGGAAAAGAAATAAAATTAAAATCAGGAATCATAAATACCGAGGGGTGACAATATTATCAAAAGGATTAATAGAAGCGGACATAAGAAGGAAAATTGAAATGGGAAGAAACGTCATTAGATAACTAAATAGTATAATATGGACCAAAAAAGTTAAAAGGCATACGAGAAAGAAGCCATGGCAGAAAGTGTTACCATCCTCAGGTCAGGAGTGTGGATCATAAACAAGAAAAATAACAGCTTGATAACATTTCAAATGGTTTTTTGGAGCAATATACCGGGTGTCCACGGAAAGACGCAACATAAGGACAGCAATGTATTTTTTTAGAAAAGATCCGGGTTATTTTCTTCGATAGTTTTTCCTTTCCTACACCTTTACCATAGCTACGGACATTTCTACGTTTCAACCAAGTCCATTTATATTTGTATAATTTGACGCACTTGTTCGTTTTTGTTGTAATACCTTTTAGATATTCTTGTTGCCTTTTTATTAAATTTATTTCAAGGATTCTTAGCTTCTGCTTGCGTTTCCCTGTAAACTGCAATATTTCGGTTTCATATATTGACTGCGAACAACACAATAGGAAAATAAATATCAACTCCTACTTCACAACGATATACACACTTTTACCTGATTTAAAGAAGCAAAGGGGACAGGTAATCGATTACATTATAATTTAACCACACCCTAAAGACATGTTAAAGAATGCAAGGAATCGACATTCCAGTAAACCATTTCTTAGTCATATTTAATGTATTGTTTGTACGTATCTAAGTTAATGTATTTGCCAAGGGATAAAACGCACACAAAGATGAAGAAAAATTAGAACAAGGGGCTGCAACACGAATCAGGTACACTTTAAAATGGAGCAACTTGTAATACCTGCACAACAATTGAACAAACCATAAAATTACTGAATAAAAAGGGCTGCATTTCGAAAGAGAAATCAAGATGGCACAATGTTGAAATACAAAGAGTGAGAATATAGAAAAGCCTGCTCTGTTCTTCTCCTCTGGCTTAGTTTACAGGTTGAGTTACCATTCTCTTCTGCCTCTTGTTAAAAGAGTTTCGCATAGAACTTACAAGAATAATTGCTGTAAATGCTCATTAAACTGGTTAATAGTTTCTTATGTTAATCCATGATATTCCGTATACCATGGGTTAACATGGAGAGGATTCCTCTAAAATGTGTAAGATGGTTTTGCGACTTACATAGCTATCTGGCTACAGTACACATAAATTAAAAGTGCTGTGATAAAAGCAGTATTATTTAATAAAAGAATAAAAGAAATAAAACTTTAATTATTTATATTTATTTAAAAAACAGTTAAAGCGCTGTAATTTTACATTAAAAATTAATGGTTTTTGTCTCCTGGAAAATTTGGAACTTTTAATTTTGGAAATTTTCGAAAAACAGTTTTTAAAAAATATACGATAATTGTAATCAGCAACACAAACAAACAGATTTTAGGTAACAATTTCTGAAAAAAAATCCGTTTATAAGTTTCCTATATTATCGAGAAGTTTCACTTAAAATCATTTACTATTTTTACTATTTATACAATTATTTCTAGCCAAGTTAGAAATATAGCGTTGATAGTTCTGCAAGTTCCTATGTTAAGTTGGTACCAAAAAATGGCAGACCACATATTACTCAATTTATACAGTTTTGCATTAAAATATGTCCACCTTTTTGTAATTTTGGTTAATCCTTTACATTGTTTGCCTATGTTGGATAACAATCAAATCAAACAAAAACATACAAAACTACTTTATTCACTGCTCAAAAAATACCAGTTCACTATTAAATGCACCTTTATTGTGCAATGATCTCTGGATTTGGTATTTTTATGACGCATATTCAGAAAATAGCCCTTAATTCCCTAATATACTTTTCTGTGAATAAATATTAAAATCATATAAGCATTAATACGGAATAGAATTTTGATTAAATGGTAAATAAATAATTTAACCCCTAAACGTCTTTATTTTCCTTTTTGAAATTAGTTAAACCAGTGCTTAATCTAATAGTTTAGCTTTTGTTGTACATGTGATGAAAATCAAAACAATTTGACGGTTTAGTAATAGTGGAGATTAAACCAAAACTTCAGAATTGCCAAAACTACTTGAAACAAACACTGAAAAACCATCGTAGGACCTTCATACGTGCTAAGTTTGTATTGAAGTGTCTAAAATTAGTTCTTTTTGTTATACCTAGTATTAATCTATTTAAGTCGAGTTTGGATATCAGGTTTTAAAAGTGACGTTGAAAACGTTTTACTGAAGTGCTTTTTACATTCTAGAAGTGCTGCCATAAATAAAGATAAATTAATATTTCTCGTACTTATTTTATTTCCAGAGATTTTGTATTTTAGATTGATTCCTCTTTCAATAACAATTATTATTGCAAGTCATTATTACAGTAACACTTTGTATTCTCTAAAATTGTAACTGTTTTATGGTATAGTTACCGTAAATAATGTAAAATAAAGGGCAATAGAAAAATCTTTGTGGCTTAAAAAAAGGTTTACAAAATTCGCATTCTTAAGGATTGCTTAATGCAGCCCACGAATTTCGTAGATTTTTAACCAGCAAACTTATACGATACATATACATTTACAAAATGTGCTTTAACATATTTTGTTAGCTTTTAAGGGAAAAAAAATAAGTCAATTTTCGTGGGGATTGATATCTGACTACCTATCTAAAGCAGAAGCAAGACGCAGCGTATGCAGTTCTTGGGAACGTTTTTGGAAATTTTTGACACAGTTCTGCTACTAAAAGTTTAGAAGTTTTGGAAAAATATTTCCGTCAATAGGAAAAAAAAAACAAAGTTTAAACTGCAATTTCAGAAAAAAAGAAGCGTTTTGTATTTCTTCACATTTGTAGAACTAAAGTGTGAAAGCAATACTACGAATGCTTATTGTAATTTTTAGAAGCTTCCCTTAATATAAATAACTACTTACTTTTTTCTTTATTTCTTTTTCTTTTAGCCTCTTATACCTTTACAATGTCGAGGGGGCCGGACACACCGAGTCGCAGAACGGTCACCCATCCAAGTTTTGGCCAAGCAGGCTCTTGCTTAACTTTCTATATTTCAGTATTACGTGCACTCCCACTCTGCCGTATTGCTGGTTATAATTACTTTTAATATTTATATAATTTCAGTTAATTTGTCAGTTCTTGTTAAATACTTTTCTGCTGAAGCTATTGCTCAGATACGTATGCCTGATGAACAGCAGATACTGTGAAACCGTGGTTGTACGTTGTCGACAGACATTCTGTAATATATTAACAAAGTATTGTCAGGGTTTTTGCTGTGCTAATTTTTGTTTCTATTTTTGGTCTAAATGGTTTAAAATACATTTTCTTGAAAGCTAAGCTTTTTTATGCCCACATGGCGGACACTTATGCTACCCGCTATAGTTACATAGTTATATCATAGGTTACACTGAAACATAACTATTCTCTTTACTTTTGCTTTTCTGTTATTTTATCTCCTGCAAAATGATAACGGGTTTATTTTGCCTATACGAATATTCCTATTTCTAACGCCTGGTCTAATTAAATATTTTTGTTGCCTTCTTTTTTTTTTAGTTTTTGCTAATTATTAGCCTGACGTTGGTTTACTTCGTAGAAGTTTAGGAATTGTTAATATTTGTTAAACATGTTCTAATGGCTTCGTCATCCTGCCAGGCAATGCCTTGTTCTTCCAACTTGAACAAATTTCGTCTTTGTAAGGCTTCCTAAATGTTATAAATAAACCCCATCTACATTAATTTAAGGGCATAAACCTCTCAAATAATCATTGATTTAACTAAGGGACTTTCTAGGGTTATTCTTGTAAGTTCTTGAAAAGTTTTTCGTACGTAACCTTTGCAGGTTTAAAAGTATGATAACTAACCGGTCTTCTCTTTAACCCCCCCAACGAAATCAAAATTTACAAATGTTAAAACTGTTATTTCAGCATGTAATTATTTACTAAAGTCTTGGTATTTTAGGTTACAAATCCAGAATAAACCATTAAAATTTCTTAAACTATTCCTGATTTATAGACTTTGTTCTATTCGGTTTTGTTTTATAAAAATATCAAAGAAGGGAAAATATAAAATATTTATCAGAATTTTTAAATACCCTTCAAAAAATTGAATTGGGCATAAAAACTAAAATTATTCCTTGAAAAAAATATACCAAAATTTTGTAAATGAGTAAATGAGTTCACAGCGTATTTTAAGAAGAAGCATAATCTTTTTATTGTATTTGTGCAACCGTTGAGTCATTTGTTAATTTTTGCAAGTCCATCGCCCTTTTCATGCCTTCTCCATTAAGATAAAACCATTTTCGTTTATTTGAAAGATGAAAGATGACTTGTGTCAATTTAACAGCATATCTGACTTTATTAAATCATTCCCAGTTGAAGCTGTACTTTTGATGATTTTAAACGCTTAATTACATGTTGGTGTTTTATTGTTGTTATTACTATTATTACTTAAAATATTCAGGCGACTTTGTTTTGAATCTAGCTGAATTTCATTTAACTTTTGCATTTTTATTTTGGGGTTACTGTTTATCTACCTTGCTCTGATGTAAAGGAGTTTCGTATGATTTGGGTGAGTTGGGGTTGCATTCATACTGCTTCCCATGAGAGATATGGGCAGAACCCTAACTCGTCCAAATCATTTTATTTTTATGTAGTACGACTGCATTTAATAGAAAAAGAAATGATGCCCATAAATTTTGTTGTTTAATTTTCTTTAATTCTAAATATGAATTTTTTGATGTAGAAAAGCTCTTGTCTGATGTGTTAATTAAATTACAAATAGATAAAAGTTTTGTGTAACGTGGAAGTTAGTTTGGATAAGTTTATTTAATTGCGATAACAGTGGAAATTTTAGGGATTTTCGCGGATATATTTCCGAGCGGAAAAGAGCAAGGTTGTTAGAAAAAGTGAAGCTTTTTCCGTATAGGAATCAAAAAAGCCCTTTTCACTTAGCCCGTAGTACGTGCCAGGAAAGTAATTAGTGATATAAAAATCCGTCGAGACGCAGTAACAAATGAAAGTGCGACGGCAGCGTCTGTAATTGGCCAGGGACGACGATGGAGAAAAAAGTGACACTTCGCATGCAGGGCTTTCGCAATTAAAAAACAGAATACGAAGCGAATCTTCTCCCTGCAAAAGAAACCTGTTTTTCCAGACACAATCAAAATTACCCTTCGAGAAATGCCAGCTCTCGAGTAATTTTAAAAATGGAGTTTTTCTTAATTGCAAAAAAGTCTAATTAAAGAAACTCTGCAGAGACGTTAATTGATTTGGTAACAAGGAACGATGCGGCGTTTCGAATTATTTTTAAAAGAAAAAGTCGCCCCCGTTTGACGTGAAAAATTTCTGATTCGTGATGTCGTGCCGTTTTTGCATAATTTAAACAAGTGTTGCGCCTTTAAAATACCCATAAATCTTAATTTTTCATTAAATGTATCCCGGTGAAATATCTCGGAGTGCATCAATATTGTATTCGCCTTAACCCTTCTAAGTTCTCGCGCCTTCAGCGTAACGGGCGTTATTAATTGCCGGCGTGGCTTACCAGTAAATTATTTACTAATTAGACAAGGCGGAGGGTAATAATTTCATGCTCTCAGCAACCTTGCGGTTTATATGAAACTCGGCTCATTGTTCCCGAAAGTTAACACGCTTATACACCCAAGTCCCTTCCTTTTAATGCTGTGTCCTACTAAACCTCTCATCTTGTATTAGATAAGTTGTTTATTTAAGAAACTACCTTTTGGTTACTTCTTAATAGTCTAAAAATTTCAATATCTTTTGAAAATTTTTACATAGCTTGGGGAAGTTTTTAAGATTTGGAAACGTAATTATTGTCCTTCTTATGAACTGAATTTGATAAAACTATTCAAATTACATGCTTAAAAATCTTTTTGGACATTTAAAAAGCAGACCGAGTCAAACCCAGAAATTGAAAATTCGATGCCAATTGGATGATTTTTGGTCCATTAAGACAATTTCCAAATTTACTTAATTTTTCACAAGGCAATAACAGTTAAAGGAAAAGCGAAAAGACATAAGTAGGATTTTGAAAAACATCTAATTAAACCGACAAATGTTTTAATTGGCGAACCCAAGTTGAAGAATACGTAAAATGTTGAAGAAAAAGCCTTCTGTCAGCCTATTCTAGTTAGTTTTATAATTGTTACTGGTTTCCTTCCCAAATTAAAACAGTTGAAGTAGCAAAACCGCCGTCATTGAACGAACCACTTCATTTTCTAGGTATTAAAATTTATTTTGCGGAAAACGTTAACCTAATTTCAAATTGTATGTGTTTAACCAAACTGTATACCTTGACACAATTTTTAATAATAAAAATGCGGTGGACATTTTTTCGATTTTGGTAATTCATTAAAATACTCTTAAAATATTTTGCTAAAGAAGTAAATTCTTGCAAATTTAATTTCTAACAAAATTCATTTGTTTAGTAACTATCTGAGTGAAATTTTAAAAGTTTTTAAAACTGTTTAATTACTATAAGCTAATTAAGAGAAAATGATTGTTCGATTGGTATAACTAAATAAGCATGGTAATTGTGTTGACTCACCTGTGTGAATATACGTATGTTTTTTCATATCAGATTTTTGATGAAACCTTTTCCCGCAGTACTGACACGGATAAGGCCTTGTGTCGGAATGTATCAGAAGGTGTGTTGATAATGTCGAAGATCTCTTGAATGATTTTCCGCACTGTTTGCACTCGAAAACCTTTTCTACGTTATGTACAGCTCTGAAACAAAAAGCCTTTGGTTTAGTTACATAAAAATTTCAATATGTATATGAAACTTCTTTCTTACTCTAATATTTTCTATTTCCTAATTTTTGGCACTTTTAGATAACTCAGAAAATTCAGGGTTTGTACTTTTTACTCGTTTATTATGTTCTTCAGTTTTTTCAATTAAGGAATCTTTAGAAAAGGAATGTTTCTGCCACCTTTAGGAAAAGTATGTTTACTTAATGCATATCCGTTTGGTAATGAAATTCTGTACTTCTTAAGCAGTGGATTAACTACAACATCGATTTTTGAATGGTTTTCAGTAGTCATAAATTATTTTTTCTCCACTGCCAATTATGAAAGAGGAGGTTTTATAATGTTCAGAAGTGTGGAGTTTCACAAGAAATTTAAAACATCCAGGGAAAGACAGAGCTTACATACAAACTATTAAACCAAAAAAGTGGAAGGGACACTATAAGAATCTACTCCAAGAAACAAGACAAGAGTACCTTCTTCCAAAAATCTACAACAGAAAAGGTATAACTACAAGGAGAGGGTATCAATGTTAACATCGATACGGCGAAAAGGGCTGTCATGAGTTTGAAAAGTGGTAGAGCTAGTGGACCAGAAGGAATATATGCCGAGATGGTGAAGAACGAAACACAGAAACTTTTTCAAATGCTAACTCATATTATCAACGAATGGCCATCCGGTTCCTGAACAGTGGAGATGGCATACATTTCATCAACTTATAAGAAAGGAAATAAAAGGAATGTAGGAATTATAGAGGTTTTGCAGTAATACAATATGCAGACTTCAAGGGAGGATATTACAAGATTTGATTGAGAATGATTTTAGAGAACACGAAGAAGAAGATCAAAGTGGTCTCCGTGCAGGAAAATCAAGCACTGACAATGTCTTTTGCTTCAAGCGAATTATAGAAAAAAGGATGGCTAGAAATATAGAAACCCATATTCCATTTGTAGGCCTCCAAAAAGCTTACTGTATTGCAATTTATAAATTGTGGGAGATATTAGAACAATTTAACATCAACCATACTTATATGCGGGCTTTACAAGTACTCAAAAGACTCAAAATCTCGAGTAAAGATAGATAAATACCTCAGCCAAGAGTTTCTGGTTACTAAGCGGTTATCTCTATTCTGTTATACGGTATTTAGGCATGGACCTTGTCTGAAGCTATGGAGAAGAGACCACATGCGTTTGAAATGTGGGTGTACCGTAGAATTCTCAAAATTTCATGGACAGAACATATTTCCAATGAAGAAGTTTTTGACAGAATAAGTTGCAGACCTCAAATCTTCTTCACCGTAAAACGCAGAAAAATCGAATACCTTGGCTATGTCATGCGAAATAACAACAAATATCGATTACTACAAAATAGTATCCAGAGGATCTGGTAGACGAAGAATTTCCTGACCTGCCAACCTAAGAAAATGGTTCGGAGTCACATCTTTAGAACTTTTCTGTGGTGCAGCTAATAAAATACGTATTGCCATTATGGTAGCCAACGTCCGGAATGGATAGGGCAAGCTAAGAAGAAGAAGGGATTACGGTAAGGATGTTGTATCGCACCCTTTTTAACACACTGGAAAAGGAAGATTCACGGCATGGGTGTTGAACTTAATGACAGCTGGATATACAACCTTTAGTTCGCCGACAATTAAGTGGTTCTAGCAAACCATAAAGATATATAAATGATATAAACATAAAAAATAAAAAATATGCAGTAAGTATGTGACGCGAAAACTGATAAAGGAATACACCCATTAGGGGTTATCAGGCAATATCGAGAACACAATACCTATGTATAGGAAATGAACCTAGCACGCTGGACCTTGAGAGCATCCAAGGAATCTCCAACTGCCAGAACTACGTAGGTATGTTTAAGTGTTATATTAGATGATTATGATTTCTGATACTAATACAAAAGAGATAGAAAAACGAATAGTCCAAGCGAAGAAAATTATTGGGTCTCAACAGCAAATTTTGCAATATAGAATAAAGAAGAAAAAAAAGAAGAAAGTGGAGATGAAACAAATATTGATTTTTGGCGGTAGCCGAATACGAATATTCGGCTGCTAGTATTCGGCGAATACCTTTTTTTAAACTTTTATTAAATACATGTGTGCCTATAACGGCTATAACTAACTTTAAGATGCAAGTACTAAGATAAACGTGAGTCCCAGCTGCCATAAGTGCAACTAAAATATCAATTAACAGCGATAATTATTATTAACTTAATAATCCAACCCTTACTCTCCTATATGGAACCGAAACTTGGAGAATACCAGGGAAATTTAAAGAAAAAGTAGGATCAGGGCAAATTGATGCAATGAGGAGATATGTATGTATTTCAAAACTCGACCACATTAGAAATGAAACAATAAAACAACAGATGGGAATTGAAGGAAGTACAAGAAGAGACATAGAAAACAAACAGTTGATATGGTATGGCCACGTACAGCGAATGCCTGAAACAAGACTTCCCAAACAAATTTTAGAATGGCAACCAGCAGGACGTATAAAAAGAGGAAGACCCAGATTGGAATGGCAAAAGGCTATACATAAATCTTTTTTTTTTTTAAATAGGTTTACCAGATCAACATCATACATGGCTTTGATCTAAGAATTTAGTCGTTCGATTTGTCCTGATTGTCAGTGGGGACACCTGTTTCCCCAATGCTTGGTGAACTATCGCTCACTATTGTTCGAGATATTTGCACATATTATTTATTCACTAATTTCACTGGCACTTTCATTAGAACTTAGTGGTAAGTCTTGTGGTAGTTTCCTTTTGAGGCGAACGTTTTTATGACCGAGCTCTCGAAGGATGTTGCTGTTACTTGTAGTAAGGGCGAGGAAGAATTTTTTGTGAGTTTTTTAATCTATGATCTATGAGCGAGAGGAACTTAGCACCAGAAGATGCTGGGAATCGAAGAGGATGGAGATTGGGCGTCGGACAATGTCGAAAGACGGCTGATGACACTAGAGAAGTAAGTGTAAAGTGAAGTGATTAGTTTTAGGACATTTTGTTTCGAAAATTATTTATATTTTAATTGGCAGGATATATTGGTGGTAGAAAAGTTTAATATGTAACTCGCTTTTGCCAGTTTGGGTCTCAATTGCTGGCTTTTGAAATACTGAGGTTGCAAACTCATCTTCGAATGGTTAATACTATTTACTTCTTTTGGTGTGTAAATATCTATTGATAAATATATTAAGCAATGTCAAAGAAGCACATGTTTGCTAAGATTTTTTTGTGGTTGTTTTAAAAGTTATTATATTTCACATAGTATCAACATTCGTGATCTTAATACCACTGCTTACTGTTTAAAACTAAATTACAAAGCGAGCAAAACGTCCTCAGAGCATTTAAAATCAGTTAATTTTGTCTGAACTTATATGCCTCACAGTTTAAAGCTTTTGCAAAAATGCCATGCAGTATCCGAACCTCCAGATGGATTACTTTTTGATCGCCCTGTAGGTTATAGTTAAGGAAAATGTAAAGACTTAGAACATTAATTTATTTTCTTTGGGTGTAAGTACTTTTTTAAAGAATGTGAACATTTTAGGAATTCAATTCGATACGTTTTGTTTTTGTGGTAAGTTGAATTTACAATGTGGAATGGAAGTTGGTTATTTGTTTACCAGTTGATGGAAGTAGGGGAGTAAGTATGAACTTACTTCCTTAGGGACGTAAGTGAACTGATTAGTTTAGTAGATTAGTAGCAATTCATTTCAAAATAACTTATATTTTTCTTAGAAGGTAGACGGTAGAAAAAATTGATATGTAACTCAGGAGGTAAACAGCTTTGGTCGTTTCAGTCTCGATGGTAAGACTTTGAAACACTGGTGCTGCAAACTCGTCTTCGATTGCTAAATCCTGCTATTTATTCATATGTCAAGGCATACCAAAAAACCATTACTTAGGCATTTTCATTGTTGTTAAATGGTGCCAGAATAGTAACAACGTAAAAGAATTATAGAGGAAGCCTAAAGTAGCTCACTCGTGGGAACCTTCAATAGTTTTTGTCCGCTCTTAATGAATGAATATAGTTAGGGACCATCTAGATAGGATGGAAGGCCACAGTATAACAAGAATAGCGATGACTGAAATACCACAAACAACGGGACCGCATGGTAGACCACCGAAAAGATAGACGGACTGCTGGACATCTACGTCACAAGACAATTAAAAGGCAAAGTTAGGAAAGGACAGTATGCCCTAATACAAGAGGAAGAAGAAGCTTTTGGAAAAATGCCATCGCCCGCAGATGAGTTACTTTTGATCGCCCTGTTTGTTATAATTAAGGACAATTTACTGATTTTAGGACATAAATATATTTTCGTTGAGTGTAAACACCTTTTTAAACAATGTGAAAATTCAGAATTTATTTCGATACGTTTGTGGCAAATTAATCTAAACCAGAAACTTCCAACGAAATTGTCAAGTTAATTAAACAGTGTATTGGCGACAGTAATAATTGATGTTCATAATTTTTGTCCTTGTTTATTTGGTAAGTTGTACTTACAATACCTTATCTGTGCTGTGGCAATGAAACTGTCATTTGTTTACCAGTTGATGACGTAAGAAAGTAAGCATGAACTTTCCCTCAGGATGTAAATGAAGTTTAGCGACAATTTAGGTTACAAATTATTTAATTTTTTAATAACGGTTTAACTGGCAGTGGAAGAAATTAATATGCAACTAAATAGTATTGGCTAGTCTGGGTGTCAACTGAAACACTGGAGTTGCAAGTTCATTTGCGACTGACACAAATAACCATTTATTTATTGTCAAGGTATTCCCAAAAATCACCTTTTTTATGCATTTTTTTTTATTTCTTAAACAGTAACAGAACATTAACGACATTAGTTGTACTTTGTACGTGATAACCAAATTCGTAATATACTGCACAAATAACAACAGAGCGAGCCAAAAGTAGCCCATTCGTAGGAACCTTTGAAACCAATAGTTTTCGGCTGACATTAATTCACATACCTTATTGTCTCACAGTTTGAACTTTTGCAAAATATCATGTACTATCGTGTGAATCAATTAACAACATACAATTTTCTCGGAATACTACACGCTGATGGGTTTCTTTTTGATCACTCTGTATTTAATAGTTTTTTATAACATAAATATATTTTCCTTGGGTGTAAACACCTTTTTAACAAATGTGAAAATTTAAGAATTTAATTTGATACGTTTGTAGCAAATTAATCTAAAGCACTAACTTCCAAAGAGATTGTAAAATTAGCTAAATAGAGTATTCGCGACACGCCCAATATTGCGTGACAAAATTAACAACAATCTCACCTGTGTTGACTTAAGCTGATTTCGTGGCCGAAAGTTTTATTGCACAATTCACAGGCGAACGGTCTCTTTCCATTGTGCGATCTTCTAGCGTGAACTTCAAGTCCATGAGGTGTAGAAAACATTTTTTCGCATTTTATACACGAGTAGACGTCACCTAAGGGCATCATTCCGGGCCTCATAAGCAAGTGATGGTGGTGCGGATGCATCCCCGTGGAATTGTTCATAAAATGGTGCCTTAACCTGTAGAATTCTTCCGAGTGAGGCGAGGGGTATTGTCCCGGTTGCGCCCCTGATTGTCCGTTGGCCATCGCCGCCGCCACGGCGCTGAAATACAGCGACGTCGGTGTTGGTAGGAATTGACGTTCTTCGCCATCTTTGGGTGGGTATATACTTGACGGAATTATACCGGGATGTACGAAGTGCCTTGGTAAAAAATGATTGCCGTATTCTTGTGCCGATTTTAACTGGGCATCTCTTAACAAATCAACGAAAGGCGGATACAAATATGATCGTGTTACGGATATGGTTTCTTGATAATACGAGTCCAGTTTACTCTTCGGACGGTCCGGTCTCAAAAGAGCACTCACAGAAAACGCTTCGGATTTTTTAATAGGACTCGGACTTTTTGAAATTTCTGTGACAGAAGAAGGTAAAGGCGAGGGCGTCCGCGAATGCGGCGGCGAATCTACTTCTAACTCAGGCGACGTACTCGGAGATGGCCTCGGTGGTGAAGCTTCCCACTGATTGTCCTGATTAGGTCCCGGGGATAACATTTCATCGCCGCTCTGACAATTCCCAGTTATTTCATCTCGCGTCTGATAAAACTTAGAGTTGTTGTTGTTTAAATTTTGATCGTCTTCGACATCTGGTGATTTCGAAACCAATCGGCTTATCCCAAATTTAATCGGCTCTGTAATTAAGATATTTTTGTTAGACATTAGAAAACAATAGGAGAGACTGGTCGATGGTATAATGATGAATGGTTATTTTAGAAGCGAATAAAACGTAAATGTGAACGTTATATAGGGTGAAGAGGTCATACATCATTGTGTCCCCGCGATTTGTACGTTTCAGCGTTACTAAACTTGTCGTGAATACATCGTACGCTTTGCAGACATCCCTGTGGAGGTCAGGACTGGATTAAATTGCTTTTTAAAATGGAATTTTTAAAAAGTTTATTTACTTATTCTAATAGAAAAACATTATTTATTATTTGTTTACGATCCGAAGACTCATATGTTATTGCTATTCTAAAAGCCAAATTTAAAAAAAATCGTAGTATTTTTTAATTAAATATTTTAGGTTTTAATCATTAAATTGTAACCAATTAATTTCGTTTTTAGTTACTGTCTGCTTGCATTTTGAAGCTTGAAAATGGTGTTTTATACCTAAAGGTTAACTTTAATTTCGTGTTGTTATTATTATTATTATTTAGTATTTTGTAAACTTATTGCCACATCTTGTATGAAACACTCATGTTAATAAACAACTCAAATTTAAAAATTCCAAATACTTAGTAAAACACTGAGCTTTAAAAACGTTTAATACTTAAATTATTTAAAACTTGTATTACACATAGTTATTTTGTATTTTGTATACTTATTGTCACTGTTTGTACAAAATATACAGAATCAACTATGGGAATAAACAGTATAAATTAAAAAATTCCAAAAATAATTCAAAAACACTGACCTTTAAAAATGTCTAATACTTGAATTATTTAAAATTTTTATTATGTGTTTTTGTATCTTGTACGAGACACACAAAACTAACTAATTTAATAAATAATATAAATAATTGATTGAATCGACTTTTACTTGATGAAAATCCATAATGCGATAATTAAAGAAATATAAGAGCCTTGTACTCACAGTTACCATCTGAAGATGCCAACGTTTGGCGAAACAATTGTCATGGTACAGCAATAAAATTTGTGAAAAGCAACTTTCTATTTCTTTAATTATAGAATAATATAAATCCCAAAATTATAGAAATAATTGTGATAGCTTTAGAAGTCAAAGAGAAGAAAACTCAGTTTTAGAAATGTTTAATACTTGAATCGCTAAAACACTTAAAATTTCTTCTTTTTAAAAATCCCCAGTTTATAAGATTTCTAAAATTGGAATTAAATGACTTTAAAATTTGATTTTTACTATTTTTAAAAGTTTACAAGAATTTTAAATATTTTTATAAGACAGTAATAGTCTGGGAAGCGTTTATTAAATTTTTGCAGTATTTTTAGGGCAACCGAAACAATTATTCTGTATTTGCTTTTATTATGAATAAAACTAGCGTAGGACATGTGGGAAAATGAAAAAAAAAATTTTTTCATGTTAAAATTTAGTGTGCAATTGTCGTTAACATCACAGAAATATCAAGTCAAGAAATGAATTTATATTACAGATTGAACGTTTCCTTGGTTAACTGAAAACAATTTAATTTGTTGTAGTAAAACCACACTTTAATTTAAACCACTGAAGGCCCTCATTTTCAAAAATATCAAAATCAAACAGAAACCGCTGTAATTAAATGATCACCGAAGGTGATGTGTCCTAACTTGTCGTTGAAATCTCCCACGCTTTTATCGTTTTGCTGGTTGTTACATCACGTTTTTAAAGACAGATCACAGATATGGTCATATTTCTAGGTGTGTGGAATGGTGAAGTTTGATTACACATCTTATGTATTTTAAAAAGTAAATTTAATCAACATACTTGGCAAAATTATTGTTGCACTTCCAAAGCAACGATTTTCGAATCGGCTTATTTTCGTGAGTTCTTAAAACTTGAAGAGATGGATTTAGCAATTTAATGAAGTTGTTTGGATAATGCATTGCTGTTTTAGTTTGATAATAATATTACGTCTAGCTGAGCCTCAAATAAAGACAAAGACCGAACAAAGAATATTAAGTTAAGGTGGAAGTATCTTGATCGATACAACCTTGATGGAACTAGAGTTTTTGATGTGTAGTTTCCTGAGGACGAATGGTCCAAAACAAATGATTTTTAAATGCTTATTTATTGATTTATCTATTGATCAGCTTCATCAGACACATAAATGTCAATATAAATGTTTTAAAATGTTACAAATAGTAAAATTAATGATTGTTGAAATAAATTTGTTAAGATTGCAATCCTAATATCGCCTGATTTTTACAGTTTAAAAAAATTAATTAAATTTATTTCGCCAATCATTAAACCGTTCGTACATAGAAATATTCTATATAAAAACACCTTGTTTTATAAACAATATTAAATTCTGTGAATTTCGAAGACCTAAATTCTATCATAACGTATTCTTTGTATGAAGCACTCTGCTAAATTTATAAGTGAAATTTTCTTTCTATATTTGAAAAGATCCCTTAATACGTTCCTGTATCAGATTTGGAGTCGTGAACCTGTATCCGAAGCGTAACCAAATGTGCAATGAGCTGTATCGTGTTGTGCAAAGTGTAAATTGACTGGAGTCTCCAGGGTACGCACAACAATCCTGCCCCTTCAATTAATGTGACAATCTACCCCCTTCGCCCTTCACATTTGCTTCATCCAACAATGATGGCTATTTAGCGTATCTAAAATTCTCATCCTTCACGACGCCCACGTACTTTTTTATTCAAAATTGCAACAGTATTTTTGCACCAACTGATGCATTTTCCTAACGTTTTGCATACACATTGACCTGTCACTTGACTCTATTTCTATTAGAGCTCCCTGCCCGTCACGTGTTTACATAATATTTCAGTGTTCTTTCTTCCCCCTGACAAGAACGTTTATTCACTGCCTCGTCCTCAATGTAAAGCAACGTCTTCTCTCAAAACGTGCAAAGAAAGAACCCACGTTTGTTATTTGTTACTAACGTTTTTAACCTCGGGTCTTAAAAAGAATAACTTTATGGAATTTTCTGTTTTACAAGACTTTCATAACTTTTGATAACATAATTGGAACTTGAGTGATGTAGGTATTAACATATAGCAAGGTCCTTAATGAAATTTTGAGCTTTGGGGAGGACTGAAATTCTAACAATATTGCTTTTGGATATTCTTTTCATTTTTATCCTTTTTGTGTTATGATTGCAACAATAATTTGTTTAGAAACAATTATTAAAAATTAGCAGATTCTTCAGTGGAGAACAATCAAATCTATAGAATCATATGCTCTTTGGCAGAACAATTTTTAAGCATTTTTCTAATTTTAAATGTTTTGATTTGTTTTTAAAGCCCGTCATTTGAAACATAGTACTAATTACCTATTACTTGAATAAATGTTGTTATTTAGTTAGAAACAATTATTAAAAATTAACAGATTCTTGAGTGGAGGAACAACCAAAACTAAGAAATAAAATGTGATACTCTTCTACAGAACCATTTTAGGGCATTCTTTTAATTTCAAATGTTTTGGTATTGATTTGTTTTTTAAAGCCCATCATTCGAAACCAAATAATAATTACTTGTTACTTGAATAAATGATGTTATTTAGTTAGAAACAATTATTAAAAATTAACAGATTCTTGAATGAGGAACAACCAAAACTAAGAAATAGAATGTGATACCTACTCTTCTACAGAACCATTTTAGGGGGTTCCTTTAATTTCATAAATGTTTCGGTATTTATTAGTTTTTTAAAGCCCAACATTTGAAACCAAATAATAATTACTTGTTACATGAATAAATGATGTTGTTTAATTGAACAGATACCAAATTAAAATGAAAATTTCCAGCGTTTCAATCAAAAATCCAATTAAATTATTCCTAAACCGTTTTAAACGCAAACAAAAATAAAATCAAACTCATTCCATTCGACAAACAATCGCCCCGGATTTCAATTAAACACAGGTCCAAAAATCTGTAAATAACAGGTGTCCATCGCATTGTAATTAACGTTAATTCAACGAAAATCCAATCTAAAGCTGCTAAAAAATCTTTTTATGTTGAACGGGCGCGAGTGGAAAAAAAGTGGTCAAAAAAAGGGCAATTGATGAAGTAGTAACCTAATGCAGTTACGCGTTCTTATAACATAGCAGATGTCATATCGGAGCATGAATTATTCAGAACCACCCTTACATACTGCACCCTCTATTCTTTATATTACGCGTATCGTGTTGGGCTAAATGAGTGGGATAGTATTTACTGAACGGGAAACGACGCCACCCCTTAGAATTACCCCTGTTAATTTGGGTCATAACTTAATGAATCGTGAAGTTCTCATTATACTAAACGTTTATCTATGCTTTTTTATATAAACTGTTAAAAACGAATATCCTGTTATAATAATTTGAAGTTAAGAAGCCCAGTTATCGGGGTATTAAATTGCCTACTTTTAAGTTAATTTTAAAATCAAGTAATACATGAAACCAGTGATAAAGTTTCATTGTAGTTGTTGGGGCACTATAAAACTAAATTTCAAATAAAATTAGGCAAATCTATAACGTTTGAGTTTTAAGACTTTGTGTCATAATTTAAACTTTGAAAAACGTCTCTTACAGCTATTACATTCGTGGCTTTGCATAGTACATATTTTCAATGTGTCGGAGTAGTCGGAGGAAAACTTTGAGGTTTTTTCCAGGTATTTACTATTACACCTGGAAGCCATTTTATATCCTTAACAACAATGCTGAAACGCTTGGTATACATATGGTAAAGTAACTAATATATTTCAGGTTTCACTGATGATTCGCAAGCTGAAGTTTGCTGTTTTTAAATATTCTCTGCATTATCAATAATTATTAAAGCTTTAATGCTTGGTTTAAATCACTAATTTCCTTGGTTGCCATTGCTGTAGTAATTTAGTTTGATATATTTAACTTTTAGTTGTAACCTTGAATAAGTAAAAAATGGCAAAAAACTATATGGCGAAATATTCAAAAAGTATTTTCAAAAACCCTGCTAAAATTTTAAGTAAGTTCGACGCAAAAGCTGTTTAATGATTTATAAAACGATTGCTGTACAGATTAGACTTCAGCTTAATAGTTTCAAATAAATTTGAACTTGAAAACGTTCTGTTTTATATCGTTCTTTGCCGTGATTAAAGTTTCCAGTATTGTTGATTAAAGTTTAATTCAAGCTAGAGAGAGGTCTTAAGTAAATATTTTACTATTTACCTCAGTCTTAGAGATTCAGGTCGAAAAATAAAACTAATACATCGTTCAGTTTCGGCAGATGGTTTCTGCCTTTTTGAGGCATGCGTTAATTAGGAATGACATTATTTCATAAATTGCATATAGATATAGTGAAAAACTAATAAAGTTTAAAAAGGCTGAAACCGTCTAGCGAAATATAACTAAATAATATCATAGTTTTATTTTTGACCTTAAAGTCTAAGATAAAGTAAATTAAAGTAAAAGGTCGGGAAGAAAACGGAATCCAAGTATTTTCTGTTTTAATTACCAAATTTTTGTAACAAAAGACATAGTTTTTTTAATTAAAAATTAGGAGTGTTTGTATGCCGTTTGAACGTTCATAAAATTGTTGGTTTGTACCTAAACTTCTAATCTGAAATTCGTATTATTCTTATTTGGTAGGTATATGGTTATCACCATGTCCTGCACGAAACATGCAAAATAGCTACCTTACTAAGCAATGGAATTAAATAAAATTCTGAAAATAATTCTGTTCTAGCATTCAAAAATTAAAGAAAATAAAGCTGAGCTTTTAGTACTCGAAAAATTGCCTCTTTACGAGTCAAAATCTCAATGGTGTCTTGTAAAGAAAATTTGTTTTCAAAATGAAAGATTCCCGCAAATCAGGAACCCTGAAGTTGCAATCCTAAACATGTAACTTTAAAATTAAGAATTGTAAAAGTTAAAAGTCTCGAAATCTTTAAACTGCAAATATCCTGTTTAAGTTCCTGAACACTTTGCTTAATGTTTGAAGTATTGAAAACTTTTAAAAAGTTTAACATTTTTCTTTTTAGAATTCGGTAACTTTGAAAAATAAAAAAATCAAGAACTGTTTTTAAGAGGCAAATGTTAATAAAAATCTAAGCTTGCAGGAAAGAGGATTTCACTCAAGTTTCTTGAAATCTCAGAAAAACAAACGTCTTGTACTGCTATTCAAGTTCCAGTATAATTTAATACTTGCAGTATTAAACTGGTTCCGAAAGATTAAAGTTTTTCCTTCTAGAATTCAGTAACGTTGATATTAAGTTAAAGAATATTTCAAAAATTAAAAACTGAGGGCCATATTCATAAACAGTATTTAAAGTTAGTAGGGGTTTAGTAGCTACTAAACCAATATAATTAATATATGTTGCTATAGCAATTAGTAACATCTAACTTTAAACACTGTTTATGAATATGGCTCTGAATGTTTAATAAAAATCTTTCATTGTTACGAGGTTTTGTAAAGAAAATTTGCTTTGAAAATAAGAAGTGAAAAAACTTACTAAAAAAAAGCTCCCAAGTTTTAATTTTGAAAATGTGCATTTCATGACATTTTAAAATTTAACCTTTAAAGTTGAAATCTTCGAAATGCAATTACCTTCTTCTGCTTTTAAACTTCAAATTGAGACTAATCAGTCTCAAATTGAGAATAAACACGTTAAAATTGAGACAAAACAATCTGAAACTGATTAAACACATTTAAATTGAGAATTAACACAATCAAATTGAGAATAAACATATTAAAATTCAGAATAATAAATTTAAAATTGAGAAGCAATTGATGACTCGCATGTTAAGATGCTATGTATTCCCGGTGCTTCTCTATGGATGTGAAAGCTTAACCCTTCCATGGAAAAAAGAATTGGAGCCTTCGAAATGTACCTACCTATATAGGCGTATGCTCAAAATATCCTGCATACAAAGGATGACCAACTTGGAAGTACTTAATAGCATGAAAAAGCACAAAGAACTGTTGTTTACAGTTATAGAAAGGAAAACTCAATACCTAGCCCATATCATGAGAGGGAACCGCTACGAACTCCTTCGAATCATTATCGAAGGGAAAATCCAGAGAAAACGATCGGTAGGCAGACGCCAGAATTCATGGCTAAAAGATCTATGACGTTGGTTCGGTTGCACTTCAATCGACATCTTTCGTGTAGCGGTGTCGAAAACAATGCTAGCTATTTGGATCGCCAACCTCCAAATGGATAAGGTGTAAGAAGAAGAAGAAGTAATTCATTTTATTGTCTCAAATACAAAAATTAGTAGAAGTTGACTATATATGCATATTAAGTTATTTCAAATAAGATTTATACACCTATTGGCAGTTTTACCCTATTACCTATTATTTGTTTTCCAGTTCATGTTTTTTTTAAATATATGTTTTCCTATATTAATATTTTCTACATAGCTAACATGGAGAAAGTCAGTTTGGGGCAATTTTCAGCAACTGTACTTGCCTAACAAAAGTTTCATTTATAAAAATTATTGTTTATATATTTTTTGACATAATACTGATGAATTTTAATTTTCCGTTGTAATTTCCCCAATTTGAAGTTGTGTAGTTTCAATTTTAATGCGTATATTTGCAATCCGAAAGTGTCTATTCTCATTTCAATGCGTTTAATCAATTTGAAATAGATTATTCTCAGTTTGAATATGTTTAATCTCAATTTGATTGTGTTCATTCTCAATTTGGATGTGTTGAATTGAATTCAGATTGTTTCGTCTCAATTTGAATGGGTTTATTCTCAGTTTGAAGATGATTAGTCTCAGCTTGAAGTTGAAAAGGTGAAGAATATTCGGCGTATTCGCAGTATTAAAAATTTTCAGAAAGTTTAAATCTTTCTTCTGAGTTTCTGAGTTTCTTCAAGAGTTACAAGAAGTACGACGGTTTTCATAATCGACAGTTTCACTAATTAATAATTTGAATAATTTGAAATTTCCCTGTTAAGTGTCTTCTAAAGAAAATTTTCTCTTAGAATAATAAATTTTTGCGAATAATGGGCCCAGAAATTTCAAATCTGGCAGTGAATTTAGTGTTTTAAAAGTGAAATTTCTGTTTATTTGTTGACATTTTTGAAATGTAAATGTATTCTGCTATTATTTTATTTAGGTTTCAGAAAATTTCGAAAAGCCTGATTACATTGATTATTTTCAGAATTCATTAATAAAATTATTAAAGGTTGATAATTTTAATTATATAAATATAAATTTTCAATCTCCTTAAAATTCAGCTTAATTTCGATTTTAAAAAGATATCCAAAAAGCATTGCATTTTACATTAACTTAGCGATTTCTTCGAGGAATTCATTTCTTAATTATTTCTTTTGAATTTTAAGACATAACTACTTGTCTGTGTGCTGCAATGTTCCTAGGGTGAAAGTGGAAGAATCCCAAAAATATTAGTTCTTACAGTTTTAATTTGTGTGGAGGTTTTTTTATGAAAACCGCGGTTATTTTACACTCTTTCAGTGATGATTTTAGACTCGAAAGCCAAGGAAAATGTTTAAAATCAGGGACCAAACCGCAAATAATTGGAAAATCCTTGAAAAACAAGAATCTGAAATATTCGACACTGCAATTGGAAAGTGTAATAAAAGTTGATTGATTAATCAGTATTTGAAAGTTCGTGAACATGTCAATTCCAATCATTAGTTAGTTAGTTTCGTATAAGTAGAAAGAGGCTGTACAGTGCATTTATATTTTTTAGACTACAGTAAGTCATGTTATGAAGACTGAACACTTATTGGTTATAAATCTGTTATTAGTAAAAATTACTCTAAACTAATAGGAAAGTTATGATTATTTTGACAGAGAGCTTGCTTTGTACAAAGCTGTTTGAACTTAAGAAAATATGTTGAACAACTGATATTACCAACACTGATTTAACTAAGACAAAGATTAAAAGATAACAACCAATACATTAAACAGTATGGACGGAGCAAGCCAAGGACCACGATGGGCTGTTAAGGCTACGGATAGGGTAGGATTTAACTAAGAAGCGAATGGAATATTTACCATTTCGTTTGGCATTTAGTGAAAAATGTTATGACAGTTAATAGTTTCAGATAGATTCAGCGGTAAAAAATTCTCAATTCTGAAAGGCGAGAGTCTTCAGACAGCAATTTTTGGAAAACTTTGAACCGTTTTGAAAGAAAATTTATAAAACTGTGTTCAATTATGTGTACTTTAATAACGTATTCGTTCACTATAAACGAATAAAGCAACATTTGGCAACAAAGCATCATTCTTATAATTCAGTATAAGACGAACAATGTTCAACCAAATATGCTGAAATTGTGGGAAACTACTTTTAAAATGAGGAGTAAACAGTGTATAGGCCATGAATTATTTTTATAGAACAATATCGGTTTAATTTTCCTTTTTGTTAATGCAAACTCATACTTGAACTGTAAATTATTATTTTGTGTTTCAAGAATTAAGAGTAGTTTATTACAAATTCTGTAAATATTGTTCAACGTCTTCTTAAAAACTTATTTAGGATATATAAAACTCACTACCCTGATAAGTCAATACAAACAAAGTGAAAAAACGTTTAACAATTAACAAATATTTGTTGCAGGTGAGAAAGAACCAGTAATTGAATTAATTATTGTTAAACTAAAAGGCTTTTAGATGTTCCTTTAAAGCATAGGTTTAGTTGATTTTTACCTTACTTCTTGGGCACCCTTTATGGTACTCATTTCGTTGTTTTAAACAGAACTATCGGGATTTTGATGAAATTATAATTATTTTTGAGTATTTAACTTCTTTTAGCTATTTTCGGGGATATTCGATTTAGTTTGCCATCATTCTTATTATCTTATTATTGTAGCAGTCGTAATATAGAATTCCTATATACAGATACCTAACCAAACTTAGAAAATCAGGTGGGCTGAAAGTAGGGCCAGCAAATTTTACGATGGCTGGCTAATATGCTAATTTATCGATAATTACACTCAAAACAATCGAATTCACGAATTTTTCGGTCAACTTGCCCTTAGATTGGCATAAGGGTGGGTCAGCCAATTTTTAGGTGAATCTTTGCTCGCTTAGGCTCTCATCAGTACCTAAACCGTTTACGCTTTATGTTTATATTAAGATAAAGTTATACGATTTTTATCAAAATTCTACAAGAGAGGAGACTTTTATGTCTAAAATCGTATCAGATTTTTAAGTACGCTCTGTATATTTAAATTTTAAAATTTCTGTTCTAAGTGCTGCAAAACGAACTTCACGTTCTGTTTAAGCCACCCCAATTTACAAATTTTCTACGTTTCATTAGTTTAATCCTTTGATGACAAGAGAGGCGTTAAAAGACCCTCATTTTAATGGTCTTTAAATTGCAGCCTTTCTACCTGATTTACATATTTATTAGAATGATCTTAAATCCTTTTAAAGATATTACATTAAATCCTTAAGTTTGGGGGTTTTTACTAAATTTTTTAATTCACACACCTATTAGAGGTTTATCGTATATCAGTTCCGAAAACCAATTTTTGAAATTGTCTCCCGTATTTACTAACAAATTGCTGTAGAAATACTTGATTATTCAGTCGACACGAAACCGAATAACGTTATCACGAATTCTGGAAAAATACAAACCCGCCAACAAATACAGAATTTTTGATTTGTTTTGCGTTCTTGTAATTTACTATATAAACAGAACTGAAAAAGATTTAATGTTCAGGAGTCGCCAGATAGAAAATTATTGCTTTTGTGTTTGCTCTCTGAAATGAAAATTGATTAATTATTAAAAAATAAGAGATTTTCCTATTCACGTAGTGTATGTGTTTGTATGTGCTATGGCTAAATACACAAAACCAAAAACAATCCTCAATATTTGCAGTCACAGCGGCAAACACTGAGTTCCATGCACGCACAACCTATTCACAATATTTGTATTTATTTACCATCGATCATAATCTCTTTGAGCAGCGTGGCTCACGGAAGAAGGGCAAACAGTAGACTTCCGGTTCACCGTTCTTTGTTAAAGAATATTTATTTAAATATCATGTGGCAACCTTTAATTACGTGACCTACCTTATTTATTTTAATGTTATAAAACTGCAATGTTTATCGGTTAAGGTAATTAAAAATTTATATTTCATTTTTTTAAATAATTTATGGGTAATTTACAGAATTGTTGAACAATGTTGCAACGTTGTGTTAAGTTATGGTTTACTGAGGAAAATAACTAAATAACCTAGGCGTTTGTTTGTTTGTTTACATAAATAATTTGTAGAGATGGTTGTCTACACCAGAAACTGAAATTATTTTAATTAAAATCTGTAATTTAATATTGTTTCTGACCTTTGTGGCTCATTAAATGGAAGATATTCCACCTAAATAACAATATATTTTTTAACAAAACTTCTAGTACCAAAAACTTAACTTTAAGAACATTGCTTAATTATTTTCCATTAATTTTACAGCACAACAACCACTTAATTTCTAGAATACTTCTCTTAAGCTGATAGTTATCCATAACAAGCAGGAGTAGTTGTCAAACAAGGTTTACATTTTGTAGAAATACATCGAACCTTTATTTGATTTTGAAAACCAACACTCAAACAATCATTTCTGTTAGATTAAAAGTGATTTACAATCCGTGAAGCAATTCGTCATGTTGACATCGATATCTGAAATCCCTGCATTATCAGTCCTTTCATCGAGCCGCTATCTCGTATAACGTCTGGATAGCTAATCCCTGCCCGCACACATATCAAAATCTTATATTGACTGTTTACAGCTGATATAATACGTTTGATTTCGTTTTTTGAAACTAATTTCTACAATCTGCAAATTCCGTAGTGGAAGATTATTATTTTTTGCGCCTTTTAAGAAAAATATGTGCCAGATTTTATCGTTGGTTGATAAGCGTTCTAGATGTTAAACAATTTACATTCGAGAATAGAACACCGTCGTATTGAAACCCTCACTGATTTAATCAAAATAGCCTGATACTAATTTAATCAAGCATAATTTGACTTAGGTTTTTTTTTGTATAAACAAGCAAGAATATCCCAGCAATAAAATTTTTATTGAGGTTTTGTGAAGGCTATATAGATAAAGCCATAATTTATGGCAGCATAATCTACGATTTTTGTTAATAATGATGAGCAATATTATAGCAATAAAATATTAATATTGACAAATATTAGTGTCTCCTAGATACAATAACAAAAATTCGAACGGTCTGAGGTTTATTGAGGTATCATTAAACTTAACTATCACTTTTATGCATTGATCCCCGTTTCAGGTTTATTAAATTCCTCGAATTAATCTGTGCAATAAAGTGATTAACTAAATACGGTTATTTATTTGTTAGATGTTCGATTTTAACTTGTGCGGATATCTTATCAATCTGTGAAGGTTTTTAATTGTTTTTAAATTTATTATTTTTAATTTGATAGAGTTTTGTATACTTTTCCAAGAATTAAGCCACAATTTAACACTTAAGCATAAGCTCTTTAAAGTAAAGCCACAAAACGCAGTGTAAATAAATAATTAACCCACCAAACAATTTTAAAAATTAATTCAACAGTTTAACTAACACTAAGGGCCACCTAGTAGTTTTAATATTTAAATTCAAGCGCTACCATTTCAAGTTCGAAAAGGACGTACAAATCTACTTGTGAGGCCTACGACGAGAGCACGAGCCTCCACTTTACCAATCGGGAACAATTATCCACTTACCCTTTGTCGGGATATCGTTAAGAAACTTGATAATTGGGTCACAATCATGTTAATCAATCATTTTAAAATCTTCAACATGGGCTTGTTTAGCAGATTTACCTTGTAAAAGCAGGGGAAACGGTCTTACCGTGTGATTTTTCCGGTGGGTTTTCCGTGGAATTATGATTTGTGGAAAGGTAGCGAGGACCTCCGGGAAGTATTGGTGATCCCCATATACTTCTGCAGTACGTTGCAAATCCTGGTGGTGATGGGTATTGAAGGGGTGAATTAGGGCGGTCATTTCCGATTCCTGAAATAAAAGTTTAAATAAATTAAGTGGGAATGCATCAGGTATTTACGTTCAATTCATAACCATTTATGTTGGTAAATTAAGGTATCTTGATATGACACCTTTATGCATAATTTATTTTACAAGAATATGCCAATTATTTGTTCTAAATTCGAAACCTTTGCGTTAAAGATTACCCAAATAAGGAAATGACAATTAAAATGTTGCATCACTTACTTGCCTTGGGAACGATTTACTTTAGAGAGATTTAAACAGTTTACCTTTTTGCATAAAAAATATGAGGAAATTGTTTTTTTTTAAAGTTAAATTTGCCATAATCTTAAGTATAGCAAGAGCGGATTATCGTATGTCATTCTAAAAAAAATTGTTTCTCTAATTTACTTACGAATGTTTGGAAAACTTCAAAATTACGAAATGAATACTTTGACTTGGACACCCTGTGTCTCTTTCAAAATTAACTAAAGTAATCTTAGGTGAATCGTAATATTTTGACTGTTGCACTGTGTCGCAATGTTTAAGGATCACCCTGTACTGTACATTTACAACTTTTATTTTGTATAAATAATGCATCTTGGAATTCAGGGCAATTGTTGACGCTTAAACGTATGTCTTAACTTCAATCACATCTAAGTAATTTGTGTGTCAGAACTCAATCAGTTAAACCAAAGAGCTTGAAATTATTATTCTCTGGTTAAACTAAACCAGCACCCCATTTTATAACGAATTATCATTGATAGAGTTGATGCCAAGATATTTGGAGTATTGGAGTGGCATATTTTGAAATATTGAACATATCTGAGTATATCAACATCTTTGACGGTATCCATGAGGCATATATTTTACTTTATATACAAATATCAAGTGTATTGTATAAACGTAAGGAATCATATTTAAACTATTATGAAATTAAAATAAAAATTTAAAGAAAGAGCATGGAATATTAAAGAAAGATTGTAAGAATGTAGAAATTCGAAAGAGGTGAAAAGTGTGTAGATTTTTTACTAAAAACTGCAAAATCTCAAAAAATTAATTTGAAACTTCATACTTCGCCGATTTATTTAAATATTTGTAGATTCTTTAGACTTTAGAGTATAAATTTATTAGCAAAACTCTCTCTCTCGCATGAATCACCAAAAGTTTCTGTAACCTAAGCGAAATGTTCTCAAAATTTTAGTTCAATTTTCAATATTGAGAATTAAAAACTTCCGTCAATTCATTATTAAAAATTAATATCAATTTCGAAATTAATATTCCATAATTTGTTTCTTATTTTTTATTTCCTTAAATTACATTTTAGTAATTAAGTATCTGTGGTTGATTTTTTGCATCTTAGTTTTACATAAGTTTAGATGATAGATAGAAACAGGGGCGGATTGTCATATAAGACTAAAACATATTTAAAAGTATAGTTCTATTATTTTTCAATTATTATATAATAATCCAGTCCCGAGTTGCGGTAGCTAGGTACCCCTCCCAGTCCAGTACGGTCAGGAAAGTTAAGCATCGTTGGAATACGGGGACCGCGGTCACTATGAGAGAGTAGACCAAAAACCAACCCCTCATTAAAAATGAGAAGAAGATTTAAAAAAGTGCAAAGAATAAGGGAAAGAGCGAGGTCTTTGCCCTAAATAGGGATATACAGGCTCGTAATAATAATAATAATAATGATATAATATATTTTGAAATGAATTTAAATGGTAAACATTTAAAACAATATTTTCATTATTTTTCTCAGAAAACAGAAATATTAAATATAATCAAGTTTCAGTCCTTTAAGGGTCCTTAGAACGTCTGCTTACGTTTCTTAATGGCTAATCCGCCCCTTATGCTTCATTTTTACGTTGCTTTTAAGTTGTTAAATATTACTTTTTAATTACTGGGGCGAGTATCTACATCTCGTATTTAAAGTTGTCTTTAACTAAAGTCATGTTTACACGTAAAACAATACATAACATAATTTTAATATGTAGTAAGTAAAATAATAAATATATGAGTGTTTTAGAAAAGCAATATTTCTATGAAAAATCTGATTAGTTTAGATTATGCAACGATTATTATTAGCCCTAAACTAAATATTTAAAGACTATAATTTACCCCAATTTGTGGGAGAAAATTAAGTTCGATGTTAATATATTGAAAAATTACCTACTAACATTCGTTGTATTCTCGAAACTAAACCTAAAAATTTGCAATTTGATAAAACTTTTTAAATAATACTGGGTTCGTTCAGGTGGCTACATAAAGCATTTATTCACTTTTATTTTTATTTATCAAGAACAACAAAATGCTTTTAATTTAAACTTTTAAATTAAACTTCTGAAATGTTTAAAATTTATAGAATTTAAATTAAATTTGAAAAATCTAAAGAGGTGAGCGCTTTATATACAGATTTCTTAAACTTAATTCAAATTTATTAGAATTATTTCCTCAAACTATTCAGTCCTTGATAATTGCAAGTTTTAAATCCGAGAAGTTCTAACACTTTGTGAAATCTCAAGTCTAAATTGTATTTACGTGTAGGGAAATTAAAATTTGGAGCTCACATTATGCAAAATGTCTGAACACACCACGAAATTTCGTTTAAAATTTATTTTCTCTTTGTCCTTTTAAAGCATTCCGCATTTTATTTCAAGCCAGCAGGGAAATATTATGAATTTATAGTCACCTAATTTAATGCTTATCATTACTCAGTTCAATAATTATATTAAATATACAATATACAAGAGAGCTAAGTAACACTTCGGAAACCTAAGATAACGACATCAGAGGCTTCAAAAGAAACGTTGAAAACTGTTTGTAATATGCAACCACTGATTCATAATTCATAATAAACAGCAGTTATAGTGATTATCTAAATAGTAAAATCTGATAACCACATCAGACACTAGGAACTACTATTTAACAAACTCAAATTCAATAAGCTGAATTAATGTTGAAATATTTGTATACAGAAAAATATCTTCACGAGAACGAATCTTTAAAAATTCAATGTTTAAACTTCTCTTTAAAAAAACCTTAATTGGTTAGTATTTGAAACTTAAAAAACTGTTTTAAATATTTTAGATTACTTGTTAAAACAGGATTCCAGATTCAAGTGTGAAAATCTTTCTGCATATGTAAATGTAACAGGTGTATTCGTTACTTGAAAATTTTCAGTAATAATATAATAAGTGCATAAAAAATTATCGATAATTTTAGGGAAATGTGCATGAAAGCAAGTTGGGCTGAAAAAAGCACGAATGCACGAAGTGCATGAGTGCTTTTTTCTGCCTCAACTTGCTTGAATGAACATTTATCTAAAATTATAAATAATTTTTATGCACGTATTATATTTGGTAAGAAAATTTCATAAATCAAAATATTAAACTGGAACCATTTTGACATTACTTATTCATTGTTTGAACAGCATAGGTGATTTGATACTTGGCGTGATTGCCAAAATTAAGGTATTATTATTATATTAACTTAAATGTCAAAAAATTATCAGCAGTTGCACATGTGCAATTATCGATAATTATTTGACAAGAAAAATTATCGAGTAATTAAATTTTGTTGAATGTTGATTGGTTAAAATAAAATCATATCTAGAATGTGATTGGTTGTTTAGGTGACAGTGACAGATGTATGAAATTTTCTATTAAATTTAGAACAGAACGTTTTCCAAATTAAAGGTTTTTATGATGATAATTATATTTAAATACAAAAATATCTCCAGCTTCCATTAACATAAAGCAGCTTTAAAATATTCAGTGGAATACGAAATCTACCCGGATCAGCAAATTTCAAACCAATTTCGAATTTGAATTCTGTGGAAAGTTGGACTTTAAACTTGCATGCCTGTATGTATTATCGTAACCTCTTATACCTTTCGGTATTGAGGAAAATCTTACTTTAGAAAATTCAAAAATTTAATTGTTTTCATGCCTTTAAGTTTAAATGTCAGAATTTATGAGGAAAAGCGAACCGCCCTGCGCTTTTGCACATGTAAAATTTCAAAATTAAAACCCCAAATTTTAATGAAATACATATATCGATTTTAAACCGGTAAGTTAATATGTAGCCCCTTTGTTCAATTCTGTTAGCAAGATGCAGAAGGGTAACGGTAACTCAACTTGACAATCAAACCAGAGGCAGCGGTTTTATACCGGCTATAACCGGTCAAGCGTGTAGGACGAAGATGACGATTGGTCAAGCGTGGAGGGGGCGGAGCCAGTAGTGACCGCAGACTTCCAAATGTCTGATAGCTAATAACCAGTGTCACGATTCAAGTTGTTGGGGGTCTTAATGAAATTGTTTGAAAAAACTTCGATCATCGCCAATGCCCCTTATTTTTTCAACAAGAAAGTCCGTGAGGCCATTGAAATCACTCCCCTTAAGAAAGTGGGCGAAACGTTGAGTTCTTCTGTCTCAACAATGACACGGTTCCAACCCGGAAGACGTTCTGTTAATATCTTGAATTTTTAAATTTTTAAAGAAAATACCGGAAGTTTGAAAGCTTTTCAACAAATAAATATAAAGCTAATTCACTTGAGTTACGCAGGTACTAGTTTACTTAATTTATTTCAGATTAGGAATAAATAAAATCTAAATTAAATAATAATTCTAATTGCAATGGAATACTAATGAATCCTAAAAACCATAAAGGTTTAAAAACCAAATACCTACTTATTTCGATAACTTAGAACCTTCAAGAAAGACTACTGAGGACGGAACGGTCGGAATACCTATTTGGTGTGTTATAATTCATTGTTATTTTCGGGGTTTCATTCAAACTAAGTTTATAAAAGAAACAGTAATCCTGGGAAGTTAAATCGAACCTTAGAAATTCAAAAACATAATTTACAAATTTTGGATTTTGACTTGAGTTCCAAAATTGATGCTTCAACCCTTATTTTAGAAAATTTTATTTTAAAAAACTTGACTTAACAACCCAACCCAAGAAAGTTAATTTCAGAAATTTAGTTTTTACAAAATTGCTGATTCCTTCCTGAATACAATTTTAAACCAACCAGGCCACTGCCAAAATCGAATTGGTCTACTGCGAAAGCAATAGGCATGGGCATGGGCGTTTTAATTATTTATGTATGTTCCTCAACATTGACATTGAAAATAGGTACATATTTTCCTTTCAACTGTACATTAAGCCTTGGTTTAAATAGTTTTAATTGTTAATTCTATGTTCTTTGTTTAAATTTGATAAATATTTGGATGTGATGAAACGCTGCTGAATTCTAAAAACCACAATAAGTTATTAAAATCAGATACGTATTTCGGCAACTAGTTTTAATTTGCAATGCATTTTAACGCATTATGAAAATTATGCATAAACAAAACATCACCTCTGCAGGATTTGAACCACTGATCTTCGGCTAATAGTTTTAATTTAATAATAATTAACTTTCACTGCCGTAATATTCCAGTAATATTTCTTAATAACATTTAAAAATAAATATTTGGTAATATTATTAACATGTAAAGACAAATCGACGGTAGGGCAAAATCAGAACGTCGTCGGTTAATTACAAACGTAATGCACATCCAGCTATTTCCTACACAACAATTAAGCCTATTATGTGCCCCTTATCGGATCAAGTTGCTATTAACAAGCTGTACGAGTCAGATCTAGTATTATTTCTGAATTATTAATGAGGTGCTTTTTGTAATCTTCCAGGAAACGTTTTGACGTTTCATTTCTCCAAAAATTCCCAAACGTTTCAAATCCATTAACATTAATTTTTTTTTCTTAATTAAAGCTTAAATATTCTCGGTACTCTAGCGATTACCTTGGGATTTTTGAATTAAAATATAAAATTTAAGCAGAATTAAGTGAAAATTGTTGTAAGACGACTGGTACTTATATATTTTAATTAATCAACAGTTAATAACTGCAACAAACGAAGTGTTTGTAAGTTGAAACTTAGTTAGGAAACAGTCGTTGGAAAGATGACGGAATTTACAATCAGAAAAAAAATAGATATTCAATTGCTTGCCAATTGAAAGTAACGAGGATTATTGAATTAATTAATGGTAAATTGTATTTGTTTGTAAGTACTGACTTGATTTAGCATTGCTAAACTTGTACGATGTATGATGTGATAACTTCTGTGAGAATTTAGCACAAGTTCTGTATTAAGCATAAATTTCCGTTGATAATTTAATTATGATATTTCTATATCTTATCAGAATGACTTTGATTTATCAGATAAAAGAATCGAATCTAATAACTTACATTAATAAGATAACTAAATGAAGTAGAACGATATTTGTTTCTTCGATTTTATTTAGGAGCTTTGGTGCTCTGCCCGCTGATTTTGTCAGCCTTAAAATTTGTACGAATTTGGCGATTTTATAAAAAATTAACCCAGCTAGCACCTTTGGAACATAAATCTCAAAGTTTAGATTTTTAGGAACAGATTCGAAGATATTTGAAAAGTAAATCAAAATAAATCAAACTTTAAAGAATTTATTTTTAGTTAATTAGTTTAACATTTGGGTTTTAAAATAATCCCCGACATTTTCGAAATTGTGGAGGAGCTTTCTAACCGTTAAAAATTGTTTCCCAAAAGGTATTTCAAAAAACCTAAAATTGCATTAATTTGAAGAAAACCTGTTTTTCTGAATATTACATTTTTTCTATGAAAATTAAAACGGTTTGTATTGTACGTCGCCGTTTAAGTCCTTTCTTAAAAGCGCAACAAGCTTACTAGATTAAGGTAAAAGGCATTAAGTAATCAGAAGGAAGTTAGCGTTTTGCTGTCCATTTATTAAACAAAAATCTTGAAGTCAAAGTGCAAGTCACGACTGAATCATGCAAATCAGGAGCGCGTGTAGGAAGGGAACGTGCCTGATAGTGAAGATCGGAAATAACATATTAATGTGTAATTGGCTTCAGTTTGTATGATTTGTTCTATTAGCCCTAACTGACGTCATTGTAGGCGCCAGCATTTTTCAAGCGCACAGGTCTGCAAGTTCTGATTTTAAAACGAATTCTTTTCAGGCGTCAGTGGACTTTTTTCCTCTTTAATTAAGACCGAGATGATAGCCACAAAAGTACCTAAAACATCCTGTAAAACGCATGCCACTCGTAGTTTTTAATCTGAATCATTAGAAGAATATTAAATTGCGAGCTTCCGTTTGCTGATATTAAGTTGACTGTTGGTAACAGTGATTCATATAACTATTTAATTAAAAGCCAAACAAACACTTTAAATTTATTGCCTTTCAAGTTATTTTGGAGATAAGTCTCGTAACGGAATTTAAAATAACCGAATCCTTATTAATTTATATATTTAGAATTATCGACTTTTCAATTTGTTTGGCTATAACGGAAACACAACTAATCTTAATAAAATCCATTAACAACGCGAAGAGTTTTCAACAAGACGGTGTTTCAGATGTCAAAAATGTTACTTGCTCTCTTTGGAAATATTGTCAGTGAAAGATGTAGTTCTACTCTTTGATATTTCGAAGTCGAACATAGCATGTACTGAACGAATTCCAATTTTTGATTACCCTAGGTTTGTATTTAAAATGGAGTAGCAACATAATCCAAAAATATACAAATGAAGGGCATAATTACTTGTGCGTTTTATAAAGTATGATCAAAATTTCTGTTCATCAAGTATGGCCGTGGAAGTGCAAACCAACGCCTTTAAAATTGGCTTACATATAATATTAAATGTGACAGCTGTCAAAAAAGATATGTGAGCCAATTTTAAATGCGTTGGTTTGCACTTCCACGGCCATACTTGATGAACAGAAATTTTGATCATACTTTAGTTTCTTCAGGTTTTAACAATAATTTATTAGAAACAATGGTTTGACATCGTAATAATTTCAATTTTATTCTAACTTCATCTCATTTTATCTCATCTCTCGTGGTTTCGTTTTATCTTTTATTTCATCTCCTCTCGCTTAGTTTCGTTCTACCGATTTTCCATGTCCTCCCGGCTTATGTTATAATTCTGTCTAACATTAAATATAACTCAGTATTAATTGAGAATAATTATTGAAGCAAATGAGAATTTATCAGTTTTGGAAACTGTAAATAAATATTAAAGATTTTGTTGATTATTTTTGAAACAGTCCTGTCAGCCAATCATAATGAGAAAAAATTTCAAATCGACCAATAGCATCAAAATTACACTGACAATTTTTCTAGTAGCTGATTACAGCGACAATTTTTTCACGTTGTTTCATTGGATCTTTGTTCAAATAAATGCATAAAAAAGTTAGCTTTGACTTGGTTGTTAAGGTAGCGCAGCCATTTGTCTCAATACAAACATTAAAAATTCAGCACTATCATCATTGTGTAGTAGTTTAAAAAATAATCACGCCGAATTACATTCGTGGTAATAATTTTTTTTTGATAATTTTAACTAGATTAGCACTCATCTTTATTGCTATTAGGAAATTCCATAGCAATAAAGATTCGTGAATCTAGTTAAAATTATCAAAAAATTATCACCACTTGTGTAATTACTGTTGATAATATTTGGAGTTTGTTTAGAAACACATGTAAAAATTAGGAATGCTTTTTCGGAGGGGTTTGTTACTGGAACAGCTTTTCTTGTTTATTTAAGACAGTCCGGAACGTTTTCAGTTCTCTGTAAAGACAATTTTAAGTAGGTATTCTAAAGCAGTTCAAAGATTGTTAAATGCATTACAAGACAATTTGAGAGTTCCCTGCGTATTAACGTGGTATAAAGGATTCAGAGAGAGTTCGAGGCAGTTAGAGGCAGTTTAAGGTATTCTTAAAGAATTGTTTAAGAGGCATTTTTAGCCAGTTCTGAGATAGTGGGAGGCATCCCAAGATATTTCTTAGATTGTTGAATATGTTTCGAGACAGGTCGAGGTATTCTATTCTATTCTAACACAGGTCTAAAGTATTTCAAGGCAACTTAGTGAGAGTAAACAGTTAAAGGTCTTAATAGACAGTTCGAGGAAGTCTGAAGCATTACAAGCTAGGTATTCTTAAAGAATTTCTGAATGTTTAAGAGATAATTCAGGGTAGTTTCCAAGAGTTCTGAGACTGTTTGAGGAGTTTAGTGGTATTCTGAAACAGTTCCGTTTTGAAACAAACCGAGTCAGTTTGACGAGTTTAGATAGAGCTCAAGGTATTTCAAGACAGTTCTGAAACATTTTGCTCCATTCCAAAGTACTGAGTGGGGGTGAATGGCGTTTCGATGTAGTTCAGGAACAGTTAGAGGTAATGTGAGGCGATCCGAAGCAATTTAAGGTTTTCCTAAGGAATAACTAAGGTATTTAAGTGCCCATTAGATGCAGTTTAAAGTATCTTCGAGGCATTCCGACACAATTCTGAGACAGTTGCGGAAATGCGATCCAGTGTAATGCTTAGATAGTCCAAGGCGTTTAGAGACAATTCAAGCCAGTTTTATGAGAGTTTGAAACATTTTGGGACTAAAAATATTTCTAATAAAATTCTCTAACAGCGCCCCATAATCAGATCATCGAAATATGTGTGTAAACAGTTTTCAACAAGACGGTGTTTGGGATAATTTTGAACAGTTTGAAACATTTCCAGGCAGTTTAAGGTATTCTTAAAGAATTGTAGGGCTGTTTAAAGAACTTCATGGCAGTTGTGCCAGATTATTTTTGAGTCAGCTTGGCTGAAAATTTAGTAATAATTATTGTTCATTTTCGAATTTTCAAAAGCAATCTTCAACCTAGTCCAGGAATTTTAAGGACATTCTGAAACAGTATGAAAGAAAGGCAGTTTTGTGTCGTTAAACTTCAACTCTGATCAATTTAGCTACGAATTTCCTTTAAGGAGCTTTCTGTTGCTAACATTTTGGGAAATATTTCTGGGTATTGGTTAGGAATTGTAGCAGCGGCTGTTAAATTGGGAATACTTTGAAAAATTGCGTTTGTAGTGAAACTTCCTAGGAAATATTTGGTTTATTAATCTATTTTGACTTTATCCGAATATTTAGTCCTAAAACTTTTAATGTAAATTGGTTGAGACCCACCTTTTTAAATATTCCCATTGTTTAAATTTATAAATTTTGTTTTCATGGTTAGAACCCTCTAGGATTCCTAACATAACCCAGTATTTGAATTAAATAGTTCTAGAATTAATAACAATAGATAATTGATAGAAAATAACGACAATAGTTTCCTTAAAGTTCTAATATTTATTTTGCTTAGAAAATTTTCAAAAGTTACAGCTTTTTGAATATTTTTACATTAAGCCTTTTTGTAATTTTATATATTTATTTCTTATAATTTTTTGTTGGTGTCTTTGTTAAGCAAATCGCTTAAGGACTTCTGATTTCTAAAAAGAACGCATTCTTTTAAAAGCTCAGTTCCAAATGTGGTCGATTCTCATTTTATAATTCGACACGAAATTGTCACGATTTTTATGGAATAACAAATTAGATCCAAATTTCCTTTTCTTAAATTACATTAAACATTTTTACCAATTGAATTCGAGCGTACAAAGAAAAATACTAAATCAATTTTGAGCCGGGTAGAAGTTTTTCTGACAAATTTCAAATCTTTCTAAAAACTTTTTTACTGTTTTACGGAACTTGATTTCTGTTCTTGTTCAGAACAGCCAGCGGGAGTAGCTCGATCGTAATTATGATTTGGTGTCAGGTGATACGAGACGTCTCTTGGGAGATAAAGCACTAAAGCAGCGCAGTCGATATTGGATTTATTACTGAGAGATTTCTGGGGCTCGTTCGTCTACTGAAAGATTCAACTTTCGGAAATATATCGCCTTAACTCAGATACTTTGCCTGAAATATTTATGGCGTTATCGAACTTTGACTACTTTCGGACTATATTGATTATAGATTATACTGAAACAACAATAAAAACAACATAAATCCAGAAGTATAGGGCAGAAGCTGCTTGATGGTTTATTATATAGGAGGTCTATTTTGCTGAAGCTTTGGGCTTAACAGCAGGTTGGTCAGTTGGTGCTTCGCATGCAAATCACGGCTGTGGATACCGTAATTTGACGGGAGTGTCCTAACCCGAATTTCTCACGCAAGGGTTTTCAGAAAACGATATTTTAATTGGAATAATTAAGATTTCGTTTATGATTCTTATTAATATTAAATGAAACTAGAAAAACACAATAGGAAAATTGATACAAATGGGTCTGTCGGCGGAACATCTAAGGAGTTTAATGGGTATAACAAATTTTGCCGTCAAAGGATTTATTTAGTCAGCTGTATTTTGGACAATTAAGAATGTTACTCAGCTCCTCTTGATTGTGCCAGTGCTTCGTCATAAATTGGGCTTAACTTCTGAAACGTAGAAGGAGACAGTAGGTCGCACACATGCACATAACCCTTCCGTACTACGAGAATTCCAAAAATGAATGCAGCAAGTCCATTTGTATCAATTCATTTCTCGGTAGACCAACGAATTCCTACTTTTTTTGTAACAAAAACCGACGCCTGCAATCGCAAGTGAATCATGTTCATTCTACAAGTAGATACAAACTTTTTTAACCTCACATTAATTATGGGATGCATAACATCTGTCAAAAGGGAGTTTTGGAAAAAAGAAACGAGTCGACATAATTATTTTATGACGCAAGCAAACGAAAGTTAAATCTTAATTTCTTGTATCACTGTCTGTCTTTTCCGATGTAAATGCGTGTTCATCCGGGAACAATGACTTAATGTACAGCATATGCATCCTTTTTCGTGCTACAGATCATTTACTTTTCGCTTTACTTTTAATACTCCGTGTAACTTACACCGAACACATATGCGCATTCGTTGACCCGAAGTGTAAAAACTCAAAAAAATGTCACTGTACATCCGACATGTGGTACACACTCAGATTTATTTTTAATTATTATTCTCATAAAGAATTTTCTTTTTTTAGTTTATTTCGTTATACGACCCCGTTCCGTTTGTTAAATGCAACGTTTGCTCTTTAACTGCAGTTCACGTTGGCAGACTGCTATGTATGGAACGAAGTCTCTAAGAAAGTCCAACGGTTTAAAATCAGGGACCAAAGCTTAATTTAAATTGCAATCCGCTGAAAAATCTTTGAAACACCAAGAATTGCTGGGTGGAAATCTCTTAAACTGAAAATCGTAGAAAGTTCATAAAAAAATAACACCAAATTGATTAAATTTCGTTAGAACCAAACAATAATTTAATCCATTTAGACCTTTGTACAGAAAAAGAAACAAAATGCATTCGTATTTTTTATACTGCTGTAGGCTATGTCGGCGAGATTGTTTCAAGATCTTTAGGTATAAGAAAACTGTTTTTTTTTCAAGAATTATTCTGTGGCACTGAGCAACTGATTTTACAGGCACTGGTTTACCTATTTAAGAAACGAATATTTACTGACATTTCGTTTGACAATTTTGGAAAACGTCTTGATTATCAACGGTTGATTCAGCCGTAACATTTCCTCAGTTGTGAAAGGCGAGAGGTTTCATTATTTTTAGAGAAGTCTGAATTATACTGAAGGTATTTGTTAAATATAGAAAAAAATAATAGCTAAGTAATATTTGGCAACAAAGCATCATTCGCAAAAGCTAAGCTGGCTAATTTTCATTGAACAAAATACAATGAAACAGTGGCGAACAACTTTTAAAATGAGGAGTATACGGTATATTGTATAAAATATTTGTTAAATTTCCCTTTTTGTTAAATTATAGATTTTTGTTTAATGCTTTGATGTCCAACAGTTGATTTAGCCGCAAAAATTTATCAACTGCGAAAGGCGAGATAGCAATTATTCGAGTATTCGTACTATCTCGAAAAAGCGTATGTGTGTTACGGTTAGCTTCATCAATTTGTTTAGTATAGGTAACAAACACTGCTTAAGCAACATTTAGCAATAAATCATCCATTTACATAAACTACTTAGAATAGAACAATTAACACAATTACAACAACAAAATAAACTGAAAGCATGGCGAACCAAGTCCAAATAAGCAGTGAACGATGTGTAAGTAATTTATTGTCGTTATAGAAAGTGATTTATTTAATGAATCTGAATCTTTAAAAATAGTTTGTTTAATTTTGCTACTTTTAAAATGTACTTGAACTGCAATTTGTATCTGTTTTTATTAATTTTTTTAAAATTTTGATTAGAAATAAACCGGGACCAAAATCAAGTTTAAACCTACAATTTTAAAATAGCTTTCATTAAATTCTAAAACATCTATTCACTGTTTCTGACTAATCGATATTTCAGTTTTTTTAATTGCATAAAATAGCTATTTGAAAAGGTCGTTAAAAAATACTAAGTATTTCAAGAGGCAGGAACAGTAATTCAGTTATTGTTAAACTGTTATTTTCTATAACAGAAAGAGGAAAAAGCTTGCAGATGATGTGGAATGTAAGCTTAATGTTCTTTAAACAACTGAAAATTGCCTTTCCTTATAGGCCTGTAAAGTGGGTTTTATATTTTGCATTGATTAACTTTCCTCCAATTCTTTTTTTATATGAACATCACTAGTGATTCGCTTCATAATTTAAAAAATCAAGTCTTGGAAACTGAGTACTGACGCTTACTAGTAGAGATCTTAATAAGTAACAAGTTGAAAGTAAGTATTAATTATTATTAGCAATAATTACAATAAAGAGAGTTTCAAAAGTTCTGGGCGACCATTGATTAAAATTTTTTCGGTATAAATTCAGATTATTTTAAATTTAAACTAGCGGCTTAAACGTTGTTTCAAATATTCCATTACTTACAAATGAAACGCTTACAAGTTAGTTCCAAGACGGTTGGGACGCGTGCTAGTAAACAATACAGAATTTTGAAATGCAAATTTCATAGCCCTTTAAGCCGGAAGAATCCGAAATAAGTCTAAGTTCTCGTCAAAATTGTAATTTTGTTCAGGCAAATTAGAACATAATTTTTACTAATTGTCTTTACAGTTTTGTGATTGTTTTCATCCTGTTTTGTTGGTTTTCTATTTTTTTTTTGTACTAAATTATGTTGCAATTATTATGGTTAATTTTATGAAAACCTAAAAATGTCTCAGTTGCGAAAGGCGACGAGTTTCAGATAGCAAATTTTGGAGAACTCTGTACTATTTGAAAAAACACTTAAAAAATGGAGTAAACAGTGTATATAAGGGATTTATTGTTTTTATAAAATATCTGCTAAATTTCCCCTTTTTTTAGTGTTTCGACGTTCAGCAGTTGATTTAACCGTAAACATTTACCAACTGCGAAAGACAAGCAATTTGTTGAGTATTCTGAACCTTTGAATATAAAACTACAGGAAGGAGGCTACATAAAACAAACGTGAGACCAAGATGGAGCTTGCATATGGCGGCTGAATATTTCCGGTATGTCAGTGGCGTACCTTTTAGAATGGATACGGGATACGTAAAATATCCAAAGACGTAAATTGACAAAAAATGTAGTAAAAGTATGAATAAATAAAAATTAGAAGCTGCAAGAAATAAAATATTATAATACTGACGGTGAAAACAGTTTTTTCAATATATATTTTGCAAAGGTCTAATCTATATAAAATATGTATGCATGTGACGCCTATGATATTCACTCTCTTGACATTGACATTGACATTGAAATTATAATCTCGAATTGACTACAAATGAGTCATACATGGGGCTTCAAAATGGTGACTTCCGTCACACTGTTTGTTATAGCTACTAGAGCGCTACACTCCTTCCTGTAGTTTTATATTCAAAGATTCTGGACCATCTCGAAAAAGTGAATATGTGTTATAGATACTAAGGTATCAATTTGTTTAGTATAAAAAAACAATACCTAAGCAACGTTTAGCAACAAAGCATCCATTTACGTAATCTAGAGTAAGACAAGTAGGGCAGTTACAGTCTCGGCAATCTTTATGTTTATTACCAACCAAATAAACTAAAATCATGTCCAACTAAGCCCGAATATGTAGTGAAGTGTTTGTAGGCATTTTTTTTTATTTGAATCGCTTATTGCTGAAGTAACCTAAGTTCATTTTGGCATTTTCACAACTTTTGGGGAATCGAAGAAAAAACGTTTAATGATAAAGATGTTATACCTGAGAAGCAATATGTGGTAAACAGTTGAAGATTACAATCTTAGGGTATTGATAAGCACAATAGCAATATTTATTTTTGTTTATAATAGTTGCAAGTTATTCACTTATTGCTAAAAGGAACGGACTTAGGTTGTTTTTGAAATAAACGTGTTAAGTTTATGAACGCTTGTGTATTAGAATATTGTTTAACAGAGATACGTTGTCAAAATACATAATAATTAATTGAGGAGTTACATAAAACAGTTTAAGGTTAGAAATTAACATGCGGTGACAGTGTTAAAACAACATAAGTCCTGGACTTAGGTCGTTTCAGTACCAAGGTTCAGTACCTTCGATTCTTTTAACATTAAACGGTCGATCTACCTCTAAACAATTTCATAAGATCAAAATCTCAAAACAGCCAAAATGTGACTTAGGTTGTTTCAGTAATAAACGATTCATTTATTTTATGAGTCTGATTAATCTTTAAAGTTGTTTGTTGAATTTTGCTATTTTTAAAATGCAATTTGTGTAGATTTTTTTATAATTTTTTAAAAATTTGTATTAGAAGAAACCGGAATAAAATATAGTTTAAAACTACAAATTATAAAATATTGTTCATTAAATTCATATTACTGTTGTTAAATAATCGATAATTGAGATTTTTTAATGCTATAAAATTAATACGTATTCGATGGGGAAGCAGTAGTACTGCAGCTAATGTTAACCAATTATTTTATATAACAGAAAGGAGCAAAGCCTTGCAGATGAAGTGGAAAGTAATGCCTTTGATTTTTTTCTAGGCTTTTTATGTTTTAAATCAAGTAGCCTTTATTGACAAGAGTTGCTGTTCTTTTTATATGACCATCAATGGCAATACAAGCTGAATATTGACATCTACTGGTGATTTTAACACCTAAGCCGAAAATAAGTATTAATTATTAGTTATACGAGTGTTCCAAAAGTTATGACCTTTTGGGCGTCTACTGACGATTAACATTTTATCGACATACTGGAGATCAATTGAAGTGAAAGCTAGCGTTCTAAAAATTGTTGAAAATATTGCATTTTATAAATGAAACGCTTTACAATAAACTATTACGCCAAAGGTTGGCTGCAAAATCTTTGGGATACATGTTAGTAAACAATGCAAAATTTTGAAACTCAGATTTAAATAAGACTAAAGCTTTTGTGGGCATTGTAATTTAATTTAAAACACATTTTTTTACTAAATTTCTTAAATTGTTTTGTAAATATTAGAAATATTTGTTTTTATCGTTTTCTGTTTTGTTGGTCTTCTATTTTATTGATTTGTTTTATAAAAGTTTAGGATTATTGTCCAATCATTATGATACCACTATTGCATTTAAGACCATTCATCTATCCCATGTTTTTTAAGGTTTCCATTTGATAAAAACTTGAAACTTTAATGACATCTTTTATACAATTCTATAACAAGTCTTTGCAAAATTGGCTTCTTTTGCTTTGCTTTATGTATTGTAGAAATGTGTGTTATTAACGTAAAATCGCTTCTTAAAACGATTATAAATTTATAACTACAGTGTGTCCCCAATAACACCTAAAAGTCGAATTTTCTATTGAAAAAATTTACGCTATCGCTTTATGATTGGTATGAATTAATTTCGATTGACTTGAAGAAATGCAAGTCGAAGTTAGTGGCGAATAACCTCTACATACTGGACAATCTAACATTTTAATATAACTCACTGAATTTATTTGACATACAATTACTTACCAAGGGAGGTAAGTGACATTTTAAGCTCTCGTGTTATATATTTTTCCGCTTCCGATTATATTGTTACTAATTATAATTTCAGACGTATTAGTTTAAAAGTAATTGTCATCAAATTAATTAATCAAAATCATAAGCAATAGTCAACTGTGCTTGGTTTTCAAGGTAGTCGCTATTACCCTGTGGAAGTAATTTTATACCTCTTTTCTACATAACAACCTAGGACAAAACTATTTATTTATTGGTTTAAACCAAAAAGTACCATTAACTATACATAATGCTCAGATTGTTAGCTAAGAAAATTCTTGACTTCAACAAAGTTTAAATTATAACTAAGGCGAGTGAGTTGATAGAAAGGGGTACAATTTTTGTTATTATCTATCAACGTAGTAATGAAATTATTTATACCTAATTTTTGTTACAATTGAAGTCCTTCATGAGAGGAAATAAATTTTCAAATTATTGTTATGATTAGCTGATAGGTACAGTTACACATACAATTTAATATTATTAGGATTCTAGAAGAATTAGGTATTATTAGACTTGTTTTTCTTTTTATGTATATGCCGTGAGAACCATTTATGCACTTATACCTGCGGACATTGCATTTTTTGTATACAAAATTTCTAAACAGATGGTTTAATTTCAATGAGTTAACCAAGCAGAGAATACCTGAAGTAAGGACCCCAAAAAAGATATTTAAAGAAATTTCTGAAGGAACAAATAGGAAAGGACGCCCCCATAAGGAATGGCTACAGGATATTAAAGAAGATTTAGAGGAACTAAAGGCGGAAAATTGGGAAACTAGAGCAAATAGAGAAAATAGTGGCAAAAATAATAATAATTGAAAAAACCAAGGGCCTTAAAGGCCTCTCGTGCTAATATTATATATTTATTATGAATAAATTTAAATGAATTTTGGAAAATCTGTAGATTGAAAGATGTTACGCCCCTTTCCCTCCCCTCAAAAGGAGTGAACCCTGAATAACTTGATTTTTAAAAACTATTTATGTGCTTATTACAAGGCCTAAAAGGTAAAAGTAAAAGATTAAGATCTGTATTTTGGGGCTTGAAATTATAAGTGATACGACATGCATTCGTTTTTGTGTTATTATTTTTTTAATCTTACTTTTTCTCTGCCATTTTCTAACAGTTGTTTCCTTTTTAAGTGTGTGTTCTACTTAACACTTTGTTTTTCCCCAAATTAGATATAGGGAATTTGGTACTGAATTAATATATTTATATTATTATATTAGGTATATATTGTTATGGCAACTTAATTGTTAGTACTTTAATTGTAATTTTGATAATTTTAATTTTGGTATCAAATTTATTTACTCCGCTAACTCAGCCTCGGATCGTTAAATGAGGTCCCTTTTTAAGTTCAATAAGAATAATAAAAATATATGTTTTATGCAGTTTTATTAACAATTTAATATCCTAACTTCCCTAAATGTAAGATCTACCACTTATAATAGTTTTTAAATACGCTCACGTTTTTGTGCTTTCAATCCAAATTGATTCTTCACTTTTCTTACTCCAAAACAGTTGATATAATTTTCAAATCCAAATCAGTTGATACAATTATTTTATTAGTCCAAATCAGTTGATACGCAGTAATTGATTTTCATTCCAATTTTACTTTTTAGCTGTAGGTATAGGAATCCGATTTCAATCTTCAGTTTGATCAGGAAACCAGTTTATTTTTAATTATATCAGATTATTCTTCCATCTTCAACTTAGAAGAAACCATTTATTTAACTTCTTCTATCCAAGAATGCAATCTCCTTTTGGAAATACAATTGCACTGCTATTTTATCTTCCTTTTTAGGCTCACAAAAAATACACAACTTCTTTTTTCAGAAGAAAAATTCTACTCTTCTTTATTTGCCTTGGCTCCCGTTGTCCTGGTTTTACCATATTTTTCCCCAATTAAAATATTCGTTCCTTTTCTTGGTAACACTTAAATATTCATTCAATTTCCTTGGTATAACACTTAAATAATAATACTGTCCTTTCAAATACACGTTTCTACATTTTTAGCTATCTTAAATTAAATTTATAATACAACAACATTATCTAATCCTATTTACCTTTTTTATTTTACATTAAAACTGCATAAAAATAATTAAATAATTCGTTAAAAATAAAAGTAACCTCTATCCTCTATTATTTAATATAATCTGGTAATACCAATTGATATCATCTCAATATATAATATACGTAAACCGGTTCTTTTTACTATCGACAAAAAAAATACTCGTTCGATTGCCTGTTCTAATTTATCAAGGAATCGTTGAAATTACAAGATTAATTTTTGGCGGGCAAATTATGCTTATTCTTCAGGCAACATATAGCTAAAACACCAGACTCCTAATATTTAAGGATCCTATAAACACGGAAGTGTTTGAAGTTTGTTTTATTTGTTTCTAGAAAAAATATTACATCAATTCTCTTCCAAAAATGTGTTGCATTAAGGGCAATTTGCACACCATACTTCTGATTATAAATATTTTGAACTCTACTTGAACTGGTATTCTAGAAAATTTTGCAGTTTAAGTAGACTTTAAATTTTAAGTCAAATTACGGCGATAAATGTGGTATACCGACTAATGTATTTCTGAAACTAAACGTTGTTGTTAAACTTAAACTTATTAAGTTCAGTTTCAAGCTTATTGTAGGTACAGTTAAGTCGGCCCTGTATTTTTTTAAATTTTAATTCTGGTAATTCATATATTTTTATCAATTTTGGGCGGATTAAACTATGTCCAGCCAATAAATTTTAAACAAGTTAGCTCAGAAACAAAAAATAATTTTTAAAGTCATCGAGTTTTAATACCAAATTGCAGTCTAAAGTAGGTAATTTTTAATGCAAGAAAGCAAAACCCAAAATTTGTAAGAATTGCAGTTTTTCGAGTATCTTAAACCGTCAACGTTCTTATTTTTAATATACTCTTCAATCAACCTTTATGTTTGTAGATCGATTTACCGAAGCCGATACAATTTTAAAAATCTGCTTATATTAAGGAAAAACAATTAATAAGACGTAGAAATTTATAAAGGTGTAAGTTAAGCCCGTCGCCTGCAATAAGGAAATTTTGACAAAATATGGTGATTTTATCGAACATTTGTTATATTAAAGCGCGGTATTATAATATTATAAAGATATTATTTGATTGGACCGTTATTACGATATCATTCAGGATTTGTTCTTCAAACACTAGCCATATGTTACTCATATGTACGAAATAATATTTGGCATACAAGGTAATGCCGCCGCCATCATGACATTGTTTATTTTTTTAGATAAATTATGTGGAAATCAATGCATAAATATTTAAATTTGTTAAGCTTGCTTTTATTAATTTCGAGATGAATTTTGACCGTTTCCCCTCTTTTAGTTTTGTTTTATTTACGTTTAACCGTTTAAGGTTTTAATCAAGGAGCCTACGGTTTTCTTTTGGTATTTTGTAGTTTTTCTGGTAATAATAATAATAAATGTTTAAGGTTTTGCGAATCTAATTACGGTTTGAAATTGCTATGACCTTTAAAAATCAACGAGTAAACAAACGAAAAACATTTGCATTCGTAGAGCAATGAGAGCAATGGCCAGCTCGTTCACTTGGTATTAATCCCGCAGAATTTTGGCTTTGGGGTTACTATCTAAAGGACAATTTTTTCCTAAGTAGCCTTACGACTGGCAAAGTACTGAAAATTTAGTTGTCACAACAAATTGTAGACATACAATCAGTTTTATTGCAAAGTACTGTTCACAGTATAGAAGAAAGACTTCTGCTTGTTGACGAGTAATATGGCTGACGCGTTCTTTTGCGTTCATTTTCGATTTTAGCAATTATGGCTATTTCGAGATGAATTTTTTAAGTAACTGATTGATTTTAAAGCTATATTTAATTTTACACATTGATAATTGAATAACATAATAAGGAAAAAAATAGCCAACGCTTAATTTGTTGTTTTATTCATTATGGTTTCAATTTTTTTTTGCCTAATTGTTGTCGTTGTAATAAAAAATAACAATAATAACTGAAACTTAAAGCAATTACGGCCTTTTACACGTTAAGTACATATTGCAATCTAATAGTTTGCCAAAAAATAATATTTTAGATAAGCAAATTGTTCGATTTTGCCATAAAATGACTTGCTTTTAATAAACACTAAAATTATGCTCATTTTTTTAGTTCATTGTCAGCCTGTATAAAAACCGCATACGGGTCTGCAAAACTAACTTGTTCGCATTTCAAAAAGTTAGATGAATCAAGTCTGCTTGTAGATATACTAAATAGGGGAGTAAACAAGGAAAACTAATTATTTTTTCGTCAATTTCAATTAATGCCACTCCGGTGCATCCAGGCGATTAACTTCAAACAGAATTTAATATGGAATAAAACCATTTTTGCATGAATTAAGATTGACAACGGTAATTAGTTACTTCGCTTTTATTTGTTCTGATTTTATTTATAAGTACTCCGATTTTTCACACTCATCATCATACGACTTCATACGGTTTAAAACATGCATAGTTTTGTGGGCAGAGGTGGACTTGACATTTTGTTTTTAAGTTTATTGAGCTTTTAACAGGAAATAAATTGCCTTAAATCTGATTTCTCTATCAACTTATAAATTTAAGTTTTAGACATTGGTCATTGGTTACGGAAACAATTGCGACCAAGCTAGTTAGTTAAATTTTCCATAACATTTAAAGACTAGCTGTAAGGAAAGTAGCTCAAAGTTAAAGCTATCAGGAGATAGGGAAACTGTCCCTGATTACAAAATAATCTTTTTAATTTAGTGGGTAAAGGTAAAGGTATCGACACAAACTCCCCGCGAGTAAGTATGGCCGGCAACATGGAGGGTTAAGGTCTCCTAAGTCGCTTTTCATACCTCGATTGGTGTTTTGGTTTCCGCTTATTTTCAAAGTACCGAGCTTCCGACTCGGGTTTGACCCTGAGACCGTCCGCACTGTAGTCGAATGCCTTAACCATTGGGCTACTCCGGCGATTTAATCGAATGGGTCTCTACTTAAATTTAGCTTCCTTGAAAAGCCATTTCCAGTCCGCCCCTGATCTGTGGAGGCTTTCGCCAATTTGTACAATATTTATGTATTTAATTTTAGATTTGGAAAAGATTTGCAGGTTTGGTTTTAGTTTAAAAGTCCAAATAAACTTAAAACGGGCATGACCTATATGTATTTAATAATTTCTAACGTAGCTAATTTATAAGTTATTTTAAAATAATAATCATCGCAGCTGTTGCTTTGATTTCGAAGGCGAAAGGGAAGCTTCTCCGTATTTGTTTTTGTAATAAAAATTTCACGGAAGTGGTTCTGGAATTTGTAATTTTCATAGATTATGAGGTTGTGAAACTATTGTCAATAGTTTTTGGTTAATTTTTCATCCTTAGCAGAGCAGTTTAAACAAGCATATTTGAACAAATTCAACAGATTTCCCAACTTAGGTACATGGTTTTGAATTAAACAATTCAAAGCGCAATTCACAAGATGTTTATTTATTGGGAGGGAATTAAACTTACGGGTGCCAAGCATCTCAACGCGCGTCAACTACTTAGGTCATGTAACGCTACCCAACTAGAATTTAATCAATTTCAGAGGGCTTCCATCCCCGGAAGGAATCTTTATGGCATTGACTCGTGATGTATAGTTTTATTTTGTATACCAAGGCGGACAAAGCTTATATAAAATGATTCAAAAAGAACATCAGCGCTGTCAATTCTCAGTTTAGATTATCTTGCTGCTGAAGGACGCTTTGCTTTCCAGCTTTTTAAGTCTTTTATTTTTTAAAGCATTGTACTTGTAATATTTCTGCTGGATTTGAGTTATTTGTTGCTGGCAAATGTGATCATGATTTTAGTGTTGTAGTTCTGTTATTCTCTTCAATATTTCTAAAAAAGGCCGCTTTCCTTCCCTTTTCATAACCTCATGAAGCAAGTTATTGCTGAAAATTTTAATTTTACAGAAAATGGGTTGTACGAAACCTTTATTAAATTAACAAATGATTGGGGTGAATTAAAAGCCTTTTTCCTATATGAATTCGAATTTTAATTCGGTTTTATTAATTTTGATCAATGATTAACTGATGTAAGAAGTAGTTGTGCAGAGATCATTGTTGATTTTTTGTCAATTTAGGTAGTTTTTATTATTATCACGCTTTTTAGTATTAAAAATGCTCAAAATTATGTTGTCCTTTTAGGTACGAACAACTACTAATGAGAGCATGATAATGACAACATTCGTGTTGTAATTTTCAGGTGGTTTATTTCTAATTAAGTTATTTTCAATTAGGTGAAAATGATAATTTATGACAGTAGCACACTAGTAATCTTATTAATATTATGATATTGATTCTTCAATAATTGACGGTTTAATCATCAGTTAGCTATTGCAGTTTGCCCTTTTTATATTTCCTTATTTTTTTTATCTTTATTGTTGTCTGATTAACAGTTTTCAATATTAGAAATACCCAAAATTATTTTGCCCTTTTACATCCGAATAACTGCAGATGATAACATTTTAATAAGGGTAAAATTTGGTCCCAATTTTTCATTCCATTTTACTAAGTATAAATCATATTAATACAACGGTTGATTAATGAACTGATGAATGATCAGTTAAGCATATCTTGATTTTTTTAATTTCTCTTGTTAGTGTATTTACCTACTAATCAACAGATGAACTACTTAACTAACAATTTTGCAATAATGTAAGACTTCAGCATTGTATTTACATCATTCATTGTTGCAATTCTTAACAATTTTTAATAAATACTCACAAAACAACAATTTCAAACCGCTTTCATTAGTTATTATAGTTTTTGTAGGCTTGGTGATGCATTTACATGGCTTTAATTGAAAGATACTTAAACATATAGTCAAAACTTACGTGTTTAGCACAAGGAGTAATTTAAATCATATTTTTGAAAGCATGCTTTTTAAAATTTCAAGCTGTTTATTGGAAATATATAAAAGGTGAGTATCTGGGCATGTCTCAAAAAACCCATTGTTTCAATTACGGAAACTTCTCCGTTTTGCACAGTTTTAAAGTTATTTTCATTGCATTTATTACTAGAACCTTATATGTAAATCTTACTAATTTTCTTTGAGAGGTGAGCATGCCTTAAACTTCTAAATTTCTCGAAATTTTCCAACATTTTTCGTTTCTTTTTGCTTAATTTCAAGTAGTATTGGCAGCAACAAGGGTGCAAATTCGATGTGTTGCTTTAGAATATAACGTTTCAAATGATTTTATTCCTCGAGGATTTGCAAAGAAAATTATTTAGTCTTTCTAGATCAACATAATAAACAAATTTTCAACTTACCATCTCTTCCTTTAGGTGTAACAACTCGGAAAGCGCTACTGCTGACCGGCGGGCTGGAAGGCGCGGATACGTTCACCGGACTTCCGGAGTCTTCCCGGACTCGCACAGCCCCACTGCTGTAGTCTAAAGGCATCGCAGGATGTGCACTTAATTCTAATGTCATTTTTCACTTATCTTTTTATCTTGAACTTGATCTAAAAAGCTGTTTGTTATTTTACTTTACGATGCTGAGGTGAAGGTATTTTTCCAGTTCTTTTACACATTTTCCTTTGGTTAATTTCTTGGGTTATTTGTAAAATATTTAGAGTTGACTAGTCTTAATTGAGATCACTATTATATTAATTTACTTGGAAGAGTTTTAAAAATCGTTAAAAGAGCGATTCGATGGCGAAATGCTTTTATTTATTTTTGTTTTTTAACGAACGTAATTTTCTTTAAAAACTAAAAAATATAAAACGACCTGATTTATATGTAAAGTCCCTTCAGATTTGTTGATAACACAATTAACAGAATTAACAGCCGAGTGTGGTTTTGGGGGTGTTTTCGTAATCATTAAGTTATAAGTGTAGGTTAAGTTTATCACGTATCTTCACAACATGACCAATTTCCGGGTGACCAGAACGCGTGTAAGCTGAAATTCGACCGGCAGGCTACTGTTTGATCAGCAAACGTTCAGGATGAAGTCTGTAAGTTTCATTGTCGGCCCGCCTTTTCACGGGATTTTCGCCCCACTGTTATCAGAGGATAAGGATGAGGGCGGCCTCTTTGAGCCCCCAACTCCACCTTTTGTGATAAGTGCACAGATATAATCGAACATTGAACATAACAATAACTGTTATATCCCTCGTTTTAGAACCAAAATCAGTTACGTTTTCGATTTTGCGTGTAATTTTTTAGCGATTTCTTGCACTATCGAAATGCACAATTTTTCTCTGAAGAATTCTTTGTGAAATTAAAGGTTTTCTGCACGTACGAAACGCATCAACTCAGTTGTTATAAAAACAAATACTTTACACATTTTTACATACTTAAGTCGGCTCGTAAAGAATTGGATTTCAGGTGCGTTAGGTATACGTATAACGAACACCTGAAAAGCACCCAACAAACTTTTAAAATTTGCCCAATTTTAAGGATAGGAAATTGCGAACTGATTTGGTGCAAATTAAAAAGCTATTAAAGTTTAGTGACCAGATTGGCATTTGATTAACCATGTTTCAGTTTATTCGCTATGTTTCCTGAAAACGTGGCGGGGATAGAATACATTTGGTTGGTCTAAATCTGAACCACGCCTCTTCCTGAAACCGCGGAGATGTTTGAATTCAAGGTTTCGTTTGTTGGCAACCATGAAATACTTGGATTAATCAAACCTTGATTTCTTGTAATTCTTAATTAGGAAAAATGTCGTAACCCAAGGAATTATTATTGAAATTAAGTAATTTATCGAGTGAGCCTTAACTTCATACGTTTTTGTTATTCTACGACTTTTCAGTGAACATTTTAAATTTGATTTATTTTTTTATTCCAAAAAATCTTGAATATTGGAGCAGTAAAAATATGAACTTCTTTTGGTTATTTCAGAAACGTACGAAATATTAAAAAAATCCCGAAAAGTTACGAAAATATTTTTTGAAGAGATTATTTTGTAACGAAATCGTTTGGTCTTTTACGAAGGGGATTCTGCTGAAGTTTCGTCTTATTTTTCTTGGTTGTGAAGTATCTATAAATTTCTAAACTAAAATTAGAAATTTAGGGAACAATTAAATAATAGGTAACAAAATCATATTTTAGGAAATTTATAAGCTTTCACTGCTTTGGAAAAATATTTCATTATTTCAAGAAAAAGTGGATGTCTTTTATAATTATGCAGTTTACAGGACTGTATGAAGGGAAAACCTACTTTTCTAAAATGTTTTGGGCTCCCACCTCCCACAACTATTTACTTAAGAAAAGCAACAATTCTTGTTTACTTAAACAATTAAAATAAGTAAATAATATTTTTAATGCATTAGCAAATAAATTCCCTATAAAAACTAGGCCGCGATAAAGAAGTATAATCACATAAAAAATTAATCATTCGTATATTTTGACATTTTTAGAGTCACACACGCATTTAAATTTACATCACAAAGTGATTATTTTGCTACCCATTAGCATAGTGCGAAAATTTAAAGTGATCATGGGAATAAATTTCATCTGCATTAATTTAATAAAACAAAAAGTTAATTTCGAAATTAATTTAAAATTAAATTGGTGTTTACTGTAGTTTTGTTTATTAAAGTGCAAATAAAATTGCAAGGTTTCATTTGTGTATTCACAGTGCTAAAGGTCAGTCCGTACCTATATTACTGTCAGTTGATACTTATAAAAAATATTATTTATTTTTACTTATAGAAAATATTAATTAATTTGTAATTCAGTCTTGAATCTTAAGGCCAAAACAATAAAAGGATGAATCATTCGCAACGAACAGGCCATGAAGAAAGTGAAGAATTTTTATATACTTTTCAACCCTCATATTCCATTTGTAATTTTCCGAATACAATATTCTAAGCAGCGAAAACCCTTTCTTTAATATATATTTTTAAATTCCATACGTGATTATCTACTGATGTTTGATTAGTGAAACTCTTCGATATCCGGGCAGACTATAAGGGTGACTTACATCCCATGTTATGTAAAATGAGGTTAGAGTATTATTTTATTTTTTCTAAGAATGTGAAACTTTAAGTGTATGTTGGTTCTGTTTAAAAAGTACTCTGTGTAATTAACAACTAACATCTATTTTTCCAGAAAAAAATATAGGCGAGGCAAATTGAAATTTAACGAGTGAAATAGTTTTACTTTTAAATTTTTATTGGTGCAGATTTTCCTGGTAAAACATTTTAAATTTTTTGGGAAATTAAAAGCTGTGTTGTTTACCTTTCCAAAATGTTTGTAAGCGAAAGGCTCTGGAAATTAAACAACTTATACTTACTTAATTTTAGATTTGGAAGGCCAAAGCTCTATTGGAATCGGAATTTCCATTTTCTGTTCAATTTAATTTTCAGATGCTTTTCTTGATAACCTTTTTTAATACACAGTAAAAAAAATCTAGCGCTGTAAGTATTAACACTAACTTGGTGTATCAACAAGCCCACTTTTATTTGGAATTAAATTTACAAAACCAATATAGTGAATTTTAACAAGAATTTACCCTAACTAGCGCAAACAGTACTACTTACAAAAGTAAAAAAGGTCTTTAATTGTGTTCATATTTACTATCAATTTTGCACCGTAGTTTGTTAAATTAACATCCTGTTGTTAGGTTTTCGCTTTAGCTTAGTTAATTTTAACACCAACTGTTGTTATTTTATACCAATGCTTTAGCGAATTTAGTAATGAAATATAGCTGATTTTATCATGATATAGGTATGATTAATTTTACATTAACCAGAGGTTGTTTTTACATTTACTTAAAGCTTAATTTAGGGCAGTGTAATTATGGTCAAGGTATGCCGTTACTAGCCGGAACAGCTTTTAAAGAAAACGTAGATGTATAATATCAATGGCCATTACAACCAAACTTTTCCCTAGGATAGGAAAAAAAAAAACAGTCCTGATATATTTCCTGCCCTGTTAAACAGTTTTTCAGCTGCATTGGCATAAGAAGACCACATTTGTATTTCCTTAAGCTGTTTTTACCAGTAACAGCATATCTTGATTGCAAGCTATAGGAATTCTACCTTAAGGTGTCACCATTATATTTCAATCTAAAACAGATCCTCAATTGTTATAAATCTCACCCTGTAATAAAAAGGCATTAAATTATTAACATAGATAAGGTTCAGTTTACAATATGCTTAGCGTTGTGTGATCGTCTAATAGGTTCTCTTACAGGTAAATAATTCAGGAAAAATTCACAATTATTTTCAATAATTGCCTAAATAGCAAAATGGAAAATTTACAAATAGAATAAGATTAACTTTTATTTACACAAATATCAAAAATTCGTATAAAAACAATAACCAATATTACACTTAAAACTGCCAAGTCACTGAAGAGAATGGATCTATGGATATTATTTTTTACCACTTACCTAAGCAAAATATGTGTTGAAACTACAATATAAAGTCAAAAGCTCCATTTGTTGTTATCTTTCACAGTGCAGTTCTAACCCTAAATTGACAATAATAATTTTTTGGAAAAATAATACTACAACTGGAAGGTATCTTAACTTTTAAAATATCAACTTTTTCAAAACCAATTTTCATTTGGACAAAATATTTTAATTAACTTTACACTTCATACAAGAGGCAAAATATATTGTTAACTTTACATTGCGTTTTGTTAAGTTAACTCGTTACGGATTTCGCATTACAGAATTTGTAGAAGTTATACAAAAAAGAAGTTAGATTTACTTTAATAATTTTGTGAAATTAATGCAACTTTAACAAAATACTTTTTACTGTGTAGATTATTTTAAAAGTAAATGTCTGAAAGCTAAATATATGAAGAGACGAAAAGATTTGATGGCTCTTAGCTTACATTAGCAAAAAAATGAGAAAATCTTACGTTTAAATCATTTAATATTATGTAAAGCATCCTTAGATGTAGAAATGCGTTGTAGCAAAGATCAGTATAATGTTGAAGAAATACTTATTTATTAACATTTGGTGAAGAGCTTTACTTGTTTATATTTTATGTCGATTTTACTTTTCATTAACAAGTTAATGATTCGTATTCTCTCCTCATATTTAAATTTAAAATCATGATTAATTACCACGTAATATAGTGTATCTTTATTATATTATTATACAGTTCTTCATACCCATACTTACAAAAATTATATAAAGTTATATTGTTTTGTGCTTGCTTTAGACACGACTTATATTAGAAATAACTTTGAACGTGGAATGACTAAAGTTGTGATTAAAATCGACAGAAAATGATATAGCTTTATACCATTTTCAATGTGTGGAAACGAGATGCACGATGTTATCATTGTACTTAGTTAGAAATTTAATTATTTGTGAAGAGGCGAATAAAACGAGAATTTCCTTGTAAATATACACAGCATTTCATAAGAAATGAACCACCCCGAAGGAGTTGACGCAGAACTTCGAAATTACGTAGAAATGGGTAGTGCATGGAGACATACTAATGATCACAGTTTCAAAAACAAATGACAACATTTATTGAAAATATCATTAATAATGTGTTACATCTCCGCGTACTCTTATGCATTCAGTAACCCTTCGTGGCATGCTGGAAATCAGATGGTCGATTGCCTCTTGGGGCAGCTCGTTCCAGGCTATCTGTAGCTGTTGACGTAATTCCTCTAAAGTGTTGGGAGGATGGGGTAATCGACGCAGTTTTCTGTCCATCATGTCCCAGACATGTTCAATAGAGTTTAAGTCCGGGGATCTTGCCGGCCAAGGCAAATGCAGAACATTGCTTTGTGCTAGGAACTCTAACGTTACGTGAGCAGTATGAGGCATTATCGTGTTGTAAGACGGCCCCTGGAAGGTCTCAGAGGAATGGCACTAACACGGGCTCCAAAATGGTGTCAATGTAACGGCGAGTCCCTACGTTGGTGGAGATTTTTTCTCAGGCCTCTGGGATCGGTACTAGGCCTGGTGCGACCATTCATAGTTGGGCTTAATTAACTGTGCTCTACTCGGAAGACTGGTCTATGAGATAGAGTAACAAGTCCACTACACACGTAGTAATACACACATGATACAGCCGTCTGACTTGAAGTAATGCCTAAAGCCTAAAGGCGATTCCAAGCAGATTGGCTATACACGCATATAAGGCACACACGAAAAAGACAGAGACTTCCCAAAATTGAAAAATGAAACAGACTCAAACATAAATTTTCGACAGATATTTTCACAATAAAACCTTAATGTTTTGTCAAATCCGTTGTTACTATCTTTAGGCGAAAATAATTTAAAGCTAAAAGACCGGGGTTGCTTTTAAATGCTGTTTTAACATCACACAACTAAGTCTGTATTTATTTATTTATTTATTTCATTTCAATCAATCAGTTTACAATATTTACAATAATAATACAGATTAACTTAAATTAATACAGATTAAAAAGAAATGAGAAAGTATATTTGCCACATAAGCAATCGCTTGTGTGTGGCACAGCAAGACTTATAAAGCAAACATTTAGGAAGTGGCGAGCTTTCCTACCGATAACAATTTGTATAACACCCAACAAATCCCATAATTGCTTTACTATCAATACAATCTGGGATAACTAACTGCCAAAAATAAAAATTATTGTTTTTACGAATTTTACTAAAATTCTAAGAGTGAAGGTTAAAATTAATTTTATTAAAGCCTTTCAGAAAGTTTCGATGTATTTTACAAGCATTTCTTATTTTATAGAACCTTCCCAAAATTCACTAGTTTTTATCTGAATGGAAATATGCTTGCACAAAGTAAACGAAACGAAAACATTCTGCAAATTATTGTATTTAGAAGGCTGGATCTTTTATATGCGGAGCTCTAGTTAAAGCTTTTAAATTTGTAGTCTGGTAAAGCGTTCTCATAACTAAAATTTTTGTTTAACATATTGTTTGAGTAATTTCGGACTGTCCTGGTAAATTAGAACCAACTACTTTAATTTGATTTTACTTAAAAAATCGTTTCATTAGTGGGATTCAAACCTATATCATATTCGATGTAAAGCAAATGCTCAATTACTTAAGCCACCAAGGTACCTACTGAAATTAAGTTTTAATTGAGCATTTGCTAAACAAGGCAGTTACTTTAAGAAGATTAAAACTGAACAAATAAAGAAAATGATCGATTTATAACCAAACACCAAAAAAATTTAAAATTAGTAATCTTTAAAGTAGAATAGACCAAAAACCTCACTAAAAAAGTTAGGGAGGCCTTTGTCCTGTAGGTAGCTACCTATAGGGATTATGTATGGGCTAATAAAAAATCCTTTAAAGTATCTAAAATGATAGAAAGCAACGGTATAGTCGTTTTATTAAATTTTTGGGGAAACACTTCGAAAGTCCTTGCGGAGATACCTAATACTTTTTTACAAACAGATTTTTCAAAATTAATTCAAATTAATTAAAAAATTCAACAACAATCTAAACATATTTTCTTACCTAAATATAATCCCGTACTTGGGATTTTACAGAAAGATAAAAATACTGCATTCAGGATAAAACTGCTGATAGATTACAAGATTACATAAAACTCCGCAATTCTGCTTAAAAAACCATTGTTTTAGCCATAATTTTAAAAATGTTTTCTTTTACTGAGTCTATTGAGGGGTGCACTTAATATTTTTTTTAACACTAATACCTTATACTGTTTCTATGGTGCATATGAGCTCACTTGTTATGTTGCCTTTAAAATACGCCCTTCTCTATAAAATACGTCGTCAATCACAACGTATTTTATAGGTCTTTAAAATACGCTTTTCTCTATAAAATACGTCATTGCCTAGCAATCTTTGCATTTTGTGTATTGTGGCGCGTCCCAAATAATAATTTATTAAAATATATTAGTGAAAGATATTAGTGTTAGAAAAAATCTTGAAGACAACTCCTGTTTTATAGTTTAAAAATCTCGGTCTATCAAATCCTCGGCTCACTTCGTTCGCTCGGATTTGAACTACGACCTTGATTTTTAAACCTTCTATAAAACACTTGTTGTCTTAATATTAGCTATAAAATTTATTAGGCAAAAAATTGCTCACATTGTTTTTAGACTTGGAGACTTTTAAAATATTTTTGTATAACCAATTAATCAATTCATATTCCGGCATCATGCGACCAAAAAATCTTAACTTCAAGTTTTCGATAATAATGTTATTATGAATTCTCCCGTATCGTTGAATGCAACCGTCATAACAACCTTTGAGATTATGTATCGAGTTTTATCGACTTACCAGATCGAAGTTTAGCGATTAAATGGATTCTTGGCTTTTGTTGTTTACTCTTGGTTATTTTAATCACCAAACTGCTATGTGAAACGTGAAAACTAAACCAATATCTGAAGAAACTCCTTTGAATACATATAAAAACTCAGGAAGGAGTACTAATATCTAGGGACTGTATTCAAATTTGCGACGGAAGCGGTCATATTGAAAACCCATGAAAATCGAAACGAGTGCGACAGCACGAGTGACGATTTTCTAAAGCAACAAGCAAGAGTGATCATGACGGCAAAAATTACTTGTAAGATTCTAGTCACGAGTGGTATTCGGCATGACAATTCCTCGAATTATAATATTTGAAATTACTGAAATACTTGTCACTCTAAAAATTTGGACAGACGTCGTGTCTAAGCGACGCCGCTAGTCGTGAAATTGCCGCTAATATTATTATAAAATTGTCGATAATATTTTCAAAATGTCACGAATGTTAATCCCAACGACGAAAATGCAACGACTGCGAAGTTTCCAAAGATTGGGATTAACATGAGTGGCATTTTCTAAATATTATCAATTTTTAAGCGAATCACGAGTTATATTTAGGAAGAGAATACAATGATTACATTTTTCACTAATCGGTGCTACAGTTTTTTCTCAACTGTCAAATAATTCTTTGTTTATATGTCATATTTACGTGGTTACTAGCGCTGCAATTGGAAATAACAAAATATTATCGCGGCAGTATATTATTTCCACTTATTGGTACAACATTTTCAAGCGTTGTGATTGGCTGATTTTCTTAAAAATTGTATTCTCATTATAATACACAGTAGTGTAAAATACATATAAATAAAAGAAAGTACATTTTTTATTATATTTATTAATGCATCTGTTGATTACTCTTATAACGTTATAACATTTCAAAGCACCTTACTTGCTTTTAATAATGTGTTACTATAAAAACATTAACGTTATAAACATTCAATAGTAAAACAAAAAGTATCACGTTTATTTATTTACAAATTACAAATTAGTTAAAATGTCTGGGTATAACACTTTTGCTAAATCTTCACGTTTTTCACAATATTGTAAGGATCTACACCAACACATTATGCCTGAAATTTAGACTAGCAAAATGTATCCGCAAAACCGCCAATAAAATACACACCTACCTGCACTCACTTGTAGGTTGACTTGTGTTTGTTTGTACACCAGTCTCTCAAAACATGTGTTATTGATCACATGATGCAGATGCACAGATGCTCTCTATCATTGAATGCAGCCATCATAATTAGTTTTTAAGGTTAGATTATTATTTTTTACGTTCTACGTCGACGATTAACGATTTCGATTTCCATTGTGCACTGTTAACTATTGAAATCATTAAATTTCAATGTGAAACGTAAAAACTAAACCAGCGTTTACGAAAACTTGATAACCTCAAACTCATTATGGTTGCGTTCAATATTACGAAAGATTATCAACGACCCGTTTCCAAAATCATGGCCTACTTGCTATGAAGTTTTGTTAAGCCCATGCTATTGCTTAACAATGACGTAAGTTTAATTTTTGTTTGTTGTATGATTTCTTATCGAACTGGTTAAACCTTTGTTACTTCGCCAATGCAAACATTCATCGCAGGCTAATATGTACGTTGAAAGTTTAATTCTTTATTTTGCTTTAGAATTGTATATAGTTTTGTTACTTCGTCAATGCAATATTTTAAAAAATTGATTGAAATTAATCCGTTTTTCGGTGTCATACGATCGACAAAATTTTACTTCAGGTGGACTATGTTTTCGATATGGCGTTGTCACGTCTTTTGAAATTTTGCGTAAATTAAGTAGGTATAATACGGCCCTGTTGTTCGAAGTTTAAGTTCTCCTGAAACATGCAGAATTTACAGCAACTAACATCAGATCAGCACATTCACTTATGCTTGGGCAATTCCCCTTCTTTTTGCTTAATTTGTTCGGGCGGAGTGTTTAAATCTTCAACCAGTTTACTTTTTGATTTAGTGTTAACAATTCAGAAACAGTGCGAACTGTCGCGATGATTACCCATTTTATGTTGCATGTTTGAAATCATTTGTAATCCGAATTTTTAGTTTAAGTTTTGTCATCACCATTCTTTTATTTGCGATTAAGGGAGCCTAGCTGTCAACCGTTTTTACAGTAGCTTAAGTAAATGTGGCCTCCCTTTATCGTTTTTTTCACATAATCTAAGATAATACTTATGAACCCCTTTTAGGTCATATTTTAAGTATTTTTTACGTTCATTAAATTTTATTGTTAATTCATCATTGCCTTTTATTTGTGTTTTGTGTTTATTGTAACAATTGTGTACAGCCTTGTGAGCCTATCTACCAGTAGCAGTATTTCTTTCAGTAAGTAAAGGTAAGTAACATCCAGCAGTAGGGTGCAGCCTCCCCAACCCCCTTCGAGCCCAGAAGGAACCATCTGCGGTACGTTCCTCGAGACCAACTTGCGCGATTTCTGCAGTGGCGCCAATTTCTCACCCGATTACGAACCCCCATCTAAAGGGTTAAAGCGTTTCGAACCCCCATTTTCTCCACTGCTTGCTAGCCGCGAGCCATAGGACTTCGACGTCCCCTATAAGTTGTCGTAGTGTGGAATTAGCACGTGACAGCTTGTTATTGTGAATGTATTTAGTGCTTAACATAGTTCTTTACCTTTCGTTGTCTACTTTTAACTGGTTTATTCGCTCTACCGAAAATAAACTGTGAAAAATAAATTAAGGTTGAAAAAACTCAATACACCTAATCTTGAAATATTATTAAGTTAGTTGGTTGTACGCATAAAAATAATGAGACTAGCAACACTATGCGTGAACCGACAACACTGCTGCTTCTGCTGGTTAGAATAACCCCTGACGTAGACCTAGTACAAGTTTGAACTTGTTACAGTTGCTAGGCGATTATTGAGAGCATCTGTTTGTGAGGTGCGTTACGATAATCCTGCAAAAGTTTGAATAACGGTGTGTAAAGCTTGACTAATCCGCTACTGTGACTTATGAAAAGTTACAAAGGACGTGTGGAGAACATTCACTATCCACAAGTGTTCAGATGGCACAAGGCCTTTTAAGAGGGCCGAGAAGAAGTGAAAGACGAACTTGGGGCGGGAAGACCATCAACCTCAAAAATGGACGTCAATGTGGAAAGAGTGAGAATTGTTGTGACGTCAGACCGTCGATTGACGTTAAGAATAATCGGTAGTGAGGCTCAGGAAGAGGGTGGCACGTGTTCAACCAAGCATTGCACACAATTGGATGCTGCACCAAGGCAACAATGTCACACTGCAGTCGCCATCAACGAATTTTTGGCAGAAAAAAGCACAGTTGTGGTTCCCTAGCCCCCTATTCGCCGGATCTCAGTCCCTGTGACTTCTTTTTATTCCCTCGGCTGAAAGCCATTTGATAGGTGCCATTTCGGTACTTTGGATAATATCCAGAGCGTAATCGACGAGTTGAAGGGTATTCCAGCAGAAGCCTGCTATGAACAATGGAAAAAACACCTCCATCGGTGTGTAGCTGCCGGAAACTACCTTAAAAGGGATAACCTTCATTTATAAAAAGAATAAAATTCACGGTTAAAGGAAAATCAGTCTCATTATTTTTTTTACCAAACCTCGTATTCAACTATGTAATGGATGATTTAGAATAATCATACGATTTCGAAAGCATGAACCACTAGAGGTGAAATATTATTGATCGCAGGTTATTAGTTATTCAAAGTTATGCAAGTTTATAAGTTCATTTATTCTTCATTCACTTTGCTATAGTTATAGTTGTGTTGCTTTGTATGCAATAGTTCATCGATTGAAAATTTTTCAATTTATATCATTTCGTTTGTCGTTATAATGCGATTGACAAAATTTTACCTGGAAGTACGCTTTGTTTTAGATAACGTATGTTATTGTGAATGTTTTCGCATCATTAAATGCAACTATGCAACCATCATAATGATTTTTTTAGGTAAGATTATCAAATTTCCGTAATTGTCGGTATTTCGTGATTTAAACAGTTTTGTACCTCTCGTTATCTACTTTTAACTGGTTTAATAGCGGAATCGAATGTAAAATGTAAAACGTAAACGTTGGAAAAGCTCGATAAGCGTAACCTAGAAATGTTATCGAGTCGATTGGTTGCATTCAACGATGATTTATAGTGACCTACGATTTGGAAAGTATGTCTCACTCGAGCTGAAATTTTGTTGATCACATACTATAAGAAGTTACAAAAACCTTCGCAACTTGTTTGATAAATAGCTTTATTAGAGAATGTAAGACTTGACAGATAAATATCAGATCAATCAGGTAATAATTTCGAGATTTTGCGATCAATTCAATAACATAACAAACGTTCGTATATACTTTACATGAAAAAGAAACAAATCAAACAATATCTACTTGCGTAATAAAAGCAAATTGCCTGCGGAAAGCTCAGGAGCATTCAAGTAAATAAAAAAGGTTCGAGGGTGAAAATGATTTTCATTCGCGTTAGGAAACTCAAATAAATCCCTTTTAAGTCTTACACTTCAAATACGGTCTTTCATCTTGAACACCTTTTGATTTCTTTTTAATGGCGCTTTGTAATTTTTCAGCTTTCTTTAAGAGCTTTCTACTTACAGCGCAGCTTTGCAATCTTTGATGTTTCCAAAGCTCTAATTAAAAACGATTTAAAGCGTAATTTCTCCTTTGCACGTTACGATTTTAATAATAAGAGCGAATGTACATTTTTTCAAAACGAAATTTGATGCTTGTTTAATAATTGAAGATTTCTTATTTCGGTTTAAATTTTAATCTTTTCGCCGGGGAAGGAAGCGTGTTCTTTAAATAAAAGTGTAAATTCTTCCGCGTAATATCGTTCGGTATTTATATCGAAAATATTTCAAAAAAATAACCGAAAACGGTTTCATTTTCGTCCATTTTAAAAAACGTATAAGTAGAAAATAATTCCCGCGAACGTATTTCGAGCGCATTATGCAAGGATATTACCATTATCCGTGACATTTATGACATTTTAGGAAGAAAAATATATTACAAAGCATTGTGCGGTGACGGTTTGGCGCTATTTTGGCAGAGCAAAGACAATAATAGGGATTAAAGACATAACAATTAGACGTCAGAGTGAGACAGACAAAGGAACTGGTGTCGTTTCCCACAGGATTAGAATGGTGATTCACGACATCACCGCTCTCTTTGTGCAGGATTATATCGCAGTATTACAATTCATATTCATACTTTGTTATTTTGCTGTTTGGTAATTGCCTTTTTATTGGAACGTTTGCACGTAAAGAAGCAAAGCTCCTCGAATTATTAAAGTAAAATTAACTTACTTTACGGCTCTAAACGGAATTGCTCGTCCTTTTAAACTTAATCCTTGAATCGTAGGAGGACTCCTGAAAATAAACTCGAAATTCTGTTTAAAAATCTTTGTATTAAGTATATAGAACTCATCCTCTTTTCCTCCTAGTTTCGAGGTAATTATTTTATTGCTTTTTGTAATGTAATTAAAAAAAATAGTAAAATTTGCCTTTTAAATTAGTTTCCTGCAATTTGAAGAATTCGGGATGAATCCCAAGGATTATTGACTTTATTTACGTTCTAATGTTCGGTTATTTTTCAAAATACAAACCGCCAAGAAAAGTTTGTCTAAGCAATATGATAAAGAAATAGTTAATTAGGTAATACTGAAGGGAATGTAACGCGTACACTGATTAGTTTTTTATATACAAAAAACGATTCAATTTTAAAATAACTGAATGAACTTTTTAGCAAATTCCTGTTCAAAATTTAGAATATATCTACGTTTCGGTTAAATTAGTAGTAGTAATTCAACGAAACATAAACAACAAACTTCTTTTTTAACACACACAAATTAAAAAGTCTAATTCTGACCATATTTGTTCTTTGTGCCATTTTGATTCTCACAGGCATTTTCAGTATTTAAATGGAGGCCCAAATTTTAAAATAAACTACAGACACCCGTTTCAGGCATGCAAATCATGCCTAACATAGCTAAATTCGGCACATATCTCATGCGATATGAATGATAAGTTACATCAAGTTTTGGATTTTTATTCTGACAGTCAGTGTGTTAAATACTTTTGGAAAATTTAAAAACTCGAAATGTCGTCTCCATTCTTTGAATTACGCAAAAATAAAATGAGCATAAACATCTGCAGTGCTCTTTATTTAAAAAGTGTTAAACTACATAATTAATAAAAGTTGGCGATATTTCCACTTAATAAGATAATTAAGCTAAAAACTTAAAAGTTAGTACAGTAATAAGACATTAAATACTGCATTTTATAAACGTGAAGGGAACTTAAAGCCCCATGATTTGCCCTTTTGCGAGGTGCACTCTATGATGTGTTTGGCAGCATCACATTTATCGCCTTCGCCGCTTGCAATCTCCTTTTCGCATTCATCAGCTAAATTTTTCAATTTCTGAATTTTTTCTGAGTCACCTTTCAGTGAAGGTGTAGCGGCACTAATGAAACCTGACTTGTGGAATTTGCCATCTTTCATCATGTTTCCACGTGTTAGGAGACATTCAAGCATGCATAGTCCTGCGTGGGTGGTTGGTAGTTTCTTTTCTTGTACTGTTTTCACATCTTCATCGCTGGCTCCTACCTTTGTTTTGCAGTTGTTTACTATTAACATTGTTGCCTGTTTTGCGGGATCGTCGGCTTTCGCCAAAGCCGCGAGGGCGACCACTAAGAAACCTGGAAGAATATGAAAATTATTTTACAAAGTTGTGGAGTAAAACGATATAGGGCCGATTTTTACATCTTTCTCAAATGTTTGCTGATGCAGCTGCCATATTAACAATCATTGTTGCATCAAATAACTGAAAATTTAATTATTTAGGAGATGAAATCGGCCCTTGGTATTTAAAATATTCGTTGAGATCTTCTGGTATACATACAACCAAACTTATATGGAATCATGGAATATTTCCGAATTTGTTAGGTATTTCTGAAAAATTTCTAATGGAAACTGAAAAGCACTTTATACTAAACCAGTTTAATGTAACAAATGCTTGAAGTTAATAGAAACTCAAAAAAATGTAAAAATTACAGATTTGAAGTGGTTGGTTAAAGAAAAAAGAAAAACTGGTTTTTCACTTTAATAGTCAGTGTTGCCACCTCTAGCCCTAATACAAACTTCAATCCGGCGGGGAATGTTTCTATTCAAACTATCAACTTGTACTTAGGTAAGTTTGCCAATTCCTCTTGAGCGGCTTCAATGAGCTGTTCCACATTTCCTGCAGCTATAATCATTCTTTTAATGAAGTCCCAATCGTACTCAATCAGATTAATATCAAGTGTACAGACAGGCCATCCCAGAACAGTGGCCGCTTCTGTTTCCAGAAATTCTGTCGCACCTCTGCTGGTATGTGGAGGGGCATTATCGTGCATGAAAACGAAATTGTTTAATTGTACCTCTCCACAGCCTAACTATGGGTTTTAGCACCAAATCAACATACCTGCCTGCTGTTAAACTCTGCCATATGGGAACCAAAGGAATCTGGCAGTTTGCAGTCTGGCCTGTTAGCTTAACCTCTAAAACCCGAATTCGACGGTCATCTGATCTCAGACCAATTCTGGTTTCATCTGAAAAAATGACTTTTTGCCCAACTTTAATTGTCCAGTTCTGATGTTCCAGACATCTAAATAGATTTCGGGCACGAAGTCTCTTTCGTATTGTTTCAACAGAAACATTAACACCTGTAGCCTGCAAAAGTTGCCTTTTGAGGACTGGATGAGTAGACGTTGGATTTCTTCTAGCTATTTGAGTTAAAAACCGATGTTGTCGATCAGTAGTTACTCTGCGACGACTTTGCCTGGGTCTGTTCTTAAGAGTTCCCACTTCCAAAAATCTTGCATTGGTTTCTGAAACAACGGCGCCCTGAGAGACGTCCACTGTTGCTGCGACATTCCCTGCTCAACAAGAGTAACAATTCTTTTCTGCTGAACTTCAGCCAAATCTACGTAGGGCACAATTAGCTTTTTTGAACACAAAGTTAAGTTTTCTCGGTCACCTCAGTTTTACAACTGGAGACAAATGACAATTTTTATCAATGCATATGTAATCAGCTATTAACGAAAACATATCTTAATTTCAACAAAAACCTTTATCTCTTCTCTGCATAAAACGTTTTCATACATTTCTTATGATTAATAAGAAATACTAGATTCCATATAGGTTTGGTTGTGTGTGACAGTGGTTCAGCTGATACAGTTTTGAGGTTTATTTATCTATTATTTTAGAAATTGAAGCTGCAGCTATAATAATTTTTTCCCTTAGGTCATCTACATTTGTAGCACCACGTGTTTCCTGTTGGCGGTAAATACAATTTTTTATGTGTCCCCAAAGAAAGAAATCATTAACTGATAAGTCTGGGGACCTAAGTGGCCTTTATATAATGTATATTTCCCCGGCTACTTATTATGCGTCCAGGAAACGTAGTGCTAAGAAAAGCTCTTACAGCAGCGCTTTCGTGAGCTGGACAGCCATCCTGCTGGTACCAAATATCTTCTAACCTTACGTTTGCAGTCCTAATTGTAGGTAATATTTCATTCTGTAGTAGCTCTAATTATTTATTGCTATTCAATGTACCATTAATAACAAAAGGACCAATGATCATGTTACCGTAAAACGGGGTGAGATTGACCACTTTTGGCGTTCTTGACTTAATAACTTTTTTGTTGTTGTAGCAACAATACTGGAAATGGCTAATATGTATGAGTCTATACGCAATGTAGCTTTTCACTTTATTGAAACATTACTTTTTTATTTTTAAAGAAGAAGAAAAAATTGAAAACACTCCGGTCAATCTCACCCCTACATTTGGGGTGAGATTGACCGCGTACTTAAAACGCTAGTTATTTCCTTTCTAATGCTTATTGAGGTGAGAATGACCACGGTTTATTGTATAATAAATTGTTTTCTTGCTGAAAAAAATATATAGAAAAATGTATACGTGTCAAAAACTGGAAAAATAAATCACACAGACACCAAAAAGGTCAACAAATGTTTTTATTCATTTATTGAATAAGTAATTGTACAGAACTAAATGTAATAAGAATTAAAATCAACGTATTCATTGCACATAAGTGTTTATTGCAGCATTTGGAAAAATATAATGCCCACGTCGCTCAATCTTGGGGGTAGGAAGTACTTTTACAACACAATTGTACTCAATGGTGTCTGTATCCTCCACTTCAGGTCACACAAACTTCTCTCCCACAGTTTTCTTCAGAAACTTTATCATCGGCTTGTTTCTCCACTTCTGAATCTGAACTTGACTCTGAACTGGTTTCTTGCATGATTTTACGTTTTATCGCCTTAGCTACAATTATTGAAGTCGCGTTATTCTCTTCGTCTCCATTTTTTGCTGGAGAATCATCTCCTGCTACTGAGCGCCCAGGGACAATAATTAATTTCTTCCTGGTTTGGCTGACAGTAGTTCTCTTGTTTGTTGTTTGGATTCCTTTGCTCTTGCAAAAATTGGAGGAAGGTTTCACTAACACAGCTGCTATTTCCGTTATCATCATCTTCTTCTATTGCAGTATTTCTAGGCACTTTACTGAGCAATTTTTCTTTTGACAGGGGATAAATACCGGATCCTCTAAACCCACTTTGAGCATTCTAGGTCATTGTAGGGGCCATATCGTCAAATAGCTGTTTCAATGGGCGTGGAAATATAGATTTATCAACTGATGAGCTTTTTACATTCACTCGTATCCAATCCTGCAGTATCGTCTGCCAAGCTTTTTTCATGGGTCCAAAAAAACTTATATCGAGTGGCTGGCAAAGTGTTGCGTTGGGTGGAAGGCAAATGAATCGAATATTATGGGTCTACATCTACAAAATCTACATCTACATCTGTGATTGGTGATTGCCTACGGTCAATCTCACCCCAAACATTTCAGAAATCTGCATTTTTGTCAAAATGTTTATGTAAAAAGAAATAGGTCTTGATTAAATAATATTGCGAGTTAAGACAGACTATAAAAGACAATATTTTGCTACAAAAAAAATATTAGACATTGCTACTTGCTTTTATTGAGTTTCTGGAGGTAGAAGTTTGAAGGTTATGAAATTTTATAAAAAATTGACATTTGACATTATATTTTTTTTTGCTAAACTGAGTTCTTTTACACAACAAATCATATTCTGTAACAAATATACAGGTGTTCTATTCCAGTGAGCATTTGTTTTGTTTATGTCATGCATGACATTTGACTTTGAGATGAAAAAAAAAGTTTTTTGAACTTTTCGGTCAATCTCACCCCGTTTTACGGTACCTAAAACACCAGTGCAGATATTTAATTATTGGAGGTATTGCGTCCGGTAGTTAATGCTCATGATGATTGGAACGGGATCAATAGCGTACAATAGAAGCATTATGATGTCCATGAACAGGAAAAGTACTTTCGTCAGTGAACAAAATATTATTAATAAAATTTTCATTTTCATTTGCAATGGTCATCATAGTCTCGCAGAACCCCATTCGTTTTATGTAATCTTTTGGATATATTTCCTGGTTCTTTCGAATTTTGAAGCACTTGTATTTGTTCTTTCTCAAAATGGCCCTCACACGATCTTTGCACATGTTGACCATGCTACTTACATGTCGCAAAGATTGAAATTTATTTTCTTCTACTGCAGCACATACCTGTATTTCTATGTTTTCCTGGTCAGCATCTCTTTCACGGCGAGGTTTTTTTATGATTTTTAGGTGAAACGCATCCGGAAACTTCAAAATTTTGTATAATTCTTCGAACAGTCCTAACAGAAGGAACTGGCCGATTTCCAAAAAGTCTACAGGCTAACGAGGACATGGAACAACACCGAAGAACGAGAGCGGAGGTAAGGGAAATCCCCGACGTCGAAGATGCGGCCGAATTCGAAATGGAGGAGGCAGAAAGTGTCCTGCGGCGCCTGCCCAGAGGAAAATCGCCGGGTCCAGACGGCATAGCGTACGAAATGGTAAGTGAAGCTTAGCCGGTTATAGGGGAGGCGATGCTTCGAATCTGGTTCCTTCTGTTAGGACTGTTCGAAGAATTATACAAAATTTTGAAGTTTCCGGATGCGTTTCACCTAAAAATCATAAAAAACCTCGCCGTGAAAGAGATGCTGACCAGGAAAACATGGAAATACAGGTATGTGCTGCAGTAGAAGAAAATAAATTTCAATCTTTGCGACATGTAAGTAGCATGGTCAACATGGGCATGGAAGATCGTGTGAGGGCCATTTTGAGAAAGAAAAAATACAAGTGCTTCAAAATTCGAAAGAACCAGGAAATATATCCAAAAGATTACATAAAACGAATGGGGTTCTGCGAGACTATGATGAGCATTGCAAATGAAAATGAAAATTTTATTAATAACATTTTGTTCACTGACGAAAGTACCTTTCCTGTTCATGGACATCATAATGCTTCCATTGTACGCTTATTGGTCCCGTACCAATCATCACGAGCATTATAACTACCGGACGCAATACCTCCAACAATTCAATATCTGGACTGGTGTTTTAGGTAACAGGATCATTGGTCCTTTTGTTATTAATGGTACATTGAATAGCAATAAATACTTAGAGCTACTACAGAATGAAATATTAACTACAACTAGGACTGCAAACGTAAGGTTAGAAGATATTTGATACCAGCAGGTTGGCTGTCCAGCTCACGAAAGCGCTGCTGTAAGAGCTTTTCTTAGCACTACGTTTCCTGGACGCATAATAAGTAGCCGGGGAAATATACATTATATAATGGCCACTTAGGTCCCCAGACTTATCAGTTAATGATTTCTTTCTTTGGGGACACATAAAAAATTGTATTTACCGCCAACAGGAAACACGTGGTGCTACAAATGTAGATGACCTAAGGGAAAAAATTATTATAGCTGCAGCTTAAATTACACCGGACATACTAAATCACGTTCGCCAAAATTTTTACAGCCGCCTGGGATATTGTTTAGCTCAAGAAGGTGGCCTGTTTGAATACTTGTAACATTTTGCTTTAATTTTTTATTATCTTAAATAATAGTTATTTCCCACCTTTACGACAATATTTTACTATTTGTACAATAGAAGTTAAGCAAAGTTATGTATTCCTTTAGTTGTGATAAGCTCGTTAAGAAATAATATATTGTTTGTTTGTTTGTTTGTTGCATATTTTGTAAGTAGAAATTTTCTGGTTGTCTTGGATATATGGAACAGGATCAGTACCTATGTGGCTAGTAGTTTCAGGCAGACTGTATATTGTTAGGTAACTGGTTAAACAGTTTTTGTTTAAAAGCAAAACGGGTATTAGATTCTGGATCACTTTCGTACATTAAATAACGTTTTACGGCGGTTATACAGATGCCTAACATAGGAAATTATTTCTGTGAGGAATTATTAGCTTTTTGTCCAGTATTTATTTATTACTATTTCCAAACAAATATATACATAAACAAGGTTTAAGAGAGAGAGAGGGGGGAGAGAGGTTGTGGGTAACAACCTTAATGGAAAATTTCACGTCTGATCTCTGGAAAACTGAATTAAAAGATATTGTTTTAAGTATGATGCTGAGATGTAATAGACCGTTAAAACTAGTTTCAGTAACAATCTATATAATATTCTCACGAAAAAGTCGTGGGTTACTGTTAATAAAAATTATTTAAAAAATATGTTTTATTTATAAAGTTTTAACAGGTTTTGATCGAGTTAAACCAAAGCCGAAAATACTATTCAGAAAACTGTTCAGGAAATTCGAAATTCGAAAGATATCGTCGAACTTAATTTTATTGCTACAGGAATTTTAGTTTATTTCAAGCAAATATTGTAAATATTGTTTTCATTATTAAGAGTAAAACAGGCGAGTTTTGCAGAATTAACTTAATAGGCCTAAAATTTCCCAATTTTTAACTCAGCAATTAGGATAAATTATTTTTAAATTAATTTCACTGAATATTTTATGAGATAATAAATTTTTCATTCTTAATTTTTGCTGTTTTTGTTTCCGATTGATGTATGTATACTAGTATTTAATATATTAATTTAGCTTAATTTGGAATGATCAAGTCCTACATTGCATTAAATAAAATGGTTGGCCACTTAACATCTCATTTAATATTTTTAATTCAACATTTGCTTCAAATAATACACAAATTGTCAATAACTATTATTCTTATATTCGTAGTAAATTTTTTTAATTTAATTTAGTGCTACCTGAGAATGATTGATGACCTTGCATTATATTTGTGTATTATTTGAGGTAAACCTCAAATTAAAAATATTAAATCTGAGATTAAGTGTCCGGCCATACGATTTAATGCATGACATGACTTAGTTTTGAGTACAAACTTTGTAATTTTATTTTATCAGTTTTATTTGAAATTATAAAACTTGTCTGCTAGAAGGGTTGTAAGACATGTCTTAATACCCATGAAAATTAATTTATTAAATTTTGCTTTTGTTTTTGGAAATTATCTGCATCTTATTAAAGTATAAATCTTGACGTGATAAATTTTACGCCAGAGTGAGCCACCCAGGAACAATAAAATTTTTGAAACATTTGCTTTATCCTGGATTTTAATACATAGAATTTGATTGCATGAAAATAAAAGTGAATAAATTACACAATAATTTGTATGTAAACCTCATTTTCTAAATTTCGTTTGTGCTGTATATTAAGTAGAGCGTTCATTTTAACCTTATTTTTGAAGCGTCGGGATTTTTTTCGCGAGATATTTGAGGTAAGAATTTCATAGTAAAAGCCAAATTAAAAATATTTTCAATTCTTCATATTCAGTTATTTTTGGGAAAATATTTTGAAGAATATGTTACGATTTTGATATGTTTTGATGGTGCTCAAGCAGCTTTTGTAAAAAATTCGTAAGTGATTTTTAACAATATACCTACGTTAACAATTAATTAACAAAATGTAATTTTTACTTTTTTCACAAAATTTTAGAAACAATAATTCTAGTTGGTCTTGCATTTAAAAACTCTACTTTTAAAAATTTAGGGAATAATACTAAATTTAATTTTTGAAAATAGATATACTCGCGATGAATGTTAGAAACTTATTTATTGTTGGGTTGCAGTATAAAGTTTTTGCCAAAGTCTGTTTATTGTTAATATTATTATAATTGTATTCATTTCATTGTTGTCCACTTCTTATATAAATATATTTTAAAATAATTTTAGATTTTTCTAAAACATTTTAAAGTGTTGTTAGTACGAGTAACATACGGTTCACAGTCTAAGAAAAAATCATTTTTCCAAAAAACTCACAGATATTTCTTAGGAGAAAGAAAATCAGTTTTATTAAATTTTATTTTGACAGCTTTTAAGTCGTATCCTTGAATAACAAAGCTTTTAAATATTTGACTAGTTTCCAAATAATTAATTAATGTAAAAATACCCTTTCAAGTTTACTTTCTTATTTTGACCAAATTAATATAAACTTACTTCCAAAATAATTTGATAGCAGACTGGAAAAATTAATTTATGTATTTCAAATTGAACTATCGGCCGTAATTTTAAAAACATAATTATTAGAATTGAGCATAGAGTGAAATTTGTTATATCAAGAAACCGAAAAGATTTTTTATTTACTTTGGTTAAGAAAAACTTGTATTTAAATAACTTTTTCCTTTGAGTTAGATGTTATTGTTCGCCGAAAAAATATTTTCTATAACAGGCTTCTGCAATAAATTCAAATACTTTTCGAAAAGCGACATTCTAAGAAGATTGCGTGGAAAATCTTAAAAGAAAACTCACCAACGCACAGGGCTGTATTCATGTTGTTAGAGCACGAAAACAGTTTACGTAGTGTATAATATTTTGTTCTATATATACAAAATACGTCGACATTGAATAATAATGGACGTATTTCCTTTTCCTGTCCATGTCTGTTTACCGTGATATCAAAACTGAAGATAGTATCGCGAATGATTAATCATTAATTGAAATCTGCTTGACTACTAGGTTTTCTGTTTCCAGTTCCATCAGTATTCTTGTGTCATTTTAGTGGTGGATTTTCCGAGCAATATATATATATTTTTGCAATTTCACTAATTGCTTCGTTGTTGTTTACACGTTAGATGTAATATTCCGGCAACCTTTAGCTTTTCAACGTCATGATTAGCATTTTTTTTCATTCGCCATATGTAACCTGACGTGTAATTTTACAAACGAGCTGCATAAAAATTATAAAATTTTTCGCGTGCATAACTTTCATTGAACATAGGCCTGATAAGGGTAACGACATGACATCATAGTAGGGTTAAAATTAAAAAGTATTAACCCTTTAGTTTACTCTACGACCATAAAGTCAGTCCTTTCTAGATAAGACTGAAAGGATGACGCAACCCTTTTACGTTTGTTTTATTTTTCGTTGTACGTTTTTAATGAGAGAAAAAAGGACAAACACGCTATTTTAAACGCTATGTGTTTTCGAGTTATTTTTTCGTAATTTATAATCAGCTATAGTCGAACTGACAAGTGCAATCTCGAGGGTGTTGCATGATGGCAACCCCACACTAATCCTCGTGTACGACCACCTGTAATTGAATCATTTCAAATTAATTAAGAGTCCTTTTGCTGTTCTGCGGTATGAATAGATAAGGATTTTTTTTTATTAGAGCTTGATATCAGGTATTATGAGGATTTTATAATTCCTGGAAGGTTGTAAAGAATATATGGGCGTAGATAATTCATTTATTATTGCCTAGTACTGACAACGTCACATCATTCAGATTTTCCTGTAGTTTTGTGTTTGTTATTTTTCTGTTTGTTATCGTTTGAGTTTCTTTACAAATTAGAACTCCTGATTTTTTTCTACGATTTTTCAAATTATTTTCTGTGCTTATTTATTGCTATATATAATTAAACGAAGTTTTTTTCTGATTAAAATTGTCCCCACTTGGTTTCTTGATTAAGCATCTTTTTTTGCAAGTGATCAACGCTCAGAATTTACAATTTTATAGACACTGCAGTAAGAGGAAGTGCAAAAGGGGACAAATAATGGCGAAACATTTGCTTTGCGTGTTTTATGAATACATTAAAAATTTTAAATTGTATTAATTCTTGCAATTATTTGAAATACCGCTAGCTTTTGTTATATTTTTTCGACTATTCATAATTTTATCACGAAATTTAATCTAATTCAATAAAAATAAAAAAAATATTAATAATAAAAATTAACTTTATTTATAGTTTAGTAGTCCCCTAGAAAAAGGTTTAAAGGTCAGCTTAACCCTTCGTTTTAACTTAATTTTTTTATGGTTTTTAGAAATATTGCTTAATTTCGATTTTAAATAATATACATACTCGTATATGATTTTACATTTATATTAATATTGAAAATTATTGTATATTCAGTACTAAGTTTGTAGACCACAGTAAACAATGCTTTAATTTATTCTGTTGATTATCCTATTATTTATTATTAGGTTACTAGGACTTACATCAGAAAAGCTATCGTATTTATGATTATTATCATATTGGTTAACTATAAATTAATGACAAACAACCAAATAACGAAACGTTTTATTGAAGGAAAAAATGGCCAACGTTCTAACCAATTTACTAATGTGATAATAATGAGTGATGAGTTAGCTTCAAACTTCTGATCAGCTGGTTTACAATTAGTAACATTGCGTCTGTCAGTTAGTGAACGATTAAGTCCATAATTCTTAGAATATTATTTTTATTGATAATACACAGACTAAAAAACCTGATTTAGTGCTTTACACCAACAGTTCTGCCTTTTTTAACTCGGTCTAATGTGGCCTAAACAGGACGCGAATGCATGATGTATTGCTAATATTAAATTCGATTTGTTTGTAAAAAAAAATGAATGTTAATAGAATTCTAGGAGCATGGTAAATGTTGTTTCTAGTGTTATTTAGTTGTGTAAGTAATTAATTACATAATATCATTTTATTTAGGTTCGTATAAATGGAATATTTAATTTGATTTTCAATACTTAACGAGTTAACTTGCTTGAAATAGCCTTTCAACTTTAATTTAAAACAAATTTGATACAACCAATGTGCATTCTTAAAGCCTAAAAATATTATCTTTTGCTAAACCTTACATTAAGATACAGTTATTAATTACTTAATGAACGATTTCTATCTTCTTCTATCTATTTTTACATTAACAAAGTATTTTCTCGTAACTCGCAGAGCGGGCCGGATTGTGCATTTCACGCGTAAGACCACATACGCTAACACACCAGCCTCAACACCGAAAGGTATAATGAGGTTAAACGATTACGATTAGAAAAAGTATTTGCTTACATGCGATATTTTAAAAGCAAATGACAGCCCTATGTCTTGGATGTCATATGGGTAATTTCTTTATTTGTAAAGATAAAAAATTAAAAAATATGCTCCAAATACTTCTTGAACGCCTTTATAGGTAGAATAAGGTAAGCTACATAATTTTTTGATAACTGCTATTAGTTATCATTATCGAGTAGATGGATAAAGTGTTCTTTTCTTTAAAATGGAAACTATGGTTGGCTGAAAGCTAGTTGAAACACGTTTTTTTTCTCTTTTCAATCAAGTGACACAAGCTATATGATTAATTCGAAAAAAAATTGACAAATAACAATTATTAGGTTTCTTATTGTTCAATCATTGGAAAGAAGAAAGGATGCCGATAGACAATTATAAATCCAATCCACAAAAAGTATGCCAACTAGACTCCACAGACTATAGACCTATTGCATTATTAAACGTAGTACACAAGGTACTAACAACGATAATTAACATAAGAATAAAACAGAAGGCGGAAAATGTAATAATAATACATTATATCTTTTTGATTAGACAGATATAAGAAAAAATTGATAAAAAGAACAAGCAGGTATATATGTGATTTATAGAGTTCAAGCAGTCCTACGATAAAATACGAGGAGCGTTCAAATATGAGTGAGAATGAGTTTAGAACATCTTCATTATCAATGGAACAAAAACATGGTATTATATACTATTTTTCAACGTAGTCCCCCTCGACTGCAATACATTTGTGCCAACGTTCTGGAAGCTTACGTATATCATTTTTGAAGAAGCGGTTTGGTTGCGTGCGTATCCAGTTTTGCACAGTTGTAATGAGTTGATGGTTATCCCTAAATTTATGGCCACTTAAAAACTCTTTCAATGGTGCAAACATATGAAAATCTGATGGAGACAAATCGGGGCTGCATGCAGGATGAGGCAGAACTTCCCACTTCAATTTTCTCAGTGCTTCCATCGTTAATGCGGCTGGATGCGGGCGCGCGTTGTCCTGAAGAACCTTGCACTAACTTTTTTGTACTTAAGCTCGTTGTGAACAATTGCCTCAACACTACCCACTTATGCCAACTTCTTCTGACAATTTCCTCACAGTTATCCGACGATCAGTCTGAATAAGCTGATCAATCGACCTAACATTGTCAGGAGTCACGGATGTTTCCTACGCGATCTCGACCGTCTCGAAACTTTTTCGCCCAACCAAACACCCTTGCCTTGGACATACATTTATCCTCAAACTGCTTTTGAAGTCTTGTAAAAATTTCAGACGGTAAAACATTTTCTTTCGCCAGAAATTTAATAATTATGCGTTGTGCAACAAAACACGGTACTTCTTTCTCTGACATGCTAATTATTATTGGCAGGTGTAACGGAGAAGAATTTGATTGTTACTAATCGCAAGTCGGAACATATCAGAACATGACGCAGAGTGCTTGCTTCCATCCATTGCTTTCTATACTCAAGGCAACTAGATTCTCACTCATATTTGAACGCTCTTCGTAATAAGATAAAAGGTGTACCAGATAATGAACAACCTAGAGTTCCCAACAGGTGTCAGATCAGAATACGGAACAGAGGATTAAGACAATGAACAAGGAAAAGTAAGATTGAAAGAGAGAGAAATATCATGAGAGGACCACAATAATGCTTAGCATACACAGACGATGCAGTCTTGATATCAAGAGCACAGCATGAACTAAAGGAAACGACAACAAGCCTAATAAAGGAAGAATACGGATTAAAAATGAATGAAGAGCAAATATGTATTATATGGTGCAGGGGAAAACTTTACAGGGAATCAAAAAATGTTTAAAAGTTTATAAGTTCGGACAGATTGAAAGTGTTGTCTACTTAGCATCGGAAATCACTAGTGAACGGGACATTGGTACTGAAATAAAAAGAAGAATGACGATAGGTGCAAAAAGTGCAGGTGCAATGTCAAAATTTTTAGTGCCAAGAATGTGTCGCAGACAGTGAAAGTGAAATTTGGATATTTGGAAGTGAAGCATGCGTCCTTAGATAAGAAGATCAGGAATCTTTTGAAGCACGGGAGAGGAAAATATGGTGAAGGATTTATGGTGGCATAAAAGAAGGAGACGCATGGAGAAGACGTAGGCTGATGAAGAGCGAACCGAGAGTATCATCGACATAATCAAGAAAAACCGATTAGGATGGTTAGGGCATGTTTCTAGGATGGATGACACTAAGCTAGTTAAGAAATTCCCGAATGAAGAACTGGAATGTTCACACAGAAAAGGAAGGAGGAAATGGATGGACAATATTAACGAAAACGTACAGGAGATGGGAGGGAAGGACTGGGAAGTGGTAGCAAAAGAATGAGCAGAATGGAGAAAACTAGTTAATCAAGCCCTGGGCCTTAAAAGCCACAAACCACATATCTCAAATTATAGCATGAATTTACAGCTGAAACAAAAATATACAATATTAAATAAAATACTATTTAAAAAATAGAATGTCAACGTCATCAGCTTCAAGCATTGAGCTTTATGCACGTTGCGTCGCTTATTGTGATTTCCATCGTTTATGTGGTCTTAGCCCATTTTGCTGCTTTCTAATCTTTTTTCTGTTTTCTTTGTTATCTAGGTTTCACTCCCATCTAGTAACGATGGGACTGACATTACTTTATAGAATTTCATGATGGTATTTTGCTGTACTTTTTATTTAGTGTTTTTCTAACAGTTCCATTAATGTAACGAGTAGTTGTATTTTCCGTTTTTCTTTTATATGTCAGTTTCATTATTTATGGAGATATGGCAACCCGGGAATTTTAAATTATCTACTTGTTCTATAGGTTGATCGTTCAATACTATTTTTGATCTAATTTTATTTTTGCCTAAAAACGCCATTACTTTGGTTTTTTTCAGAAGTTATTTCAAGATTATATTCGGAGAGAATATTACTTAATTTATGCAGAGCTAGCTGTAAACTGTCTCCAGAGTTTTCCAGTAATATTTGATCGCAAATAACATACTAAAAACATACCTATAGTTTCTCACTATATAAATACTCGTAAGTTAAACTGCAACCTTGCGAAGTCCTGTGTTCGTATTTTCTTTGAGATCTTCATTTAAGAGATACATATTTGTGTATTTTTATAAAAAAAATTCAACAGCGTTGTCAATTTTATTGTGCACACTAATGTGCACTTCTAATGTTGGTGCAAACTTAGCTGATATTTTTTAGTATAGTTTGGACTTTATCGTTAAAACGAAATCGCACTGTTCACTGGTCTTCATTGTAGGATAAATAATGGCACTGTTCTGTCTAGTTTAAATTTTGCAACATATCACCAAATGAACATAGATAGCATCAGAATTATCCTAAACGTAATTTATACCAAGAATTAAACTGAAGAATCATAATTTCTCGAAACTCATTGTTTTTGTAGGAAGCGTAGTTTTATAGGTAGTATCTTAACAAGTTCTTTGTTGTGCCTACTTTCCCCAAAAATTTTGGGGTGAATGCTTCTCTTAAGAAGGTGTTTCAGTTCATAATTTAATATGATTTATGCTTTTAAACCGTAAAGGAAAAAGTACCCTTTTTCTAAAATTTGGGGTTATGTAGTTAAGAATACAAATTTTTCCCTTCAATAAGTGAATTCTGAAACATCTCTGTGTAAAAACTGAAAAAAAAGGTTTTTAAATTCGAATTTTAAAATTTAAATCTGCTAAGTTAGGTTTTTCAGTAGCTCTAAAAAATAATGATTTATAGAAGCAATGCGGGCCCAAGAAAGAATATTAATTATGTTCAAAACATCAGAATTTAACAACAGTTTATTCATATAAAGTTCTGTTAGTTTTTCAGTTTTTTTCCTGCATTCAAGTAGGGAGAAATTATGTATATGTTGTGATATATTCCACTTGTTTTGGCATAAATTGCTAAAAATTCTCACACACTAAATTCAACCTTGAACGAGAACTAGACATTAATTAATATTAGTCTTAAAATTATACAAAACTGCAAAACACAGACAGCTCAATTAAGTCTAATACGTGTTTAAAATTATCTCTGTTGTTTACGTTCATTGTAGTGAATATGACTGTACGGATAATGTACATCATAAAAATGTTGCGAGTCCTAATTTTTTGTCCTAATTTTATCTTACATGTAAATTTGTTTTTACAACGTAGAATTTCAGAAATGTAATTTTAGTACGAGTGTAACTAGTATGCGGATATTTAATAAATATACTTGATTTATATTGATATGAGCACTGCGTATTTTCTACTTTTAATTTATAATACAAAGTTCAACTTTTCTTTTCTGTTGCTTCATTGAAGATTTTATGCGTTTTAGCATTTTTTGTGGTACCTATATACGACTATTTTGATAGAGTTTTAAAACGCACATTGCTGATTATTCGGTATCTGTCTTACACTAAACATCATATCCTGATAATTTTAACTTTCAGCTATTTTTCAGCAACCTTAGTTAATACAAATTTGGCTATCGCAAATATTTCAGTCTGTTTCGTCCCGATGTAGATTGAGCCGGCTTTAGATTTCCACTATCTTTGTTTATTTATTGAATGAGACCTAGACCTAGGCTCACGTTGGGCAGTTATAAAAATAATTAGATGTTTAAGATATTTTAGATTATAAACTGTTACTGTGCTATAAATGATCACGTTTTCAAAATAGGTATAAAATATACATAAATAGTTTCAAAACCTTCGTAACGTCAAAATATGCAGCAATTTAATTATTCGGCCCCAAACAAGATCGACCGTTCGGGAAATTTCCTGTCTTCCCGGCGGTCTCATCCACCCCTGATTTAAAGTACTTGTACCCGATGAAACCAGTTGGTTTTCTATGGCCAACCACAAGTTCAAATAAAACACTAAAAATTTAGAATTTTTTTGGTTTACTTTTCATTGTTTTATAATTCATTTAAATTTCTATTTATAAGTTACTTTGATATTTTATTATTTATTCGTAGTTAAGAGTCCTTTTCTCTGTTTTTGCATTAGATTAAAAGTTCGAATTTTTTGTAACAAAAATCTTTTCCAGTTAAATGCTGGTGAACGTAAGCAACGGGTTCGTCCATCAGACGCTGTTAATCTTCTGTGTTCAAATGCGAGGACAAAGCTTCAACAAGAATCAAGCTAAATATGTCCTATTTTCTTTGGGATCTTAATTAAAAGCTGGGAACATGTATCATTCGAGGCGACTGAACATTGTTCTTTGGTCAAAGCGGGTGCATGTACGAATTAAGAGCTATTCTCTTCTACGGAACATACATAAAATAGGGAGCGAGTTGTGAGTTTAATGCTTTGTTATAAATTGAACGTAAAAGCTTCAAGATTATTTCGTGTCGGGTGTAGTAAAGAGTTGACGTTGCTCCAGAGGGCGAACTTTTTTTTCATTCTCTCGCGAGGTTTTATAAAGCGAAAATTTCGGAAATTTATTTAAATTTATCAAAAAAAAAAGAAGTACCGGCGTAGGCATTCCGATAAAAGTAAATAAGCTCGCTTTAAAAAAACACATACACGAATGTAAATTTATGCGGTAAAGCTAGCGGAATTAAACAGTGAGAAGGCAGAGGACAATCCAAGCATAAAAAGGTCTTCCAGGATAAAGAGTGAGTAAATACGCGGTTAGGATCTGCCGGGATCTACAAAGAGAATTTAAATCAGATATTCTTGGTTTATACACCGAACTTAAACCACTCGCATCACCGCTAACGACCATAAAATATAAACGGAAAACAGAAATAACCGAAAACTCGTTGCGATTACAACAATTCTTTCGTTCTAAGATTCCCCCGGATAAAGGTATGCAAATTTCATATAAAAACTCAAACGATGAGCAAATGTAATCGAAGTCCCTTGTGGTGGTGCTCTGAATAAGAAAACGGGAACGTTATCAAAACAATCTAGACGGAATCAAAAGCACGATTGGTCGAACGGGTTTTTTCCGGTTATTGAATTCTGAACAATCATTGGTAAATCACTTGCGATTCTCCTTTGTCTGCGCTTCTGAAATTGCTTTCTGAAACCTGAAAGACGATGATTTCCGCTCTGCTTAATGATGAAAAAGAATTGCTTTCCTTTTTGTTGCATTACTACTCCCAATACAGATTTCTCTTGGTTATCAAATTCGAACGATTGATTTTACTTAACACGACTCGTTTTATATGGAATCGAAACTATATATAAATAATAAAATATATAAAAAATCTGAATAACATACATTTTGGAAATTATGATATTATATTAAAAATATTTTATTTTAAATTAGAACCCACTTTCTTGAAATCACCCTCTTTATATATTTCGTAGTTTTCCGTTGAACATCAATAGTTATCTATTTTATGGAAGCATACGTTGCGGAATTTGATGAGAAATATTATATTTGTAAAGGTTAGATTCTCAGTATAATAGAAGAAGAAAATTAAAATTAGAATTTTGACTATGACGCCTTGGATCTCTTTTAGTATTAACTTTTACACTAAAGTCATTCTAGGTGAGAAAAATCGTACTATTTTGACCATGCGGATCTGTTCCATTATTCAAAGATTTTGAAGGATTTTGGAAAATACTTAAAAAATTATTTCTGTCCAAACGTGCCCCACTCAAAAATGATGGAGAAATACCAGATTATTATGGGGGTAGTACTAGGCTGTTAATAGGGCAACTTTGGACTTTTACACTAAATTTAATAACCGGCTTTATTGTTGAGGTTTCAGGTGTGTATATGCTGTTGCAGTTTGGAGATTATATTAGATCGATGCATATCTGAGGTGTTAGTTACAGGAAAAGCAAATGAAATTATTCTGTTTTCCTTAGCAAATTCATCCGGATTTACCTCCACTTACATCTTAGCTATGCTAATACGTTATCACATTCTTCAAAATCCAATTGTAAATGTTCATCAGAAAGACTCTTGTGTTATCTTGGTAAGATTATAACCATCACAATTTCTGTGTTTTTTTTACTATTGTTCTTCATCCGCTGCTTTCCTTATAATATTCCTTGATAAATTTTTATAATCTTTTTTCATTTCTAACTAACTATTATGTTATTGTCTTTTCGAAGACGGTGATATAAATATGCAATTTTCTTCTCTTAATTCGTATTAGTCCCAAGGAGAACTTCCAGAAAAGGTATGATATTATTTATAGAGATCAACTTTCAGTTTAATCTTTAAATTAGATGTTAAAAGAACGTCTTCCGGATTGGGACCGTGTTATATTTGAGAAAGAAGAATTTAACATTTCGCCTGCTTTGTTAAGGGGCTTCATCAGGAGAAAAGAGAATTGATTTCGGAGATTTTTCGTTCCGGATGATGATGTCTATACGTGTGGATATGTTTATGATAAACTGAGTGTCCAAGATGACTACTTGGTTTACGGGTTACCAGGACGTCGAGGAAAGAGAGAGAACGTTTGAGTTTCCATAGTGAACTTGATATCAGGGCGTTGATTATTGAGATGTTCTAAAAAAGAAGCAAGGTTATGTCTTCCATAGTGTCAGATAATAAAAATGTCATTTATATAACGCCCCCTCCACTCATAACCAATCGTCATCTTCGTCTCTTACGCTTGACCGGTTACAACCGGTATAAAGTCGTTGCTTTCTTCTGTTTTCTTCAGAAGTGTTTCTGCTCTAGCGTGATTGACTCATTGAGTTATCGTGCTTTTTCCTCCTGATGAATCCCTTTAAGAAAGCGGGCGAAACTTTGAGTTCTTCTTTTTCAACAATGACACTATTCCTACTCGAAAGACGTTCTTGTAACACTGATACTGACCGTGGAAGTCTTCGAATTCATTTAAATTAGATGTTGCTGTAGTTTCTATATCTTTAAAATACCTACATTGTTTCACTAGCAGAATCTTTAGAAAGCTTCGAACAATTCCTTGGAAGTATCTCATTCATTGCCAGTATCACAATAATAACCCGAGAACCGAGTTTAGCATACTTGCGATAAGCATTAATAATAGGAGGTTTCTGATATAGAAAAACAATTCTAGGTTTGAACGGTCCAAAAATTCTATATTAAAGACTTTGTCGTATGAAGATGTTAGTCACGATCAAATCTTTTGATGGTGTTACTTTGTCTCATATTTTAATTATTTTTCCAGGATTTGATGCCTTGTCTTCTTGCCCTGAATAGCCAATGCATGCAAATATCTAAAGGTTGCATTTTGTGCGTGCAATAGGGCGGAAATTATAATAATGCAATTCCATTACCCCGACTGTAATTTATAGCATATAATGAGGCAAGGGACTCGTGATTATATGATTAATAAAATGCGTGAATCAGGTAAACAGATAACCTACTTTATAACAATTTTAGGAAATTTTCGGCGGTCATCCTTCCAAATATGTGCTATTTATTCTCATTATATGGTGAATATATGTATAGATACACATATTTCTGCAGCTTTTGCAATTCCTCAAAGTATTAATACAGTTTTTCCTTCCAGTACTGACAATGGTTTTGAGTGCTTGTAACATCAGTTTCGTTAGCGTTAAGCGTTCTTTCTGGCGTAAATTTTTATTTAGTTTGAATGTCCAAATGATTTTTAAAAAATACGTCAACATTGGGTTTACTAGAACACTTGCTCAGACAAAGCTAATGTTTTCTGGTTTTCTTAATATCTACTGAGATGTCTCTTCATAAAAGAAGTCATCGCTGGTTCTGAACTCTATCTATTCTTTTAGGTGTTACTTTATACTGTTTCTTTTCATATAAAGGAGTAAACAAGGAAGCCCGCCGAGCTTATAAAAGCCTTTGTAATGCTAGTAACGGACCAACCCGCTGACAGGGCGCTTATTAGGTACAATGTGATTTTTTAAAAACTCAATTGCAGCAGGCCGGATTCTGACGTAATACAGACAGTTCTAAGGTTATTAAGATAGAATACGGCCTGCTGCAATTGAGTTTTTAAAAAATCACATTGTATATTGTATATTTAATCATAATATAAAGCTTAAACAAAATAAAAAGCTCATGCATATTATGTCTTACTAAATTTATATTTATGTAAAAAGACACCCGAACAACTTAAATATCTAACCTTATGCTACACTTAATGTTCGTTTACGTAATATTCTTAGTAAGTGCACTTACACTCTACGAGGTCCGGAGGGCAGCGTGGACGTAACGAGTTGGAAACATCGCGTCTTCTTTGCAATGGCGTGGCGTCGTATGAAGAAGCTGTCTTCTAAACGGACCTGCTGGTCTCGTTTTCTGTAGTCGACAGTGGCTTCTTAATACTTCGTGCCTTATAAAATGGACACAACTGGTCCTATATTTTATAGCACAATGCCCGCTTAATATAATGCAGTACACTCGCACAATACGCTTGAAGCGAAGCACCTCTGGTTTCTTTCTTGGTATCACACCAAGTGACCTATTTGCCGCCAATTTGCCGTACCACCCTCGCCTGGCTCCTCCACAACCTCACACACAACAAAACAAATCCCTAAATCGGTGTTATTACCCCCAATATCTGGCTGGAGTTCCTAGAGCGTTACACTCCACCGCTTCTCCTCTAGGAATCCATTTCCGGTGAATGAATTTTATTTGTGTCCTCTTTTGAGATAAATCCCAGGTATTTGAATTTATCTTCTTCTACTGCTAAGTTAGTAATTTGTTCTTGTACTGTTGTTAGATATTCTGTTTTATCTAAGTTTATGTCTAACCAATTTTTTGCATATATACGTCTTCTACCTTCCTTCCTTCCTCATTTTAACAGAAACGTTTATCTAGTGTTTAAAACAAATGGGCTTCATTCGGAAAAGCTGAAAAAATTCCAAAGCTTAAAGCCTTTTTTCATTGTCTATTGATTAACAGAACTTGAAATTTTGATTTCGCAAAGCCAGTGTATATGAGATACGTCATGCAAGCGGGCAGCCTAGGCTCAGACACGGGTGAGACTCAAGAGTGCCGAAAGTTCAAGAGTTATCTCTAAAAAGGTTTTGTCATTAGTTACTAACATAAATCAGACGCAGAATCATTATTAAAAGAAGTAGATGTTGTATATTCTATATCATTCTTATTTGTTATACCTTTATGCAGTTATCTTTTATTTAAAATTCCACGAAACACTCATCGTAACAGTTTAAACATCGATGGACAGAATTTCAACCAGTACAATAAAGAAAAACACAATTAAATACTAAAATTTATTTCAGTGCCATTTACTTGTTAATGATAGAAATATTTGTAGGATATTGCAGGTTACTATTCGTGTGTCAGTTTGATATCCAACAACTTAACACTGTTTAGCAACTAATAAAACATAAAATCAAAGCATGGTGTCAACCACAGTAAGTACATAGAAAATTCAGAAGGAATTTTAAATATGGTGATTTTTAAGGACTAAATTATATATGTATGTTATACCACACGATCAATAATTTTACAGCTATTTCTTTTAAAACTACCAAGAATTTAAAAATCTGTGATTAATCACAGATAAAAAAGCTAAATTTAAATTCCCGACTGTCACAAATGTGTTAAAGTCAGATACAGGTTTTTCATACAGTTCGTTGTAATTTTAAAATGTTAATCCAAAGAACGGACGTTGTGGTATGGTTGAATATCTGAATTGCCGGAATACGTATTTCTTCTTCTCCTTCGTCCTCTTATGACCGAAACCTAGGCCAAAAGGTCTGTTATTAACTCACTAAGTATGAGTTCTGCGAAGCCTCTTGGAGGCCAACCTTACCCATCGAAAGATGCGAAGAAGATCGAACCGTAGTGGTGTGAGGTTGACGAGTATTAATTAATTTTTGTGATTATTGACGATAAAAGGATTCACCGAACGTTTGGACCTTAACATAAATTTTTGTGATAGCTTGCTGTTTTACTTGCTTTGCGTATCACTTTTACACTGCGCAACTTAAACTTATGTGATTGCAGCATATTCGACAGCAATTAATTATCTCTTAACTATGCATATACTATCGTATTACTTCTACAATAAACGTATAAAATTACATTTAATGTTCTGAATATGCACTATAAGTGCAATAAATTAACAGAGTCAAGTAAGATAAATTTGGTGTTAATTTTTTTGAAAATGTTTGCTGTCTATGTTTTTAACAACATAAATAAAAATAACGTGAAGAAGATGCCCTCTTTTCATATGCTAAATTATTTACATTTTTTTGTAAATTAACTATCTTTATATTGTTATAAATGTAATAGATATTTGGAAAAGCACGAAAATTTGTACGTATGTGAAGCCCTTCTTATGATATACAGCGACCCGCAAAAAGTTCGCAGCATATGGGAAAATTCTTTATTATTAGAGTATCGAAAAAACTTTTATGGGAGACGCAGTGGCGCATTATCCATTAGGCGCTACAGGCGCCCGCCTGGGGCCCCGAGGTTTAGGGGCCCCAAAATTTTTATAAATTTAAATTTACCAGACTCTGAATTCGACGATTGTGTAAAAAAAATAATTAGTAATTACGGAACTGATATAGATGAAATTATTTTCAAAGATGAACTGAAGCATTTTTTATTATTTGCAAAAGAAGAAAATATTACAAACCCTGAAGACATGTATGCCAGTATAAGAAACGGGCTGAGTTCAACTTTTTCAAATGTTGAAACTTTATTAAAAATTTTTCTCACGATTCCAATATCGAATGCAACTGGTGAAAGGTCTTTCTCTGTATTGTCTAGAGTAAAAAATTATTTAAGAAATAGGTTAGCTCAAGAAAAAATGAACAATTTAGCGATTTTATTTATAGAATCTAAATTTACTGAGCAATTAGATTACAACATATTAATTGACAAATTTGCAAATTTAAAATGCAGAAAAATTGCTTTATAGAGGAGCTGTTTCTATGTTTAATTCTATGTAAATTATTATATTATTATTTAATATTTTTGCTTTTGCGGTTGTTCATTATATTATACGTGCATATTTTATAAGTGAATAAAATAAGTGCATACTAAAAATATCTTTGTTTTACTGATTTTTTATCCCCACTTTTAAAAGGGCTTCAAATTAAGGTAGCGCCTGGGGCCTCTGAATACCATAATGCGCCACTGGGGAGACGGGTTCTGCATGTCCGGTAATTTTGCATATGGGCCTAAAATTGAATTCTAAGCAACTTTTTCAAATAATTTTCTTCGATATTTGGTTATCTAGTCCGACTTTTTGCGACTTGACGGTAATCGTTTTAAATTTGCCGCCATACGATTGGTCACGTGACATACCTCAAATGCAATTTTTAGGTTACCGGACATGCAGAACCCATCCCTCATAAAAGTTGTTTTGATATTCTAATAATAATAAGTTTTTTTCCCATATGTTGCGAACTTTTTGCCGGTCACTGTAGAATAGACAGATTTGGTCCAAAAACGCATCACTCAGGGGTTATGATCTATTTAATTATTAATACTTTTTGTTCTTCTTCTGATTAGGGTTTCTCCTATTTATTCAGCGGATGACGACACCTAACTTTCTCTACATCGCTTTGGAGGTTTTCCTACCGGTCTTCTCCCTGGTGGTTTCTTATCTTTGATTGCTTTCGCTAGTCTTTTGTCTGCCACTCTGCTTACATGTTGATTCCATCTTCTCTTTCGTTTTTTGAACGACATCTTGTATGTTACAGGCGTCTCTTATACATATGTATAGTTATTTGTTCACCTGTCATATAGTATCACTCCTTGAATTGACCGTAAGGTTTTCATTCCATTTATTAATAGGTACTTGATAGATAAAAATGGCCAGGAACGTAAAGCAAGCTTGAAGGTTCCTTACGTACTTTTTAGCACAAATTATAGTAAGTACGATCAAAGCTTTAAAAGTATTTTTATTCTTTGAAATAGATAATTCAGTGAGGGATGTACTTTTGGATCAACTTTTTCGTACTTACGACGGTCTCAATCCAATCTTTAATTTCAGGACTACCATGTATAATTAAGATATTTTATACATTAAAGGTTGATTTTTTCATTTTCGATTTACTTTTATTTGTAACATTTACTAATTCAATTGTTGCTATGGTCAATCTCTGAGAATTAATTTATTAAAACATGGAAAAATCAATCTTGACGGGCAATTTTCCATTTTAAACCACATATTACATATTCCACATGAAGGGCTTTATCTTAGTAAGAAATAAATATTTCTTCTTAACTTATGGTACTGAGTTTGAGAATATGGAAATTTCTTTCGCACAACAGTACCTATAAAATATTACTCTGAAAATTAAAACATTTTTGGTTTCAAGTTAATCTTTACCATGACGAATAATCTATTCAGCTTCACCTATTAAATTCTTAAATAAGATATGACTGGCAGCGTAATTTTTATGACATTTAAATTTATAGGAGCTAATTATTAGGGGATGAATTATCCCTAAAATGTCTCTTAGATTAATTAGATGTATTCGTACCTATAATGCTATAATGCAGAATTACGTTAGAATAACAGGCATTTCTAATAAACGTGTAAAGAGAATAATTAAGAAAATGCTTTAAAACATGTAAATCAAGTAAATTTCAATATCTCCTTAGATTCTATGTTATTTAATAGATAATACGGTTTCGCTTTTTAGCATTTTTATATCCAATTGCTGACGTAAGTACATATATCGAAACTGAATATTATATTTTAACAACATTTAAACAACCGAATAAATAATAATAGTAAATGTATGTCTACAGAATTAACAAAAATATACCTAGAATTTATATAACAATGTGTCATGATGTTCTCCTTGGATTGCAATACATGTTTCATAACTCTGTCGAAGATTGTTAAACATCATTTGGAATTTCGTTTATGACTTGATATACTTCATATTAAGATATATAGTATTTTCTCGTTATGGACCAAATACTGAAGAAAAGCAAAGAGAGAACGCTGAACACAAAATTTGGACACTGGAGAATGGAAGACGTAAGCCTCCAAAGTCTTGTGTATGCGGATGACATTGTGCTGATGGCGGACACCGTTAGGAAACTACAAGCCGCAGTCAACAAATGGAACAGCAATATACAAAGTGCAGGAATGGAAATAAACGCAAAGAAAAGCAAAATAATGAAAATTAGTAAACAAACAGCTAACGATGAAGAAGACATAAACATCAGATGTGGACAGAATAGATTAGAGGTAGTAAATTACTACGAGTACTTGGGAGTCATGATAAGCAATGATGGAACAATAGAACAAGAAATACGAAACAGAACATCAAAAGCAATAAAAATATATCATCAGATCAATACAACACTAATAAATAAAAAAGAACTGGGAAGAGAAACAAAGCTGCACTTATACAAATCATTATACGTACCAACGCTCATTTATGGAGCAGAAACGTGGCCAATGCAAGACAAACACAAGAGTAAAGTAACAGCTGCGGAAATGAGATACCTTAGACGAATACTAGGCAGGACTAGAAGAGATAGAGTTAGAAATTTAACCATAAGGGAAGAACTAGAGGTAGAACCAATAGTGGAAGCTATTCAAAAAAGACAGCTGCAATGGTACGGACATGTGGTCTGAATGGAAGAAAAGAGACTCCCAAGGAGGATGATGGAAGCAAAAGGAGAAGGGAAGAGAGGACGGGGGAGACCCAGAGCAAAGTGGATAGACAACATCAAAAATATGGTACAGCAGAGAGGAATGAATATCGAGGAAGTAAAGAGGATGGCGCTAAATAGAAAGTGATACCAGAAATGGATTGAGGACCCGACACCTTAGGGTATAATGGAATAGGCAAAGAAGAAGAAGAAGAAGTATTTTCTCGTACCTGAGCACAGGTTTACTGATCTGTGAATGAATTTTTAATAACTTTAATTAAAATTAAATACATTTATACAGCTTTGATGCTGAAATGTGAGCCAAGAAGAGGGGACAAAGAGGGGACAGTTTAATTATGCTTGATATTCGACTTATAAAACTTTGTCAGGATTTTTTCCTATGTCATTATTTGCAAGATCGGGAGGAAATGCGTCAGTTCTAACGTAACACATATTGTTATATTTGAAAAAGCACTTTGATTTTCAAAATTGAATTATAATAAATCCTGGTTAATTTTTTAAGAGATTGAATATCTAAAGATTAATTAAAGGTCAGTGGTTCAAATCTTTCGGAAGTTTAAATCTTTTTGTACACACAATTTTCAAAATTCGTTTGTGGTGAGATTTAAGAAACAAAAAGAAAGATGTGGGTTTTTAGATTTGTAAATTCACCATTGTACTTGGAATTTATTGTTTCTTAGCGCGAAAATGTATATTTGTTGAATTAAAGAAGTGCCCCTACTCAAAATTTTAATAAATAAAGATAATGGACAAGTGGAGTACAATGATTTTAAATAAGGTTTAACGCTTTTGAGTTGAAGTTTATTTAAGTCAGTTTATAGGTTTTTCATACGTAGCGTAGAGCCTTTATTTCCCGCATAAAAATTAATCAAAATGAAACGAACAACAAAAACATAAAGAGCCTTGAAATTTCAATCAGAAAAAATCCATTCAGAAATTACGACGTATCTCGATGCCAATCTGTAAATTACAGGACAGTCATTATGATTAAACCAATTTAAGCCTCATCAAATTAAGAATCAAATACACCAGTTTCTTTTGCGATCCGCAAATCTCTTCGTCTCTTTCTAACCAACTGCAGATTCTTTCTGACGTCCAGCTTAAAACCTTAAGTCCGGACAAACTAAATAAGAAATCTTCATTGTTTATGTCATCAGGTTTGCCGTGATGGAATCGAACCGGTAAACCGTATTTCGTTGCATTTCCTTCCAACGTAATCGAATAAAGAGGGACAAGGACGAACTTGGATTACTGTAATGAACGATTTTCCAAGTTTGATACAGGACATAAGCAGAGGGTATCGGGGTAAGAACATAATAGGGGAGATGCGGACAAATGAGACAAGTGGATGCTGGCTTCACGCGACATTAACCTGTTAGAACACAGCTCCGCAACGCAACTGTCCACGATTAATTCACTCCATCTTACTCCGTTACCGCCGGATCTTGTTTTCCGGAAACTAAATCTTCTTGGGTTTTTCTCCTCGACAGCTGTTACTTTATTGCCAGCGGTCCGATACAAATGCCTTGCAGAAAACTTTATGTTCACTGCTTTAGACTTTTCTGTGTTTCTTGTTCCTTTTTAGTTTTTTTGAAATTATTAGTTTATTAATCAAGTTTAAGTTTATTCAAAATATAAAGACCAGTTTTTAAGAATCTTGCTGAATTTTCATTTAAGCTGATCATCTTTCAAAGGAATGATTATTGTCGTCTGAGTGGAATTAGTTAAATGTGCAGCTTTACGTTTTAGCTGAAATACCAGTCGTAAACTTTGTAGCATGTATATGAGTAGAATCTCATTCAGCGTATGATAAAACGTGAAATTCGATAGTTTTCTTAAATTACATTTCTAAACATTTTCTATTTTATGGTGGAATCCGACGGTTATCAAATTTATTAATAATAATAGTATTAATAATAGCCGACATCGGTGATGTAGAGGACTAGCAAGTTTGCCATTTATGCCAGCCGAGTTTTCCTACGCCTGCTTGTCCTTTTCCTCAAGCCTTAAAATAAGATTTGGTACCTATTAGGCTTAAGTTAAAGTTAAATCATCTACGATTCGCGGATGACACCATCCTGATTACCAACCATTTCGAAGACTTACAAACCATACTTGTACAATTAGCGAATGCCTCTAGAAAAGTTGGATTAAACATGAACATCATAAAAACAAAGGTGATGACGAATACAAACGACCACAGAAAATACACGTGAAAGGCCGGACTGTGGCAAGTGTACCAGAGTATGCTGAGATCAAGAGAAGAACCAGGATAGCGTGGTAAAGTTTTGGAAAACTAAAGTACGTCTATTAAAAATAATAAACCGCCACAATATTTAACAACTGGTGTATTTGATCAGTGTATGCTACAGTGTTATCCTATGCCTCCCAAACATGGACTCTCATAAAAGCAAATATGGACAGACTCATCAAAACGCAGAGAGCAATGGAGAGATCCTTGTTGGGCATTCGTTTAAAGGATAGGAAGGGCAACACCTGGATTCGACAAAACACGAAGTTAAAGTGTGTGGCTAATCACGTAGCAAGACTAAAGTGGAACTTTGCGGGCCACAATGCAAGACAAGGTGATGGAAGGTGGAACGTACTACTACAGTAGTGGAGACTATATCTGGGTAAAATAAGTCGTGGAAGACCTCAAATGAGATGGGTCGACAACCGGGAAAAAGTGACTGGCTTCAGATGCATCAGAACTACTCAAAATCGTAACCGTTGGCATGAATTGGATGGACGACGGAGGGCTACCTAAGGAGAAGATTACGTTTTAATGATAAGAATAAAATGTTTAATTAATAATATTGCAATTGAGGTAAACACTAATTCTTGAATAAATTCCTGATTAGTATGATACTCCTTTTTATTATCGAATAACGTAAATACATCCTAAGCTGTTCCCCAAAAAAGAATAAGCTTATTCTTCTTGAAGTTCAGTTTCCTATCGGAGGTTGGAAATCATCACAGAATTCTCACTCATAAATGTTTGAGCCATGATACTCTTCGTCTTCCAACACTTCGTTTGCTTTTTATTTTTCCTTCCATGATCAGATTTGATATTACATAGCAAAACCCCTCATAATATGATTAAAATGGTATAATTTCCATTTTCTAATTATTGTTACTACTTCTTCGGACTTCGGACTCATTGTATTCAATATTTTTAGGTTTGCAATATGATCTACCCAAGATATTCCTAGCATTCTTTGGTAACACCACCGTTCAAATGCTTTGAATTGTTTTTCATCTCTGCCTGCTTCAGTGTCCAAGCTTCGGCGCCGTATAACAAAATAGAGAAACCGTAGCACTGCAATATTTTGACTCTTTATCTCTAGTTTCAAATCATGACTACATAGAACTTTCTTCAACCTTGTGAAAGTAGTTCTTGCAGTTTCTATGAGAGTTCTTAGTTACCTTGTGTGTTCAGCTTTTTCAGTGAGCTATGTCACAAGGTATTTATATTCCTTGGTCTTCTCTATTTGATTGTCCGAGATAACCATAGATGACCGTTTTCGGGATGACCATAAATTTTGTTTTCGTCAGTTTAATTTTTATCCCATATTTACTACAATTTGTGTTAAGGCGCTCTTATATATTTTGCAGATCTTGTAAGTGATCAGCGATTATAACGGGGTCATCCGCATTTCACCATTTATCGTGATTCCTTCTATACTTTCTGCCATTGTTAAGCTTATAACGGGTATTAGAAAACTCGTCTTATCAGAGTCACCTGCGCTTATTAAAATGTAATATCCTGTATTGGTCCTGTATTGAAGTTAATTTTCAAGTAGACTTAACCACAATTAGTTAAATGACAGCAGCTGTCAGTAGTTGGAATGAATAGTGGATATTTAAGAATTAATCTAAGACATTTAATTTTCTTTTCATAGGTGACTCTGATAAAACGAGTTTTCTAACACCCGTTACTTTATTTAAATCCCTGAAATCTTGCATTGTACATCGCTGTACACAGTTACCTACAATAAAGGCTTTTCTCAAAGATTATAGTACGATAATTACCAATTTTATTCTAGCAATAAGAGCCATATCGCTAAATATTTGGAAGAGAGTAGCCGCTTTTGCTCAGTTATCCATTATCAGGTTATTGTAATAGACATTGATGTAATATATTTTTTACCGTAGCAGAGCTATTTTGGGACAAATTGAAAATAATATGACTAAAGCAGAGACAGGAAATATCGTTAGCCTTCTGAAGTAATTTTGGTGTTGCAATACGACGTAAGAGGTCGTTTACAAAGATTACAAATAGAAGGAGACTTGGAAGCGAACCTTGTGGTACTCCCCTGAATAGAGCAAACTCGTCTAAATCAACTTCTATGTTTTCCTTCCTTTGAAGGGATTTTATTAACAGTATAATTATGGTGCCCTTTAAACAACTTAAATAGATCAAGACTAATGCCAAGGTTACCATAATTCTTCAATTTGTATAGTAAGAATTTGGGGTCCGTTCCTTCAAATGTTTTTGACAAATTAAAGGACATTCCATAGACATTTTCTTACGTTGAATCATATCAGTTAAATTTAGAACATAAGTGCGAAGTTCTATATACAGGGTTACTGGTAATTCGATACATTCCTTTGGAGATGTGATGGGGCAGGAGCTAAGAAACAAATTTAACCCTAATATACATTATGCAAAACTCAATAGTTTTTGAGATATTTCAATTTTTGTGTTTTTCTCAAAAAAGTAGATCTTAATGCCTTTAAAGTTAATTTTAAAAAAATCTGCTTGACATTTTTTGAATTTTTTTACTGAATTGCTTGTCCCACTCTATGGTCATCCGTTTGGAATGGAAAATATCCGGAAACATTTCGATCATGTGAAAATTTTAAATAAAAACTTATAAAAAATAATTTTTATAAATCAGCTACGAAAATTACCAATTCGTTTTTCTCAAGAATTATCAACATAACATGCGTACAAATTATTTTAAAAACTTCCTTATTTCAACAGCTATCCATCAAGGTACAAATGTTCAACGTGCCCTTGCCAGTTCTAATAAAGAAATAGTAAAAGTGATGCAAGTAGTACGGTTATTATTTTTGGATAAACAGTAAAAAGTAAAAGTGTGCGTAGAAAAGTGTTTTAAGTGCCATGGTCACCTACACCAATGCAGAATACGCTGACATCTTGTTTGTCTACGGATATTGTGACGGCAAAGCTGCCGAAGCTCGCCGAGAATATGAACGTCGCTTCCCTTGCCGTTGTATACCAAATGTTCGTGTATTCGGTACGACATATCGAAATGTCGCTGAAACTGGCTCTGTGAAACGTAGACAAGGTAACGCCGGTGCTCCTCGTGTTCTTCAACCAGATGATGAGGAAGAAATATTGCGACATTCTGATGAAGACCCAAGAACTTCAACTAATAAAGCCGCAAGACTAACCGGAACGTCACAATGGAAAGTTCGGTCTACGATATGCAGTATTCGATGCCATCCTTACCACTATACTCCTGTCCAAGGCTTTCATGAAGGTGATCCTGGAAGGAGAGTGGAATTCTGCCGCTTTATGTTAAATTCAGATGCAGACAATGCAAATTTCTTACTGAACATTTTATGGACGGATGAAGATGTTCCTCTCACCGTGAGACAGCGAATAATATTTCAGCACGACGGTTGTCCAGCTCATTATCGGCTGACAGTACGACACTTACTCGGTCAACGTTTTTCTAACCGTTGGATTGGAAGGGCAGGCCTTGCCCAGCGCGAAGTTCAGATTTAACACCTCTAGATTTCTACGTGTGGAGCCATATGAAAGAGATGGTCTATGAAACACCAGTCGATACGGAGAATACCTTAGACAAAGGATAGTCGATGTTGCCCAACACATACGGCATATCCTCACAACCAGAGTAACAAAGACGGAAATAAGAAGACGCTGCCGTGCTTGTATACGGAGTAGGGGCTCCCATTTTGGGCAAGAAATGTAGTACAAATTTGAAATTAAGAATTAAACGATTACCTTTACAATGCTGATTTTACTGTTTAACCAAAAATAAGAACAATACTACTTGCATCACTTTTACTATTTTTTTATTAGAACTATCAAGGGCAAGTTGAACATTTGTACCTTGATAGATAGCTGTTGAAATAAAGAAGTTTTTAAAATAATTTGTACGCATGTTATGTTGATAATTTTTGAGAAAAACGAATTGGTAATTTTCATAGCTGATTTTTAAAAATTATTTTTTATAAGTTTTTATTTAAAATTTTCACATGATCGAAATGTTTCAGGATATTTTCCATTCCAAAGGGATGACCATAGAGTGGGACAAGTAATCCAGTAAAAAGGTTCAAAAAAGGTCAAGCAGATTTTTTTAAAATTAACTTTAAAGACATTAAGATCTACGTTTTTGAGAAAAACACAAAAATTGAAATATCTCAAAAACTATTGAGTTTTGTATAATGTATGTTAGGGTTAAATTTGTTTCTTAGCTGCTGCCCCATCACATCTCCAAAGGAATGTATCGAATTACCAGTAACCCTGTATAATAGAAAAATATCCTCTTCAGGGAGGATTTGAATCACTGATTTTCGGTTTTATGTGCCAAATCCCTGCGGGGGTAATATTTATATAAATCTTCATAATTCATTAAAACGTACTAAAAGTGTTTCCGCAAAGGAGTGAATCCTTTAACATTTACTTTTAAAACAATAGGTGCTAATGTCATGAACAGCGTGTCTCGTTTCACTTTTTCGGAACTAAGTGCGAATTTCCATGATCTACTGCGTGCAAAGGTAATTCAACATTTTAAGTGTTTTAGGTCATAAATTGCTTTGATAGAACAACATAATGACATCAAATTAATTTTTTAATACAATGCTATGAAGTTTATCATTGAGTCAAACTTTGGTGACATTATTTGAAAATTACCAACTTCATAGAAAATGATATTCATTGACAGTGACATTAGTTGGCCAACCATGGCCCAAATATAGAGAAAAGACTAGACGTTTTTGGTAAGAACCTAAACAAAAAAAATAGCAGTAGTGATACTGTTTACAATTTTCAATATCATCAGATTTTCTCTATTTTAAAACAGATATTATCTTTGTTAGTTTGAACTTATCCGGGCAAATACTAGAAACGAGTCATTAATTGATTATTTCAGATAAAAGCACCAAAATAACTGTGACAACTAGTTTTACAATAGACGTTGGGATACCATCAACACTTGACTTATTTGGAAGACTATTTATAATATTAATTTGGTAACGTCGTTTGTCACTAGTGGGGGGAAAAGAAATGTTTTGTGCCAATATTCATTTTGTTAGAATTATTGTTTGATTTATTATCCGTAGTACAACTAAAATAATTACTAAAAATCTCAGTTGTAGCCTAAACGGTACTACTGATTCAATCATTATGCATTAACTTCAATTAAGCTTTAATATTTCTAGTGTTTTTATATAATATAGTTACTTACATAACAAGGGGGTTAAGTGAGAGTTACGGTACAGACCATGAGAGACAAAATAAATCTGACTTACCTCCCATGTAAAATATTATGTTCCTAAAAATTTAAATATTTTTGACATAATAATTTGATATTGAGTTAATTAATCAGTTACTTTCCTAGGGAGGTAAATTCTCACTTGCTTCCCCAATTATCATAGCAACCAATAAACAAATGATAAAATCAATGTACCTCGTCAAATATAACCAAATACCATCTAGCAAATGTAATAAATAAACAAAAGCTTTTTTATTTTCAGTGACCATACTGTTGGGGATGTTTAGTTTTTACTTGAATTGCATACTCTAATACAGCGGTTCTCAACCTTGTGGGTTCCGCGTACCACCTAAGTAATATCAAAATTTTTCCATACCACCACCACCTTTTATTAAAAATGTCAGTATGAAAACAAACAAAATAGGTAAGCGACTAAAAAATATAATAAAGAGTTGACAAAGGCAGTAATTGCTATAATGGAGATACAGTTTTAATTTATTATTTTTTTTACACCAGTTTTACATTATTGTACTAAATTATTTAAATATTAATTTTCAAAAATCGCTTCTTTCGCGTACCACCCGTAAGTCCATCTCATACCACAGGTTGAGAATCGCTGCTCTAATATATAGAGTTTGTATTAGCGGGAAAGAGATAATAATTCCAATAAAAGCTACATGTTTTGTGTCCTCTTTGATTTCGTATATTATTTGGTTCATAACTAAACTGAATAGTAATGGGCTTAGTGAGTCCACTTCCTTTGTACCGTTCTCCATCTCAAATGTCTCCGATTCTCTTTGGTTCTTTTGTATAGATTTTTAATTGTTTATTGAAGTTGGTTTGTTACCTCCAGTTGTCTCAGTTCTTTCCATATTGCTTTCTTGTGGTACTTTATCAAAAGCAAATTCGATGTCTATGAAGGACAAAAAGCTAATCATAGTAATTTAAAACAATACACTTAAAAAGTGGTAGAAAGATGGCTCAAAGTTATGTGCTCAAAGTTATAACTTCCAAAAAAGATTCAATAAATAAGTTAATTTGGGCTGAAATTTAGGATTAAAATCAACACAAACACTTTGGTAAATATTTCAGTAACGAACTGAATGAGAAATAATAAAAAACTCGAAGAGTTCTGATTTGTGTTCCAGAAAATATAAAAAAAAAACAATTCATATTTAGAAAATAAGTTTTCAGAAAGAGAAAAACCTTTGTCAATTCCGTACGTTCAAGTTAACAAAATTATATTTTGTGGTCGTAAAATTTTATATTGTAAATTACATTCCTTCTAGGAACAGCTTCTTCATTTATTTATTTATCTATTTATTTATTATGTCTTTTTTTAGTTGATGAATTTGTACAATTTTGTCTGGAAAATTAATGTTCTGGGCACTAAAAATCCTTTTAGGGACAGATCCTTTATTTATTTGTGTATTTATTTATTTTAAGCTTATCGGCGTTGACTGTCTTTTATTAGTTGGTGAATCATAGGAAATGAAGAAATTAGCATCAAGGCAAAAATGCACCTTTATAAAACAATATTCGTCCCTGCTCTGATATATGGAGCAGAGACCTGGGCAATAATAGATAAACATAGATCAAAAGTAGCTGCAACAGAAATGAAATACCTAAAAAGAGTCTTGGGAAAAACAAGGAGGGATAGGATGAGGAACAACAGCATAAGGGAAATTGAGAACAAACAATTAAAGTGGTACGGACATGTACACCGCATGGACATCACAAGATACCAGAAACTGATAATGGAGACAAGAATGGAGGGAAGAAGAACAAAAGGCAGACCCCGAATACAACGGGAAGATAATATCAGGCAGACGGCTAGTATAAGAGGAAAGAATATGGAGGAGGTAAAAAGAATGGCAAGGGCAAGAGAGAGGAAAAGCTATAGGAAATGGGTATGGGCCCAACGCCGTGAGGCATAAATGGGAAACGAGAAAGAAGAAGAAGAAGAAGAATTCGTAGAATTTTGTCTGGAAAATTAATTTTCTAAACATTAAAAATAGAATTTCTTTTATTTATTTGTTTACTTGTTCATTTATTTGTTTATTTATTTATCTATTTATTTATTTCTTTTAAGCTTATCGGCGTTGCCTGTCTTTTTTTATGGATGTATTTGTAGAATCTTGTCTGTTAAATTAATTTTATGTCATACTCGTTTCTAAAGCAACGTTTTTCGAACGATTTATAGGACGAAAAGTGACACTTTAAAGTGCTAGGACTTTAAAGTGTCATTTTAAAGTCCTAGTTCTTTAAAGTGTCACTTTTTGTTCTATAAATGCTCGTTGCTAGGAGATACGAATTGTTGCGCCTTAGACTACTTACTGAAAACTAATACTGCTACAAATTGCTGGAGATTTCTTTTAATAATTTAACAACTTTAGAAACCAGTATGACATAAAATTATGTATGTACCTCAGACGAAAAGTGTCTTTAAGGTACTCGCAAGTAATTACGGCCTCGGCTACCCGCCTCGGCCGTAAACAACTTGCTCATACCTTAAAGACTTACTTTTCGTCCTAGATACATAAAATACTATTCTAGACACTAAAACTTAAATTTGTTTTCGGAACAGTTTTTTTACTTATTTATTTATTTATTTATTTTAAGCTTATCGGCATTGCCTGTCTTTTTTTTGTTGGTGAATTTGTAGAATTTTGTCTGGAAAATTAAGTTTAAGCACTAAAGATTAAATTCCATTTAAAACTCCGTTTTTATTTGTACTATTTTTATCAAGCTTATTGCCGCTGGTTGTCTTGGTCATTAGCCTTCTAAACTTAATAACTACCTTAACCTAACAACCGTTATTTACTTATTATATTTATCTGATTACCATTAAAATTTCGTTTAAAACAATAATTAGACATCTATAAAACTCCGATAAAGTAAGTAAAGTAAACACAAAATCAATTTATTTTCTTTTTTTGGACGAAGTAGTAACAACAAAAGAACCTAAAATTAAATAATTTAATCGTGGGCGATATATTTTTATTATCAGGTAAGTTGTAAGTTGTTACTCACGTTGTTGCGTAAAAGTTAGTTTGTATTAAGGAGGAATAAAATTTATGGTGGTCTACAGATAAGAAAAAGTTAAACAAGTCCTAATTCTCCGTCTTTTCAGTCTGTATTTCATTCAGATGAAGATACATTGCGTGACGCGGTTTTTCAGGCCCAGCCTGAAGTCTGTAAATACTAACAATAACACAATGCGAAGCGACATCCACAAATTTACCAACTACCGTGAACAGCGTGAAAGGGGGCAAAATATTTACAGAACGAACTCACGTGAGCTGTCTCGTTCTTATGTTTCTATCACGTAATAGAAAAGGAGAAAAGAAACGACTAAATCGTACGATCATAAAAGCAGTATTTATAATAGAGAACTCAATTCTAGAGAAATAATAGCTCTAATACATTAATTCCACTTTTCTTGTATTTACTCGAGATTATTAATCGTTTTCTAATTGATTTATTACTCGGCCATTTTCTGTGTTTGCTCCTTAATTAATCCTTTTATTAGTTTTATTTGATATTGCCGCTAATATTACGAGAAATTGAACTTGAAAGTGGGACGCCGTTCAATCAATTTTTATATTAAAACTTAGAGATTCTACTGAAATTTATAGCGTATAAAGTTAGTTTTTCGAACTATTTTTAAACTTCTCACATGTCTGATAACAGATTTCCTTAAAGAACGTTTTACCGTTTGAAAAAACTTGAAAAACTTATTAATTGGTATCAAAGATGCTTTGGATGTTCGTTAGTTATGTAGTTCTGTTATTTGTGGATATTGAAATTAAAACAATAAAATTAAAATGTTGAGGGTGAGAGATTAGCTGCCGCAAATAACACACAAAGAATATTTAAAGATGGTGCCTGATCTGAAAATTTTCTATTTTCTTTAAAAAGTTAACTTTATGTTCAATTATAATTCGAAAATATCAAAAACTTTATAGTAAATTTCTTTTTAAAAATACGATACGTATTTAATATTAGTCAAAATTTACATAAGAATGGTTTGGTTGGTATTTAAAAATCTCAACAAAAAAAAAGGAAACTCGTCCCATGATGGTTTGGCGTATTTGTTTTTCTGTTTTACTGTACCTTCTCAAACGTCTGATACCTCAACATTTCAAAACCCATTTGCAAATATAGAATTGGACGGGTTCTCATACTATTGTCGATTTGCGATCCTTTGCTTTTCATTTGCATTGCAAAGTGCGCCGCAATTCGGCGCCGACACCGGAGCGTATAAAACTCCTCTGGAAACGGCGCCCATGGGAGCTTGGAATCGGTTTCCGGGTTTAGATTGAGTGAATTTCCCCACATCCCGCATGATGATATTACCTATACACGCTCTCTTGTTTAATTCCATTGAAATCTTTAAAGCGGCGGTCGGGAGATTGGTATTTCTATTGCTGCTCTTATATGCGATTACGTCTAGTTGACTTGGATAGAAATTTAATGGTAATTCCGGTTTCATTTTGAATACGGTGCTGACAAAGTGACTCATTTGCCGGAATATTGATGATTTGCACAATTAATTCCATTTAACTATAAATTGATAATAAATGTATTGATTTATTACAGTCCGAAAATTTTTAAATTTGAATCATGGTGTTAGTTAGAGTTTTGATCAAAACTGTCTTTCATCTTCAATCTTCATCAAAACTTAAGCTTAAGCTTAACGATGTCGAAGAAACATTGAAAATATTGATGTCGAAGAGTAGATATCGATCAAACGGATATAAATCGAAAACCAATAAATGGATACGTCAAATGATTCAGTACGTGCAAAAAATTGATAATTTACTTACGAAATATGAATTTTATGAAGTTATCCAATAAACGAATAAATATCAATTTGTTAAAATATCGATTATATGGCCTATAACTAAATCAATTAGTCGATCTACCAATATATCAATTTTTTAGCATTTCAGTTCGATATTCGATACAAAAAAAATCCCAGTTCTTCCAAAAGCCTGCAGATTGCGTTATGTTATAACCTATAACGCAAATCTATTCTACTTAGTGCCAATTTTTCCTAAATATAACGTACGTCCATTCTGTTCACTGTCGATTACCTTGTGGCTCACGATAATTATGTTCAATGTTAATCTATTTGGAGCACGTTTGAACGTTTTTTAATGGTTTTAACTAATCTAGTACCAGATTGAAGGACATATGATATTTTAGTGTTATTTGGCTTTTGTCTAGAGAGTTTATTATTTGTTATTATCTTTAACCCAAGCAGCGCTTGCTTAAAACAAATTTGGGGTCGTCCAATCTCGTTTACTAAAGTCAGACCATCCTACCCAGCAATAAACTTTCTAATCAGCTTCTAGCAAATATTTTCTTTCGAAACAATTGCGTTAATAATGGTGTATAAGGAAAATATCTAGAAGTGTTATTAACAGATAGAAAAACTGGGCTTAAGTCACAGGAAAGGGCGTTAAAAATAAACCGCTTGTATGCTACAATATGTACGACAAAGGTTCAATCCCAGTGTGATACAGAAAATACTGCAATATCAATTTTTCTTATAACGCACGTCTGTTCTGTCCAATCTATTTCTTCTTCTTCTACATTTTATAGATCAGTGATCTGTTTTTAAACCAATTTAGTTTTCTTGGGAGCTCGATTTATTTCCAGCTCTGCATCCATCTATTTGGTGGTCTGCCCGGGAGTCGAAGGGTTACTGGTTTTTGTTCCATTGCTATCCATGCTAGTCTGTTGCTGTCCATTCGACTCGCATGTTCATACCAGTTCCCCACTTTATTATGTCCTTTGTTTTACACATTTTTCTGATGTCATTGTTTCGAATCCTATCTCTCAATGTTTTGCCTGTTATTGCTCTTAAAGTTTTCGTCTCTGCTGTTGTGTTTGGTTTTCTGTGTTTCAGTCATGGATTCTATACCATATGACATTAAAGGCATTATACATGTCTTATCTATTTTAGTTTTGCTTTCAATGTTCATGTATTTGTTTGTCCATATTACATCCCTTAGGCAGCCTGATAACACCATTGCCCTGTTTGTTTGTTCTCGGACTTCTCTGGCTGGGTCATTGTAGCTGAGTATCTCCACTCATAGGTATTTGAATTTTCAGCACTTGTTCTATGGGCTTATCGTCAATTACTAGCTAGCTTACATCTAGATAGGTCTCTGGAGAAAGTTAAGCACTTTGTTTTATTTATTGAGATGTTTATATTAAATTGTTTGGTGGAGAGATAGAATTTGTGTATCTGCCGCTGCAAGTCGTCTTCTGTCTCTGCAATAATTGCGGCATCGTCTGCTTGCATACCATGCTAACATTTTTTGTACCTAATTTATAACCCAGGTTCAGCGAGTTTACTTCTTCTAGACGCTTGTCCATCATAAGATTAAAAAGGAACGGACTTAAACTGTCACCTTGTCTTACTCCATTCGCTGTTGGTATTTCTTTGGTTATTTCTCGGTTTGTTTTTATTGTAGTGACGTTGTTGTTGTTGATTTCGTATATTATCTTGATGATCTTCAGAATGTTTAAAACGTTTACAAGCCTTACTTTGTCAAAGCCTTTGGTTAGATCGATGAAACATACATGCATAAGCCGTTTTATTAAATTCTTCTTTAAACTGTTTCAAGATGAAAATAGCGTCCGTTGTAGATCGATTTTTCCGAAATCCTTGTTGCTCCTCCGCGTTGTTTATGTGTTCTTCTAATTTTAGTCATAGGCACAGTAGGGTGATCCCTCTGCAGTTATAGGGGTTTGCTTTATCCCCCTTTTTGAAAATGGGCACTGTTATGCTTCTAGGTCATTCTTCTGAGATTACTGAGGCAGTTAGTATTTTGTTAAATAAGTTAGTGAGGTATTTATACAGAGTATATATTGCATAAGTAAGTATACCTACCTGAAAATTAACACCAAATTTGGACTTAATTTTCTGTAAATTTTAAAGCTCACATCGTGATATGTCTTAAGTAGACTTGATGGCGTTAGAGTTACTTTTCGCCGTTGAACTTCCTTATTAAATCGTTCTTCCGCAGCCAATAAATGTAATCGGTTAGTTACGTTTACCTGATGGGCAGCAGAAATTGCGAGCCATGCTACAATGCCTTGTCTACTCTACTGGGCAGTATTAATTGGCAATGTTCCTAATATTTTGATATGTTCGCCTTTACCTTTCACTACGAAGGAAGTGCTTTTTCGGCTTCAATCATTCATCTACGCTGATGAGCAGCAACAACCGCAAAATCATAGTATTATGTAGCCGACTAGTACTGTTCGGTAGTACCGTCAGAACTTTTTCCTTTGGTTGCGTTGTTTACCGTTTTGTCAATACAGTTTTAATTAAGTAGCATGTATTCTCTCTCTCTCTCTCTCTCTCTCTCTCTCTCTCTCTCTCTCTCTCTCTCTCTCTCTCTCTCTCTCTCACACACACACACACACACACTCTCTTTCTCTCGATTTCAGGATTCAGGTGCTCCATTTCAGGATATACGCCTCCCCAATTATTCCAATTATTTGTTTTTATTCATTACGGTAAGTATAGCTCTGCTCATCCATTGCTTCTTTATAATCTCGCTGTTATCTTTCTTTCTTGCTTTGGGTCTGCCACAGCTTCTTTTGGTCGTACGTGGCTCCATTCTGTTGTTCTTCTGCTGATCAATTTTTGTCTCTCCTCTCATAACATGTCTTTCAATCTTGGTCCTTTTTCTTATTGTTTCGTTAGGTATTCTGTCTTGTAGTCTGAAGTCTTAAAACATTGCACGCTCCATGTTGCCTTGAGCTCTTCTTAGTTTTTCTATGTGCGTTTTCTTTAGGGGCCATGTTTCGGAGGCAGAAGTCATAATCGGCAACACACATTGTGGGTAAGTTGTGTTAAAATAATGTTTCTTCAGTCTGCCGTCTGCTACCTAGACCATTCTTCTTATTTGCCTCTATTGATTGTCTCTTTTTAACGTTATATTTTATCCCAGGTATACATAAGGTGCGTTCCAGGTTTATTGACCAAATTACGAACAAATGAAACCACATCATTTGACAAACAATTATATTTTGAAAGAGTACATAAGAAAATGTGTTACAAGTGCTACAGACAGACAGCGTACAGCCCTTCATTACCAACCAGGCGAAGCTCGGATTTAAAGTGTTCAAATAGGTTTTTTTCCAGACTCATTTGAAACTTCTGACGAAATTCTGTCCAATTTTTCTTAAACTGTGTAATATCAGCGATCACAAGTTTTTCTTTTATCATTCAACGCTTGCACATTGCACAACTCCCAAAACTTTTAATGGGTCTGTTCTGCGGAACTGCCGTAGGTCTTATCATCCACGATAATAAAGAAATCACCACCAGAACAAACGGTTTTCTTGTAGAGTCTCCCGAGTTCGATTTTGCCTTTTCAACGTCATCCTAGCGCATTTTCGTAATCTTCTGTTTCTTGTATGAACGAATCTCAATCGCATTTCTGTTCCTGATCACAAATCCAATTCCAATCTTTAATTTTTGAGCAGTTTTTCTAATTATTGTCATTTTTGGATTTTTAACAAAACCATCCGCTTGCTTCTGGCAGTACGCACAAGTCTTGATTTCATATTTTAACGAACATTACCACTCTCTATATATTTTTTAATTACTCGGTATATTCATCTAACAGGTATATTTCCTTGCAAGAAGTATCTATGGATGTGTCAGTAATAGATAAAATACGTAGAGCTGAAAAAATTGTGCAAATTACTGATGTTGTTCTGCGGTGATTTTCGATTTTGGCATGACCAAATAAGAACTTTGAAAGGAACACAAGTAAACACAATAATTCGAACTTTGAGAGTCATTATTTTGCGTATCTTTTGTTGCAATTGCTTCCTTGCGTAACGCCAAGTCATTTCTCTGGTCAATAAACCTGAAACGCACCTTAGTCCCCTGATTTTGTTATTTAGGTTGATTGGTGTTGCGTCATCTTTATTAGACATGATTTTCGTAATAAATTGCGATGTTGATTTTGAGGCTTACCTTCTAGGTGCTGGTTTGGAGTTGTATTATCATGTTAAGCATCTATTCTATTTAATATAAATTTTCCTGTAAGTCCCATTCTTCCTTCAGGTATTTCCTCCATCGTTTGTGGAAGTTTACAGATTTCTGCGAAGTATTTCTTTTTTTGTTGTGTTTGTAAAATATTTTAATAACAAATGGCTATTTTTCAAAAATAAATACAATAAATAAACGCAAATAATAAATTGGTAGTACCACAAAAATCGCCCGTGTGTGCTATCAAACGCGTCTTTTGGCTAAAATAAATTCAACCTCTTTTTCACAAACCCATCAAGTGTAGTACTAACTTTGTTGTTAAAACTGCAGTAATCACGTTCCTTGTTCCGTTCCTTTGCTATTTGTAGGCACTGAATGGATAAACACCCCAAATGTTACGAAAACCTTACACTTATCGAGCTTTATATCATTTCTGAACGTATGTGAATGATTTAAAGTGGGATATTTCTTATTCCGAAAAGTATATAATGCGAATGCTTGTTTAAGATTTTCTACTCACTGTGATAAATGCTAAAAATTCAGAAGAAAATTAAACCATGCTCAGTTTGTTTGCCCGTTTAGTTAGTTAGATCCTTAATAAATTTAATATTACTACCAAACTTGGTTGTTACTCTTGTTACTACCCCATATTTGCAAAATATGGAAGTAACAAACTATTAACGTACATATAAACTAACACGTTCAGATTATTTATGACTGGCTGTTTGAAATTTAATAGCTTTATATTCAAACACGAGGGCCTTGTTTAGGGTGTATTTCCAAAATGTATAATCAATGTGCTAAATATTTTAACATTAAGGTGCATATTTTTGTGAGGCTTGTAAAGCTGTAGATCGAACTTAAAAGACACTAACTTTTTAGTATTTTTGTTGTGTAATTTGTCGTTAAAAAATGGGCAGAAAAATTATTTTTGATGTTGAACAGAAACCAGAATTAAAATATAAAAAGAAAGTTACAGAAAATATGTTTTTAGGTGTTTTATATCTTGTTACTATACAGAGTGTTCCAAAATTTACTTTAAATATTGACATATGATGTTATTTAAAAGAAAAATTCTTACAAAAAACAAACTGCAAGTGAAACAAAACCATATTTTTATTTGCAAAACAATGAGTATTTATTCTTTGATTACAATCTTTTGCTGATCATCACGTATGTTGACAAATTTTCAAAAGTCATTTCCCTGTTTTCTAAATTTTTTAATTCCTTTTGGTTGGCACAGTTGCGCAATTTGAAATATTTACTGATTTAATTATGACAAGACGTCGCGTCGCTGTCCTTAGGCTCGCGGTTAATAAGCAGTCGAAGAAGGGGGGTTCGAAACGCTAACTTCTTCAAATAGGGGGTCGTAATCGGGAGGAAAATGGGCGCCACTGCGGAGAATCACCTAAGTTGGTCTCTCTTATCGTACCGGAAAAATATAAGTTCCGTGTGAAAGTTTTGTTGAAGTTTAGTGTTTGTTGGTGTACCTACCGTTGCACATGGTTTCGTTTTGGATTACAGAACCTACCAGTTCGAGGGCATCCCGTTTGTCTTAGCTACCATCGCTTCCAAGGGCACTGACAACTAATCCCTTTCCCAGGTAACGATATTTCAGGCTGCCCCTTTACGTGCCGGCTGCATTTGTACCAGCTTCAACCCCTACCTATCGACCATTCAACTATTGTCTGTAAATTTAAGTACCTCAAGCATCCTTATTTTTGTTTAATCTGTTCGGGCGAAGTGTTTAACTCTTTAATCGGTGCGTATTATATTTGCTTTAGTGTTAACGATTCAAAACCATGCGAACTGTCACGGTATTTACCAATTGTATGTTGCAATCATTTGTAATCAGATTTTTAGCTTAAGTTTTGTCATTGCCATACATTTTATTGCGATTAAGGGAGCCTAACTATTAACTATATTTGCTGTAGCTTGAATAAATGTGGCATCCTTCATACCTAGTTTCATATAACCTAAGATAGAACTTATGAATTCATTGTGTGTCATGTTTTAAATATTTCCTACTTTCATTAATTTTATTGTTAATTCATTGTTGCCTTTTATTTGTGTTTTGTGTCTGTTTTAATATTTGTGTACAGCCTTGTGAGCCTGCCTACCAGTACTCCAGTGATTTCTTTCAGTAAGTAAGGGTAAGTAGCATCCAGCAGTAGGGTGCAGCCACCACAACCTCCTTCGAGCCCAGGAGGAACCATCTGCGGCACGTTCCTCGAGACCAACTTGGGTGATTTTCGCAGTGGCGGCCATTTTTCCTCCCAATTACGATCCTCAATCTGAAGGGTTTAGCGTTTCGAACCCCCCTTCTTCGACTGCTTGTTAGCAGCGAGCCATCCGACGTTGACGTCGCTCTATAGGTTGTCTTAGTGCGGAATTAGCACGTGACAATAGATAACCCATTCGATATAAAAGATTTCTTTTGCTATTGACTTTGGCTTCCTGTATTTTAGTTTTTATTTCTATTTTACTTCTGGCACCTGATGTTATGATACTTCCTAAGTATATAAAACTGATGACTTGCTTTAAAGGGGTACTTCCTAGTCTAATGGGGGGTATCAAGTTGGCGATCTTCTTTTCCACATACCATGATGTTGGTTCTTTTCTTATTAATGCAGAGTTTATAGTCACGCTGTAAAAGGTATATCCATTTTATTTATAAATTCTTCTTCATTTCTGCTTTCAACTATAATTGCAGTGTCGCCCGCGTAGCCGAGAAGGTCTATTCTCTTTTCATGTATCTTTGTTCCTATTTCCCTTGTCTCCCTTAACTCAGTTATGGCTTTCTATGCATATAAACAGCCTTGTCATGACACCTTTCTTTATTTTCGCTTCCTTTTGTATTTCACCCTTCCTTATTACTGTACTTTGGTCTGTATACAAAGTAACAAAGTGCATATTAATCTTCGGTCTTTGAGGGTCTTTGTATCTTACCCCAGTATTTTCTAATATTTTAACTAATTTCTTCCAACTCACATTGTCAAAAACTTTTTGAATGTCAATAAACGCAATATTTATCTTATTGAGAGTGTTGCCCCTTTTGTCCCAGAATCTTACTGGTCCTCGGTCAACTGTTCTTCTATTTTTTTTTTCTAGGCGATTATAGATGAATGTTGAGATAAATTTGCAACTGTGTGAGATAATTGATATTGTTCGAAAAACCTTACAGTTAATAGCCGATGTTTTTTTAAGCATTGGTGTTATTATTGTTTTACTTATCTCTTTGGGAATGTATTCTGTGTCATATATGTCCTTAATTCTTCTTCTTACTCTTCACTTAGGTCATCGACCTGTGTTTTGGTTAGCCCGGTTCCTGGGAGGATGATGTCCAACAATCTCGCCAGCGTTTTGTTGGTCTTCCTGGCAGTCACCGTCCGTGTGGTAACACTTTTGCTAATCGTTGGTCATTCATTTATACACACTTTTGCTAATCGTTGGTCATTCATTTATTCTACATGTTGTCGCCACATTCGTCTTACGTTTCTCACTCTGTCGCGCCAGTGATTGTCCTCAGTATTCTCATTGGTACGTAGTAGCTGTTTGGCTGTTTAACTGTCCTTAATTAATTCGTACAATGTATGTAGAGTTTTGTAGTCTAGGGCTTTGATAATTTCACTGTTAATATTGTGAATACTTGACATTTTTCGACATGTTAGTTGTTTTTAATTCTACTTTTAGATAAGATTCTACTAAGTTTTCTTTATCAATTTCTAGTTTTACTGATAGTTGTTCTCCATATAGTTCTTCTAGGTATTTCTCCCATCTGTGCGCAATTTCTTTGTAGTCAATCAATATACATCCCTGTTTTGATACACTTTTTCGAAAAGACAGACAGAGCACAGACAGAGTTTAGCAAACAATATAATAATTTTGACTAAGCTCTGTCTGTGCGATTTGTTATCATATCTTGCGGTATTTCTTCACATATTGCTTTGCTATTCTTGACTACCTAGTTATTGTGTTTTTTAGTTGTTATGGGATAGGATAGAAATACGTATGTACTAATAAAGAAAGAGGTAAGGTTTGCCTGTACTTCTATTTATAATGTAAGACAAATCAAAATCTTTTAAACCTTTTTTCTGCTTTGTGATTTGTCAACCTGTAAGGTACCTTGTAATGGATTAATTTAACTGAAACCTGTGCCTTCATCACATCAAAATTCAACTTACTTTCAATAAAAGGTTCTTGATTTAACTATCAAGTTTTAATTGGACAACCCAACATCCCAACCAACACGTTACCCCTGTCAAGCGGACAAGAAAATAAAATCAGTATTTAGTTTTGTATGTAACTTTATAATTATTGAGGTTTTTGTTTTATAAACAATAATTTTATTTAATGGTAAAAATGCAAATTTACAATCTACTCGTTTATAAGAGTATTAAGTAAATTAATGGTACGTTATTGTAGCTTGAATGGAGAAGTCACCCATCGGTGAAGCTGCTGCCATTATTGAAGTATATACTTAGGCTTCTTCTTCTGTCGGAACGAGATCTCTAGGCCATTGCCGGCTAAGTCTTCTGATAAACGTTGGCTCTTCTGATAGTTGTCGTGCAAAGTTGTTTTCATGACTAGATAGTTTGACATGATAACTATTTGCAAATCTTTTAATTTCATCTGTGATAAATGGAATTTGCAGATCGTGATGAAGGGTTAAGTTGGTTACGTACCAGGGAGCATCGGCAATTATCCCCAATGTTTTTGACTGGAAACTTTGGAGTATTTTGGCGTTAGCTGGTTTGGTACAACGCCATAGTTGGATGCCGTACGTGCAGATTGGTTTTAAAATTACCTTGTAGAGTAATATTTTGTTCTCAATGGAAAATTGGGATTTTCTACCCAGTAACCAATACATCTGTCTTAGTTTTAAGTTTAATTGCGTCTTTTCGCTTTGATGTGTAGTTTCCACGTTAGCCTCTTATGTAAGTGAAGTCCCAAGTATTTGACTACATTTTTATTTCGAATTGGGGAGCTGTTTAATGTAACTTGTGGACAATCGCTATGTTTTAGTGTGAATGTGATTCTCGTGGACTTATCTTCATTGACTTTTATTTTCCACTTGGATAACTAATTTTGTAACATGTTCAGCTGTTGTTGTAAGCTATTCGCTGCTGAAGCTGGGGTGTCACTTATGGATAATAGAACAGCGTCGTCTGCAAATGTGAAGATTTTTGTATTTTCGGTTGTCGGAATATCAGCTGTATATAACAGGTAGAGGTAGGGACCCAGTGCGCTTCCCTGGGGCGCTCCTGATTTTGTTGTTGTATTTTGTTTGAAAATATCTTTCTGCCAAGTATGATTTAAGGAGCAGATAGTAAGGCACTGGGAGAACGAGCTTTATTTTATAAAGTAGACCTATGTGCCATACTTTGTCAAATTCCTTGGCTACGTCTAGGAAAACAGCGCCACATACTTTTCGGTCGTTAAGGGTCAAGTCTTTCAGCAATCATGTTGACAATTCTGTGGATTTGCTGAATCGTAGAGTGCCCCTCTCGAAAACCAAACTGATGGTCGGGAATAATGTCTTTTAGTTCGAGATCTACTTTTAGTCTCTTTAAGAATAATTTAGACATTATTGGTAATAAGCTAATCGGTCTGTATGAATCCACCAGGTTTGGTGATTTGCCAAGTTTGAGAATCATTATAACTTGTACAAATTTCCACCTTAATGGAAAGTAGCATAATCGCAGCATTCCGTTGAATATGGCGGTGAGTAGCACTAGTGGTTTTCTGGGTAAGTGCTTTAAGAGTACACCAGTCACGAGTTTTGTAGTTGTCGAGTAGCTTAATAATTTCGTTCTGTGCTTTTCTTGGCGTGAATGGTGTTATTGGTAAGGAATATTGATAAATGCTTCTATATCTTCGTCACTGTTGCCCGGGCTAGATGGATACGGTTCAAAATGTTTTTAAAAGGTGTTCTGCATGAGTATCTGCTTTTTCTTGGCCATTTTTAGCCCATTCTCCGTTACTTTTCCTGATTGGTGGTATAGTCTGTGTAGGTCTTTTAAATTTTTTCGTGGCCTTCCAAATCTAGTGGTCATCACTCGAAAGATTTGATATATACCTATAGTGGGAAAAAGTAGTATTTAATGACTTTTGAAGGACTCTGTGCAGATTTAGTCTGTGATAATACGTTTTATCGAGTTCGTTTCGTGTGCGCTGCCACTTTTTTCTTGCGCTACGTTTTTCTATAATTAATTCATGTATATGTTATGGTGTATTGACTTGTGATGGTTTTAGGTAGTCTTGGGTAGGTGTTGACTGCCATGCCGCTTTTTGGATAAGCGTAGTGAAGTATTGTACTGTTATGTCTAGGTCGTTCGGTTCTTTTATTCTGATGTCAAGTTTTGTGTTTTCTTCTAAAAAGTTTTGAAATTGTTCCCAATTTGGTAAACAATAATTGAATAGCTTAATGAATAACAAGGAAATTCTAAATAACAGTAAATTAGATTTAGGGGCCACTTTTTAAATACATAGTAGTACTTAGACGGTAAGTAAGCTAACAAAATGGCACATTTAACAAAATGAAAAATCCGAATTGAAATAGTTTTAAGTAAATTTAAATTTTCCATACATAAAAAATGAAAGTTTTGTTAACAGGCTGTATTTTAACAAGAAAGATGTTATACAATCCAAATTCTAAATGTGCAAGTTAAGCCTAAAAGTATTTTTTTTATATCAAACAAGTATTTTATGTTGTTTTTGAACAACACGCGCCGCCCATTACAAAAATAGGTTTTTTTAAAAGTAGATTGTGATTAAAATTTTACATTATGTAAAATTCAGGTAAACATACATGACTTAACATTATTTTTATTCCTTTGTTAACGTAGTTTTGTTTAGTCATTCGACCGATTGTCATTCGATAAGCTTTTAAAAATTAAATTTACGACTGTGTAAGTCTCGCTGGAAAAATATATGAAAATTTAAATATTACACAAGCGAGCCAGAACTTACTATCAGAATTTCTAATCCCGTAATTAATTAAACGCGTATGCATGCATATGTATTTCAAGTTCTGGAAACTACCAGTTCATTTTTCTTATAGCATAAATCATGCTTTTTGGAAGTGTTTTTAAATTCTTTCTTTGAGAAATTAACATGTTAAGTTAGTATTCTGGGTAGATCAATTCGAAATTTTACATTTAAGCTTCAACGAAATGCTGGTTTTAACTTTCCAGAAAAATATAAATTCTACAAATTTTCCTTTTTAGGTTTAGCTACAATAATGGACGTTTTGAAAAAGCACGTTTGAAATTTTCTAAATTAGAACAACGTTCAAAAAATGCACTTGGCAATATCAGAATGAAAATTTATGATAGCAAAAAAGGCTGGCAGTGCAAGTTTCCCAGGATTCCCACGCCAACTCTGTGTTGTTGGTGGTTAATTAACAATTAGCACTCTGACTTTATCCGAACGTTAATTGTTATAATAGATTTCACACGCTGAGGTCATCCCGTTTATTTATTTTTTGCTTCCTATATGTCTACGTTCTGTACGAACATATCACATTTCACAAATCAACATAATTTTCGTTTAATTAATCGTAAAAAAACGACATCCTATTTTGCACAGATGATTTCATAAGAGCGTTTTCTACGTCACACATCGGCCGCTGAAAAACGGCCAACTTTTCAGTTCCCCCAAAAAAGGGACGAAGATCTATTGCCGTATAAAAATAATGACGTTAGGCGAAAGATCGTAATTACACAGAAAAAGATTAGAGCGATTCGATGATTTAATAAAAGTGGACTGCATGAGCTTTCGCTGCACCGGAGCACTCCGGGTAAAAGCCCGGACTCTGACCACCTGCGCCACTAGACGCAGCTGCCCGAATCTGGCCTTCTCTTACGAGATTACTCAAGGCGGGCAGAGTTCATTTGCAGATCCGGCCTTTTATATTAACAAGAAAAAAAAATCTTTCACCAAGTTAAAAGAACTTCGACTACGTTTATCCTTCATTTCTTGCAAAGAGTAAAGCGGGAACATTTACGAAATTACTTGGAAAATTTATCAAAACGTCAAATGCAAAGATTTTCCGGTGTTTTTCATTACTATAAATGAATTAATTTCTTTATAATTTCGTATTTTAAGATAGTTAATTTAACCGTTAATCTAAGTAACAAGGAATAAAAAGTCAATACAGTGATATTGCAGAATAAAAAAGAATTAAAACCCAAGAAAAAAACCCAACGAATATTTTACAAATTATTTTATTCGAAACTTGTTTATTTGTTCATAACGAAATTTTTTTATTTAACAACAAAGTAGTAAACATTCATAACCCACAGAGGTCTCCAGGTTTTCCTGTGATTCTATGTGTTTCCAATTTTTAAGTAAAATAAATAAACACTAAATCAAAATAATTGTAATTATAACGCAATCAGAATCTTTAGATCAAAGTAGGTCATGGTTTAAATTAATTCAAATTAAATATATTGGAAGATGGGGCAGCCTGTTATTTTGTCGTATGTATGTTAAATGTTTCCAAAAATGCCTTTTTACACCTTGTTTTAAATGCTGAATTTTAAAGTACGATCCTGTATATTATTTAAATCAGCTTAATGATAAAAGTGTCAATGTAGACATCATCACTCAAATTAAAAATCAGGCTGCGAGTTGGGATACAGATTTTATTTAATAATTTTGTCGTTACATCACAGCCAATGTTTGAAGTTTACTTTGGTTGTTTCGGTTAAAATAAAGCTTGAAAGTTTTTTGAGTTACCGAATCCAATAATTGAAAAAAGCAATATCTAAACTAAAGCTATGTTGACAGAATTAAGGAAGAGTTTCTTTAATTTCGATTAGTTTGCAATTATTTTTAATTAAAGATGCCTATTTTTTCAGATCTCTTTTACTGAAACGAAGATGATTTTACTGAAAGAAAAAAGTGAGGTTTTTGTGATATATTTTTTATTTGATTTTATTCAAACTGAATTAACAGAAAATTAAAATTCACGGAAATATCAATATTTCGGAAAAACTTAGATTAAAAATAAAGCAAGTAAAAATCAACGAACTAACCCAAACCATGGGCGTACGCTGCTGATTGATACTCTTCTGTGACAGTGTGACAAAAGAATTGGTTTAGGTTTTTCGTGGTTTACTTTTTATTTAAATTTAATTAATAATATAATTGTTATACAACACAAATCTAATAATCCGAATGAATTAAGACGTGGGAAAATCCGGATAACTAGAATTCTAGGATACGTTAAAGCATACTTATTGCCTTACACTACACATATCAGTTTATTTCATTACTATTTTTTGTATAAATATTAACTTTAGCTTATTATAATTCACAGAATCAATAGAAGTTGACCTTAATAGAAGTATATTACAACAAGAATTTAAAGCTTATCGCGATTTTTGTTTGTTTTAAATTTTGCTACACACTTTTGACAACCTCTGGCTAATATGAACTTAAAAAGCCTGCGATAGAAATTTGACCCTTCGAAAATAAACGAAACATTACACAAGTATATAATGAACTGACATTAACCTTCGTGCACATACCTGGACTCTCTTATCAGTATGAACAAGAAAGGCGTTTGGTAAATTTAGATTTTGAATGTAAAAAGAACGTACCTATTCCAGTGACCACCAACCAATTTTTGCATTGATCTTTTTAATTTTTTTCTGAACTTACCGTTACCACTTATTGAGAAAAGTGGCTCTATTTGATATGCTCTAGCTACCCCTAAAATTAATGACAATACTTTTGAATCGCCCTGTATAGTATGACCAAAAAGTCTTGGATCCTATTTTATTGTCATCGACACATGTCATAATTGCGATAAAAGCAACATTTTAATAATCAAATAAAATTCAGTTGTAACTTACAAAAAAATTAAAAAAGGTGTTTTTTAAACATTTTTGATTACAATCTGCTCGCTTTTGAAAGGTGTCAAATAAATGCACTCATAATTAAATCTTATTTTAACATATATTTATTTTATATTATAGTCTACATTAAGTTTGTATAATCCTCGGTAACGAGTTGATGGCAATATTATTTTACTGTTTAAAAACTCAAACATGTTTGTTTATTTTGTATTCTTCTGACATATGTATGTACGAGTTTACGAGTAGTATAGCAATAGAAGCGCTATTTCTTCTTAGTTCGATTTTATTTCGGTCTGGCTATTCTAATAATAATATAGACGATCTCATACCATCCACATCTTTAATTTGTCTAAGAATAGCGGTTCGTGCTTGAACCTTTCGTGCTTGAACCTCGTTTTCTTCCTTTTCGTTTTCTTATTGTCCTCCTTTGAGATTTTTACTTCGTTGTTTTCGTCTTTTTATTTTGAACACTAGCAAATCTACGCCGACCTCCTGGGCCAAGCTTGTTTAACATTTCGCATTTTGCGTCTAAAGGTGTCATGCGTCATGCCTAGGTATTTTGCATTATATCCATAGGGTAGCGTTGTCTGGTTAATGACGATAGGAAGATGATTGATAAAGTTGACGTGCATTGATTTAGCTTCATTTAGTTTGATTCGCCATTTCTTACTCCAGTTGCTGACTTTATCTGTGTGAGCCTGTAATTTTGTTTTTGCTTCTTCAATGTTGTTGTCTACCGCTATGATGGCAGTCTCATCAGCAAAGGTTGCGATGGTAGTTTCTTCCACGTCCAGTATGTCGTTCGTATATATGAGGTACAGGAATGGGGCTAGTACGCTTCCTTGTGGAACAGCAGCTGATATTTTTTTTATTTCTGAATAACTGTCGTCATATTTTACTCTAAAGTATCTTTTTGAAATGTATAATTTCAATAGTTGGCTATGTTGTTTCGTCAGGCTTCTGTCTATCTTATAATTCAGTCTTTTGTACCAAACCTTATCGAACGCTCGTGCATCGTCCAGAAATATAATGGAGCAGATCTTCTTTTCTTCTAGTGTTCTCTCGATTGTGTTTGTGATTCTGCGCACTTGATCAATCGTAGAGTGTTTGTTTCTAAATCCAAATTGGTGGTTGGAGATGAGATTGTTTTCTTCAATTATTGGCTTGAGTCGCTTCAAGAGTAGTTTCTCGAATAATTTTGAAATTGTATGCAGTAACGAGATTGGATGGTAGGATGTTTTCTCATTTGGTGGTTTTCCAGGTTTTGGAATCATTATTACCTCTGCCACCTTCTACTGCATAGGTATGTATCGCAGTCGAAACGCTGTATTGATCAATGATCAGCAACGTTAGTTTATCAATTCCTTTGCGTGGAAGCTCTTTCAAGATTTGTCCAGTTATAAGATCAAATCCTGGGGCTTTTTTAGTGTTTATGTTTTTATTTATCTCATTAGCTACTTCTGCTGGCGTGACCAGTTATAATTATAGTAATAAACAATTTTTACTGAGTATATTAAAAAATCACGTCTCGTAAGTAGACCTATGCACTCCTCTAACAGTTATCTACGAATATATCCTCCTGTTTAGGAGTCTTATAAAATAACTTCGTAGTCTTCTGTCAATTTTTGCCTAAAGAGTTACAGTATTAACTGGATACTCATGTTCTGGTCCAATTAATTCGCAATTATGTGGTCTACATCCACAACTAATAAACCTATAGAGAGGTTATTGATATCAAATTTACTTGGTTTATCAGTAAAAAAATTCTGTTGTGTTGTGAGTATCACTGTAGCCGTGAGTTTCAAAAGATTGCAACATTTCTACTATTGTTCTGGATTTAAAGGTTTGCAAATCTAGAACTCTTCTAAATTGTGAAATATCAACGACTACAATTGGTTGAGTTGTATCAGTTCTAGTTGGCCCCAAGCATTTAAAATAATCTATAGCGTCACTATATCTAGGGAAACGACTAATTACTCTAAACACATTTTTGTGGTTAATATATTTTTGTATTACTTTCTGCAAAAGGCGCGGGGGGGGGGGCTTCTTCTTGGGTAAATTGTAGTATGAGACGTTCCTTTCTCTACTCTAGTATGCTTTTCTGCTATTTTGTTTTCGAAAATTTACACGCAGCAACATCAGTAGGTTCCATAATCCGCGTAGCGTTTGGATATAGAGCTACAGTAGAATCCGGTTATAACGAGCACTGAAGGGAATAAAAAAAAATCTCGTTATATCCGGTATCTCGTTATAACAGTTTTTCGTTATTTTTAAATTTATTTTATCATAATACAAACACATATGGTGTAAAACAGAACACAAACATGTTTTAAGATACGACGTCATTTAAACATTTCAGAGTATAAAATAACACAACACAACAACACAAATAGTTAATAGGTTAGTTACAGGGGCGAAACTAGACCATTTCAGGGTGGGCGCGCGCCCCCTCTTCACCACTGATTGTAAAAAGGAAAACTAGTGCTCTTTGGAAATTTAATTTTATTTTTGATATCTCTCTTCTAATTGTACTAAATACAACAATAAAAATTGAAATTAATACGTAGAGGATATTAGTAGGTAGTTATTATGAAACTTGAAACTGTTGCAAACTTGGATCATTTTAATGCTTTATTTAGGGTTTCCGGTCTCGAGGTGTCTAATAGCTTTGATAACGCTTAGCTGACACATTTTTGGCAGACTTTCTTAGAATAATATAATATAATACAGTAGTGATTTATCTCGCTGTAACAAGCATTTCGTCCAAAAATAGAGCCGTAATAAGCGAATTCTCGCTGTATGAGGTCTCGTAGTAAACGATTAAAACTAAATAGGGGTTAATGGCAAATCAATCAAGAGTTTGTAAAATTGTCGTTATAAGCGGAATCTCGTTATATGCGGTACTCGTTCTAAGAGGTTTCAACTGTACTAGCATAATTCCTAGTTCCTTATACAATTTATTTATAAGTTAAATGGGTCTTATCGCTATCCACGAACAGACAGGTTTGTTAATATTGTGTTCAACAAGGCACTGGTTTCCTATATGTTCGTAAAGTAAGGATGTCCTCATCCATCCGTTATCTGAATAACCAACTTATATTTTGTGGTGATTTACGCTTGTAAAGGTAAATATCATAGCAGGAGTAAGTAATCCATTCGCTACAATTTTTACTGGGCTTAGTTTACTGCACATGCATTCTTTGTGCTGCAATTATTTTGCTTTTAGGCACAACATAAAGTTTTTTCGTCGCCACTGAAAATCCTATGTTCGTCGAGTAATATATCTGCAAAGAACGAGAAAACGGGGGAGATCTTTTCCATATAAGGGATGCGTGGACCACTTCTCTTTCACCTAAAATAATTACTAATAGTATTAATTTGCCACGCCTATAACAAAGCAATTTATTAAGATGTTCTCCTCTTCTTCAAAAAGGTATATCACAGGGCCATATCCGGGTTTTTTAAGTTTAGCTCTCATGCGAAATTGAAGAATTTCTTTCGTTTCAGCCTCAATGTTTTCTTTTCTTTCTCCCATGTTGTTTCTAGCACAAAATCATTTATATATTGGTAATATAATATCTAATAAATAATTTGTTTTGGGAAGATTTACTTATTAGTTATAAAATAATCTGCTGATTGTTCTATAGTGTTTTGCCATGTATACTTATATTTTATTTTATATTGAATGAATTTGTTACTGATTCTCAAGGAGTTTGCCGCATAAAAGGATTGTCATATTTCTCCTTATTAAATCTTTGGGTTATTCGTATTCTATTTCATCAAGTAATTAAATCAAAAATTTCACGAAAGTCTTTATATTACAAGGTTACGTTGGGTTTTTTTAACTTGCGAACAGAACGGAACATTAAGTAGGGAACAAACCGGAGTTTGGTTGTTGAAAAATACATTTTAATGGGGCTTTTAAAAACTACATGACTTGAAAGCAAAACTAAGGTTAGTTGGTTAATTTCTAGTTCATCTGCACTTATCCACTCCTACAACTAATTTCAAAGTACTCCTGTACCAAGTTCAAGTTGTTTGAAAATAAATCCGGGGTTAATTTACCTTTTTTATTGTAAAATATTTCCTGTTTGCTGAACATTGCATTTTTTATACTAGTTACACATTTTCCCGCCTTCAGCTAACTGAACTGATAAAATAATTAAGATTTATTCCTTTAATCACTGTAAGAATTGACCTTGTAGGTTTTGAACATCTGGACGTATGTTTTAATTTACGAAGCGATCTTTTATTAGTGATTAATTGCACTAATTTAAAACTCAAGATTTTTCATGAAGGAAACCATTCGAACCGAGATTTCTCCCCCCAAAAACCAAAATATCAATCATTTCATAATCTAAATTCGTCAGTTCAATCACTCAATTTGTTTATTGGATGATACATCATCGTTCACCCAATAAACTTTATAAATTCTCTATTATTAATAAGCGTAAATCCGGCGTTATTCAAACGAAACGAGTTTTATCAATGGAGCTGAATATGTGTTCGTGTCCTACATAACGTTTTGGTCTTAATTCATTATGGACAGCAGTGGTCAATTAGAGCAATTTCCTATATGAAATCTTTGAGAGATTCGCACGATCTCTTGCCCCGAAAGCTAAAAGTTCAAGAATATGACATCATTTTCATCTTCACTGGGAATGGTGATTCACATTGTTATTGTTTATTAGCACTTCCACTTTTAAATCGCGCAACGGTCTTAATTTCTCCAGACCTTCTGTCTTATTAGTTTTATTGAAGTTCTACTTCCTTATTCTGAATTATATTCTTTTGTTTTGTTTCTCATTAGGTTTAATTGGCGATCCTACTGATAAAATTCATACTTACATCTTTAGTTTTATCATCAAACTTCTCTTAATTGTAATTGATTTTATTGGGAGGTTTTTAAAGCCAAAATCAGGTAGATAAATATCTCAAGCATTACAGAAGAAGAAAAATTAAATTATCATAAAGAAAATAATATTTCTGTATGAGAATTAATATCCAAAAGTGGAATACTCGAAAAAATATTTCAGGCACAAAACTACGAAGGGGCCAAGGTGTGCCAAAGCTTCCCAAAAGCTGATCCACCCAAGACAATGCAATAAATTGAAATTATTAAAGCCGCCCTTTAACTAAACAAATTTCTTAAATTTTCGCTACTATTCTGTCTAATTATTGGTAAATTAATATATTTATCGGCTCAGCAAGAATTTTTGAGAGCCTGTTTTATATCCAGCCAGTTTACGTATTTGTAATAAGGTATGTGAACTAGAAATCCACACAAATTTGGAACGGTATTTATTGAAAAAAACGAGTAATAAATACAAACTGCAAATAATTAAAAGTTTTTAATTAAAGCACATTAAGTACCAGCTGAACAAGTGATATTTACTGTGCTTTTAATAAAACCATAAAAAATGTCTTAGTTTGTATTTACCAATTCTTTTATAAAAATGAATGTTCCAAAATAGTGCCAAGTTTATACACATTCGATTAAAATAATGTTAATGTGCTTTCACTTTTACAGGAATTACCTTGGTTGGTGTTTATCGATACTAATTAATTTTTAGTTTTTGCATATTATTTAAATCAATTTGAACGTATTTTTGCAGATTTAATTGCTTTAACCTAGGATTATAAAATAAATACATTTATTTTGTGGTTCTATAATGCAGATCCCAAGTTTTTTCGTGTGACAATTAATTTTCATAGAAAATACTCCTAAAAGTATCCTGTAATTTTCTTATAAAAACAGCTGCTGCGAAAAGTCCCAAAAAGAATCAAAAATCACTTGAAGAATCCAGTTGCATATTTATTTCTTGAAACTATCTATTTTTTGTTTGCAGGAAAATCATTTTCCATCTCTTTTAGGGGATGTACATGAAAACCGATTTTTTTAACTCTAAAATATTTTTCAAATTTTTATTGTTGATCCCTGTAATTAAAAAACAATTAAGTCATCGTCCCAGCGTCGATACAATACGAAATACTGGCATTTCATGTTTTCAAAATCAGTTATTTGGCGGTAAGTATTAGGTAAGTGTTAGTTAACAAGCTTAAATAAGTATATAAAAAGTACCGAACGGATTCTCAAAATTTTAGTAGCGTTGAATTTGGAAAAACCTAGTCTATTTAAATAACCCAGTAACCCAGTATTGTGATATTTGAAAATATTGACTTTAGCCAAAAAACTGATTTAAACAATTCATTTTGCACAGGAGCTAAATATGCGAATCAATAAGAAACATTTTGTGAGTCATGGCACTCTTGAGTGGAAAATGGCATTTTGGAAAATATTTTTAAAGGTTTTCAAAAACTCTGAAAATTTCAGTATTGAGATTCAGAACTTTTCCCGGATTCCAAAAATGTAAAATGTACAGAGCGTTTCATTTAAAAGTCGAAATCATTCCCGACCAAACCGGAAGTGTGACTTAATTATTCTTTGGTTTCAAAAGTCTCATTTTTTTCTTTATATTCAGCTTTGTAAGTTTCATTTTTCAACTCCAAAAAAATAATAAAAAAGTTTCACATAATATAAACACACGTAATTAACTAAAGATATCTACTTTTTGTTTTATATTTCTTTGTTGGGATATAAAATGATAAACTCGCCGCAACAATTCTATAGAAAATACTTTGTTATTATATACACTACCGCCAGAGATCCATTTAAATTAAGCTATACTAAATTCAACTTCTAGCTGCAGTGAATCAAAGCAAATGTATGCATCGACCACGTGGAAATCCGACAGGGCCGCTCTGAAAACGTTAATAATTTTAGTGTTAAATGAAAAAAATAGCTAAATTTAATTAATATTCTAATTAACTTATAAGTATTACTCGCACTGCAGTTCGACATTGAATTTAGTATAGCTAGAAACATAAATATTAAATATATTATCCGATATATGCAATCAAATAATTTAAACAGAAATGTAAGTTTATTAAAAAAATCTATTAGATTAGATATAGTTTCGTCAAAACGTCCTCCGCGATTTTTAATCGGTAATACATATTCTGGGCATTCGTTTTATAAGCTTTTATAAAATTTCGGGCAAGATTTCATTCCAGCACTGTTGTACAATCCCGAAAGTTGTTAATAGTTGTGGACAGCTTTGCAAATTTTCTGTTCATCTCATCCCATAACAATTCAATAGTATTAAGGCTGTGAGTCTGGGCTGGCCAATTCATAAGTTTTAGAACACCCCTTATCTTTCAAATGTTCTAAATACCCTTTGCACAACTAACTTGTATGTTTACATGTTTAGGCTCGTTAGCATGTATAAAAATGTAAGAGGTTGAAAACAATTTCTCTTTAGAGGAGACAGCAACATTTTCTAAAATGTCACGATACACTTCTATATTAATGGTTCTTATTATGCTATGCATTTAAAAAATTTTATTTTAAGGTAACTATCGCAAGGAAAACCAAAACCGTGCTTTTGAAGTAACGATAGTCTATTTTCCACTCATCGCTTTAAACTTTCAATTCAACAATGGAGTGGCAAACAGGTCTAAACAAGTGGTTTATCTGATAAAACAATGACATCTGCATACAACATCAACTATGTATTACGCTAATTTATGATTGCTAGGATTACTACCTAAATGTGATTATCGTTCAAATTCGCCCCTGCCTCAAGCTTTTTGGCGGCAGTGGCAGTATATGTGCATGAAATTTGACTGATTTCCATTATCTGCATATTTTAGCAGAATAAATGCATATTCAATTTGATTTTGAGTGCATATATTTCCACCAAATTACATCTTGATAAATCGGAGTTCGGCTGATATTAATGCAAACATTATAAAACTCAAAAATTTAAAAAAGGATAATTAATGCTGACAGTAACAAAAGTTTTTCAAAAACTATGAAAATAAACGAACGTTGTCTAAAATGAGGTCATTTATTTCGGTTTTTGTTTTCTAATAAAATAATGAACTTTTGCATTTACTTGTTACGTATTTTCCTTAATTTTGAAGTCAGTAGATATTATTTATAAAGCTTGATCTTTTTGAAACAAAAGCTGTTGCGCCAAAGAGTTTTAATTTGTTAGAGCCGTGAATTTTCTAAAAAAATGTATGTTTTTAAAACTCTAAATTCTTAAATAGTACTTAACATAGAAATTTTATGAAAATCTATATTTTTATAAAGTTTTCGTGTGCTTTCGTTTCCAATGCTTGCTTAGAAAGTTTGATCTGACATTTTCAAAGGTTCATTTCCGATTTCAAAAGTGAATTTAAATGGAAATTTGTGGTTTCGGATATTCATTTAGGAATGAAATATCAAGATGTAAGCTTTTAAAATATCAATACGGTAACTTTAATTTTGTTTTTCAGTTAGAGGAAACCCAAATATAAAAACAGTTAAAAAAATTGTAATAATTTTGAAAACACTATCACTTTTAAAGAAAATTAAAAGTCAACTTAAAAAATATTTCAAAACCTGAAAGTTAAAAAAAGTTCTCTCTGAAAGAGCTTTAGAAATTGGCAATTTTTGAAAATATAAAATTCTTTTGGAAATAACTCCGAATTATTTTTGGGATGTATTTTAAATTCAGAAAATGTTAAAAAAAAATTGATTTGGAAAAGGTTTCGAAATTAGCAAGTTAAACATTGTGTTAAAAAAAAATTGTTTGGAAAATATCTATTATGACTTCTGAAAATGAGAAAAAAAAATAAATTTTCTTTTCAAACATGTTTTGAAATTAGTATACTAAAGAAAAGGATTTTTTTTGGAAATAATTTTCGATTATTTTTTAATTCAGAAATTGTGATTTATATTTTTATAGAAATAGGTAATTTTAAAGTTAGAAAGTTCTTTCAAACAAAAGGTTTCATAATTAACAATTTTTGAAAACAAAAGCTCTGAATATTGAAGTTTAGAAAATTTCCGAAAAGAAAATGAATTAAATTATTTGGAAAATATTTCGATACTAAAAGTTAAAAAGAGTTCTGTGTGAAAGAGGTTTCTAAATTAGCAATTTTTCAAAAAAATGAAGATTCGTTTTACAACCTTTGTTTTAAAAGAAAGTTTAATTTATTTTTTGGAAAGCATTTTAAAATCAGACAAAAAAAATTTCGGTTTGAAACAGGTTTCGAAATTAGCAAGTTAAAAGTAATTTCGAAAAAAGTTCTATTTGGTAAATATTTTAAAATCTGAAAATTATAAAAAATTAAATCAATTTCTTTTTAAAAGAGGTTTTTTGTTTTTTGTTTTTTGTTTTGGAAATAACTTTCAAGCATTTTTTTAACTTCAGAAATTGGAAAATCTTTTGAATACCCGTTTTCTTATAAGTATTATTACAGAAATAATTTTAAATATTAAATTATTTGAAAGAAACACCACGTTTTTATTTGTTTCGAAAATTAACAAACTTTCTGTTTTGAAAATATTTTGACATCTGATAATTAAAAAAAATCCTTTATAGAAAAAATTTTGGAAAACAACCCGAGATTAGAAAATCTTTTGAAAGAAGTTTTCTTATATTTTTACAGAAATAACTTTAACGTTAAGAAAATCTTCTAAAGAAATCCGCATTTTTATTTGGGGGAAAAATTTTGAAATCAGCAAATTCTTTCAAAAAAATTGCGCTTTGAAAAAGGTTTAGAAATTAATTTTTGAAAACAACATTTTTGAATTTCACTTTGAAGATAAAAGATTATAAGAAAGAAAATTAAATTTCTTCTGCACATATCGGAAATTAAATGAAGATTTGAACACAAAATTTAATATTTTTGTGCTACTCTAGAATTGCTGAAGCAATTTTCTTTCTTTCTTTCTTTGGAATCTGAGTATGTCTAGATGTCAACACTTTTATGGAATATGTCAATTAAACAATAATTCATAATTCTGTAGTGTTTTCATTTTTTTTGTAAGTAAAAGAACGCAAAGAAAATATTTAAGCTAGAATGAAGGTAAGTAGAAAAGTATAACTTTTATATTCAAATTGAGAAATGAATTCACGAAAACAACTTATAATGTCCGTGGAGGTTATGAATTTTTGAACTCTTATTAAAATGTTCCAAAATACAAGTATTGTCATTAATTTTAAGGGTAGGAGCATATCAATTAGAACAACCTTTTTCAACAAACCATGTGTCGCCAGTAAACGGTAAGCTCAGAAAAAAATTAAAAACATCAATACAAAAATTGGTTGGGAGTCACTGGAATAGGTACGTTCTGTTTACATTTAAAATTTAAATTTATTAAACGCCTTTCTTGTTCATACTGATAAGAGAGCCCAGGTACGTGTACGAAGGTTAATCTCAGTTCATTACATAATGTTTATGTAATGTTTCATTTGCAGGGTGAAATTTCTATCGTAAGCTTTTTAAATGCATATTAGCCAGCGGTTCTCAAAAACCCGATATTGTCTTTACGATTAATTCTTACTGATATTCTAAATTTTTAAAATATCAACAGAGTTAAATATAGTTAAACAAAGTATTTCCTCAAATTTAATCTTCTTCTTCTTCTGTGTTCCCTCTCCGCTCAGCAAACTTTGGCTATCATCATAGCAATCATAGGAAGAGTTCATTGGATGTTTTACCATACCACTGGCTTAAGTTCTTCAGCCAGGGTAATCTTCATCTACCCTGTCCCCTTTTACTGTTTATTTTACCTTGAATGATTAGTTGGAGTATGGCATATTTTTCGTTGCGCATGATGTGTCCTTGATATGTAAGTTTCCGTACTGTACTTATTCCGTATTCATCTCCCGCGTCTATGACTCCATCTATAAGTTGTTGTAAATCATCCAGGGAATCGACTAGAAGAACGGTATCATCGGCATACTTAATTGTCCTTCAGCAGAAGTAGATATCTGTAGGGGAATGAGGCAGGGCTGCGCCTGGTCTCCACTTCTATTCAATATTTAGTAAAGCACTGGACGATCTACGAAGTAGCAAATAAATAAATAAATTAACCAATTTCTTAATAGTGGGTAAGTAATAATAATCGCAGATTGTAATTAAAAAGCATAAATATTGTTTTATTTTTTTAAATTACTGGCAATATTATTGTTTAGTACTGCTGTACTTTTTACGTATTTTATATTTGCCGCGTTTGCGGTTTAAGGGGCAGCGCCACCTAAATGGTTGTTTTATCAGGATGACACCCTGCCACCCTCAAGTTAGTTATTCTTTGCTACTCGAACTGGAAAGAGGTGCTTAAGTAACTCCACATGGTTTTATCTATCGGTTATTCTTCGATACTTGAACTGTTAAGAAGTACGTACCTAAGTTAACTCCACGTGGTAACTAGAAACCCACGTGCTAATTGTAACTTTCAAATTATTAGTATTAAGATTAAATTATTTAAAAATCTTTCTACTGGTTTTTTACTAAGCATTCTCTGGTCGAACCGTTTCTCCTGTGAAATAGACCAGGGAAGAAATAAGGGGCAGAAACGTAGCTGTTCTCAATTAAATAGAGACTTTTCTGCAGCAAAAACAATTATTACAGGCAGAAGAATTTTAAGTATATTTAAGCTTTTCGAAAGCAGATGCGCATTATTAAATATCTATTAGATCCATATAATTTTTATATGTTGAAATATGCTTATATGTAACATAGACATTTATTAGTAAAATATGCAACCTGACAATACATAAGTAAGTGTCGTTGCAACTGGCCTAATTAATAGTTTTTTAAAACTTTTTTGTTCAAAACTTTTGCAGTATTTATTTATTAATTTTAGTAATCACTTGCAATTTTTTTAAAATTTATTTTTATTAGCCTATAGGATAAAATGTATCCTATTTTATCCTATAGGCTAATGTGTTGGCTTACGATCTATAACACTCTTGTAATGACGTTACCTACTTGCATAATCGCGCTATTTTTGGACCACCTTTTAAATTGAACGGTGAACATCAGAAAATTAATAAAATAATTCGTTATTTATGAACTTCGTTTATTGAACTGCCTTTATTTGTTTATTTTCTTATGGGTTAAAAAACTTTCCGATTTAGAAATTTGAAAAAAATTAGAATATTTGTTGCTCAATGATTTCTTATTTTTCAGTTTAGAAACATATCGTAACAGATGTTTATAACAAACGAATAAATTTATTCTAACTTGCTTATTTACTTTGACTGGACAAAAGTTTAATTTTTTCATTCAATTTACAAAAATTAAAAATCTCTGAATATTCCAACAATTCGATTTGCTTCTTAGGCCTCAAACAATAAACACTGTTTTTCTACATTTTCTTGGGTATCTGATTACTCATTACTAACTGCTAAAAAAGCATAACGTTTCAAAGACTAATCTACATCCGTTTTCCAAAAATGTTAAACTCGACGCAACAAACATTTAGAAAGTAATTAATTCATTATTTATCAACAAAATCAGGAAATCATTTGAATGTTACATTAAATAAACAAATGTAAAATTCATTAGAACTTATTTGTTTGTTTTGACCAATAATAATGAATTAATTGCTTTCTGAACGATTATTTTTAGTGACTTTTGACTTTTTTTTTTAAAGGCGAAATTAATTTGTCTTCGAAACGCGTTTTTAATAGCGTGATTGTCTAATTTATATGTATATTTAGTAGCTGATAATAAAATGCCCACGAAAAAGTATAAACTAAATTGACTTTTTCTTATTTTTTGAGGCTTAAAGTGTAAAACTTTTAAGGAAATATTTTGAAACAGTTTAAAAGAATTAACATTTTGCCTAAAAAAATCAAAAAATTATTTCAATGTCGATAAATCTAACAAATAAATAAATACAGAATTTATTCGAACTTCTTTGTTTGTTTTGACCAATAATAATGAACTAATTATTTTCTAAACGTTTGTTTTTGGCGGCTTTTGATTTTTTTTTAATAGACAATGAGTTTTCTTTGAAACGCCTTTTTCGTAGCGTGATTGGCACTTTTTTAGCAGCTGATAATGAAATGCCCAGAAAAAACTATAAAATAAATAAATTGAATTTGTTTATTTTTTAAGGCTTAAGATGTAAAACTTCCAATTTTAGAAATAAAAAAATTTGAATATTCCTAGCAAATAAATAAATACAGAATTTATTCCATTATTATTATATAATTATTATACTTAATTGTTTGTTTTGGCCAATAATAATAAATTAATTATTTTATGAATGTTTGTTGTGGCGAGTTTGACATATTTTTTTTGAAAATGGAGGTCGTTTGTCTTTGAGTTGGCTTAATTCTTAATTTAGCAACAAGTAACGAAACACCCAGGATAAAGATTAAATAAATTAAATTAAAAAGCAAATATGTCAAAACTGTAAATATCTTTTTACTATTATAATTTGTGGTTTGTTAATTTATTTGTTGGGCGAGCGCTTGGCGTGTGGCTTTATAATGATTGATAAAAACAATTATTATAACCGCCTTTGTTATCATTTCAATCATGATATTCCAGTCGAAATAAAAATATACGAAAAATTCTTAATTATCTTTCCTTATCTACGTTAAAATCATGCCCTGGAAAATTGTATAACAGATGAACAAAACATTTGTTATCCTATATTATAATCATTCTATAACTATTTTATCCTTGAATGAATTTCCAAATCAGTGCTGCACAAATAAATATATAACCATGTGAGAGTTATTGAACTTTTGGTTAATTTCCAAAGCAGTGTATCAACGAAAATTAGGTTTAAGATTTTCTTTATATTCTTAAATTCAAGGAAATTTTATTTTGTCAAAATTAGAAAGATAAATAGATTATCCTTTCCATTTTTTAATTTTAATCCTTTTTGATATTTATTCAGGCGAAGCTTCTAAGAATTTTAAAATATTAAATACTTTGATGCTGTCACCGATAAAAAATTATTTCGTATGAAAAATATTTAAGCAATTCAAAGATATCAAAAAAGACAGTTGGTTTCCCGCATATAATAAGTTTTTTTACTGATCATGGTGGTAGATATACCTACATATAAACTGACGGTTACACGATGTCTAATAAATTCATTTAAGAACTTAATTGAAATACTAATGAAATGAGCAAACCCACATTGTTTAGTGTTTTTAATTTTTTAACGATTCGCCTCCGAGTGCTTGTGGGATTTTATTCGAAACAGTTATTAATGTCAATTTCCAACAGCAATTGACTTGATGACTTAACATTTTTCAAAAACGACGCTCCTGATTTTATCTTGGTTTCATTATTGTGCCTCTATGTCGCTTGTCCCATAATTATACCGTGTTTACATCCGGTTAGACGATATTGCGGTGATTATGTTAATTTTTACATTTTTCCATCTTTCCAGAATTTCACGTTGTTTATTTAAAAATTTAAAAAAGTACTCTTAAGAATCGCGCTCCTTTCAGAATTTCTATTTACGAATTTAACAATAAAATTGGCGAGAATCTCCACTAAACATCTTTCTCACGCCCTCGACTCCCACATATAACACTCGTTAACTAATCTAAATTAACGCAAATTCTAAAATTTACGCGAATGTGCTTTGGTTAGTAAGCACTCCGGCTACTACAACCTTATTTCAAAACTCGGTCGTCCCCATTTCTAACTGGAAGAGAAAAAACTACAGTTAATAACATTTTCTACTGAATGATAACAACTTTTGAATGCTGGTCACGACCGTTTATGATCTCATCTCCTTAGTTTATAAAGCACGCGAGGAAATCACGATTAGGACAGATTTTAGGGCATTAAAAGTGGAATCGCTCGATGATTCATCGGTACTTCCTTTAATTTGCGAATTTTTCCACTTTAACAGAGTTTTAAGGTCACAAATGGAAGTTTATAAAACCGATTTCGGGGGGTCAGATTAGTCGGTACCCTTTAGGGTCTTAGGTAAAGGTTATTATTATTATTGAAGACTTATTCTTTGGTAGACGCACGTGACGTCAGTTAAAGGGGACTGCGATCCACAATAGGACAGGCGCCACCTCAATTGAGGGAATTTGTTTTTATATCCAAGCCTGCTTCTCTATTTACCACTTGATTTATTGCGCGGGAGTTAATTGAAATTGATACTTCCTGTCCGCAGGAAATGACATGCTTTAAACGCAGTTTCGAGTTCACGGCTGAGGAAATTTAAAGTGTTCAAAATTTATCGTTACAGATTTTTTTCCGTTGATTTAGGGGAATCTTTTGTCGATTTACTGAATTTATATGAAAAGTTAAGAAATTGTTTATCACCCTTTACAGTGCTTTTGACGATTCAAAATTACATTAATTTAATTTTAGGGAAATATGGCTTAGATTAGAAAATATAGAACTTTTTGAATTTTAATTGCATCTTGTTGGTTAAGTTGCAATCGGAGTATGTAATAGTAAAGTGCCTAGCTTTTAAATTCAAAGGCTTTCGAAATAATAACAACTTCCGAAAATTATCAATGGGAAATGGGAATGTCGGTTAATATATTACGCATATACGTCATTCATCATCAAATCTTCCTGTTGAAGATTTGAAAAAGAATATAAATGTATTTTCTGCTTTTTACGCCTAAATTACCGAAGTATTTCTTGTCATTTTACATTGAAAGTGAATTGCTACCAAACAAAAAATAAAACGTATAATAATAAATTAAAAATTAGGTAAAATTGGTCCTCCGTATTTATTATTAATTTGCGTTTCTGGTAAAGATTGCAAAAAGTATGTATAACTGACAACAAATTTTGGGTTAGAAATGTAAGCTGTTAATTCTATTATTTCAAACTAAAATAACAAAAAAAACGACTACAAAAAGGTGCCACATTAATTAAAAATTTTTCGAGTTGAAAAAGTTGAAAAATTAATTTTGAGTTACCACACAATGTCTGAAACCCAAACTATGCAAATTTTAGAGGATTATAGAATTTCAAGGTCAACGTTTTAGGATTTCCATTTCTATAAAACAACTCTACCAAATATTACTAAATATTAGTCGGGTTAGAAGTTTGGAATAACCGTGCCACTGAATAGGTTATATTTTCATTTTGGGGATCCATAGCCTGTGGAAATTCTTGAAGATGCATTTGTGGCTGTAGATGAGCCCTAGCATTCTCAAGTGCAGTTCTGCATAACCAGTTATGTTATGTTAACATTGGAACAGAGATTGTATGCAGTACAGTGCTATGGAACAGGAGAAAATAGCTACAGGTATGTCATTGATCAATTTCATCAAAAGTATCCGGATGTTCCTTTATCTCGTATGGGTGTGCACAAGCTCATCAGAAAATTACCTGTAGCTATTTTCTCCTGTTCCATAGCACTGTACTGCATACAATCTCTGTTCCAATGTTAACATTTTAAAACATGTACCTGATAAATACCTAATTTGACAGGACTGTCAAATAACTAGATAAGTTGCATTACAGTGTTTTTCTTTTGCTTTTCCTCTTTTGTCAATTGCGTTTCCCTGTTTAGCAAATGACTTTCCAGATTATGAAACGTCAAAGCTATGTTGCAAATGACATTCCCTATTTGTCAAATCTCTTTCCGTTTTTAGATAATGCTTTTCCCAGTTTTTTTTTTATTACATACCTACTTTTTAAAAAAAGTGGGAAAAGCATTATCTAAAAACGGAAAGAGATTTGACAAATAGGGAATGTCATTTGCAACATAACTTTGACGTTTCATAATCTGGAAAGTCATTTGCTAAACAGGGAAACGCAATTGACAAAAGAGGAAAAGCAAAAGAAAAACACTGTAACGCATAAATTTCCTTTTTTTATCGTTTCTGGCGAAAGTAGTGAAGTTATTAAAAATATCTCACTTGAATTCGTTGTTTTAAAACAAGCAGATTTTTTTATAAAGAATACATTTTTTTCTATAAAGTTGAAGATAAAAAAGTTTTTCCTCTTGTAAACCCAATCCGTGGACATACTGTATATCATGCCCTTTCTCTGATATTGGCCGTTGTAGGTATTCCTTTTTTTATATAATATTAGCCAAAAGTGTGTAATGTTTTAACCTCAAATATGCTCATCGATTTCCTTAACTTTTTTATAGTTGGATAATTAAAAATTTAAAAAACTACAATGATGTGGAACCTGTCTTTCGTCGGTTGCGACAATCTGAATAATTATTGCTAAGCAGTAACAAAAGTTTTCAAAAAAATATGAAAATAAGGGAAATGAGTCTAAAATTGGGAGATTTATTTTAGTTTTTGATTTCCTACAAATCGATAAAGCTTTTAATAGTTATTTGTACAACTAGTAATGAAAGCAATACTTTTTTTCATGAGTTTGAAGTTTGATGCACGACGGCGAAGCCGGAGTGCATCACTCAAACGAGTGAAAAAAAGATGCTTTCATACGAGTTGTACACAATATTTTTTTGCATTTTTACATTTTAAATCCCTCAAAACAGGATAAAAAGGATTTGAGAATTGACAGTTGTCAAACTGACAATTTACAATATTTTATTTAAAGCATACTTACTTAATGCAAAATGTAAATAAAAAAAGTGTTGCTTTCTTTATGATATTTTGATAAAAAAAGTCCACTTTTTTTGTCAAAATGCAAAAAAGATATTTTTCTTAATTTTTAAATCACCAAATGTTTATAAATTTGATCCTTTTCAAACGAAAACTGTTGTATCGAAAGAATTCCTCAAGTTAGAAGTTTTGAATTTTCTAAGACAAAATGTAATTTTAGTTTCTTCGACACTCAGATAATTGTATAGGTACATTTTACTCGAAATTTGGAATTTTTCTTACTGTTAAAAAATTTAAAAATTTGAAAATCTTAATTCTCTTTCTTTCTGTTTATTTAAATTACCTACTTTAAATGTCCTCTTGATGGTATTTGTAGCCTGTCTTGACACTTTTAGCTTTTTAAAAGTATTTCACCATCAGCTACTGAAAATTAAATGTTAATTAAAATTGATAGCAAACTACACATTAAGCACGAAAAATCTTAAATTAATTTAATTCAAACAAAACTAAAATTTCAGATTTTTGAAAAATAACAGGCAAGTTTTGTTTACAATGTTATCAGCTTTTTTACTCTTATATTTCTTAGTAATACGTTATTTTTTATTGCCAAAGGACCATTTCACTAAATTTTATAAAACGCATATAAATTCGATTTTCTTGTTCATTTCTTTAAGAATTTTCTTCAAGTTTTGCCCGTTTTTGTTAAATGTGAAATTCTAATGCACTTTGAAATTTTAAACTGTAACTAAATGTTCATTATCTTTTAGTGCATATTTAATTATAATATTAAACATGTGCGTTATTTCTTGCCGTGGAAAATATAATTCTGCAACCTGCAACTGCATAACGTTTATAATTTGGACTTGTTGAAGGTCTAATTTCTGCACATGTTCTAATTAACAAAGTTTTCTTTCTTCTTTTTAACAACAAGCAGAAAATCGGCGAGAGATCATTGCGATAGTAAAATTTTCGCTAATAAATAGAAACGTTTTTCAGTTTTTTCTTAAGCTTTTATTACGTATTTTATTTAGTGAGGATTTCCCTCAGGTGTTTACTGTAGGAAACCCTTTTCATACATCCCTAAAAAATTTGTTCGGCGTTATGTACTAGGTATACGAGGTAGTTTAGGGCTTCAATACCGTAGAACCCCTTTATGTTCGTGCGTCTGATTGTAGAAGAGTTGTTGTATCTAAAAGCGCATAAAACACGTTAATGGTTTTAGCAAGCTACTTATCCATAATGTACGTACACGAAAATTCCTTTTTTGTATTTTTTAAACAATCGTTGTGGTAGTAGCGTTGTTAAGATCAACACGCCCATGATACGTGAAATTACAGAGCGAGCGATTATTACCCGAAGTGAACCCCAAGTTAACCACAATATAAACATTTTTAAAGCACAAAGACAAAACTTAGATGGAATATCTCGACTCCACCTCTCCATTACAACCCCTTAACGATGTAAATGCGTTGCCAGAAGGCTCGCTTTACAACCACGATCGTGTATCTGAACTAAACACCCCACCATAAGCCAAGCCTACTGACATCAAAAGCTTTTATGTAGATTTACAGTTAAGAAAATAAAAACTTTAAAACACTCGCTAATTTGAATTCAAAATTCAAAGTAACCTAAACAGAACTCCCAAGATAAATAAGGGAAAAGCTCCGATGGAACCGAAACGAAACGAAATACACGTTTAACCTTTTGATTTTCATTTTATAAATTCCTTTTGATCGATGTAATAAAAAAAAATTAACGCCATAATTATTTTTCTTTATTTTTGTCGTTGTTTTTTTTTATTCGGTTCTAAACTAACTGACTTTGTACTTAAATTTGTATGTGGTGTTTCAAACTCAAAATTCTGGATGATTGAGTTCAAGTTTTCTCACATAAATTTTCAATTAATTATTAACCATAAAAAACTGTTTTTATGAATTCCAGTACTTTACTAATTTAAATTTAAGTTTAATTGAAATATCCTAATCTGTTTATAAAATTTTCAAAAAGACTATTTCGATTTTATTTATTTAAAATTGTTCCTATAGAAGGCCCTTTATAATTTATAAAGTTTTAAGCAAGGGGTAACAAGTAAATAACGAGAGTACTTGCAAAAAGCCCAAAGCATTAAATTTTTGATCTTTCCTTAAGGACCTAACATATCTAAGTTAAAACACTTCAAAGGTTGTTTTTGTAGTGGAGGGTCTGGAAACTGGGCCTGATTTTTATACATGTTTTTATAGCCTAACTCGCTTAACCGGATTCCCACTTTAGTTGTGCCGAATTAAAAAATTCAGCCGCGACTGCGATTCGAACCTGTGTCCTTTTGATTACCAAACAGCCGACTACTTATCTGGACCAACAGACACCTAATGAAATTTATTTAAAATTTAATTTAAATAAATTGATGAGCTTGACTGCTGAGGCCTTTTATCTATCTAACTTAATAAGATTTGCATCTGGATTGCTTCACAATTTTAAAAATCCTGTTGTCAAATTTGCATTCTTTTGGTGACAAAGCAGCACCATCAGGGTACATAGGTGACCCCACGCAATGTTTTTATATTTTGGTAAAAATGTAAATATTAGGCGATGCTTCATTTTATTGTGTAAATAAAGCTGCCTGTGTTCATTTCATATACGGGTTGTATGCGTAAACGTGCATAACATGTGCTTAATCTATTGGTTCGGTGATGCAGGTATAAGCCCATCACTGATTCGCAGTTCTCTAGTAACCAGGGCGATTTTACAATTTTGATTTTTCTTCTTATGGTTTTGACAAGCTTTCTGTACTTGCTTTCATTTTTATATTTCTAACTACTTCTTTCTTTCTTGCTCTTCAACTTGTATCTTGTTTGTAATATACAAATTGTTTATATATATTTTAGCTTTGTATGTCACTTTAATCTTTAAGCTGTGAAGACTGCTGTTACATCTGGTTCTTTATGCAGTGGTGCTACCAATGAACGAATCGTTGCTATTAAACCGAGGTAGCTCTCAGGAACACGCTGCCGACTGCCAGTGAAAAGCTCGGGGTTCTTGTAAGAAGCTGGGAAAAATGAATGGGCGCCAATCAGTTACAAGCGTGTCCTTCAGAACAATGGGAACCGCAACTGATAACCAATTCCCTGAAAATACTTCAAAACACATACAATCCAATAAAAGGACTCTTAGTTCGTTCAAGTATTTAATATAAACAAATAATAATATGTACAAGGTCAACAAGCTAGTATAATATAATATAAGGTAACCAAGTGAGTATATAATATGTAAACACAATATAGCCAAAACGAATTAATGTAACCGATGCATATAGATTAGGTGAACAATTAAATATTTAAGTTAATCAATGACGTGGTAATCAGTGGATCAAAAAATGACTGAATTAAAAAATAAGCAAACCTTTGTACCACTGGATGTAAGGATGACAAAGTACAAAAAACTCTGTGACTTAAGCCTTAGATTAATTCACGGTACCCTAATTATTTGAGTTATAACTGAATATCTGAACTGAAGTTAATTGAACTTAATGAAATTAACAAATAACGCGTACAAGTGAGTCGTCGAAAGGGACACAAATGTTGCAAGAACGTAAGTCTCCAATAACGTAAGGAATCGTATAGATTGAGGCCTGCATCTTACGCTACCCTAATATCACGCACCATAAACTCAAGTTAAAATTGGACTAATTAATTGCTGCACAATTAGCAATTACACAAAGTTCTTGCGTCACCCTAAAGATTCGGTATCACGACAACTCGTGATATTGATAACGAAATGCGGTAGTCAGGAGCATATTTACGTATGGGCTGATTGGGCTATAGCCCAGGGCGGCAGAATTATAGGGGCAGCGAATATCTCTTCACTTTGATGTAAAAAAAAAAACAGTATAAAAGACTAAGTCTGCACGCGCTTTAAGGCTAGGCTCAACTTCTATTTCCCCCCAGGAAATTCTCTAGGAATCGTAAATTACAATTTTTCAGTCAATTTTTGATTAATCTTCAAAAATATTGAGGTTAAAATAAAGCTTATTTTATGCTCAAGCTCGCTAAATAATAATTAAAATTAATTGTACATTAATTTGTAATGAAAAAAATTGATAAAGTATTGTCTCACTTCCCTTGGGTTTTCTGTTTTGTCCAAAATGACTGTCACGATAAATTCATTAAAAACAATTAATATAGTTATTTTTGTAACAAGTACCTAAAATCATGTTTTTTGGGACGAATCGTTGCTGTTTCCGGACGAGGCGAAGCCGAGTCTGGAATAGCAGATGAGACAGGGTGACACAGTGATAAAGCATAAGGCTAGCGTTACGTTAGTCCTTGGTTGGAATTTCCCGATTGATAGGATTTTCCTGCAGTCTGAAGATCAGTGTAGGACTAGGAGGTAGAGTAACAAGGTTATACAAACATGTACACTATACACATGGTGCAGTATGTATGTAGGTATTAAACGGCACACCAGTCACGTAACCCGCAGCGTCGAGCCGGACTGTGCATTGCACCTGTAAAAACCACACACCGTAAGGTAAAAGAGATTACGGATACAGATATATACAACATATTTGATTTTTTATTTATTATAAAATCTGTGAACTTTGCTGAGACTTGTATATATCTGTAAATTTCTGTATGTAAAAATCTGGTCTCCAACTGATCTTCTCTTTCTGAAACCGCATTCCTATTCGCTTACCTGCGTTTCCATCTTCGTTATTTATTAAATTATTTGGCGAGATCTAGACCTCGGGGTGTCAGGGCTGGTATGATCATTTAGCACTACCCGACTAGAATTCTGCTGAACCCAAAAATCCAAGTGACTTCCACCCTTGATAGGAGTCTTTATTGTGTTAAGCGGTTTTACTTTGTATCCGTGTTATTACCTTATAATTATCACATTCTGTACTATCACCTTTTTTGCTTATCTTCCTTTCAATCTCAATCCATTTTTTCCTGTAAATATATTTTGATTCCTGCAGTTACATTGTCGTTACTCTGAAGTTTATTATTTTTTAATTGTCCAAATATTTCCTCTACTTTGGGCATGGTTGAGGCTTCTTCTCCCTTTCTTTGGCTTCTATATTTGCAGTAATAATTGTACTTCATTTCCTTTCGGTTGTTAACGAAACTCTGCATTGTTTGTTATAAGTTATAACCTTTTCGACTAATAACCTTGTTTCCCCCTTTTACCCCTTGACAAAGGCTTTTTTAATTTTGTGGAGCTTCTTTTTCTTCTCCCTCGACAGCTTCTTTAATAACACTTTTATTCTGATTTTCCTCATTTTCCTTTTTTTTTCTTATTTTACGTTGCTTAACTATTAAGCAGACGTTTAATTTGTTCTGCCACCAAGGACTCCTAAAGACTTATTTTTAAAAATTCTGCAAAATTTTAAAAATTTGGGAATTAAAAATTTTAATTAAACACTTCGGTATTTCATTTTAAACATAAGAAGTTACAACTACGAATACTAGTTTTACTTATTTTTAGTGGGTTTAATCAAAGGATCAAAACACTAAGTGTATGAACAGGCTTCGACTGACCTTGAAATTTGTGTCTTCAAGTTTGAGCCGAAATCTATTCTTCTAGTTTTAAATTATTCTTCTAAAGTTTTTTTTTCCAAATAGTCTTCGAATTAAAGTTTATACCCTTTTAATATTCATACGTTTTCTAAGTCAACTAAAGTTTTTATTTATGTATGCTCTTCTAATGATTTTTTAGTCAACAAAACTTACCAATAGACCAAAAGCTTGTCGAAGCAATAAGATAAAAATAATAATAAATATTCAGTATCAAAGGGAATTTCTAAAAACAATTCAAACTTAAAATAAATTAGTGTTTTGTATCTTTTTTTAAGAATTTAATGATAGTGATAACATTTTTACAAAATTTTTTCTTTCTTTTTCTTTCTTCGGGACTTTAATTTGCATTATTAGAATTTGTAAAATTGTATTATAAAAACATAAATAACCTACAACTGTGAAAATGATGATCAAAACTTTAGCTAAATAGGTACTTAAAATCGTTATTAAATTCTTTAATTAAATTTTTCAAATAAAAGATCACGAAGAAACAAGTTCTTATAATTACTAATATACATACATGATAGACGTTCTACTGCTATTGAAATAATCTAATCATTGGCTCGTCCTTTTCGATTTAAATTTAAAATAAAAGCACAGTTATTATTATCATATTCTCAGGAACTTTAGATTATTTATTTTTTAATATAAAAAAATCTGTTATCTAGAACTGAAAATTCTACACATAATTCGAAAGGCTTAAAAGTTTAAAAACATTTTAAAATAGAATTTTTATCGATAAAATACTTTCTAATCATTTATGTATCTAGTTAATCCTTTAACTTTGTACAATTAGATTTTTCACTTAAAGCTGTTGTTATTTAACTTAAATATTAAATATTGTATTTAATTTTTATCAACGATTTTGACCCATAAACTACCATGAGATCAAAAAATTAATAAAGTAGGTCCTGATCGAAAAAGAGGACGAAATTGATGGATTTTGCTGTTTTTAATGCGTGATTTATTATTTTTTCTTGTTGTAATACGAAGTTAGGTTATTATTATTAAATGTTGACAGAACTTCAGTGATATTCCAGTCAAGACTTGTCTCCCGATTTTACTTTTTTCGATCTCACATTATTAAAACTGACTATTCACATCCCTTTATAAAGTAATGTAACTCCCATAAATTAGTTCTACTAACCTAAGGACTATGTTATAATAACTTCTAATTACTGTGCTTTCAAATTTGGGCCCAAAGCCGTTAATTTTACATTTTCATACACTTCAATTTCAAACAATACATCAACAAAAGTTTTGTTTCACTGGGAAATGGCAGATGGTATGAAACAAGTGCAATGATACGTTTACCACCCTTGTCCTGCTCCGGGGAAATTTGGCATTACCCCCTTTAAATGAATGGGTGTAATTATGCTTCAGTTATTATTACAGAATAATAAAAGTTGTTTGTCAACACGTCTGTCGCTTTATTGCAGATTATATGAATTTTAGGTCCATAATTGTCACCAATTTTGCTGATATCATTTTAACATTATGTACTTTAGATACTTTAAACAAACCTTGTATATTAATTTTTGTATGTTTTTAAGTGCAACCGGTAAATAAAGTATTTTCCTTAAATATTTTCAATGCTCTCAAATTCGTAGTTAATATAAAAATGATTTTTTATTAATCCCAGGTGGGTGTTTGCTTTTTGCTTGAGAACGGTATAAATCTCATGTTTGGTTTCTGAGTTAACATTTTATATCATGGTTGTTCATAGTTTGACATGCAGAAATGAGATATTGTGCAAGGGATGTTGATAAAAGGGGAAAGACGAAATCCTGTGTCAGAGGGCACGATAGATGACCTAAACACCTGCACCCGCATCGATTTTTCGCACGAAACCCTATTAGGTTATATTACTTAACATGTTGGGTCATAATAATTATGTTAACCTTTTCGTTTCTGACTTTGATGCTAATATTAACATTACAATAATTAACTTTCAAGATTTTTGCGATTCTCGTTTCCTTTTCAATCCTGAAACTTCATTTATTTACTTTTCATGTAAACAATATTAAACAAGAATAATTTAAATCGTATAAGAATTCGTGATTAATCTATAATGTAATGTTGAGAGGTCAGTTTATTACATAACCAAGAAGAGCATAAGAAATTCCTCGTGGATAATAAAGTAGAATTTTTATGAATGTTTATGAAATTCTCGGTAGGTTTTATTTCGGTTTTAATATCTCTGCATAAAAGACAAAGCAGATATTGCAGTTAAAACCTTATACGGTTATATATTTTCTACAAGCTATAAACAAGAAAGCAGGAAAGAATCTTGAAATCTGCTGAGGTTTGGCCGTGATGGTGTGAACTACCAGGTGTTGTTTTCTTAGGTCGTCTTAGGTCGAGCTTTCATCTTGCTATTTTAGACAAAGGAAATCAGATTTCTTTTTAGGATTGGATTAAATTGGATTTTAAATTTTGCTTTTGTTTCAAGTCGTTTACTAAAACCAGTATGTGTTAAAAAATTATAATTCTCCGTAAGAACTTCCAAAGTATTCGGGTGTTTTACGTGTTGTTTTTCATTATTTTAGGGAACTTTAAAAAACAATTTCTACTGACTTTGCAAAAATTAATTCAGGACTATTTCTAACTAAATGGTGTATTGTGGCAATAAGCAATGAGATCATTTGCATTCTATTAAATTAATGTCCTAAATAGGCCAAAGTATCAGCATTTTGTAGCAACTAAAAATGTATAATTTGTTCACAAATGTTTATTCGTAGCCTGACAGGTACATAGAGGTTTTTACGAACAATAACAATATCAGAAGACGACATTAATTAGTAGTAACCTTGAAGTAGGATCTAATACGACCTTTGGAAACAATGACCAAATAAAAGCACTATTATAATGATTTTGGATGAACTTTCAATAAATAATTTTCCATTTTAAGAAACTCGTTGACTAGGGAAATTAATACGGATTACAAAATTGTTAAATTTATACTTTATTACTTGACAATCGTCAAATTTGTGGGGTTCCACAAGGAAGGCTTTATGTAACGATATTTTTAAAGAATATTTTATTGTCAATTGAAATATATTAGATTATGTAAGTTAATAGTTTGTTAAGTAATGAGAACTGCATCGAAAAAGGCTCTTTCAACACATACTAATTCGTCAGATCCTTCTGCCTTACTGATGGTACCATGGTGATGACTTTTTAGGATGATACGATGTTTAACAGGATACTGTTTCACATGGAATATTTAGAGTACGCCTCAGCTCAGTTACAGGAGGCTATTGTAAATTCATACAATAACAACTGTCAGATTATGAGCAAATCTGTTAACAGGGATGTTAGCTGGTGGAATTCTAATCTTACAGAACTAAGGAAAAACACCCGCAGGCTATTTAGCAGGATGGAAAGTGAAAACTCGGCAAGTGCAATAAACAAATTCGAAAAGCAAAGGCAGTCTCCTGGAGGAAGTTCTGGTAAGAAATCGACTCCAGAAAATCTTAGTCAAAGGTCCTATGAAGCCAGTTGGCACAATATTGAAACCGAATGGTAAATACACAGAAACGGGCAAAGAAACCTTGGAGATCGTTCTTCAAGTATACCTTCCTGATTGAAATGCAGTTCAACCAGCAAACGATATCCAACTATAGCTCTAGAATACCAATGAAAGGGTACCAAGAAGACTTGCAAATAGCAAACAAAACTATTACCTACAACAGCATTGAATGAGATATTATGAGCTTTTAAACCATACAAAGAACTTGGCTCTGATGCAATTATACCTGTGCTATTACAGCAAGGGAAAACTATCATAATTCCAAAGCTTTGTAAAATACCAAGGGCAAGCCTAGCAACGGAATGTATTCTCTCAGCTTGGAAGCAATCAACAATTTCCTTTATTCCAAAACCTAGAAGAGATCACTCTATCATCTTTTATGTTAAAACTGATGGAAAAACCGATTGAAAAACATGTCATTATGCAGAGACAGTATTCCTAGAGGAGACTTATTTCGTCCGCACCGACATGCTTATCGCTCTGAGAAACCATGCGAGACCACTCTTTACCACCTGGCGAGGAGAATTGAGAAAGCAATCAACCATCAGGAAATTCTACTGACGCACTTTCATCATGGAGTGAAAGACACCATTTGTAGATGGATAAGTAATATGTTACCTGAGAGAAAGATACAGTCAACCCTGATAGGTGAGACAATGAAGATAAAAACTGCCAAAGGATATCCGCAATGGGGAGTCTTATCACCCCTGCTGTGGAACCTGGTAGTAGATCAAGTCCTAGTCGAACTAATTAAACTGGTATACTTTTCTCAGGGATACGTTGATGATTTGGTGATACTTAGTTCGGGTAAAGTTGATATCACGGTCTCAGAGCTCATGCTAAAAGTTCTAGGAACTGTGGAAAAACGGTGTGCCAAGGAGAACCTAAGGGTAAATCCCCAAAAAATAGCACTAGTTTCCTTTATAAGAAGAAGGAAAGTGGATAAGCTAAGACCACCTACATTCTTCAACAAATAATTACAAGTGAGTCAGGAAGTGCTGGATGCTATGTTAACTTGGAAGTCACACATTCAATAAACTGTCAATAAAGGAAAAACAATTTAACTAAGCGAGTACTAGGAAAACCCTGGGGACTTAAACCGAGCATGGTGTACTGGTTACATACAGCAGTAGTGAGACCTATGATTACCTATGGATCGTTGGTTTGCTGACCTAAAATGGATCAAAAGCAAGCCAAACTGGAGCTGTCGAAACTCCAAAGGCTTGCCTGCTTGTGTGTCACGGGAAAGCACCCCTACTTTAGCCTTGGAAGCCCTAATAAGTCTGCCTCCCTTATATATCGTAATCAAGGCAGAGGCTAGGATGGGCAGCGGATCCCCTTAACCTACAACTCTTTCCACTACGAAATCTTCCGACATCATTCCATTTAATTGTGGTATTATTCGGCATCATCTTAAGCCTTATTAATTTATGTGGGATTTCTAATATTCTTGTGCTTCAATGAGTTTTTCCCTGTTGACTGAGTCGTGGGCTGCCTTAAAATCCATAACATGTGCATGATACTCTCAATATGACGCTATAGCAGTGTGAAACCCTTTAGGTTGGAGTACAGTTGGTATGGCGTTTGGTATATGATAGTGGAATGCTGATGCTAGGAATCGAACTGGTGGTTTGGTAATTTTATTTGTATTATACCGCATTTTTGATATAAAATCTCTTCAGCAGTTTTGATATGTTAAAGTAGGCCTATAGGCCAATCACTCTGGAGGATTGGATATTACTGGAAGATTTTCAAGATTTAGAAATAAAAATTAAGTGGGTAAACTTGAATCCTAGCAGCCAATATTTTAGCCTGGGAATCTCAGAATTTGCAAAAAGTTAGATTCTTGTTTGTGTAATTAATGTTATTGGGCCTTGGCGTAGAGATTTTCCCTTCTTTGTATTGGCAGCGGCATTTATAAGGACATTTGCAGTACTTATGTCTTTAATTCCTTGGTGTAATTCTTCTTCTTATTCTCGCGTCTTGCTTGAATATGAAGCGTTGACGACCACCATATCAACTATTTGTTTATATCTTTCCTTGTCTTGTTCTGTATGAAGTAACTGTTCTTCTGTAAGGCCAGTCCGGTATCGAAGGTTCCTGAGCCATGACATTTTCTTCTGTAATTCATCGGAGTTTAATTGAAAATGGTAGTGCATGAATGCATCTACTTTTTCGTTGTTTGGAAAATCTGGTGACAACACAAATACAAATGGAAGAACCCATACAGGAGGACTAAAATCAACAATAGATCTGGTATTAATTAAACAACAAACAAATTATGGTGAGGGCTACAAGGGTATATAGGAAGCTATAGTGGTTCGGACATGCGGAAAGAATACTTGAAGAGAAAGAAGGAGACTGGGAGGATCGCGATTTATGGAAGCCGAAAACGACGAACTCTTAAAAGGAAAAGTCGAAGATGATCTTATCTTACCCTAATAAGTATTGTTTTCGTTAACTAATTGCTCAAAACTCAAAATCACGAAGTAAAACAAACAAATAAAGATTTGGCGTGGTTGGCTAATGAAAAATAAAAACTGGTTTTTCACTTTAGTAGTCACTGTTGCCACCTTTAGCCCTACTTAAGACAAGCTTCAATTCGGCGGAGGATGCTTGTAATGTAACTGTCAACTTGTTCTTGAGGTAAGTTTGCCAATTCCTCCTGAGCGGCTTGAATGAGCTGTTCCATATTTCCTGCAGCTCCAATCCTTCTTTCAATGAACTCAAACACATGCTCAATCGGATTAATATCAGGTGAGCAGGCAGACCATCCCAGAATAGCGACAGCTTCTATTTCCAGACATTCTGTAGCAACCCTGCTGATATGTGAAGAGGCATTATCGTGCATTAAAACGAAATTGTTTCCCATTGCACCCCTCCACAGCCTAACTATCGCTTCTAGCACCAAATCAACATACCTGTCTCCTGTTAAACTTTGCCGTATGGGAACCAAATGAGTGTTTTCTCCCATTATAATACCCCCCAAAACATTACAGTTCCTCCTTTATATTTTGGGACAGATCTAGCAGTTTGCAGACTGGCTGGTCTACCTCGACCTCTTAAAACTCGAATTCGATGGTCATCTGATCTCAGACCAATTCTGATTTAATCTGAAAAAAGGATATTTTGGTGTTCCAGACACCAATTTAGCCCATAAATTTTGTTCTGCCTGCTAAATAGATTTCGGGCACGAAGTCTCTTTCGTATTGTTTCAACAGAAACATTAACACCTGTAGCCTACAAAAGTTGCCCTTTGACCTCTGGATGAGTAGAGGTTGGAGTTCTTCTAGCTATTTTAGTTAAAAACCGGTCTTGCGACGACTTTGGCTAGGCCTGTTCTTAAGAATTTCCAATTCCAAAAATCTTGTATAGGTTTTTGAAACAACGCCCTGGGAGACGCCCACTGTTGTTGTGATTTGCCTTTGTGACATTCCCTGATCAACAAGAGTAAAGCTAGGTTTTCCTAGACGCGTCTATTAGTGTGTGATGATCGCTCAGCGATTATTGCTTAGCGATCATCGCTGGCACAAAACGCAAAGGTGTTTTCTTACAAACGTTTTTTATTGCTATTGCAACAGTTTATTGCTTGTTTTGGTGCGTATTTATTTATGATGAGCTTGAAAAAGAAACTTTTTTTTGCGTATTTAGTAGAGGAAGAAAATGAGGATGTTATTGCCGAACAATACTTCGCAATACTTCCTCCAGTGAAGGAGTGCATCAAATATTCCATACAAGAAATAATGAAGGTTGTTTTGTACAACTCGTCAAAAATCATTTGAGGGAAGGCACTGAAAAGTTTCAGGAATATTTTAGATATATCCCTTCGCATTTTGATTTTACTTTGGGTTTAATTGAAGGAGACATCAAGAAAACAGCATGCAATAGGAATCTCGACCCAATTAGTCCTGAGGAGAAACTTTTCGTCCTCTTCAGCCGAAAAATGTAGTTTTGCATTTTGACTTCGAGAAGACATTTTTCAATGCACCAAACATACAACACGTATAGAATTCACAAAGAATCGCCAACGACTGCGATTATGACCCCTCTCCGAGAAGGCGACTACAGTCGCTAAACGATCGACGTTAACAACTGTAACGATTATCGCACTTAGGAAAATGGTAACATACAAACTCGGAAGAGTAGTACCTACTTTGCGATGATCGCTGAGCGACTATCGTGAAGCGATCATAGTTGGAGTTGTGTCTAGGAAAACGTAACTTTTAACAATTCTTCCTCTCTGAACTTCTGACAAACCTACGTGGGGCATAATTAGCTTTTTTGAACACAACATTAAGTTTACCCTGTCACCTCAGTTCCGCATATGATCAGCTATTAACGAAAACCTATCTTATTTTCAACAAAAACCTTTATCTCTTATCTGCATAAAACGTTTTCATATATTTCTTATGATTAGTAAGAAATACTAGGTGATTCCATATAATATGTAAATTTGGCTGAGGGTACAAGGCTAGGCAGTACTAAAATTTTATTTCGAGTTTTTGTATGGTGGGTTGCCGGTTTTCATTATTTTGAAAATAAACTGTAAATAATATGACAGACAAAAAAAAGATTAGAATAGTCGGATTATTGCACGCTTACTATTCAAGCGCTCTAAGTAGGTACCTAAAAACCAAAATATTTTCGTGGAAGGTTAAATTTAACTTCGAAAATCCAGAGAAATATTCATTTGTAGCTTACATATAACTTTAGAAACTCTAGTGCTAGTGAATACTTTAATTTACGTTTTTTTTTTGTTTTTCTTAAAGTTGAATTCATTATTTGACTGGTATGAATTTTAATAATTTTTTTTATCAAAGGCAATTAACCTAATCCAATGTCACTACTGCCAGATGATAATGATTTTGACGGTAAATGTACCTTCTTGCCCTCAATTATTACCGTGGGTTGATGAATGCACATGCAGTCTTGTAATTACTACCCTTGCGTTTCTAAAAGCACAACATGCTGTACTTATCAATATACAGGGTGTTTTCAAAGTTGAGGCATTTATTTTAACAGGTTGCAGAACTCTTAAAAATAAATCATTTCACCAAAAATAGCCTAGTATATAAAAGTTGCAAAATGACGGAGATATGACAATTTAAATACTGTGTTTCTCAATAGATGGATAGGGCGTAATGGACCGATTTCTTGGCCTGCGCGCCCTCCGGACCTAACTCCTTGCGATTTTTTTCTTTGGAATTATCTAAAACACTTAGTTTACCGTAATGGAGGAGTGAATAGCGTGGAAGAATTAAGAGAGCGAATAGAAAACTCTTGTGAAGTTGTTCGCGGACACCGACAATTCATTTTCGCGGCGTGTACAGAATCATGGTACGTCAGGCAAGATTGTGCGCGCATCAAACAAATGGTAGGTAACAACTGTACTGTGAACAATTTTTATAATTATTTCTTCATATCTCCGTCATTTTGCAAATTTTATATAGGCTATTTTTGGTGAAATGATTTATTTTTAAGAGTTCTACAGCTTGTCAAACGAGAACTTTCACTTGAGTCCAGGGTGCGCAGTGGCAAATTTCTGTTATCAGTAGCGGAGCACATTTACTTACTGAACGTCGAGTAGTGCAGATCGAGTACACTCCGACAAAAGTACGCGTTAGTTATGCTAGCCCGTATCGTAACTAGGTAAATAACTTGGTTTACTGAGTGTACCTCGACGAAGTGGGGAACCGAGAGTAAGTGCATCTCATTTGCTCCGAATGCTGTCTCGCTTCCCGTTCTGCACATCTGAAGTGAAAGTTCTCGTTTGAAAAGCTGTACAACCTGTTAAAATAAATGCCTCAACTTTGGAAACACCCTGTATTTTGTAATAAATAATTTAAGGTCTGTTCAAGTTTTGATTTCAAATACACTAGTATTTATAATTTTTAGTATGTTAGTATTTTTCAACAAAAGGATTCTGTTATGTTTACCTTTTTTTTAAAGAATATTGGACTAGTAAGTATTATAACATTCGTTTGGGAATTTTAACATTTCTAATACCCGTTGGTAACAGGGCCGGTGCAAGAGTAGGTACCTGGCGCCCCTAGGTAAAAAAAATCATGTGTCCCTTATCAATGTGTACTTACATATTCACAATGCATAGCCAAACATAAACAAATTAGATATAAAAAAAAGTTATTGATTCTTTTTTAAATTAACAAAACAAAAATTTTCAATTTCTTTCACGCCTGAACGGCACGAACGAACGGCAGTTGCGTCTGATGGGCAAGCGCCCCATTGTTCTGCCGCCCGTAGGGGGTCGCCTAATGGAAAACCGGCCCTGGTTGGTCAACAAAGAGAAAATCAAAGACGGTGCATGTATAAAGTACTACTTTAGAGTATTTTAAAAGCACTAAAGGTTTAATTTATGAAGAAATTAAAAGGGACGACGACTTTTGGCAAACATGTGTAAAATAACTTAAATACTTTTATTTCAGTGCTTTATTACCAGAAATACTAGACCCCAGAAAGGGTACAGGTCTTCCGTTACGTAGTATTAGTTTAGGTAATAATTTTGAAACCCAAATAGATAATTAGTGCTTCCTTAATTAATTTAATTCAATTTTATTTATTAATAATATTATCACCATTACCAACTGTTTTACTTTTACCATTTAAAGGAATATGTATCAAAATCCTATTTTATTTTAATGGTATATTTTATGTTCTTTTATTATCCAATAAATTATTATAATGTATTAAATATTTAATAATGGCTAATAACATCATCCTTACGGTAATTATGTTTTATTTAATTTACAATTAAATGTTTTAAAGAAAATACGAGTACGTACTTTTATTTTTATGTTTTTGATAAAGTATATATTGTCATTATTACCGGATGTCTTGAAAAGAATTACATCTACATTTGACATTCGTTTGCATGTAAACTTTTATGTACATGTACCACTACAGTGTTATTGGCATTCCATTATCCTGAGGCGTCATTAGTTAATTGTAAAATTAAAAACTAAACTAATCCATTTCAAGTAGTTTTAATTAAATTTGTTAAGATAACACAAAATGCACACTGTGTAAGAAAACATTTTTATTATTGAGGCATATTTTCGATCAGAACAGTCAATTCTTTCCTCTACTAGCATAACAGCATTGCGCGAGAGAACCACATTTTATATTACATGGAAAATTCAAAGCATGCTAGATGTACCTAATTTTAAGAGACTTTGTATCACCATTTAAAAAATTTAATAATTTCTACACATAATTTAAAAAATCAGTCTTGAATTTTTTATTTTGAACATAAGGAGAATGAATATTTTAAACAAGTAAGTGTTTTTTAAAAGAAAGTTTCCGAATAGAAGTCCAATTATTACATTAAATCCTATTTTCTAACCAAATTGTTAACGTGACAGTAATCCCTTTTGACGGGCGATGCAAAACGTGTTGCCTAAACATTAAAACAGTTTTATTTTGAAAAATGAGATTTTTAATATTTTATAAACTTGATTTTTATTTCAGTTTTTGAGTTTGAAGAAGCTTTCGCTATTTAAACCACTTTATTAAGAAAAATGGTTCAGAAATAATATATAATATAGTCTAAATTTTCGTTAGTTCAGTAGAAATTCGGAAAAAACCGGAATTAACTGTTTTTGGGTTTTTTTTGGAGTACAGGCCTTAACTTGAGGAAATCTAAAAAAAATTCCACGTACGTGTCTTCAGAGGACCCGCAAATATTCACCAAATATCTGATCTTTTTTTTAATTATAAAGGTTTCTTTTAAATCGTTAGACAAAATAGGCATTTTTGGCAACTTTACGCTTATGTACTACCCACCCTTTGTTAAAACTCATAGTCGATAATTAAAAGTTTATTGCAGCACCTAAGTTAGTATTTCTTTGCAGTTTCTTGTGTTAGCATCAAAATTTGAAAATCTATTCGCGAAGGAAAGTTCTAAGTTCCTGAAATTTATTATTGTTTCTGCGTGTTTTCAGTACTAAAAAACAATTTTGCAGCGTAGAAGTGAATAAACAATTCTGGATTAACAGCATTTATATTTATTAAAACTGAATCGCTAATTGCAGAAAGGAAAGTTCCGACAATTTTAGCAATTTTGAGTTCTCTACGTAATCGTGTATTTTCGGGGTTGTTATGTCGTTTGGTGCAGAAAGGAAAGTTCTATTGCTGTCCTAATACTGTGATTTATCAATGGGTTTATAACGATTTGCGCATAAAGGGAAGTAATGCAGCAGAACTGTCCTTTTTTCCGTTTCTTTCAAAAAAATTGCTTACGTATTACTTACCTTTCTGCAATTAGCAATTCATACTATAGTAAAGGAAATTTAAACCAAATAACGGTATTTTACGATACGCTTATAAAGGTTAATAGGTCTTATCAATTACACGTTTTTGGTGATTGGGAAAAGGTTAGAATTTAAGTTGTGATATTTAAAATTTGTTTACACCCATGATGACGGCTTTTCCATAATTAAATATTTAAAAGGATTTTCCGGTGATAGAACAACAATATATTGTTTTCAAAAACACCCATAAAGGAATTTCTAAATGTCACTAAATAATTAGAACAAGCGTGTGTATTTTTTATTTGCTATTAGCAGAAGTAGTTATTCGAAGTAACAAATAAAATAAAATTTTTCAGAAATCTTAAGAGTTGAGGTTGTTGAAAACTTACACCTGATAGGCAGGCAACCAATCGTACTTACTTGTCGTCCGTTTCTTATTTTCTTAGCGGCAATTTTTTTATAATTTACTGCAATTATTAAAAATGTTGAAAGATAAATTCATGGATTTAAAAGTTATTCTTGTTTTTTTAAACGATTAAGTCGATGTTTATTGTTTAAAAATGAGGTTTAAACCTAAGTTTAGTAAAAGTTTGTACTTACCTTGCACAGTTTCTTTGAAAATTATTCTTTTTTTGTCTTTCTCTCTTTTTTTTTCTTTTACCCTGTTATACCTTTAACAGTGTCGAGCCAAGCAGGCTCTTGCTTAAGTTTTTATATTTCAGTATTACGTGCACTCGCACTTTGCCGGTTTTTTTGTTTCTTTCTAAAAGAAAATAACTCGAAATTTTAAAAATAGTCAGATGAGAAGTGTTAGACACTAAATATTTGGAAAAGAATTAACTTCTCAGAAAACTATAACCTTTCCCTGTCATTTGCTATGCAAAACTGTAAACCAGCGTGTTCATAGTTTTAGAAACCCTTCTACCTTTCGTATAATAGAAAAATCACAATCTGATTTATTTAAATTTTTTTGACCTTTTTGAGAATTAATTAATTACACCCAGAAGAACTTCATTCTCTTAACGTGTTACAGGTCGAAAACCTAAGAAAATGCCTAGTAACCACCCTCATGAGTGTTCGTATGACTTTCTGACGGTAGATTTTAAGGCTCAACGGAAACAAGAAAGGATGTGAGATTGTGAGATACTTCGTATACTTCACATAACTTAAAGAATTGTAATACACTTATAAAACGTAAGCTTAAATATTGATACCACTATGGTATTAAAATTCCTTGTTTCACTACTTTTGTTTACTCTTATTTTTGCTTAAACATTTTCGAAGAGTATCGTACAGGTTAATAATAATAAGAATGTTACCATGTGTTGAAGGGTAATGATCCGCTCATGTTGTTTGTCAGGTCGCATGAGCAAGCGGGAAACGGGGCCCTTCTTTTTCAAGCGTCCCGCAGGGTTGCAGAAAAGGTCGGACTACAAGAGCTCTCACCAGATCGGCATATAGCTGACGGTGCTTCTAATCTTGAGGAGCATGTGACAACCGTCGGCTCAAGAACGAAGAAGGCAGAATACGATCGTCTGATGAGAGAATATATGGGAAAGGCGATGCACTCCCAATTATTTCGTCATGTGGAGCGAGAGGGTCTTTCTCGAGAACTTACCTTCGCCTTCTTAAAGTCGGCCGGTTTGAAGTCCGAGACTGAGGAGTTTGTACTGGCATGCCAGGATGGTGTGATTAACACGCTGCTGTATCGTAATATCGTCTTTCAGTAACATCTTCCTACTGCCTGTAAAGTGTATAAGGCCCATCCCGAGACACTTATGTATATTTTGTCAGCATACCCCTCATACGCTGTGTCGTTGTACATCAGAAGACACAATGCAGCCTGGAGCCTGAGAGTGCTCTATTATCATCTAAGGCGCTCTTACAGTATTGGCAATGCACCTGTAATACCGTATGTCCCCATTGAGATCGAGTCCGAGTCCGAGGTGGAAAATACCAGATGTCGTATATACTCCAAGCAACCAAGCCGGATGTAGTTCTGCTGGACTTACACGTCAAATGTTTGTATGTCACCGAACTTTCTTGTCCAGCAGAACGTAACATTACATCTAAGGAGATTGGGAAGAGGGAGAAGTATAGAGATCTCCTGTCCGAGCTTGGAAAATTGTATCGAGGACATAGAGTCATGTTGATTGTTTTGATTATTGAGGTCCTAGCGGGATAAAGGCAAGCTTCGCCCGGGAACTTGAGATCATCCCGGAATGCAGGTCAGTTTCGGCCTCCCTGACTTGCAGAATACAAAAAGCAGTTCTTCTTGGCTCCCTCCACATCGTGAGGGCGCACGAGGTGGTGTAATCCGTGCTCGCACATCACCAGGGTTTGGGATGCGAGCACTTGGAAGGGCTCTACAGGTGATGCCAGATATGATGACTCACCCGGCCTGAAGTTGGTAGAACCTGTAGGAGATCTCTGAACAGTTCGACGTGAGTGATCGGGTGCTAATAGGTTCTGTGATCGGAGGAAGGCTTCACAGAGAGACCATCTGTCCCTAACGGATAATAATGATAATAATAATATTTCTTTTAAGCGAAAGCTATACTTAATATTTGTGGATTTGTAATACCTACCACAGATAAATAGGTCCTAGGTATTAGATGCTTAAATATTTATGCTGTTTTTTTTAGAGACAACTGGAAACCCCATTTTGGCGAAGATACAACCTGTTAGAACATCATGATGAAACTTCCAACCTGTGGAATCTTGAAAGCCATCCAACAACCTTCAAGTGCTTCGAAGGAAGATTTGAAGAAGCGTAATTTAGTATTGTAATAATAGGGCGTATAGATGACTGAGTAAATGAAAGATACTTTACAGTTTACACTGTAAATGATACCTACCGTGATGAAAGTGTGATCGATTAAATCATTATAATGTTTATTTCAAAATGATAACCTCAGAGTTAAAACGTGCATAAAAATAATTCACTTTGCTTTTGTTTTCCTGAAAATTTATTTGGGCGCAGGCTAGTTTAGTCCAGTGAAATTAGACATTGCGCTTCGGAAAAATTCCCGGAAAGCTGGATTTTGGTATGGACCTTGACATTGTGGTTCTAAACAAAATGTCAAAAGTCCCCATCGATCCGAGTGCCGCTAAAAGTTTCAAGCGTGGTCAAATGTCACTCAACATGGTTTTTCGTGAATATCTCGTTAACGGTGACTTTTACAGAAAAAATAGTTATTATCAAATTTCCTACAAAAAAGATACAATGATTTTTATTTATAGGAGTAACCATTATGGAGATAATGCGATTTACAAAGTTGTAACGAACAGTGTGCACTCCTCAAGCGATCCTTATTTTTATTATTAATTTTTATTGCTGATGTGGGGACTACTGCGGCCCACATCAAAATTGATTTAACATTTATATCGGGTCTATTATCAAGTTCAAATATGGCTAGGCAACGAGCTTGCCCCTGAAGACTGGGGATGGACGTTAAAGGATAATGCTTTGGAGCCAATTCATACTCTGCTTCCACCTGCTCCAGACATACTGCTGAATACTATTTTCTGTAATAATTGCACCAAGGGCTGTAGCTTAAACTGTGGCTGCAGAAAAGTTGGTTTATATTATTCAGCAGTATGTGGGAATAGCCAAGGGCAATCTTGCTTAAATTTAGCACCCGATATAAATGACGTCGGTAATTGCGACCCCCCTGAAGATGTAGATCCATCGTGTTTTCTGGCTCAATCTATGGAAATACAGGAAACAGCAGAAGAAGGAAAAAAAGAAGAAATAGAAGAAGAAGAAGAAGAAGATGCTGATAATGATGATGATGATGAAGAGGAAATCATGCAAATTGAAATAGAGTCTGAAGAATAATATTAATTATTAAGATTAGGTAATAATTTCCTGCTTTAATCCAAAAATTTATTAATTAAAAAAATTTATATTTCACACCACGTAAAAAAACGCACCTACCTACCTCGATTTTTGACAGGTTTAGAGATCCTGTATATTATACAGGCTCTCTAGACAGGTCCTCCTGTCAGAGCCCTCTCCGGCAGAATGTGTAACTACACTTTGTCATTCTACTTTGAAAACTTTGTTAATTGAAGTTATTAATATTTATGCATTGTTATTATACCAATAATAACATACAGAAAATCTAGTTTAACGGATTTAGAAATGTTATTAATCAATTTGAAAACGTCAAATGTTATTAACATTTTAAACTATCTAATAGATGTCGCTACAGGGAGGACCAATGGCCTACTTTCTTAAAGTTGTATGTTCTGTGTTCTTAAAACCCGTTTTTAGCTGAATTGGGACGGCCATATATTATACACGTTAGTAGTGGATATGACTGAAGTTGGCCGTGGGTTTGACCAAGGCCCGCTGAATTAATATTGCATATAAGGCCTTACCGCTTCATTTAGCCAAGACGCAATTAGCAAGGACGCAGGCGCCATTTGACTTGAACTATACATTTGTGTGTTGGAGTATATACGACATCTGGTATATTCCACCTCGGGCTCGATCTCAACGGGGACATACGGTATTACAGGTTACAGGTGCATTGCCAATACTGTAAGAGCGCCTTAGATGATAATAGAGCACTCTCAGGCTCAGGGCTGCATTGTGTCTTCTGATGTACAACGACACAGCGTATGAGGGGCATGCTGACAATATATGCATAAGTGTCTCGGGATGGGCCTTATATGCTTTACAGGCAGTAGGAAGATGTTACTGAAAGACGATATTACAATACAGCAGCGTGTTAAGCACACTACTAACTATACATTTGTCACAAATGTATAGTTCACGTCAAATGGCGCCTGCGTCCTTGCTAATTGCGTCTTGGCTAAATGAAGTGGACAGGCCTTATATGCAATATTAATTCAGCGGGCCTTGGTTTGACATCGTCGCTTTTTTGTTTCAAGGCTAGATGCCCTCGTAGTTTTGAACAGACAAATGTGCTTAGATCATATATGATCCAAGCAAATGTGAGACTTTCAAGTTCCTTAAGAAATTTTTACACGGGTATTTTTAAAAGGCGAAAACTTGAAATACAGCCTTTAATAGCACGAAGCATTATAAAAATTCTAGTGCATAATATGAATGGACGATTCCTGCATTCCAATGAATCCACTAGTGTTGATCAGCAATAAATGGAAGCTTGTTTTCCAGGAATTGCTTTGCTTTCCAAGAAATTGAATGGTTTTTCTGTACAATGAATGATATCGATTAACACACTATTTATCCAATAAATGGTGTTAATTTTGCTTTCCAACGAATTCAAGTATCTTGCTTTCCACTCCATTGATTCACCTTGCTTTCCAAGGAATTTCTCAAGCTGGCTTACCAATACCAATGGGCGCATTCAGATAAAAAAAGCTATAAAGCGCTACTTTCACGCTGTTTGCTACAGCGCTTTATGTTCGCTGAACTGTACCATGTACCATACAGTGTTGAGACGTACCTAAGTAAATGTACCTAGGTACAAGTACCTAGGTACTTCTCTTGTACCTTCGTATACTAAAAGGTCCATATTTTTAGAATTACCTTTACCTATACCTAGGTATTTTTTAGAGTTACCTTGTACCTAAAAAACATAAAAACTTAAGGTACAACTACGTAAAAAAAATTTAAACAATAATTGTGGATATAAAGAGAATATCAATATATTCATAGTTCGAATTTTATTGGCGTCATTTGGGTATTTTGTGTAGCGTATTTAACGGTAAAGTGAAAGAGAATGATGATGCCATTAATATTATCAAAATATAGTGAAGTATTTTGAAGATAAGTCAAAAAATTTAAAATCCCTATTTAATTATGAAATCATTTTAAGAATTTTTAAATAATAAATAATACAATCATACTCTCATCGGCTCCTATTGAAAGACCTTTTAGTACAGGAGGACAAATTTAATTTTAACTTCCAAACGAAATAGGCTTTATGATGAGGCTCTTGAAACTCTGTTGTTCTTCAAGAAAAATAAATAATATAAATGATGTGCATGATGTAGGTATGTTTAAGAAAAATTTTTATTTTATTTAAAAAATGGTAGTATTTTTTATATTTAAATTTTAACAATCGATCAAAAAAATTATTTGTGCGGTTGTACCTAAACCTGTACCTACAATATTTAGGTACATTTTTACGGTAACTGTATTTTTACCTAGGTATTTTTGTAAAAGTATACCTGTACCTGTAACTAGGTAATTTTTTCTCTGTGTACCTGTACCTTTACCTAGGTACCAAAAAAGAAGTACCTGTTACAACACTGGTACCATATGATCTAACTACAAATTCAAAAAAAACTGTTGCTGTTTGTTTACGGCTGTCATAAAGCGCCGACGTGCAGCGGAAAATAAATACGCTTGAACAATGGCGGATTGCTTCAGCCACGCTTCAGCAAAGCGCTTCAAGAATTGACATCTGACGAGCCAATTCAGGAAGATTCTAAACTGTGGCGCTGCAGCGCTGTAACTCGCTGAATGCGCCCAATGGGCGCATTCAGCGAGTTACAGCGCTGCAGCAGCTGTTCTATGTTTTGACATTTGACATACATATTTGACAACATAACCTGTAAATAAAATCAAATTTAATTCAAAATTCGTGGTATTCCTGTTTGTTTGTTATTAAAAATAAATATCCTTTATCATATCAAAGCATTACGTCTTAATACGTCATGTCTTGGCTCATATTTATCGTCAATAACATTGCATTAACATATTAAACCTTTGTTCTAAAAGTGTGATGATAATCATTATCAAGGAATTAATTTGTTAGTCACATCATTTCTTTGTTTAGTAGTTAATATCGAGATGTCGAAGTGCAACTTATTCAAAATGAAATTTAAAGTGTTCCTTTGTATTTTTTACTTCAACGATGTGTTCGCTTATAAACCTGTTGTGTTATTACATGGAATATTAACTGGTAGTGATAGTATGGAATTAATACAAGATAGAATCGAGGAGGTATATTGTAATGATTTGTTTTCTGTCCGTTCATTGAGAGTCAAATTTTAGATGCATCCAGGAACAATTGTATATAACGCCGAGCGTTTCGGTGGGTGGTCTAGCTTGGAAAGTATGTGGTATCAAGTAAATCAGTTGGGGCAGGATTTGATGAATATCACTGAAAAACATCCTGAAGGTGTAAACTTTTTAGGTACACTTACAAATAGATATAAATCTTCAATTATACATTTATATATTTCGTAGGATATTCACAAGGTGGTTTACTTGGTCGAGCGATTTTACAAACATTTCCTCAACATAAAGTACATAACTACATATCTTTAAGTGGTCCGCAAGCTGGTCAGTATGGAAGTAAGCTTTTCAATATGAATTAAAATAAATTTTACAATAATGCTCTACTCTTAATTGCAGCTGAATTTTTACACATAATTTTTCCTAATTTGGCGTTAAAATCAGCATACGAATTATTTTATTCACGAGTGGGTCAACATACATCTGTAGGAAATTACTGGAACGATCCACATCACCAACATTTGTATTATAATTATAGCGAATTTTTACCATACATTAACAACGAACTTATTTCAAACAAAACCGAAGAATTTAAAGCCGGAATTTTAAAATTAAACAAGTTTGTACTTATTGGCGGCCCTGATGATAATGTAATTACACCATGGGAATCTAGGTATGCACTTCTTATTAATATTAAAGACAAAACCTGAGTTTCGGTTTTCATTTTAGTCAATTCGGATATTACGACAGAAACGAAACTGTTATTAACTTAATAAAGCGTGATATTTACACAGAAGATAAGATTGGACTGAAGACTTTGGACAAACAAGGTAAATTAAAGATCATTACCGTACCTGGTGTTGATCATTTTATGTGGCATATGAACGTTACTATAGTAGATAAGTATGTCTTACCGTATTTAGATTAATTTGTGATATTTTAGTTTTGAATTATAGTTTATAAGTCTGAATAGTGCTCTCTAAAATGTTTTTTATTAAATAACTAATTGGAGGCAGCTAATTTCCCGTAAGTAATAATTGCAAAGTATGTTGTGTTCAGACATCCTTTTTTAATTCTTTGTTTTAATTATATTAGTAATAATAGTAATAAGCAGATGTGATTTATTGTAAAATAAGAAACTATGTTTAATTTTAAATATAAGAATGGAAGTCTGATTATATAAAAGTGTCATCTTAAAATAATAACAGTAATAATAAAAATACAGATGACAAAATGCAGCATTTTAAAATAAAAAATTGCGTTGGAAATGTAACACAATGAAATCAGAGAAACATGTTAAAATTAGAATAGTTACGATTGAATAGTTAGTTGCCAAAACTAAAATTAGTTGATATTTACCTGTAATGCATCATCTGTATTAGTATAAGGCAAAGTGAATTGTAGTTTAATCGACCTAATAAAATATGTGGAATTATTTTCAAGTTATTGTTATTGTAAAACGTACTTTAGATCTGTTGTCAATAACACCCCGATAGCTTTAATCAGTAACCAAATTAGCAAAGCTGATTAAATAATCATATTGGCGGCTAAGGTGCATTTACATAGGTGCACTGGTTTTAGCTTAAGATAACCTATATGCACTTTCTTTTTTCGTTTCTTTAATGATATCATCCATAAGTATGATAAATAGTGTTGACTTTAAATTCTTTTGTCTGCATATTATTTTTCCTAACGTTCGTGTTGTCGTCATATATACTCATTATACTCCTTCTCAGTTTTGGGTTTATTCGCCTTTCGTCTAGGCATTTCCACACTAGCATTTGCGTGACGCTGTCAAACACTTTCTAGGTCCAGGAAAGCTATTTATATTTCTGTTTGCATTATTCGGTTTTTCTCAGTGCTTAGAAGTGTAATGCCTTGGTGGTTTTCGAATTCTCTACTGTCACCTTTGTTTTTGTATATCGATAGTATAATGCCTATTTTCCAATCTTCTGGTACTTCTCCTTCTTCCCATGCTTTTTTAAAGATTTCTGTTGGCATTTCTATACCTAGGTATCTGTTTATCCAAGATTTTTTTATCGTTCCAGGAGTTATTTTATCGTGTCCAGCTGATTTCCCTTGCTTTTTATTTCTTTTATTATTTCTGTCACTTCTTCTACACTGAACACTTTTGCTTCCTCTACCGTCTGTATTGCCCTTGTGCTTTTTGGGCTACTTTAATATTGTGGAGTAGATCTTGGAAATGCTCTTTTGATTATTTCTTTATCGTTTGTTAGTATTTCTATGTTTTTATCTTTCACCTGTTTCAATTCGTAGTGTTTGCCATTCCATTAGGTTTCTCAACTCTTTATAAAATAATTTCTTGTTTGCTTGGCTATCCTTTTCGGTTTTCCTCCTAAATTCTGCCCATTAATGTCTTTTTGATTTTTGTACCATTTCCCTTCACTTTTGTTCGCTGTTTCTGGTATTCTGTTTTAGCTCTTAGATTTTAGATATTCTCTGAATTTTTTCCTTCTTAATTCTTACTTGTTGTGTAATAATATAATAATAATAATTTTTATTTCCACTAAGATTTGGTACTACTGAAAACTCTTACGAGGGATGTTCTCTTTCCGCTGAGCCAATCTATTAGGGCCATTAAAATTTGCAACAAATTTTGTTTGACAGTGGAAGCTAGTTCTTTACAAGTTTAAAGACAGTGACAGTTAACAAATATACTTGAATATTTTAAAATACATACTAAGTTTAAAGTAATCCTTTTCGCAAGAAATCATTGAATTAAACAGCGAACATTATCGAGCTGTAATTTTTTACAATTTCAAACGTGTCTTAAGCTGTAAACAATGTTTTGAGGATATCGATGGAGTATTTGGTGACAAGTCGTGTTCTTTAGCTACCATAAAGTGGTGGTACAATGAATTTCAACGTGTCCAATGACAGTTTTCGTCTGTTTTCGAGCTCCTATGCCAAAAACAGCCGTTACCGAAAAGAATAGGTATTGATCTTGTTCGGAACATGATTGAAGAAGACCGGCATGTTACTGTAAGGAGTATTCAAGCAACTCTAAAGATTGGTGTGAAAGCAATCACCTAACACCATTTTACACAAACATTTGAAGGTACGTAAGCTTTGTTCCCTTGGATAATGCGCGGCCACACATGGCTGCTCGAACGATTGAGTTGTTTTTTTTTTATGGTTTTCACGGATGCAAAAATGCATTGACTGTGGAGGGGAATACTTTGAAAAATTATAAATAAATGTTTTTTATCAATAAATTGCGTATTACTTTACTAGGCTCACGCGCTCAGCGGAAAGAGAACATCCTTATATAAAACGTCCACAAATGTTTATTTTGCTTCAGCCCTGTATATACAAATTTATTTTGCAATACCCTGTATTAAAATTTAAATGTCCAATTAAGCCGCCATTTAAGAACATTTGACATCTGACAATTATCTATTTCTTATGGTTATTTCCAATCGCCGGCCTTCCTAAATTTTGATTTTGCCTGACAGAAAAATAAACTATATATAGTTACAGTAATTTGCAAGGCATTTTTTAGTAATGTTCTAATACTTGTTTTTGTTAGTAATTTTTTTGTTAGAATTAAAAAGATACAAGTAAGTGGGACTTCATAAATCTAAAGTAAAATATAATAAATTATTTAACCGCCCAATTGTTTATTTTCAATATTTTTAAGAGCCTGTAAAATGGACTCATCAGTTATTTCAGCCAAAACAAATTTTGCGCAAAACATGTAAGTAATATAGGTTAAAATTTGAGGTTATGTTCATTTAATTATGCCGTTTTATTTTTGCAGTTCTTTCAATGGATCTGATAAGGAATTTAGCGTTGAAATTCTTGCCCAAGAAGTAACTGTTAACTGTAGCGCAGGAACACACAATCACGGTAGTTCAAAAGTGAAATTGACAAATGTTGTCGATTACAATTGGGAATTACGGTTTTATGTTGGTCAGTTACTCGCTATTCATTTAAATGGCCAAGTTATTGCTTACGGAATTAAAGGTATATTTTTATTAAGTTTAATTATTTATCAATCAGATAATTTATGTGGTTGTGACAGGTAAAAAGGGTGGAATGGTACGCGTAGCCAATTTAGAAACCAATCAAAGGGCATTAATCAAAGAAATGAATGGATTGGTGCAAGACATTTCATTTGCATTAATTCCACAACAAATTGTACTTGGCTGTGTTGACGAAGAAGGAAGTTTATTTGTTTATAATATTGAAGACAGAAGTGATGCAATTGAGTATCCTTTACACACAATTTTATTAATCGTATTAATTCCTTTGACAGATGTTGCCTTAATTATAAATTAGATGCACTTTACTAATGTATGTGATACATCCAAATTCTCAGGCAACCAATTACAGGGTAATCTGGTGCCCCTATCTTCCATCTTACGGAGAAGATGCAGACACGCTGGATGATCCAGCGAAATTACTGGTGCTTTTAAATGGGAGCAAAGGTATTTAATATGTGTAAGATAGTGTACCATTTTTAAATAATGAAAATTTTAGTGGAAGTTTGGGATGTTAGTATAGTAAATTCGCGATACGGAACTGGGCCTTTACAGCCTCATTCCAGTTACGAAGGTTATGTTGAAATTACTGATCATGCTATGGATGTAGTCGATGCTTCTTTTTCGCCAGATGGGACTGCGCTTGCTACTGCCAGTTTAGATGGATTCGTTAAATTTTTTCAGGTTTGTACCCATTGCAAAATTGAAAGTATTCAAATGTTAATTCATCACTAAGCCATAGATAAACAGCAGTAACTGGACTGGACTGTTAGAATGATTGCTGAAGATAATTGTTAAATTGACTAACTTGTGTAAAATTACTTAGGTGTATATGGTCGAAAATGAAAAGCCGAGATGTCTACATGAATGGAAACCCCATGGGGGATCGGCACTTTCTTGTTTGTTATTTTTGGATAATGTTCATACATATGGACCTGAGTAAGTATTTTTCAATTACTTTAAGATATACCTATTATCATTTCTTTATTTACTGTCAAGTGTTACGGTATAATTACGCTACATTTTACTTAAATGCAAATTGTCTATTTATTCTTCCTCTTTCGCCATCACTATCACTTGTCTTTTCTGTGTTTATCTTTAAGTTTCTAACCTGTAATGCCTTGTTCCATAGCTCTAAATTGCATTATAGATCTTGTTTATTCTTGGCGTATATAACTAGGTCATCCGCAAAGGCACTTTCTGCTATTTCCACCTTTAGTTTCCTTACTTTCATCTTCCCTTCCTTCATTATATTGTCTGTTATTATATTACTGTGCTGAGAACTTCTCCTTGTCGTAACCCTTCCGTAGTTATGAATTCTTCCGATCGTGTATTTCTAGTCTTTACGTAATTTCTTGTGTTGTGGTATAGGCTTTTTAATATGGTTTATTAGTTTATTATGCACTACTCTCCTTTTTAGACTGTTCCACACTAACCTCCTGGGGACACCATCGAACGGTTTTTCGATAACTATGAAGGTCACATACCTATATCTTATTATTGTCGTGTATGTGATCTTGTACTCCTCTTCCCTTCCTAAAACCATATTGTGCGTGCGTCTTCCAGTTGCTTTTCCACTATCTCTTGCTCAGTATTCTTTCGTATATCTTGGCTACTATACTTTGTTCTGATATATTGTTTTTACATGTAATAAACTTGTTCAAACAAACTTTATTGATAAAACACAAGCGAACAAAATGCGTACAGTCACACCTTGCTAACAACAACGGTGTGTACAAGGTGATCCAAATTGATTGAAGACAGGTTGAATTTCCTGCCACATTAAATTATTGTCACGCTGGCAACACGAATTTATCATCATTTATTTTTCAATGGCGCCTGATAAGGGAGTGGTACAGGTGTATTACACAATTACCTTAAAGATTACTAATTATCAATTATCATTTTTGAAAAAATGAAAAACTGTAGTTCTGAAAAGAACAGTTTTGTAAAATAAGAAAACAAGCGAAATTAAGCAAAACTCAAGAAAACCGGGAAGTACGATAGTATGATGTAAACAAGAAAGTAACGAGTCGACACTGTGGTTTGACACAACATATTTCAATACTGCCAGGTTAACAGTGTGAAAAACACTAAAACCTGCGGCGGGAAATTCAACCTGCCTTCAATCAATTTGGATCACCCTGTACTATTTCTATATAACACCAATTAGGCAACCAGCCATACCTTTTAACAATTATTTTTCAACACCTAACTTAAATATCATAATTTTACGTCTTATGTCTACATTTTACCTCTAACGATATACTTATAACTAAGAACACGTTACATATTTTGTATTAAATTTGACAAATTAGAGAACTCTTATGCTTTAAAAACTAATGGTTTAGTAAAGATGTCTATGATCTGGTCTTCAGAAGCACAATATTTTATATTAACCAGGCCTTCACTCTCGTTTATAAAATGATATCGCACATCTATGTGCTTACTCCTATGATTAAACTGACCACTTTTAATTAATTTAATTGCACTTTGATTATCAACATTTAACGTCACTTTCCCTTCCGAGTTCACTAGTTCTTCTAACAATGCCTTTAAGTTTAAGTATAACAGTTCTTTTACATAATCCGCTTGCAGCAATACAGGGTGATTCAAATTCGCGTGTATGCATGGGGATCTTGGAAACGGTAAAAGATCCAAAACGTTGCATCAAAAATGCAATTTAAGCTATTCGATAGAGGACAAAAAGTGGCCATGAGAAAGTGTTTTCCGTTTTTCAATATCTCCTCAAATAAGGTCAAAATTAAATAAAAACGATTCTCCAAAATTTTAGTTTTTTTCAAATATTTCAAAAACTGATTAAGTTAGCCTTGATTTTTGAAAGGGACATTGTTGGTCCTTTGATTACGCAACTTTGCCCCCATTTAACCGACTCTCTATCTCTTACCGTTTCCAAGATCCCCATGCATACACGCAAATTTGAATCACCCTGTATACTCGGATTCCGTTGTTAATAAAGCTACAACTGGTTGTTTTCTAGAAAGGTAGATTACATAACCAGTTGTACTTTTTCTTGAACCTTTATCAGTGGCATAGTCAGCATCATAATAAGCAACAAGATTGTAATCATCCGAGTTTGTGTTATACTGTATAGGTTCATTCTTTGTTCCAATTAGGTGCTTAAGTATCCATTTTACATTTGAAACATACATGTTTGTTGGTTTTTCCATTTTTCTGCTACAGAAACTCACAGGCCAAGTATAACAAAGTTCCAACGGCTTTTCTATATGGAAATGTCTTGTTATCTTCACTTTGATCATTTCTGTTATCATAAACCATTGGTGTTGGTGCAGGTTTTGCTTGCTCCACTATTTTTCTAATATATCTTTTATGTAATCGAACTGGCCAAGTTTCATAGTATCTTCATTTCTTCTAATGTCAATTCCTGGGAAGGAAGTCACTTCTTCATATTTCCCAGTTAATTTAACAAGTTATTGATGTCACGTTCATTTTCACCAAAGATTATTCCATCATCAACATTTATTGCCAAAAATAAAGTTCCAGAACTATTTTTAAAAATGCACCGTTCAATTTTTAAAGTGTTTAAACCTTTGTCTTTCAGAAATCTTGTAAAATGCTTGTTCTATTGCAAAGGGGCCTGTTTTAAACCGTATAAGACCTTTTGTAATCATACAGTTCCTCAAGAAGGTTGGGGGTCAAAATAGCGCCTTCAAAAATAGCGCCTCAATAACCGCGTCTCCAAAATAGCGCCTTCAAAAACAGCGCCCGGCAAAAACAGCGCTCGTCAAAAATGTCGCCATCAAAAATGTCGCCACCAAAAACGTCGCCTAGAAATAATAGCGCCGATCAAAAATGTCGTCGGTAAAAATGTCGCCTGTAAAAATAGCGCCATTCAATAATGTCGTCGGTTAAAAATGTCGACATCAAAAACGTCGCCAGAAAATAATAGCGCCGATCGAAAATGTCAGCGGTAAGATTGACTCATTCAAAAATAGCGCTACATCATTTTCTTGTCTTACTATTATATTATCTACGTATTAAATAACTAAACAAGAAAACGGCAAACATACAAGTTAATATTCTGAACACTTTTAATAGGATTATTTATTGTTTGTAAGGAATATTCTAAATGTAATAATTTTGACGAAAGTATGCTGGCGAGCTGGCGACGTTTGTTTGATTGGGGCTATTATTTTTGGATAATAGTTTTTTATGTCGACATTTTTAACCGACGCCGACGTCGTAATATACGGGTACGGGTATTTTTGAAGGCGACATTTTTGATCGGCGCTATTATTTTCGGGCGACGTTTTTGATGTCGACATTTTTAACCGACGACGTTATTGAACGGCGCTATTTTTGAAGGCGACATTTTTACCGTCGACATTTTTGATCGGCGCTATTATTTCTAGGCGACGTTTTTGGTGGCGACATTTTTGATGACGACATTTTTGACGAGCGCTGTTTTTGCTGGGCGCTGTTTTTGAAGGCGCTATTTAGGAGGCGCGGTTATTGAGGCGCTATTTTTGAAGGCGCTATTTTGTACGTATCCCCCTCAAGAAGTTTTCTTTTTCGTTCAGTTACCATTTTTTGTTTATAAATTTCTCTTGAATTTCTTTTTGGGTTTTATATATTTCTCCATTTTTCCCCGCTAGTCTCTCTGACTTTATATTTTCTTCTCACTAGTTCCTTTGAGATTTCAAATAATTCTTTAGTATCATTTCTTTTTCCTGCTTCCTCTGCTTTAGCAGACAATATGTTGCCCTTTATCATTTCTTGCACTTCTCTTTACTTGAGTGTTTTTTTGGTTATATTCTATTTGTAATTCTTTGCATTGGTCGTAGACATCATTTTTAATTTTATTTTTTGTCTTTTTGGTATTTTTTCTTTAGTTTCTTTTGTCAGACATTTTTTATCATTTTTGTTCTTACATCCTATTACTGATTTAGCTGTATTTTTAATAGCTGTTTTGTGTTTTTCCCAGAGGTTTTCTGTATTTGTTAGTGTTGTAATTTGTTTATGTCTCCTAGTTCTGTTTCTAAAGTGTTTTCGTATTTTTTTTTAGCTTCATGATATTGTATTTTGTGAATAATTGGCTTTGATGCTTGCTTTAATTTTGCTGTGACCGATTTTTGGTCAACTCCTCTCATTGTTCTCACATTTTTCAAGGAATTTCTCCATTTTCTCTCAATTATTATGTGATCAATCTAGTTTTTATATCCATTTCCTGGTGCTGTCCATGTGGTTTTATGTATGTTTTTATGTCTGAATAAAGTTTCTCATATTACTAGATTATTAATTTTTGTTAAATTTTTTATTAGCAATCAGAAGTATACATTCTATAATCCAAATTGATGTAAATACAATTTTTAAATAATATTGTACAAAATAGTGACTTGAAGAGGTACATCATCCAGCGATTTCACCTCTGATTTATAAAAGATCCTGTGGCCATCGTCTTCGTAGACGTCTGTTTTCTACTGGTTGTGAGAGGTGTCTTATTATTTGGTTGGGGTGGACCTCAAGTTTTGCATGATGTCTGGTGGCTCTTTCGTGTATTACTGTGTTTACGTCTGGAACTTTAAGGTCTGTGTGTAATGCGTGATTGGTAACGTACCAAGGTGCGTTAGCAATAGTGCGGAAGATTTTAGATTGGCTCCATTGTATTATGGTTGTATTTGCCTTGCTTGCACAACTCCATATTTCGATTCCGTAAGTCCATATTGGCTTCATGACGGCCTTATAGATGAGTACTTTGTTATCAATGGATAGATTGGATTTACGGCCTATTAGCCAGTTGAGTTCCTTCATTTTCAAGTCAATTTGCTTCTTTTTCTTTAAAATGTGTTGTTTCCAATTTAGTTTCGAGTCAAGATGGAGTCCTAGATATCTGACTACTTCTGGTTGTGGGATATTTACTTGGTTTAGGTTAACATTTGGGCAGTTGCCTTTTCTGAGCGTGAATGTTGTGTGCTGATTTTTTCTCGTTGACCTTTATTTTCCATTTTTTTGTCCACTCCTCTATGAGGTTCAAGTGCTGTTGAAGGTTGGATGCGGCAGTTACTGGGTCATTTTCTATTGCAAGTATTGCAGTGTCATCTGCGAAGGTGCCTATTTTTGTGTTTCTGTTAGTGTTTGAGTTCTTCCTGAGTAGATTTTCCTTTTCTCAGTTGACCACAGTCTGTATCCGTTGTTACAATACCCGACCATGTAGCACCTATTCGTCCTGGAGTCAAACTTTCCTCCGCTCAGAGCCTTTGGTGTATTCAAATAAGCCTTACAGTCGAAGACTCGCAGCTTTTTTAGGTTAGGTTGTTCTCCATACCATAATTCCGCTGGAACCACATTGTCCAATGCCTTAGTTGGTGATCAATTTATCAAGTAGACTGCTTCTGTCTACAATGACTTTTGTAACTTTGATTCCAATAGCATACATCGAGCCCTTTCAAGAATAGTTCAGTTCATCCTCTCTGCCACTCCATTTTGTTGCGGTGTGTAACGAATGGTAAACTCAAATTGTATGCCATGATCTTCAAAATAATTCTCTGCCATTGTCGCACCTGAACCTGGAGACTTTCAAATCAAAATGCGTTGTGGTCATAGCTTCAAAAATCTTGAAATATTTAAAACCTTCATCCTTTGATTTTAAGGGGTATGCTGCAGTGAAGTGCGTATAATCATCAATGAAAGTGAGCAGATAGTGCTTTCCGTCATAAGATTCGGGACTGATTTTTCCAATCAAATTGCTGTGCACCAATTCAAGTAGTGTCTTAGCATGTCGACGTTCATTTTTGTGTGGTAGTTTAGTTTGTTTACCTTGAACGCAGGTCTGACATACACGTCCGGTCGATCTGTCTTAAGCCATCCACCATACTTTCCAGCTTTTGTAATGAAGTCAGCCCAATGTGTCCCAGACGCCTGTGCCATAGCTCAGTTCCTTTCTCAACTTCACAAGCACATGCAATTTCCTTTACCCACTTGAAGTTGATTTTGTACATCTTACTTTCCCTGTAGGCAACTGCAACTGTGATAGATCCTTTTCGAATAATTCCTTGACCGCATGAAAAAAGGATCGTATACCCGGCTCTCTCTATTGCAGAAACAGATAGTAGATTATATTCAAGGCCAGGTACAAAAAATTCCTTTTAAACGCAATTTCTCTGGAAGAATTATTTACTGTTCATTGGGCATGAATTTCTTCTACTTTCGTTGTGTACAGAGATGCGTTGGCCTTCGCACTTTTGATACATATTGGTGGTTGTAGTTTCTGCGAAATATTTTTCCAAACTCACCAAATGTTCTGATGCACGACTAAATCGAGATACCAGTTTATCGACTCGTTGCCATCATTAGCGTAAAACTAAGAACTTCTTCTTCCGAATATTCACCCTTGGTTGAATTGGCAGCTAAATGTGCACTATCTCTGCCATTTCAATATTTTTGCTTCCAGGTACACGGTTTTCTGCACTCAGAATGTCCACATTCTCCACAGTTATGACATCGATAATTTTTTTTGTTGTTAAACTTCTTCTTCGAAGGATCCTGTCTTGTTCGTTGGTAGTTCGACGTCGCCGAAAAAACTGATGAAGGTTGAGCTTCTAAAATTTGACTGGAACTCTGCCGTTTTGCTTGTTCATCGAGTCGGCGATTTTTCACAAAACTCAATGTAAGTTGCTCAGTCGACAAAGTTTCTATGGCTGTTACTACAGCTTCATATTCCATTGGCATCGTGAGTAATAAATGACAAACCGTGTCAATGTCTTCTAAATTAGCTCCTGTCGAAGGTAATTCTCTAATCAATTTTTCGAACCTTAAAAAATGTGCTTCCAAAGTGCTGTCAACAGGGTTAAATTTCATACTTAGCAACGTTTTCCTAATTAATAATTGACTTGTAATACCTTTCCGTGCAAATGTATGTGTTTCGATCCGAAACTTCCAGTTGTCATAGTTGCTTCCGTCGAACAACGGAATTTTGTAGCGATCTTCCTCGGCTATAACCTCATTTTTTTAACTCAATAAAAAAACCAGACTACACAACTCGGTCTGGGCCCATAACCTGATGAAATCGTGAGTGGGCGAGTTAATGACGAGACCAATTTCAATAATATGTCAGTAACACGTTTTTATTATATCGGAAAATGCAGTTACAAAATCTGAATATACATATGTCAAAATAATAATGTTGACTACTAAAAAACAACTACAAACTATGGCGCATTATTTTAAATTGTAAGATTGCTTGCTATCAACAGAATTCTATTATTCTCTGTCCGTTGTTAATGATTATTCCCATTCCATGAATTATCCGTTCATTTACTGTGTTGTCTCTGCCTACTTAGGCATTCCAGTTACCAGTAACAAAGCTATCTTTAATATTACTTTCTTGGGTGTTTGTTGGTGCATATTGTATATTCATAACTATTAGATTTCTGTACTTTGCTTTGAATCGTCCCCATATGATTCTATCTGATCTGCTTTCCCATTCTATTAGTGACTTTGCTGCTTTTTTGTTTAACATAAGAGCCACTCATCTTTCTTTATCTGCATCTTCATTTAGATTTCCCGAATATGGTATTGTGTTTCCGTTTTGTAAACTCGTTTTACCTGCTCCATTCCACCGTGTTTCACTAATTCATAGTATGCTATGTCTATTTCTGTTGAAATCTGGTATGCCTTACTTGCCTCTGTCATTATTCGCACATTCTAACAACCAATATAAATTTCCTCCCTCATGTCTATTTCATTGATTGATCTGATCTTTCATGCTTGCTATTTGATATTGTATTTTTTGTTGTAATTGTTAGGGTTTTATCTTCCCGCTTTATCTCTTCTTGTTTGCAACATTTTTTGTATATTTGTAAGTTTTTTAATATCTTTATTACCATGTCAGGCAATTTAATTATGTATTTTAATCTGTTTTAATTTTCCTACGCTAATTGCCCCTTGTTTATTCAGCTGTTTACTTTTTGTATCCTTACTACTGTTTTATCAGTATGTTTTTATTTTATTAAAAACTCTTCTATTTTATCAGTATGTTTTTATTTTATTAAAAACTCTTCTATTTTAAATATTTATTAACATTAGGCATTACTACATGACATTACATTATTTATTTATTGTACTGTTTTACTAGCAGCGTTGCCGCCTACTATTTTATTTACTTTTAACATCTTCCCCTTTTTATTTTAACAAATACAAAACTGGAAACTAATAAACTAACTTAAAAACTATCTTACAGATATTTACAAATATAATATATATATATTTTTTTTTAAACTGAAAACTAACAAAGTTATTTACAAACTAAACTAGCTTACACATATTTACAAATTTAACCTTTCAGGTCGTCTAATTGTTCTTTTTGGTCGACCTCCATTATTGCTATGTACCTTATCACTAGCAGTGCTATTACTAGGTGCTATGTCTAAGTGAACAGAAGTGTTTTTAATGAATTGTTCATTTCTTCTATAAAATTTACCCATAAGTGTTTTTACTAAGTAAGATCTTTCTGTAATGGGTTTAACAATTATCGCTTTTTCCCATAATTTAGTGTGTACATTCTGTAACCATACTTTCTCATTTGGATGGAATTTCTGGACACTTACTTTAGCTTTTTTGTCATAATATGTTTTTTGTTTCTTTTGATAATTTATCATTTCGTTCTGCACTAATTGTGAATTAACTAAAGTAGGTATTAGGCTATTAGTAGTACATGGTATTTTTGAACGCAACATTCTACTCAACATTAATTGTGCAGGTGTATACTTTAAATTACAAACAGGTGAGTTTCTATAGTTCAACAAATACAATTCTATATCCTGATTATTATCTCCTGCCTTTTTTAACATGGTTTTAGCTATATGTACCCCTTTTTCGGCCAACCCATTACTCTGATGGTGATGCGGACTAGATGTTACAATTTCAAAATTCCAATCATTAGCAAATTGGTGCATTTCAAAACTATTGAAAGGCATGTTGTCTGCAATTAGTGTTTTTGGAATACCGTTATGGCTAAAAATCTCTTTAAGTTTTTGAATTACACTCTGACTATTTTTATACTTTAACTTTTCTAGTTCTAACCACCTAGAATAATAGTCATACAGAACTAAATAGTTGCAACCTGCATATTCTGCTATATCTACCCCTACTTTAAAATGTGGTATTTGTGGTATTTCATGACATAATAGTGGACTTCTTGTCTTTGATCGACTAAATTTGACACAAGTTTGACAAGACTGTACATGATTATCTATGTCTGTGCTCATGGCTGGCCAATAGAGATTATTTTTTGCCACTTCGTTTAGTTTTTTCAAGGATAAGTGAGTCTCGTGGAGTATTTTTAACATGGATTTTCGTATGGTCTTAGGAATTATTAATTTATCCTTATAATAAACTAAGTTATTTTCTACTGATATGTCATTTTTAATTTTGAAAAAATGTCTGAGTTCACCTTCTGCACTACAAACTGAAGGCCATCCATTTTGATAATAAAACTTGACTTTTTGTAAATCAGTATCTTCTGACGTTTGTTTTTGTAATTCTTTTAACCTAGTTTTGCTTATAGCAAATTCACCTTCGATGACTGTATGTATAATATCACTTAAATGTTCATTTTCTTTTTCTGCATTTTCAACAAAGTTTCTAGAAAGTAGGTCAGCTATGTATAACTTAGAACCTGGTATGTATTTTAGATCAAATGTATAAATTAATAATTTCATTCTTAATCTTCTAAGCCTATTGTTTTTAATTTCACGTAAGTTCTTTTTCATTATAGATACTAATGGCTTATGATCATTAAAAATTAGTATTTGTTGACCGTAAATGTAATTATGAAATTTTTGACATGCAAAACATACAGAAAGTAGTTCTTTTTCTATCTGTGCATATTCACTTTCCGTTTGAGTTAGTGATCTGGAAGCAAATGCTATCGGTTTATTTTCCTGAAACAAACAACAGCCTACAGCATCTTTAGATGAATCGCATTGTATGGTAATATCTTTTCTTGGATCGTATGGAACTAATACTGTAGCATTACTAATTATTTCTTTGATTTTGTCTGCATGCTTTGTTGTCCATATCCAAATTGTACCATTTTTTAGCAATTCTCTAAAAGGTGAAATTAATTCAGATAAATTTGGTATGAAGCTTCTTAAATAATTAATTGCCCCTAGAATTTTTTGCAACTCTAGTTTGTTTTTTGGATGCTTTAATTGCTGGATTGCCTGAATCCTACCTTTGTCAGGTCTCATACCATTGCTATCAAAAACAAAGCCAAAATATTTCACCTCAGTAACATAATATTGCAATTTCTTTAGATTGAATTTAATATTATACTCTCTGGCGTTTGCCAAAACCTGTTTAATTATCTCATCTAATTCTTCTTTATTACTTGCTGCACATAAAATGTCATCAAAATAGACGGTAACACCTTTTATGTTTCCAAAACATTTTTGAGTAATTTTTTGAAATAGTTCGGGAACTGAACTAAGACCAAATGGAGCTCTCAGAAAACGATAACAACCAAAGGGTGTGCTGAATGTACATAGTTTGCTTGAAGGTTCATCTAATTTGATTTGATAAAACCCATCTTTTAGATCAAATACACAAAATATGTTTTTACCTGCCAAATTAGGACCTATCTCTTCAAATGACGGTATTGTATAAACTTCACGTATAATATGTTTATTGAGCTCTGTTGGATCAATGCATACTCTCAACGATTTATCTGGTTTTTCAACTACAACTACATTATTGACCCATTCATCTGGACTATTAACAGGAGTAATTATTTCTTTCTTTACCATTACCTCTAATTTTTGTTTAAACTTATTTTTAATTTGAAAAGGGACCCTTCTTGGTGATGCAGCTACAGGATTTACGTTTTGTTTAATTTTTATGTGATATTCTTCAGGAAATTCTCCTAACCCTCTAAACACATCAATATTATTTTGTATAAATTGCTGTTTAGCAGGTGAACTAACAGTCATGCTATCAGTACGAGCTATACATTTTATATCTAAACATGTAGCCAACCCTAATATTGGTATGTCATTTTTTACAACATAAAATTCTGCATTTACAATATGCCCATTATGTTCTATTTTTGCAGTTATAGTACCTATTGGTGCTACTTTAAATCCACCGTAAGCACATAATTTAACATTAGTACTTTTAATCTGATCCACCCATTTAAACTTTTCAACTATTTCTACTGGTAATGTATTTACTTGTGCACCGCTATCAAGCTTAAATCTGATGCATTTATCGTTTACTATTAAATTCTTAAACCAACCTCTATTATTCTTATTATTATTTACAGTAGACATGTTATACGTAATAACATTGACATCAAAATCAAGCTCAGATTCATTTTCTAATTTACAGGTATTAATATTCTTTGACCTAGGTTTGTTTGTGTTGTTATTTTTATTAAATCTACAGACTGATGCAAAATGGTTTAGTTTGTTGCAAAAACTACACATTTTACCTTTTGCAGGACATCGACCTACATTATGTTTATAGTTGCATTTACTACACAGTTGTTTATTTACATAATAATTACCCTTATGACTACTGTTACCTCGCATGTTATTAGTATTAGGTTTTTCACTTCTTTTTAAGTTTCTTGTAGAAACCCTATGGATTTCCTCATCTTGGGTTTGCTCATTTATAACCTTCATATTTCTGTCTGCGACTTCTACAGATTTACAAAAATCGACAGTTCGGTCCAACGTTAGATCTTCTCTCAACAATCTTTCTTGTAGGTTTGGTGAATTTATACCTAAGACAATTTGTGCCTTTAATAATTTATCTTCTTGTTCTTTAAACTCTCCCGCTTTAACTAATTGTTTTAAGTCAGCATAGAATTTTTCAAAAGGTTCCTTCGGTGATTGTTTTCGGCTAAAAAATTTGTATATTGCCATGGTTTCATTTTTCTTTGGAGTGCAATGATTTCCTAACTGCTCGAAGATTGTTTCCACTGTTTCATTCTCTGGTTTTAGCTGTGTAATTGTCTGATACAATCGTAGAGCTTCTGAACCCATCAAATTTTTTAAACGTGCTACTTGTACTTCTTTCGGCTTTTTTCCAGTTTCAGTTGCTATGAAATAAATTTCCGCCTCTTCCCGGAATATCTTGAAATTCTCTGCAATATTGCCGTTTAAATCAAATATACCTGGTTTATTGAATTCCATTTTCTTTGACGTTTAGCTCTTCAGCACGTGTTTACTATTTCTTTTTACTTTTTCTTCTCTTCTCTGTTCCTTTTAATTATTCATTACACTGACGACTGCGCCATGTTTTATCAGTATGTTTTTATTTTATTAAAAACTCTTCTATTTTATCAGTATGTTTTTATTTTATTAAAAACTCTTCTATTTTAAATATTTATTAACATTAGGCATTACTACATGACATTACATTATTTATTTATTGTACTGTTTTACTAGCAGCGTTGCCGCCTACTATTTTATTTACTTTTAACAACTACGGCTCGGTGTGTCCTCCTCTACAAGTTATAGGTCTTAATGGCCTGTTAAAGCTAAATGCATACATACATATTTCTCGTAATTCATGTTCTTTGCTAACTTCATCATCAGTTTGATATCAAAATGCATGGAATTGCTACGTACAAACCTACTATGGAAGGTTTATTTGAGAATGTAATTTACTAAAATATTTTTTATAGTTCCAGGTTCTGGAAATTTGCAATAACGGGTTCAAACTACAATTCAGAGTTAAAAATATGGTCATGTGAATCATGGACTTGTCTACAAACAATTAATTTTGTAGCAAATCCTAATTCGCCGTCACCACAATTATTCCTGAAAGCACGTTTGGACATGACTGGGCAGTATTTATTATTGTCCGATATTAATAATAGAATTATGTACGTTTTACAATTAGATAAAAATGACACGGAGCGCGTTGCAACCGTTTGTACCATATCTGAATTTCTACTGCCAGCTCCGATTTTAAGTTTTTGTATTACGAGCGCAGACGTTTGTAAGTTTAGATACACCAGTAGCTCGGATGATTTATGCCTTTGTGAAGCCAACGAGGATGAAACAAATATAGCAGCCATTGTGATCAAGATGTACGTTGTACAACCAAAGAGACTTCAGGAGTGCAATATTACGTTCCAGACGGAAAGTATGCTCTCTATAAATCGTGAAAATTTATTTACCTTAGACTCATCTACTGACACTTTAGTGAATTTAAATGAAAATAAAACCGACGATGAACAAGAAAACGAAGCAAAACAGAAAGATATACCGATAGATGTGCAGACCTCCCTTAAATATTTAATTAATCAACCTGCAGGTCCGGCGTCTTTAACGCTTATGACACCGGATGCATTCAGTTCACCAGTACATACGAGTCCAAATAACAAACGTAATTCTCACGGGAGTGGACTGTCATCACCAGTTATGCTTAAACCAGAAAAAATTTGCGAGGAACCGAAAGTTGAAAATTTGATCGACACCGATAATGTTCTTCAATTTGAACGTCCACAAAAAGATAATTTTGCAAGTGCCGGTTCGAGCCCGAGTCGTGAAGTTCAAGAAATATTATCGTTTAAAAATAATCAGGACTATTTTGAAAATTTAAACAAAGTCGAAAGTACGGAAATCGAAGCCCAAACCGATAATTTGATATTTCCAGAGAACTCTTCCGAAGTGGTTTGGCCTAATATTCCGATGATAAAGGCTAATGAAATCGTAAAAGAAGAAAATCGAAAAGTGGCGGAAAGTAACGCAGTTGAAAGACCCGATATGATGTGGGATAAAACTCATATGCAACAACTTATGTTACGCTTAAATAGCTTAGAAAATACCGTGCAGGAAAACACCGTCCAGGTGAAGAAGTTACAACACGATGTTAAAATTTTAAATCAGGACTTTAAAAGTGACCTTATAAGTGAAATGAGAGGGTCGTTTGCCAAAGAATTAGAAGTAGCGTTATCAAGAAGCCAGATACAACAAGCGAAATTGTTTGAGAATTACGTTAACATTCAGAAAAATCTAGAACGGGAACATCAAGATAATTTAATAGCCAGTACTTCCCAGATTTTAACTAAACAATTAACTGAAAAATTACAGATGGTTATTAATCACGAATTAAAGAGCGCTGTGCTACCTACGATATTAAGTACCTTTGAAAATTTAAAACACCAAATGTTTGTTGAATTTGCACAGAAAATGAGTACAACCGATCTTATTTTAAAGGATAATCTTACTAAATTAGTTAATAGCAAGGTAAGTTGCTTTCATGTGGTATGTTTTATGTAAACGTTTTAATAGTTGATTCCGCAGACCGTAGCGGACTCTTTGACCATGTCCATTATTAATGTTATTAAACCGAGTTTAGAAGATTGTTACAAGGAAATGGTAGGAACAACGCTTATACCATCTTGGGAACGAGTGTGTGGTACAATGTTTCAACAAATCCATGATACATTTACAAAGGGTACCAAAGAATGTAAGTTATAGTTTAATTTTTCATATCAGCAATTTCAGGAATAATTCTTCTAACAAACTAAGAAAATTATAAAAAATTGTTTCCCCCAAATATTTAACACGTTCCTGTCGGTGCGATGCACATCTGGGTCTGGATTTTGGACTGATGGGTCATCTTAACTATTTGTTAATGGACGGAGTGACCCATCCATGTTTCGCTATTTGTCTGGCTATTTTTGTCAATCTGCTGTTGTTTGGCGTATCACATGTCCGGCCCAATTCCATTTTAATCTTTTACATTTTTGTACTATACTTGGTATTCCTAGTTTCTTTCTGAGTTCTTCTATTTCTATTTTATCTATTTTTCTTACTTTTAAATTTTCCTTAACAACATGTGGTTTTGTATAGTTTCAAATTTGGTCATTTGTGCAGCTGTAGGTACCCAGGTTTGGGCCGAGTACGTTAGAGCTGTTAGCTGTTGCGAGAGGGGGTGAATGAAAGTCAAGTTCAACTAACATACCATATATATTGTTCAAAACATTATTTATATTAGAAGAACCATGTGGACACTTATACAATTATGGAAGACAAGCTCCGATTACTAACACAAGAGAAACGGGACGAAATACTAAGTCCCAGACTATGAAACATTCTTAGGGATAGGTTTTGCGTATAGACAAACAAGCATGAGTAATAAAATTGACAGAGTATTACATCCGAACTATTAGCAATAAATACAAATAACAATTTTACATGAACATCTTCACGAGCGGACCCATTTTGTAGACTGCAGCTTTACTGACAGAACTAACTTGATGTGTCTAAGTGGTTGAGCCTCAATCTGCCTACTCTCGACCACCTCCACCAACTAACTCAGGAAGTCTAAGTGCTTGAGTCTCAATCTGCCTACTCTCAAGTACCTCGACTTCACTGCCTCTTTGTCAAATAAGCTGACCTATTTATACCCAAAAGGAGTCATTTATTATCAGCTTTGTATTAGCCAGCTGCTGAGCAGATGTTGATGAATCAGCATTCTTTGTAAAACACAGATAAGCACGTTCGTGGTGCAAGGTGGGAGTTGACTTTTGGGTATATCTAAAACATGTAGCCAAATTTTACAGGCGTCTTATAGACGTCAAAATAAGACTCCAAAAATGCATCCACTCCAAGCTAGAGAACTTCAAATAGTTCAAGAAAAACCACACATGTTTTTACTACTTTTTATTTTTAGTTTTTAGGAAATATTGTCGAACAAAAGACTGCACTTAATTCTGCCCTATTACTTTGATATCTATTCAACTTCATATTTTAAAGTGACAATATTTCCTAAAAACTAAAAATAAAAAGTAGGTAGTAAAAAATGTGTGGTTTTTCTTGAACTATTCGAAGTCCTCTAGCTCGGAGGGGATGCATTTTCGGACCCATGTTTATATAAAAAAAGTCTTATTTTGACGTCTACAAGACGCCTGTAAAGTTTGGCTACATGTTTTAGGTACACCCTGTATACAAGAGCTTAAATGCACTTGGTATGGTCAGTCAGTGACAGGCCACCAGTGAGGTCAGGATGCATAGGAGTAGGCAGATTGAGGCCTATGCATCCAGACCCCTCCAGTAAAGTCGAGGTAGTCAAGAGTAGGCTTCGTTACAATATGTATTTGGGACTTTCTGGTCTAGTAATGCTTGGAAAATGTATGTGTGTTCTACCATATCGAATGATTTTTTATAGTTTACTAGTGCAATGTATAATTTGATGTTATGTTCGTTTGCTTTTTCTATTATTTGGTTTGTGGTGTGGATGTTGTCTATTGTGGAGTATCCTTTACGGAATCCAGCCTGGTTATTTGGTTGCTGTTCATCAAGCGTGTTATATATTCGTTTTAATATTATTGGATATCAAACTGATTGGTCTGTAATTAGTAATATTTGTTGCATCTCCTTTTTTAAAAAGAAGGATGATTGTGCATTCGTACCATTGTTTTGGGTAGTCTTCGCTAAACAAGATTAGGTTGAATATGGTTTGAAGTAGTTCGAGTAATACCTGCTTTCAGCAATTTGTTACTTATTTCATCCTCACTGCTTGCTTTTCATTTTTTAACTCGGATTTTTGGATGTGTGGTACTTCTTCATTTGTTAGTGAATTAATATTAAAGCTAGATTTGTTATCGATGTTCAGTTGAGAGGTGTAAAGATGTGCATAGTATTGAGTTACATTTTCCAGTATTTCCTCTGCCTTGTTGTTGTTGGGGCCTTTTAATTTATGTATCCACCTGTATTTCTTTGTTAGCCTTTCTTTTCTAAGATGATTTTTTGTACCTTCTGTTTTACATTTGTTCTTTTGTCTTTTCTTACCGATTTATTTACAAGTTTATTTAATTTGCACCACTCAATTCTTTTCTTTTTGCCTTTTTTCTTCTATTTCTTTAACATTTCTCTTTGTTTGATTAGGTTAATTGTTTCTTCAGAGATTATTTTAGTTTTATTGCTATTTGATGTAAGCTTGAGCTGTAAGTTTCTTGTTAAGGTAGTTTCAAATTCGTTGTATTTTTCTTGTAAGTTCTTTAGATCTTTTAGCTTAATTTTGTCTATTTTGGATAATCTAGTTTTAGTTTTTGTAAACTTTTCTTGCATGATTTCTTTCCTGTTCATTCTTAATTTGGTGTGCACTAGACGGTGATCAGAAGAGAAACTGAAACTGCTTAGTACTTCTGTTGTTTGTACTAAATTTATTTAATGTCAATTTCATTATGGTGTGACTCCCAAGTTCATCTTCTTCCTGGTCTTCTTTTAAAAAGGGTGTTTGAATTAACGAGACGTTGGCTTATTGCAAATTCTACTAAGTGTTTCGCTGTCATTCCTTACTCCATATCTATAGGGACCTTCTCCTATTTCTCTTTTCCCTATCTTTGCATTGAGATCTCCTATTACTATTACTGTATGATGGTAGTTTTGGTATTTTTCTATTGTTTGTGTGAGTTCGTCGTAAAAATAGTTGATTTCTTCTTCAGAGGCGTTGGCTGTTGGGCTATAAGCCTGGATTATAATGAGTGTTTAAGTTTTAATAATGCCATTCTATCTGAGGTTCCTTTTATTTCTATTACTGCATTAGTTGTTTTGTTTGTTTATATAAAATCCTACGCCAGCCCAGCCCGACCTTTTTCTCTTCCGATAAAATAAAATATGTGACCGATTTTGCATTCTATGATTTTTTCTTCTACTTCTGGAAGGCCGAAGACGTCCCTAGAGCTAATTATAGTTCTAATAATCGTTGCTCTGTTGCTAGACCTCCCGTATTGAAAATACAAACGTTTAAAAATTTGTGTATTTCCTTAGGGGTGTTGGCGTGATTCTCCCCTACTTGCCATGTTTCTGGGGAAAGGAAACGTGTTAATTCCTTTTTTATTATTTGAAAGTTCAGATAATCAAATAAAACCTTTTTGTAATATTAAGAAATTATTAATTTAGATGCTACATCAGTTGAAAATTACATGGACAAACAACGACATGCACAAGATAAAGGTACGGATTTAATAAGCCAATTGCAACGTGTTTCCGATACAATCAAGAAGAATTCCGATAAATTAGCAGGAACCGTGTCGCAAGAAATCGAACGGCAATTAAGCATCTCCTTCGCAAGGTTAGTAATCTTATTTGTTAGCAAAATGTATTTATTTAGTAATATTAATCAATTTTAGCATGCAAGAACGGTTGACCCTTTTATTGGCCAATTTGGTTAATGAGCAAGTTAAGCAGGGTTTTAAAAACCATGCTACTATATTTGAAGATAGTGTTATCAACGCTGTTCGTTCACGGGCCGTCACACCTTCGCCACACGTGATAGATTCTCAAGTACGTTACAGGCATTTATAATTTCTAAGAGTAGTTATTTTGGAAATGTTGTTATGTTGTTACTTTAGTTATATATTTGTAATGCCTATGTAGGAAATAAAATTTTGTTTATTTTCAAAATTCTTTTTAGTTTCAGGTATTTGGTTTTTATTTACAGTGAGTAGACAAATAGTTCATTTAAACAATGTCATTGAAAATGGTTACGTTGAAAGTTAATGTTTCAGGTTCATCTAGCACATATTCAACAGCTGTTATCAAAAGGACAAATTGATGTTGCTTTTCAGCAAGCTTTATCGGCGTCTGATTTAGCATTAGTGGTCCATGTCTGTGAAAAAGTAAATCCGCAAGAAGTTTTTAAGGCTGGAAATTGTCTACTTGCTCAACCTGTTCTGTTATCATTAATACAGCAACTTAGTGCAGATTTAGGTCGCAATACCGAATTAAAATATAGGTAAATATTTGATTTAATAAAGTATGGCGTGTTATTTACATTTCCAATTTTGTAGATATCTCGAGGAAGCATTATTAAACTTAGAACCAACAAATTCTTTAACAAGGGAACACATGCCTATTGTCTTAAAGGAACTCTTACAGAAATTAAATAGTTTTGTATCTTCAAATCCTAATCATAAATGTGCTAGAAATTTGCGAATGCTAAATATGGCTACTCAGTCGTTACTGCGTCCCTGAGAGTTATTTTTGTTAGAGTTACACGTGACTTTGTAAGTTTATTTAATTTGAACGCTTAAGTTTATGTTTAGTATAACGGAATACATCATGGTTAGCGATTTTATACTTAAGTTTTTTTAATTACTTGTGCAACGTGTAGTTTTGTTAAGTATATCTGTTTATTTTGTTATTACGTTTGTAATAAGACTGTATCATAGAATTATAGTTCATGACGTTAACTTGTGCCCATTTGTAAACGTTTCGTATTTTTTAAATTAATAAATGTGTACAAGTTATTAGATGTTTTCTCTTTTAGAATTTAGTGGAGGAGTTTGAGCTTTGTTCACACAATAAATAACAAACGATATGGTGAAAAAGAGATGAATTACACACATCACAATATTGTATGATGAATTGCTTTTCCTTTTTTTCTCTCTTCTTCCTCTCTTGCCTGTTATGGTATCGGGTATGGGTGTTCAACCCTCTTCTGTTTTGAGCCATTTTTTGTAGTTCCTCTATCGTTTTTCCATTTTATTCAGCAATTTCCTTCTTTCTCCATCCCTCATGCCAATAAGCTTCGGGAAAATTTTAATCTTTACTTCTCTTCTATCCACTTCCTAAATCCTTTTTTATTTCTAGCTAGATCTCTTGCTTCTGGTAGCATCTCCCCTCCTGTAATAATTATATCTTTGATGAATTTTTCCCACAAAATCCGCGGTCTTTTTCCTTCAACTTTCATTTCAGTTGCAATTTTGGGTAGTCTGTTTTCCTTCATCCTTTGTAGATGTCCGGTTTTTTGATCTTATTTACCAAAGGCTCAACATCTAGTATCTCTCTTATTGTGCTATTATATATTCTGTCTCTTCTGGTGTATCTGGTGACTTTCATTTCAATTGCAGTAATCTTTGATCGTAGAGCATCTGTTAACACCTAGCGATTTCCCCGATCTTTTTTCCTTGGTCTTCCTTCCTATTGAGTGTTTGTAAATTAATAAAAAAAAATCATGCAGGTACAGAAACTCGCTGCGCTCGTTTCTGTAACGTCCTGCATTCGTTTCGGAATCGCTAACTTCCCGCACTTGTTATGAAAATAACTATAAATTTGCCGCCATACCAGTGGTCACATGACATTTATCAAATTTGATTTTTAGGTTATCGGACATGCAGAACTCATGCTATTATCAGTTCTTCACTTTATTAACTATTTTTTCTTGTTTGGTTTCATCATTATATTTCTTCTATTTTCCATCCATCGAGTTACGTTATTCCTATTATCTTTTTCATGAATTACATATCTATGGCTCTCAGCTTCTTTTCATCCTTTGTTTGGTTGGGTGGGTAATGCTTAGTGATGGGAATAATCGAGATGTAATAATCGAAATAGTCGAGTAGCGCAATGTCTCGGTATAATCGATTATGCGTCTTGAAATTAGTAGTACTAAAATTAGTAGTAGTTGTTTGTCGTCACAGTCAGCCGGTCAGCGAGAATGAGAACTGAAAAGCGAACGATATCGACGTGATCTTGGTTAGCGGCTGGACTATTCGATAATTCGATTATTCTCTCGTCTCGGTTCTCGGAGCGCAGCGCAGCGCTGAATCGTCCGGCAATGCAAAATAAACTATTTAGTTACCTACCATACCGTAAATATTTATAATTTGAATTGCCGCTATTCTGAATTTTGTACATTGTGCTTTAGTTAGCAGCCGACACCTAATTAATAGTACCAGGAACTCATATTGTAAATCAGAATCACACGACCAGACGCAGGCCGGCGACATGCTTTTAAAACAGTTGTGGTGCCGACCTGTATAAACAATATCGCTGCCATAATAATTATTTATTAATCAAAGCCGCCGCGATTTAGTAGAAGTCACAAAATGAATGAATCAATTCAATCAATTGTCATCCGATTATCAGAATAGTCCGCTTATGTAGTATAATCATCAGCAAGATCGATTGGCGGGTAAAATTCTTACTACTAATTTATAACTACTAAATTAGTCGATTACTGAAATGTCTCGATTACTAATAATCGGTTACTGAAATATCTCGATTATGGCCATCACTAGTAATGCTTCTATGTTATACAGGGTGTCCCGGGGAACCTGCAAAACTTTGGGAATATGTTCCTGAGGTCATTTTAAGAAAAAAAGTTCCTATAGATAAGGGTCCGAAAGTACTTCCTTTTCGAGATACAGGGTGTCCAAGAAATAAGCTTTTTTTTTAATATCTCGAAAACGATTTAAGATATTAAATTGAGCTTCGGTATGCACTATACTGGCATGAAGAGGCTCTTTTTCGGTTCAACTGGTTTTGATAATTCCAGCAGTGGCGTGCGTGACAGCAAAAAAATAAATAATTCTGACGAAAAAAATAGGACGCCACTGCTTTTTTTTCAAAATATGCATTTGTTTCTTAATCGGAACCTAATTCTAAAAAGGAAATGCCTCCTGAGTTTTTCTGGTAGGACAAACCGTTTTCGAGTAATAATCGAAAAACGTTTCCTTTCCAAGCGTTTTCTGAAATAACTAGTATTTTTTTTACAAAAGTTTTTCGATTATTATTCGAAAACGGTTTGTCCTACCAGAAAAACTCAAGAGGCCTTTCCTTTTTAGAATTAGTGTCCGATTAAGAAACAAATACATATTTTGAAAAACTATTTTTTTCGTCAAAATTATTTATTTTTTTGCTGTCACGCACGCCACTGCTGGAATTGTTAAAACTAGTTGGATCGAAAAAGAGTCTCTTCATGCCAGTATAGTGCATACCCAAGATCAATTTAATATCTTAAATCGTTTTCGAGATATTAAAAAAAAAAAGCTTATTTCTTGGATCTCGAAAAGGAAGTACTTTCGGACCCTTATTTATAGGAACTTTTTTTCTTAAAATGACCTCAGAAACATATTCCCAAAGTTTTGCAGGTTCCTCCCGGGACACCCTGTATAGGATGGTCCATAAGTAATGCTAATGGGATACAGACTAACAGTAGATTCGCGAGGCCAAAATATGATTTACCCAAAATTACGTTAGCGTAAAAGTTAATATTTAGGGAGATACACAGATACACACGAGTCTAACCACTTACATTAAGATTGGCCTGGGTTCAATTCCCAGGGTCGCACATGGGGAAGTAGAAAGGAGAATAACAGCAGGCTCTAGAAGTGCTGCAATGCTAAAACCAGTGCTAAATAATAAATCAATACAGCGGGCTCTTAAAACTCATCTGTATAAAACAATGATAAGACCGGTTATAACTTACGAAAGTGAAGTGTGAATGCAAACTGACGCTGTTTAGAATAAAATAACATACTGAGGCGAATATACGGAAGAGTCACAGTACAAGACACATTGAGGAGAACGAATTAGAGAGTTGACGTTTACAAACTATTTTTGATCTGGAGAAATTTAGTCAAAATCCAGAGTCTCCGGGTGAAAATACCTTCGTTGGCAACCTTAGAGATACAGGATGTCAAAGTCGAAATTTCAATTTTAGTTTTCTTTTATAATTTCAAAAGTCTTCGAAAGATGGATATAAAAATTGGTGAAACTACCTTTTTTGGGACGGGAAACAATAACCCGTCTAAAAGAACTTGCTGTACCAAATACCTTAAAAATATTTCAACTTTTTTATACTTACTGCAGGTAAATTACGTGCAGACTTCAAAGTGGAAAAACATTTACCAACTATGACTGTAAATGATGAATTTCTTTGTAACTCAGAAAACAAAGCACAACTAATAGATATGTTGACACAGAAGCTACGGGCCAACAAAATGGTCGTGCACCAAGCTGAAGCCGATGCAGACACACTGATCACTGAAACAGCAATTGGTTTGTCTTTAAGTAGCCTTTCTGTTACGGTTGCCGCTACGGATACTGATATTTTAACGATATTGATAGCAAGAGCTAACGAAAACGCATCAAAACTTTATATGTTAAAACCTGGCAGTGGAAGGCGTACAAGTAAATGTTATAATATTGCGAAAATCAAACAAAATATGGGAGAACTGAAAGATGTATTCCTTTTTGCACATGCAATGTCAGAAAAGGAAAAGTAAAAACTTTCCAATGTTTAAGCAAAAGTACAGAGTTGCAAAAGACAGTTTCCGTATTCAACGATCCTCGAGCTAACCTAGATGACATTGCACGTGCTGGAGAAGCATTTGTATTGCATCTCTACAATAAATCGAGTCTTGAAGTTGATTTGGATGAGCTGCGGTATTATTTGTACAAACACACGGTTGCCCAGCAATCAATAAAGGACAATTTTCAACTCATCTCATCTCTACCACCTACTAAAGACGTAACTCGGCAGCACTCATCTTTCACCTTGTAAATGGGGTTGGACAAAACGTGGCCAAACTTTAGTTCCGGTAGCAACAGAGTTACCCCCTGCGCCTGATAAGTTACTTACTAGGTTACTACATCTTATCAGCTGCGGTTGTAAGGTGTGCGTTCGCTGGTGCGAGTGTCGGAAAGCAGGCTTGACGTGCTCGGCGATGTATCGCCAATGCCTTGGCCAATCATGTGAAAATTTTCTTGAACTTATAAATGATGATGAAACTTTTTAATTATGTCATAAAAAAACGTTTGAAAATAAATTTTGTCCCGAAGTATTATTTAATAGCCGTTTTCGATATATTATGGTATAATATGTAGGATGTATAGAAATGCTCGTTTACTTATTTAACTTTGTACTGTATTTTTATCCGACTACGCTACAGCAAAGGCAGGGTAATTTTTATAAGTGTTTTGTCCTTATTTTAGGTGAAAGTGGACCATGTTACTTATTTTTTTAACCTCAGTTTGGTACATATCATTCTATATCTCAGGACGCAAGCGGGGGAGGGGTGGGCAGTTTTAAGTAATGGTTCAGAACCACGTCTAGAATAAATGTACAAAAATTTAGCTGGTTATGACGCATTTGGTATCTTTGGCTAATTTTAATCTAATAATCCTGGGCTATTTGGTACCTACGTAACATTTCGTGGTTTATTAAAATAGTTTGAAAATCGATATTCGAAACTAGTCGCAGACATACTTTTTTATAGGTTTTGAATCCTATATTGCGTGATTTGACACTTTTATAATAGTACAAATTTCGAAAGAAATTTAATTTATAGTTAGTAGCTTACCACCTGCATAATGCACTTCCAAAATTTTCTGCAGCAGATACAGCAAGCAAATAGCACGTATTTTGAGTAACATTATTTTATAAATTATTGTTAACAGTTGCCCATCAAAAATGCGAAGAAAAAGTTCAACAGTTTGTAAATATTAGCCTCGGAATATGCATTAATATGATTCGCATCTAAACTATTACAGAATTTGAATTCCTTTTTCTTTCTTGGACTTGCTCCATCTTAATTTGAAGATGTCAAGATCAAAACTGCGTAAAACAAAACAGAATATTGTACAAAGTAATTTATATTCTTCGATTTTATTGTCGTGCATTGTTCATAAGAAGTTTAAATAAAATATGAAACCCTTGTGCAATAAATTATACTTTTGAATAACCGACCACCTGCAAGTTGGCCATTTTTATTCCCTTCCGTTATTTTCATTTCCCCAAGTTTTTCCATAGCAACTGTTGAAAACAATAGATATTCACATAAACAATTTATTTAGCAATCGTCTGTTAGGAGCGTATAAAACATATTTGTTTGTATCCAGAAAAAAACCATAAAATAGTCATTATCTGCACAATTAAACTAAAGAAATTCATTATTAGGCGCAAGTGGCAGGTATGTTTCCACAATATTGTTTTTACAAGTTTTTAAATAATCTTCATTAACAGTTTTCTGCGTGGTGGGTTTTTTTACTGTTTAACAGAAAACCTTCAACGCTAGGAAGAATGGTTACTCGTTGAGAAAGTCACGCAAATAGCCTGCAGGTTAGTCACTAGTTGCTAAACGCTGTTTGTAATACTATTTGTGATTTGTATTATTACAGGAAATTGCATAAAAAATGTCTGAAATAAATTCAAAGGCTAATCTCGAATATGATTTCGATTTGGATATCGTCAAAGAAGAAATCAAACTTGAACCCTACCTGGACGATATAAAAAGTGAATTCGACGATGATATCCTTTATAATGCCGATCAAAAACGTAACTTCAATGAAACTAATACTAATATTAGCCAAAACTATGGACCGAATACGAGGGACAGAACGGAAATTATAGACAGTAATGCAGATGGACTGATTAAAATAGAAGTTGAAATAACTGATACAGTAAATCCTTTTGAAGATGATTTGGATATCATCAAAGAAGAAATGAAACTTGAACCCTACTTGGACGATATAAAAAGTGAATTCGACGATGATACCCTTTATAATGCCGAACAAAAGCATAACCTCAATGAAACTGACCCTAATATTAGCCAAAACCCTGGACGAAATACGAGGGAGGAAACTACAATAATTATAGAGAGTACTGCACATGAAGTGGACAAAATAAGTGTTGAAGCAACTGATACATTTAATCCTTTTGACGAGGATGACCAAAATAAAAATAAAGGGAAATGTTTTACATGTGACGTCTGTCAATTTAAAGCGACTCGTAGATCCATACTTCAAACTCATAAAAATATGCACTTAATAGAAAAGCCATTTATCTGTAATGTATGTCAATATAGGACTACTTTTAAACACTATTTTAAACAGCATTTGTGTATCCATACTGGAGAAAAACCATTTTCTTGTAACTTATGTGAATACAAGAGTATAACTAAAAGCCAACTGAGAAGACATTCGAGTATTCATACTGGAGAAAAACCATTTGCTTGTAATATATGTGAACACAAGAGTGTAACTAAAAGCAATCTGAAAAGGCATATGAGTCTTCATTCTGGAATAAAACCATTTGCTTGTAATATATGTGAATACAAGAGTATAACTAAAAGCAATCTAAAAAAACATATGAGTATTCATACTGGAGAAAAACCATTTGCTTGTAACTTATGTGAATACAAGTGTGTAACTAAATGCGATCTAAAAAGACATAGTATGGGTGTCCATACTGGAGAAAAACCATTTGCTTGTAATATATGTGAACACAAGAGTATCACTAAAAGCGATCTAAGAAGACATAGTATGAGTGTCCATACTGGAGAAAAACCATTTGCTTGTAACTTATGTGAATACAAGAGTATAACTAAAAGCCAACTGAGAAGACATTCGAGTATTCATACTGGAGAAAAACCATTTGCTTGTAATATATGTGAACACAAGAGTATAACTAAAAGCAATCTGAAAAGGCATATGAGTCTTCATTCTGGAATAAAACCATTTGCTTGTAATATATGTGAATACAAGAGTATAACTAAACGCGATCTAAGAAGACATAGTATGAGTGTCCATACTGGAGAAAAACCATTTGCTTGTAACTTATGAGAATACAAGAGTATAACTAAATGCGATCTAAAAAGACATAGTATGAGTGTCCATACTGGAGAAAAACCATTTGCTTGTAACTTATGTGAATACAAGAGTATAACTAAAAGCCAACTGAGAAGACATTCGAGTATTCATACTGGAGAAAAACCATTTGCTTGTAATATATGTGAACACAAGAGTATAACTAAAAGCAATCTGAAAAGACATATGAGTCTTCATTCTGGAATAAAACCATTTGCTTGTAATATATGTGAATACAAGAGTATAACTAAAAGCCAACTGAGAAGACATTCAAGTATTCATACTGGAGAAAAAATATTTGCTTGTAATACACTACTCCAAAAATAAAAGTAGTCATTTTTTTGTTGTTGCATATTTCTACCATTGTTGAATATTTTGAAATAATATTTTGTACATATTTAGAACAACTATTTATTTCAACCGTAATAACATTTTTACAAAAATAAAATTAACGTTAATGTACCATCGTGTTCAAAGAATACTGGTACAGTGTGTTACTGCAGACACTTCCAAAACTCAAAATTTGTTGTAGACACTTCTTTTGTGTGTAAATCGGATATGTCAAATAGAGGTTAAGTATTTGTCAAACTGACAAGTTTTTTAGATTTTTCATTCATAGAACTGTCACGTTGATGTTTCATGGTCATAGCCTGCTAACGCAATTGATTATGTGGCTTCAAACCAAATCTAAACAGCCAAAATTTCGCTGTACCAGTATTCTTTGAACACGATGGTAACTGCAAGGTGTTAAACACAATTATGTGGAAAATTAAAGCGATAATACGTAAACACTGATCAAAAATTTTTACAAAACTGTCTCTTTTTGTCTTAAGTTATACAGTTAACACTTAGTATTGCCCCCTCGGGCCTGTATAACTGCAGTACAACGTCGAGATATACTGCGAATAAGTCTTCGAAGGGCCTCTTGTGGAATATACTCTCACTCTTTAATTAGAGGGTGTTGTAACTCTTGCAGTGTAACAGGAGGATTTGGACGGCATTGAATGTGTCTTTCTAGATAGTCCCATACATGTTCTATCGGGTTCAGATCGGGACTACATGCTGGCCAATCCAAAGTGGGAATATTTTGCTCTCGAAGGTAATCAGTATTAACAGTGTGGGCAGCGTGAGATCCAGCAGTATCATGCATTAATATGAAATTTTGACCCTCGTTTTGTGCTCTGGGTACCACATGATGCTCTAAAATTTCGTTAATGTATCTTCGTGCCGTAACAGCGCCGTTGTGAATAACTACCAGATTAGTGCGACTATTTATCGATATACCGGCCCAAACCATTACCGAACCACCTCCAAAACTAACAGTTTGGTCACTTATTCTGCGACCTCTAGTACGTTGCAGGTCTTCTTGGAGATCCCGAGCAGTGAATGTACGATTACAAACTGCATGTAAACGACGAAAACGATCATCTACAGCAGTTGGTTTTCTTTGTCGGCCTGTTCCGGGACGTCGAGTAACCTAATTTGTCTCCCTGTACCGTTTCCATAACTTCCAAATGGTTCCTTGTACAATTCCAAGTTCCTGAGCTACATAGCGCTGAGAATAGCCTTCTTGTAACAAAGTAACACCTCTGCTAACTTCTACTGGTGTTAAATGACTTCCAAGACGCCGAGGAACTTGATGATGATTTCCAGCCATATTAAAAATGACAGAAGCAATAGATTTATGTACAGCAAGGTGTAGAAGTAATGACTACTGCGCCTTGCAAATATGCAGCCCATCTATCACCAGTCCGGCTACAATATGTTTGAAACTGCTGAGTGAAAGCCGGACTGGTGATAGATGGGCTGCATATTTGCAAGGCGCAGTAGTCATTACTTCTACACCTTGCTGTACATAATAAACTCCCTGATTATTTTAGTTTTTCGCATGTTCACGTTTTACAGCTTGTAACTTGATCAAACATAAACGAAGTTTGTAAAAATACAGGGATATTTTAGATAAGTAATAGCTTCATAGATGTACCAAGCCTTATTTAAAAATTTTGAACCTTCACCAAAATACGCCAATAAAAAAAAGTGACTACTTTTATTTTTTGAGTAGTTTATATGTGAACACAAGAGTATAACTAAAAGCGATCTAAAAATACATAATATAAGTGTTCATACTGGAGAAAAACCATTTGCTTGTAACTTATGTGAATACAAGAGTATAACTAAAAGCCATCTGAGAAGGCATTAGAGTATTCATACTGGAGAAAAACAGTTTGCTTGTAATTTATGCGAATACAAGAGTGTAACTAAACACAGTCTGAAATTGCATATGAAAATTCATATTGAAGATCTGTAATTTATGTGAATATGGAAGTGGAACTAAAAGGCAATCTGGAATCGGATATCAGTACTCATACCGATACAAATTTAAAGGAGTAGTTGGGGTTAGAAGTTACTTAGCCTTAAAAAAAGAGCATTTAAAATTAAGATAACGGTACTTTTGTTTGTTTTGTGCTGCACTGCAGCAACCATAAGTTACAGCCGTTCCTAAGATTTTGACGACGTCCTATAAGCACAGAGCAGGTTGCTCTCTGCTGTAAGGAATGTTTCGCCCATTCGACGGTTCTTTACTACGATAAATGTGGACAGCAGATAAAGAATTTGCACCCATGGAGACTAGTTTTTCTAAAAAAAGTTATAGGAAGTTTCTATATTTATTTTTTAACTTTAAAATTCCTTTTTAGGTAATAAAAGCACAGTTTACATACAGTCCCTTTCTGTTTGGTGTATCTAAAGTTGCATAACTACTTAAAAAACAAAAAGTTATAAGAAATAATTAAAGCGGGCGCGTTTAGCAAAACGTCAAAAACGAGTTGAGGTTAGAGGTCAAGAATTGCGTAAAATTCATGTTTGAGATTTTGCATATTTACATAGTTATTTGTGTTATTACTGCAAAAGATATGGCAAAAACAAAATTACGATTTTCTGTGTATTTAAATTGTAATCTCCTTGTCAAGTTTCCGTAAAGTTCGGATTTAAAGCCGATAAGTACTGTGGTACTCTGCTATTTGTCACCTGACACCCAGTAAACATAGATCGATGGTAGAAAGTGTTGCCTATTTTCATTAATTTTTTGTTATTCACTTCTCTTAACCGCTTAACCCTTGCATTTTTTAAATTTTTTTCTTACAGTTTTAAAGTTCAAATATTTGTCAATTGTTCTAAGGGCGCAAAATTATATTCTTAAGGCAATTGCGCTCGCCGAATTCCGAAGTTGTACTTTGTTAAGGATTTATTGCCGATAATATTTTTTGATTTTATCCGTTTTTTATCGAAATCTATCAAATTTTTTTAAAATTTTCGAGCGCGATTGTCTTACTAAGGCATTTCTTTAGTAATTTAAATTGCATAATCGCCTTCATATATTATACACTCGATAAAAAATTTAAAAAATAAATTACATTATTCGGTAAATCTTTCCACATCTAAAAGTTACTAAATACTCAACGATGTGATTTTATAGGGTGCAGACTGCAAATAAACTTGGTAGCTTCAAAATATAGTGTTTGTTTTCAATGGCATTTATTAGCCTAAGTTATGTATGTAATATACAGGGTGACTGGTACATAAACGTTTATCTTGCGTTGTGTTTAAAAAGTGAAAATCGATATGACAACATTGTAAATCGGCGTCGCGCATGACATTTTGACATTTAGTTGACTTTTAAAGTTAAATTATCGAAATTTCTCATGTTACAAATTAAATTATAAGTACACGATAAAGGCTCTCAAGCTTTTAACCAATTATTTTAAGAATACGTACATAAAGCATCAAACTTAAGATTGTATGTATATTTAATTAACATTCGAGAATACATATTTAATTAAAAACAAGTCTTTTCACATATTCCTTCATGCATTTTATATCCATTAAGTAGTTAATACTCGCATTTAAATGCATTTTTTATAGAATAAAATACATTCCTGAACCTTCTTCCAAGCTCCTTCCTATAGTAAGACACCTGAGTGGAGATTTAAGTGGAAAAAGGTGAAGACTGTACGAAGAATAAATGTTGAATTCAATACGAAAACCTAATACTTAGAAGTTGAAATTGAGCCAGAAATTTTTATTAATGAAAATCACCTGAAAATCTTCAAAATAAAGAAGTAAGCGGAGAAAAATGGACTCGGAGTATTCAAAAAATATTTAAAAAATAGTAGTTTAAGAGTAGATATAAGCACAGAATAAAGATTAATTAATAAAAGTAAGATTTAGTTTAGAGTTAGGAGATTTGTGCGTTGCTTTCTTTTGTATTTACAACGTTTATTAAAATTCATACTCGTATAGTTTACGTTGGTGTTCGCTTTTCAAATTTGTTTGTTGATTTATTGACTTTTTTTGTACAACATAAGTATGTGAGATGCTCCTCTAGTGCTCTATGAATCTTCATCGGATAAAACTTCTTCGCACGGCAGCTTCTGCTTATTTTCGCCTTCATTGGTAATCCAAGTCGGCAGTACCTTCGGCCTTTCCATCTGCATAATCTTCATCGTCGAATTTGAAATTTATGTTATCAGCACAGCCATCGCTGCAATTTAGGCTTCTGCAGTTTTCCACAAAGCTTGCATGCCATTTTATGAAACCCAAGGAACCCAACAAGTTCTCAAGATGTAAAAACCTTGCGACATCGTTTATGGCGTTTGGTTCTTGACTATATTGTATGTTGAATATTGGTTACTAATTGAAGAGTAATCTATTATATTATTTGTCGAATACGATAAACAGCTAAATAAATCATACACGCGCACTGCTCACTGTCAACGTTTTAAAATTTAATAATTTCAAACAATTAATGATTTATTTAAAATAATGTTGTACCTACTAAATCTGAGAACAATCCATTGCAAAACTTAATATAAACTGATGAGAACATGTAAGGAAAATGAATGATTTCGCGACCAGTTAAGGTGTTAAGGACTCCTCTAAAGTCTTCTACCAACTCACAAAATGTAGTTTGAGCTTCCCTTAGTTAAGCAGTATCGGCTACAAAATTCGTGGTTATTTTATACTTTTTAAGAGGCTCTGTCATGGCAAATAGCCCTTAGAGTAAAAAAAGGACCTTAAATTTCATGAATTTCACACATTTAGCAAATAACTCATAAAATCAGTTATGCTAAAAATTTAATTAAAAACCAAACAATGAAATAATTGCGTGCCGCGATAACAGATGCCGGCGCTATTTCTGTCGCATTCTAGCATCAAATAAACTCAATTACGTAGGTTCAGTGCTAAGTTCGTACATATACCGCAGGTAACCTGGATCTGTTCTAAAAAAATACATTGGTGTTACCCTATGTTGCGTCTTCGGTGAAACACACGGTATATCGCAAAAATAAAATTGTATTTAGGCAACCAGTTAAACATAATGTTTCGATTTTTACTTTCCCAATTTCTGCAATCTAAGTTGCCTTTACTTAGAATGACGTATACTATCACTTCCCTCAATATTGACCTTTCCTGCTGGGATATTATTTATCTAAAAAAAGAAAACTAACCGAATTTTTTTAAATTTCCTGGGTCCGTCTACCCTTGGTTCCGGAGACACTGCAGCCTACAAGGCTTATTGTGTTCACCCTGGTGATTACCCACTGCAGAGTCTACATGTGGGGACGCCATCCAATTTTTTGATCCTCTTCAGGTGGTCCTTGACAGTCGCGTGTCCTTTTAAGAGTCCCGTGAGGATTCTAAGCTGTGCCCTGCTTAGCATAAGCAGTTCTGTAGTTATTTTTCTGCAAGGTCCTTTAATAAATGCCTTGCTATGGGTTAACCCTGGTATATTGGTCAAGTTTGTTTTGTGTTGACTGTAGATCCATTCATCGATACTGCGTCGTACTGTATTATTTCTTGGAACTCCCAGTGCAGGTTCAGGACCGTAATAGGGCCCTGCTGATCCCTGCCTTGCGAGTTCATCAGCTGTTTCTTTGCCTTCGATCCCACAATGACCAGGAACCCAGTGTTCTGCACCGCCAGGTCATTGAGTTCTTCGTAGCATTCCGCAACCAGTCTGGGTGTGGCCTTAGAGCTTTAAAGTGCTTTTAAGGCAGCCTGACTGCCAGAAAGAATATAGATACGCCTGCCTGCGTAGGCTCTTCTATTATTTTCCCGCACACATTGAAGTATCGCGTATATTTCCGTTTGAAAAACGGAGACGTACCTGCCAAGTGGAAATCTGAGACTTTACTTTGGATTTACACCATAGATACATGCTCTAGCACCTGTCTCGGTTTTTGAGCCGTCTGTGTACCAGATTAAGCTTCCAGGAGGGAAGTCCTGTTCATGTACTCCCCACTCTGTTCGATCCCGGATGTTTACCTCAAAGAGTGTATCTGTGAGGTATTTTGACGTCATTTGGTCCGTTATCATGTTAAACATGGGACCCCAATGCTATCAATTAACCTCGTGTGTTCCGTCCTCGCCCGTAGATTGCTTTGTAAGTATTGCAACCTATGTAGTCCCAAACTAGCCTCCCCCTGATCACAACGTACAGAATGGAACAAGCCACGGTTCTATATTCTGTTGACTACGACAAGTCTTCAATAGACGTTGCCCTCCGAGGTGTGGACTGCGATGCCGCATTGCGCCACTTCTCCCCCATATTCCTGTACCAGGCAATAACCAGGAACTGGTTGGAGCGGGGTGTTAAAATCTTTGCCTTGGTGAGCTTCGAAGACTTGCTGGGGGAAACCTTAGAGGAGTCCCATACGGTCGGCACCAAAGCTCAACTCCTTACAGCACCGTTGGACCAGTGGTATGAAGAACACATCCGCAGACCTCTAGCTGCTATGATAAGGCGGCACGTGTATTACAGCAGACGAAGACACTTTGAAAATTTGTCTAAGTTATATATATTAGGTATTAAATAAAATAATGCAATTATATTTTCTGAGCTTTATTTATGCAGTGAAATCGTACTAACAAATAAGTGAGCACACTTAACATTAATAATACTAGGTATAAACAAAGTCACACTTAGAATCGTTGCTGAAATACAACATGTTCGATTGTCGCTACTCATCTTGCACTCGTTGACTTGCTTGCCTTTGCGCGATTGCCAGCTGGTTTCGATGCTATATGTAGGGTAGGTAAATTTAATTTTGAATCCTCCATCGACTGTTTTCTTGCGTATCGATAGTTAAACACGGGGATCCCATTTACATAGTCCAGGTCCATTATTTGCCAAGTATTATTGCGACCGTAAGTTATGTGCGCCGAAGTTGAGTTAGGAGGTTTCGCTACGTGTAAGGCACCATTAAAAACAGACGAAAGAACCACTAAAAATTTAAGAGCCGGCATGTTTCTTCACCTTCATACTAACAATTACTGATCTTCAACTGAAGGTGACCTTATATGAGCGTGGGGTGGTGGAGTGAGCTCTAGGGTGGGGGGTGTGAAATTTTTTCCAAGGTCAAGGCCACCCCGACTCTTACCCCCACCATTCACCTTCAACATAAGTTTATATATTCGGAGCTTCTAACAGAAGTTGTTAGTCTCTCCCGAGGTGCCAACATGTTTTTCTTCGTCCGTTTCGCAGAAACCAGTACTGAAGTTTCCAAGATATGTTTGTTGCCTCCGAACTTCAACATAGAGGAGTACAACGGCGTCATCGACAACTCCATGGTGAACAACCTGGTTGGGATATCGTCCCACGTGGAAGACGTCCTCAGAGAGTTTGGCGTCAAACAGGACGGCGTTGTCAACTTCAGGCCGGGACTCATAAAGAGTATGCTGGAGTCGTCCGATGGGAAGAAGAAGGCGTTGGTGTGCAACGAAATAGTGCAGGACATGTTTCGACTCTACCTCGAGCTGGGCCTGTCTGAACAGGAGACTGTCCTCGTCTTCTTCGATGAGGTGGACGGGAGCGTTAGTTAAGTTTAGTTTTAAGATTATAACCTTTGTACATATTTGGTTAAATGTATGATTTATTTAATTTTGTGTTTTAACTCGCTGAGAATTTCATGGAACGTACTTATCTAATTACAGTGTAAAAATTACATCTAATTATGGAAGGCCTTGCTGTGAGGTCAGCGGAGGATCTAAATATACCTTAACGCGTAAGTCCTTGGTTTAGCGGGGTGGGTGACCTTGAAGGGGTGCGAAGGGGGTGGCCTTTAGATCACTGGGGGTGGGGATGGCCTTGACCTAGTTATGGTGGGGGGGTTGAGATCGCTAGGGTGGGGGGAACCTTGAACCCTTGGGTGGGGTAGGGCTTGGCCTCAAGGCCAAGTGGTGGGAGGTGGTGGTTCCAGAACTGTCCAAAACACCCTACTTTCTTGATAAGTAAAAGCGTGTAAATTTCACAAATTCTACGCACCAAGCTGATCACGAGCGATTGAACACAGTTTTGCATTTACACGGGGACTTTTGCTCGTGCGATAAATGCCGGTATTAGGTGAAATCGACTCAACTGGATCTGAGATTTCGTGAGATTTATGGTAAAAAGAAAGCGCCTATAAAGTTATTATAAATTAACAGATGTGTTTTAATAAAATACAGCGCCATTATAAATGATTGTAGTCGAAGTAGGGCGTAAATCTAAATGTAAAATTTCTTGTTTCTGTCCCACAAAAATAATGATGCAAATTATATTGGATATTCTACAGACAAGTGTTAAATTGGTTGCATAACGAGTCAATATTTATGTAAAAAGGTTAAAATCATTTTTAAGCGAAATAAATATTTTCTTACCATAATTTTCACTTAAAAAATGAACGATACGAACCCGAGACATATCTACACTACACCCTGATTAATAAACTCATTGTTAGTGCATAGTTAATAATGTATTCATATTACTAAAAAACACACACAAAGATAATTCAAAACTTATTTAATAATTTATTTATGTTTATTTACAATAGATGTTGAAAGTGCTTCCCTTTGGAAGCGTTCCCAGTATTATCAAATCTGTCCACAACTCTCTGAATATGAGCCATTAAAGATTCATCTTCAATATCTACGCCTGGAAACGCAACGATATATGCATTTTTGCATGCTTGAACAGAATTTAAGAAAATTTAAATTTAATTTTTTACACAGCCTCATAAAGTTCTGGAAACCTGTGTAAAATTGAAATTGAAGCTGCAATGCACTTTCTGGATTAAACATTAAACATCCAATAACCCGTGCTTGCCATAAACCGTAAAAAATCAAAACCAGTTGACAGCTGTCAAAGACAGATAACTAACGCCACGAGCAAACTCCGTTTTTAATCAACGCATGCGACGGAAATGTCGGAAATAATTCATCTGTAGCGATTGTGGCGCTATTTGCGTTGGAACGAGAAACTTGACGCTGGATGTGCCCCCTTAATTACATTTGGATGGCTCAGAATAGAAGTGGATCAAGTCCTAGAAATCAAATTTGAGAAATTTAAGAGTTACAGTTTTTATCTTCTCATAAATTTCCAAATGAATATTAAAAATATATAAATACACCAATTGAAAGTTTAAATCTTATACTTTACAAAGACTATAAGTAGTGTCCGACCGAAACTAAGTTTTGAAGCCGTAATCGAAACCGAAACTGAATTTCGGCTTTCATCCGAGTTTCGGTCGAAACCGAAACCGAAAAAAATCTCTCTACTGACACTTATAATAAATTTAAAATTGTTTAAAACGAAAACAAAAATTTTAAACAAGAAGTGAATGACTACAAAAGCAAATGCATTATTATTGGGCGCATTCAGGGACGCTCAGCGGCTGATGCGCTTAGTTAGCAAAGTCCCTGAATAGATACGCTGTGAAAAAGCTCGCAGTAAGCCGCTGAGAAATTCGCTCAGCGTATAATTTGTTAGCTGACTTTGTCAGCGGTGTCAAAAAAAAGGAACGGAAAACACAAACTTAATAATTTGAATAAAAACATATTAATTAGGGTGAGCTGGTACACATAGTCCATAATTTGAAGATAATTAGCCATAATTTCTTTAATTTTTGATTTATTACATAATAGTGAAAGTAACACCTAACCTTACAAAACAAATAAACTGTCAAAACGGCTTACTATCAGACGTTTCATTCAGGGAAATACCGTTTGCTGACATTTAGCATAAGCTGACTAAATTGCCGCTTAGCTAAGCAGCTGAGCGTCCCTGAATGCGCCCAAATGATTAATTTTATAGTTAGCCGGTCGAGTATTCCCAAGGACGACCCGAGACGTAACGACCGAACTTCGTTACATCTCGCTCGGGTCAGGCGCCTTTAAACAAAGATAGTTTCGGTTGGGCTGAAGATTCGGCTGCTTTTTGGCCGAAACCGAAACTCAAGCCGAAACTCGTATTTTAGGCTGAAACTGGCCGAAACCGAAACCGAAACCGAAACTTTGGTCGGTCTCTAACTATAAGTTAGAACTTAGAAAATAAATCATAATAATATTTAAAGTTTAATAAACAAATTGTCGAAAAAAAACTTCTGTTATGTATAGATAACGCATATTACACATGAGTAATGTGGGTTGCTCAGCGTAAGATTTCAAGGGGCTAGCGACCACAGCAAATCAAAGAAAAAATTTTAGTTTTTTTTCTGTTACTTAAGTATAAATGAAGATAATTAAAGAACAAAAATTACTTTCTAATACTTTATATAAAATTACTATGAAGCTATATTCAGAGATTGAATATTTTTATGGAGATTATGGAGAATATTAAATGTAAAAAGGTTCATTTGTAATATCTTCAGAAAAATAATAGGAAAACTTGTTTCAAATGTAAATAATTTTGTTACTTTATTAGCATTGTTCTGTAGATCAACCATTTCCCATTGTTCTAGAATTTAGGCTTTGTAGGCAAGCGTAATGTCTTCATTTCGAAACGCCCTATTTGTCTGGAACGTATTGGGAGTAGTTTATTGTTTATCTCAGTTTTGATTACAATGGTAATTTACTTTACAGTAGGTGAATGCTGATTTGAAGGTTTATTTTACTGTCACCTTTCTGTGGGCAACAAATTTTAGAAACTATTCGCGTTTTCTAACAACTCAACACAAATCTAATGCCGATAAAAGACGCTTTTCTAATGTTATTATTGAAAAACCGAAAGTGAAAAGAAATGTCCATTAAAAGAAAAATTACATTTAAACTGCAGTTATTGTAACAATGCGTTAAGGATATCTCGGTAACAAAAGATAAATAAGTTAGACGTAACCCAAGCAAACTGAAAATTCAAAATTTAATGTTGCTTTAATAGAACAATTGCGTTAGCATGATTAAAAGTGTAGTAAATTCGATAGAAAGTAACAAAGTAATTTAATTATCTAACAATCATTACAGTTAAAGCTGTGATTTATTAAAATTTAATGCATTTACATTGATTTTTTATTCATAATGATAAAATCAAAGAACTCCTAACTCAACGTAATTTTTTAAACTGATAAAGTGCAGGAACGATTTTGAATATGCATCGATGCCATTTGTAAAATATTCATTGAGTTTTAGCACAAATTTCCTAGAAAATCTAAGTGGAAAGTGTACTGCATGCATAATAAAGTTTCTCGAAGTAATTCACTTATCAAGAAAATGCACGTAATGTATGAAGACTCACGAGAAGTGTATTTAGCAAGCTTTTTAAAAATTTATGAATGTGCGTGATCGAGTTTTAATCGCGGTCAATTTAACTTTTAACAACCTGTGAAGGCAATTTAACACGCCATTTTATATATTGTTGAAATGCCGGTTACATAATGGATTTTGTATGTCATCTCATTAATCTGCACAGGTTTTAAATTGGCTTTTTTTTATTAAGCTCTAAAGTTAGCTTTTTCTTTTGCTGAGAAATTAAACATTTTTTACGGCACTTAAGAAAATTAAGAAAGAGTACAGCAAAAAATATCAGAAAGTAACGAAACAATTAAAAAAATCCTCGTTAAGCCAGTAATGAGACCGCCAAAGGAAGTGGATATCATCCAGAAATAACCACGAAACCCTTTTAATTTTAATTGAACCATTATATTAATAAAGCAACCTCAGTTAACAAAGAAAGGGCGGTTCACTAGCTTGGATCGTTTCACTTTGGTCACGGATTGGAAACTATTAATTTCTAATTTACGTTTAAGGGTTTCTGTTTTCCGGGATAAACTCACAGCTTTAATCAAAGTTGGATAATTTTGTATAGTAAACCTTATCGACCACGATAATTGTTATGTTGCGGAAACTTTTGGTCGAATTAAATAATTTTTTAGTTGGGTTAATTTAAATGAGAAAACTACTCCATCTGAAAATTAAACCAGCCGTTAACTTAAAATTTCCGTTTTAAAATAAATTAGAATTTAATAAAATGGTCATTCGATAGACAGACAGGCAAGCAGCCTTTAAGCTTGTGTGGAAATTTTCAGGGAGTGACAGATGAAGTTTAAAATATTAGTGTAATCATCTCAAACACTGCCGAGAGGTTTGAAAACACAGGAACGTAAAAATGGTAATGGACGGCCGTCCGTTTGACTGATGTATATAATACAGCGTCCAGATGATCAACCAAAAATATCAATATGCAGATTGTGTCAAGAAGTTGGATTATTCTGCAGTACTTGCCAAAGTATTGAAGAATGACCTGTACATACATTCCAATAAAAGGTACGTTTCTTAAGAATTATTACTAAGTGTGATTATCATAGAAGATTTGTATTTAATAAATAATGATGAATTGTTGACTTATTATCGGACGCCAAAAGTCCTGTAAAGCCACAAAAATTACTTAATGTAAATAAATACGTATTTCAACAACTAAGTTGACATCTTTAGTGTAAAACTTTCTTAACAAAGTTGATTGGAAAATATCCTCTGAGAGAGAAACAAACCTTCTCTAGCAATTTGGCGAAGAGGAGTTTTGCCTCGGCTAACTTTATGTTTGTAATTTGGTGAAGAAAGTATCTCAAGACACTTACTCCAACCAACATTATTAAGAAAGCTTAACACTGAGGATCGCAATTTAGTTGCCGAAATACGTATTTGTTAGGATTAATTAAATTTTGTGGTTTTATAGGGCTTATAATGTTCGATATTGTACCAAATCACAGACTCTGTTCCTAGGATTAATGCCGACTTATTAAATTAATTTCTGGAAATAAGCTACAAAGGGAAAGGAAAAATCGAAGGAGTGGATAAGATATTGAGAAGAATTTCAACAAAACGTTAAGTTGGTAGGAATAAAAGAACGGAAGAGGAAACAAAGCAATAGTTCGATGAAAAATGTGAAAACCATATAACTGAAAGGAAGAGCAAAAACAGGATCAAAGGCAAAGGCAAAGGCAAAGCGAAGTCTAATATGCATTAAATGCACTCACACGCGCAGTTGATATAACGTCATTTACTAAGGTTAATACACCAGCGAGGCACGTGTGTACGCACTTTACAGAATGTTCTAAGAATGCAAAAAAGCACGTACACGGTTCAAGGCGAATGCCATTGCACTTGAATACGATATTCCGCAGATGTACGAAATGCTGAAAGCAGCACTCTTGTAAGATGAGAAGCGGAGAAGCCTAGTCAACTGAGAAGTGGGGTTCGACTTTGAGGTATAAATACAGCAGCTCGATTTATTTCAAATAAGCGGTTAGTTGTACCATCATCGAAGCTGCTGCATCTCCGAGAAGTCGAGTCCCTTCGAGACGATGTCTCCAGTAATTTTCATGTAAGATAATTTAACCTTAAAGCATTAACTTGCAAATTGTTTGTGTAAGTTACTTTAATTCTTTTCATGAACCTTGTTGTTTAAATTAATAATTGGAATTTACCTCTTAACTTGTTTAAGTGTTTACTTGAAATTGTAACGTAGAATAACCTTTGTAAAACCTAAGCAAAGTCACAGAATACATGTTGCTAGTTGAATTCGACTTTTAATAAAATCTCTCGTAAAGCCAAGCAAACACTCACGTGACGTAGTTCGTCAAAAGACTACTTAAATTAAATTAACTTATTTTTGTTCACTGGTAACATATCTGTTCAAAAACCACTACTCCACAATATGTTTAGAAAATTCGGATCCCTAAAGAATCCTGGCCCGGGGGGAACACCACGTTACCATCCCCTTTCCGTAGGTCTGCATCAGTTAGCAAAGCTACTAATTTTGATTACAGGAAGAATATCCGAGAACTGACAAAAAGTGATCATTTAGCTAGTATACAAAAAAGCCGCAAATACTGTTATAATTATAAAAGAACTTGCCTAAAAAATGGGTTAGTACAGTGTGTCCTATCGCCGGAGTGGCTGAGTGGTTAAGGCATTCGACTACAGCGCGGACGATCTCGGGGTCAACCATGAGGCGGATCCCCGACAGGTGGTCTACCCAGTCACTGAAAAACAGCGGCGGAGTAGGGAAGGTAGGCAGTTGACGAAGGGGTGATACTTACCACATTACCTCGTACGCATAGCGTGCGTGGTAACTAAGTATGAAAGCGATTTAGGAGACCTTACCCTGCATGTTGCTGGCCATACTCCCTCACATAGTGTACATGTCGATACCTTGACGTTTACAGTGTGTTACATTTAAATCAAAGTCTGATATTTCATCAACTTGTTTATCACTAATAGTTCTACGAACACATTTAAGCTTAGAGTTTGTTTATACCAAATTCAAGTGAATAAGTCGCCATTAATCATACAAAACATGAAAAATGAATTAGTAAACTATAATAATATAACTCGCGGCGCTGGGATAATTATGTATTTGAATGAAGTCCTTCGTTCGCGTGGATAAGAACGTTTTTGGCAGTATAAAACATTCAGAGTTGGTGTTCAACCATAACAAAATTCCTATAATTAAAAGTAAATCGTTCGAGAACTTAGAAAAACCTTTAAAGATTTAGAATTGGATAACAATAAAATTGTCCAATTAGAATAAATCCCCAAAATCGAAAGAGAGTTTCTGTCGAACTACAAACCTTCGCATTTCCTTCGGGCATTTAATATATTGGAATTGAATGATAATGAAAGGGAAATTATACAACGAACCTTTGAGAGTGTTCCCAATCCCAAAGTCTCTCAGAATTCAAAAATTGGGAAAAAGCATGTTTTGGGATTTAAGGTTTTTAATTTCCTTAGATTTACAAAATAATTCGTAATTATGCATCAAATCTAACGTTTTGAAAGATATAACCAATTTATTTATATTTAGAAAATAAAAATGTTTTTAGTTTAATTTCCGCAGAAGTTTTTGAATATTCTTCTTTTAAAAACGAAAACAAGTGCGCTCGCTACTTACGACTCTTACGAGTAACATAAACGAGGAAACTAATTATCAGTTTGTATACAGGGTGTCTGCTAACATGTGTCTCAAAATTTGGAGTCTGGTTCTACCCTTCAAAACAAGTAAGAAACGCTTAATAAACTATGTCCGGAAACCAACGCCGCCCGAGATGTAGCACTTTTACTTAAAGAAAATAAATAGTATAATTAAGTACAATTTATGTGAGCCAAATAAAATAGGCTGTTTTTAATATTAAATAATAAGTCACTTTACAAAAGATGTTCGAAGTGTTCTCCATTGGCTGCTATGCAAGTATTAGCACGACGCATCATTGATTGTCAATGATACCTGCATTGTTTCGTATTGTTTGGCAAGCATTTTGGACTATTTCTCGCAATTCTTGAACATTATTTACAGGAGAGGCATAAACCCATTGTTTTAGATATCCCCATAAAACTAAATCCAAACGGTTGGCATCAGGAGAGCGGGCACATACTAGATTTAAGTGAATTGTAATAACTGAACTTATCTTTAAAAAAAGTGCTACATCTCGGGCGGCGTTGGTTTGCGGACATAGTTTATTAAGCGTTTCTTACATGTTTTGAAGGGTAGAATCAGACTCCAAATTTTGAGACACATGTTAGCAGACACCCTGTATATTATAATACACAGTAGAAAAACTAAAAACATTAGATTCTCAGAAAACCACAGCAACAACAGTCGTTTACGACCATTTGCTTTTAGCTTTTGTAATTTATATTCTTTTAAATGGTTTATTCAGTTGTATGCTGTAGTAAACCGGTGGCAAAACAACGTAAATATTGTGGCAATAAAACTGAATGGAGCTCTTCGGTACGTTAAACAGACGTGTTGAAGTTTAAGAACCAATTTAAGTGTTTATTTTTTCACTTCTTGAAATTTAAATGCGTTTGACGTAATTTCCCTTTGAAAATAAGCGATGGAAATCGTACAAAAGTATCATTTTCTCCCAATAATGTAGCGCCTCGTTACTTGAGGATCTTATTCCTCGTGCTTTCAAGAAAGTTTTTGTGAATTCTCGTTAATTTAGTTGAAAAGATATCGAAGCCTGCTGAGCTTTAGAACGATTTAATCCTTTAATACTTTAAGAGATCATCCCCATATTTCCGCTTAGAATCCCGATTTATTTAACGTGTGAAAAAGAAATGCAGGAATTGAAGGAATTATTCAGGTGAGAGGAAGTTTAAAGCTGTTTTCTAAATTAAACTAGGAATTTAGAGGAGAAAATTTTAACTTCTTTCAGAACGGATGAATTCAGGGCAAATTGTTTAAAAAACGTAACCTTCTCCGGGCTAAATTATTTGAGAGATAAATTTTGCTAACTTTCCAATTTATTTTAAATTTATTTTATCCAAAAAGAAACCTGAACTTTAATAACTTAACGATTTAGTTACGCGATATAATCTTTTCCAAGAAACTTTTTAAGCAAAATTCCACCGTAATTTTTTTTCCTTAAAGCAACAAAAAGACCCACATTTTGGAGAAAAGTGGAAGGTTGAATGTCAGTTTATTTAATCGAAATATCAGTTGGTAAAGCAGTACTGCCTTTTTCATGACGTTTATTATTTTTTATATACGAAATATTTCCTTAATATAGATTTTTCACTCAAAGAAAACGTTGGAAACATGGCGATTTTTGTAAACTGAAATATAGGTTAATCTTATTTTTCTTTTTTTTAACTTTCTTCTCAACCATTTGTGGATACTTTTACAGTTTGGCCTTTTCTTTAATTATTCAAAACAGCAAAGGAAAAAAAGTAAATTCTGTCCCCAATAAGTTGTTTTTATGCTTGAAACGTAATAAAAACAAAAAAGAAATCAGGAAAATAAGTCATCGTCCATATTTGAATTAAATTTCACAAAATATAAATAAGGTAACCCCAGCAACTCGTTGCAAGGCATAAATATTTATGAAGCGTTGAACTTAACAGAAAATCTTTATAAGCAATGATATATGATGACGTGCTGGCCGAATCAATTTTGTTGTTGTGGGGATTCAGAAGAGAAAAAAAGCGTAACGTAAACGGAAGCTCGGAATAAATTTACACCGAAATGTACTGGGAGTTACCTCACATATTGCATGCCAACATTGCATGAAAATTAAAAATCTGAATGGACGTAATAAATAAACCAGAGGGCTAAAGTACATTCGAACATTCTAATGTTTTATCAATAATTGGATTTTTTTTGTTGAAAACATGTGTTTTCGATTTTTGGACAATTTAGGCAGACTGGGGCCAAATTATTAGAAAATTGTATTTGTTGTGTAAAAGTTATTAATTTTGATTTTAATAGCAGTACTGAATTTGTTTGTGGTTTGTTGGTGAACTAGTATCCAAGAGGACGTAGGTTTGAATCGTAGTGGTGGGTGCATCTTAAAAAAATCTCGACTTGGGCAGCCAATTTTGTTACGTAGAACATACCTTAGGCACCAATCAACATCGTAAATGTAAAGCAAGAAGCTTTACCTAGTGGGTTAGAAGTCTTTCTTGTAATATAAGGACACGGTTAGAATCTTAATAGTGAAGATTTTTTAAGGAAATCTGGAGTGAGTGAGATATGAATCCTGTTAGGAAGGATATACCTTAACAGCCAACGCTGTAAGTTTAAAACGTTTATTTAAAACTTCGGTCCGTGACGTGAATTATTTATTAGCAAATTTAAACAGCGCCATAATTAACACGAAACAACAACTTAAACACTAAAAAACACAACACTAATATTAACCCAAAACACTAATTAATTTAGTTATACAGTTTATTTATATTCACGTATTCGTACCTAATTCGCGTACATTTATATTAACCGAGCACTTGGTCGCGACGACAGCTTTTGGTAGACTCTCGCTGGTAGACTGGTCGTTCTCAATAAAACGCGCCTTTCATAGTATATGTCAGCTGCGATTTTCCAGACTCCACATTCGAAGTATCGAAGCGATGACGTAATCTAACTCGAACAGTCTGGAAGTCTGTCTGCAGATGACGCATACGGGCGATATGATTCAGCTGACGCGTCTTGTTACAACAGAATTTTTTTTTTTAGAGTGACCTAAGGGATTATAAGTTTGCCTTGCAACCTAAAGGACATGGGTTAGAATCGACCGAAGCTGGATTTAAAAAAAATCTAGATCGACTGAAGTGTGAATCCTGTTAGGATAAATCTTAATAATCAGCTGTGTAAGTTTAACAGTAAAAAGATTCTCGTAAGTCTTATAATAGCGCAATCAAGAGGACACAGGTTTGAATCCCTGCCTTGACAGAATGTTTAAAAGGTTTGGAACGACTGATATGCGAATCCTATTAGGATAGACCTGAACAATCAACCTTGTAAGTTTACCAATAAAAAGATTCTCGTAAGTCTTATGGTAGCCTAGTTGATTATGAATTTACATCGAAACCAAGAGGGCACAGGTTAGAATCGTTGTCGCGGATAGATTTCCAAAAAGTCCAAGACGACTATTATAAACCTTAGGATAGACTTTAACAACCAGTCGTGTAAGATTAACAATAAAAAGATTGTTTAAAGTGTTATGGCGGCCTAGTTGATTGTAAATCTACCTCGAACCCAAGGAGACACAGGTTTGAATTACGGTCACAACAGAATGTTTAAAAAGTTTGAAGCGAGAGATACGAATCCTGTTAGGATAGATCGTGACAAACCGTGTAAGTTTAATAATAAAAAGATTATGTTTAAGTCTTATGGTGACCTAGTGGGTTATGAGCCTGCCTCGTAACCAAGAGGACACAAGTCAGAATCTTAACTGTGGATGGATTTTTAAAATCACCTGGAGTGACAAGAGATGCGAACCCTGTTAGGTAGGATAAACCTTAAACTAGCTAACGCCCTAAGCATAGATAAATTAATTTATCTATGCCCTAAGTTTAAAAATAGAAAAAAGTCTGACGGTGGTCTAGTTCTCTAGTTGATTAGCAATCTGCCTCGTAATTACGAGCATACGGGTTAGAATCGCAGTCGTGAACGAACTTAAAAATCTGCAACTGCCAAAATTCAAATCCTGTTTCGTAGGATAGACTTTAACAGTCGTGCTGTAAGTTTAGTAGAAATACAAAACAATTCGTTATTATTATGAGAGCATAGGGGTTTATTAGTCTGTCTGGCAACCAATAATGAATAAGTTAGAACCGTAGTCGTGTTTTAGAAAAATTTTGGCGACATAGATGCGAATCCAGTTATGATAGACCTTAACAAGCAGCCCTGTAAGTTTACAACAAAAATATTCTCTTAAATCCTATGGTGGCTTACTGTATTGTGAGTCTACTACGCAGTTGGTTTGAATCGCGGTCTTAGACAGATTTTCCAAAAATCTGGAGTGACTGAGATGTGAATAGGATAGATTTTAGGATAGACCATTAGCAACCAGCCATGTAAGTTTAACAAAAAGGTTGTCGTAGGTCTTATGGTGGCCTAGTGGATTATGAGTTTGCCTCGTAACTATGAGGTTAGAATCCTAGTCGTGGATGAAATTTTAAAATTACCTGGAGTGACAGAGATGCGATAAACCTTGAAACAGCCAACGCCCTAAGTTTAAAAATTAAATAAAAATTAAGCTTCATAGTGGCTTAGTGGATTATCAATCTGCCTCGCAATCACGAGGATATGGGTTAGAATCGCAGTCGTGAACGAAATTTGAAAGAAATCTGCGAGTCTTGTTACCTAAGATGTGTTTTAAGAGTAAACGCTGTAAGCTTAAAGACAGAAATAATTTATTAAGTCTTATGGTAGTCTAGAGTCTAGAGGATTATATGTAGGTCTACCTCGCAATCAAGAAGACACAGGTTTGAATCGCACTAGTATTTTAAGATGTAAATTTTGTTAGGACAAACCTTAACAATCAGGCTTGTAAGATTAACAATAAAAAGATTCTTTTAAGTTTAATGATGGCCTGGTGGATTGTGAATCTACCTCGCAACCAAGAGGGCACAAATTAGAATCTTCGTTGTGGATGGTTTTTTTAAAAACACCTGGGGTAACAGAGATTTTTATTATCAATCATGCACACAACCTTGGTGGTTTTATTCTAGCCCTCTAGTTCTGCCAATAAAACTGAGGATGCTAGCCAAGGGTGTACTACGGCTTCCTCCCATATTAGGCCAGAAATCCCCCAACATGGCACTTTTAATCGAGGCGAGCGTAGGGCAGTCGCATAGAATATGCTCTGCCGTCTCTTCTTACCAATTACAACCTCTACAGATCGGGCTGTTAGTTAGCCTTAATCGGTAGATAATAAGTTTCTTCAGTTTGCGGTGTTCCGAAAGTATACCTGCAAAAAGTCGTAGTCTCCTTCTTGGTAACGTCGATGAGGAGGCTGATATAGCCTGGCATTTACACAAGTTAACCCATCTATGTGGCGACGGTGGGTTTCTTGTTTTATTATTGTGTGGAGTAGAGTCGAAGATGGTGCCACTGCTGATTCAGGGCTCCAAAAGGGTTGCGTTGAACCACATTTGGCCAATTCATCAGCCTACTCATTTCCATATAATCCTGCGTATCCTTTAACCTGCTGTGGCATTGGAGTACTCATGACGTTAGTTTAAAACTATTTAGAGCCATCAGTGCTGCTTTACTACCTACCTATCCTGATGATTTTATTCTGAATTTTTCGTTTTAGAATTTCAATAATGACAATAACGGTAGTAAGTTGGTCTAGTGCTATATTTATGTGGAGGTTCTGGTCATGTAAAAAGATTCCTGCACCCGTCCTTTACACAATTTTAGATCCATCAGTGTAGCTGTAGATATGGATATATTATATTCGGAAGCATCATCGACGTTCATGTATGCTTCTTGAATGAATATCTGGGAATGAGGGAGCTAACAAATGCTCCCACAAGAGGTGTCCTTTTAACAGTCTCTTTAAGGATAAGATGATGTCGTCACCCAGTGCCCTTATCATTCCACAACCCTTTCTCCTGTAGTCTTAGGGCTTCTCCCAACTCCACATAGATATCCCGTGGAGGGAGGAGTCTCCATAGAAGCAGTTCTCATTGCACCGGTAGCACTTAAACATGCTAATATATGGTGGATAGGATAGATTTCAATAGTCAATACCAATTCCTAAGTCTACGAATAGAAAAAGTTGACTTAGCTGTTTCGTGGTGGGGATTACAGGTCTGCTTCGTAAGCAAGAGGACCTAAGTCAAAATCTCAGTCGTTGATGGACTTTTTTTAGAAATCCGAAGCGACCAAAATGCGAATCCTGTAAGAAGGATAAAATTAAACAGTCAGGGCCTTATGTTTAAAAATAGTAACTAATCTTTTTAAGCTTTACGATAGCTTAGTGGATTGTGGATTTGTCTCGCAATGAAAGGGACGCAGTTCCGAATTCCAGCTGTGTATGAATTTTTAAAGGCCCAGAGTATGTGAACTGTGACTCTTGTAGAGTAAATTAACGAAAGGTAGATAACCTTTTCATTTGGGGGCGTAAGTTAAAGAAAAAGTACTTAACCGAAATTACTTCAAACCTCAAGAAAATTGTTCAAAAAGTTTAGAAAGGTTCACATTAAGTTCAGGGAAAATTTTAAATCTGTACCACTCTTGAATCTGTTTTGTTTTAAGGCTAGCTGAGCGTTTACAATGAAGTTTTCTTCTACTTTCCTACTAATGTTTGTTCTAAACGTTCAATATATAGTTTTTTAAAAGTTCAAATTTTAATTTTATGCCTAAAAACTCAATAAACGTATCTGTTAAGGACCAATTCTGTACTTTACGAGAACGTAAAGGCTTTAATATTCGACATTATAAAATTCCCATTAATTCAAGAGTGCTGCTATTATTTGATTTCCACGAAAATCGTATTGGGGCTAAGTACAGATATTTTCTTGAAAACCGTATTAGGCTCGTTTTACAGCTCGTTAATTTTAAATAATCGACCCTTAAATGTATCTCAAAATTTTAAACGATTATTCTCTTACTTGTTTGCCTCCTTCTGTTTCTTTCTTTCATTAATAAACCAATATTATATAAGCACAATTTTATTTTTAATGAACTTCAGTGAATTTTTTTTAGAAATTGTTTGAATCATTCCTTTGAGAAAATACCTTTAATCTGAATTAAATAAATACGTCCAATTTGAATGGGTGTTTCGTCTATCCGTAATCGTAATGGTAATATGGCTTATGGAGGGTTTTGAAACACTGTCCTTACAGGCCCACCTCGAGCCGAAGGTCAGCGGCTCAAATCCCTGTGAAGGTGATATATATTTTTAATATACAGGATGTTCATAATCCATTCAAATACCTTAAATTTGAACGAATTTTCGATAAATCTGAAAATAGAAATAATGTGCTTCCATTGAGATTAGAACCACTGGCTTACCTTCTAACTCTTACACAATAACACATACTGAAACTTCATAGGATTGTTTATAAAAGTTTATATAACGAAAAAATGTGTTGAATTTCATGACTGGTCGAAGTTACATTTTTATTGTAAATAAAAGTTCCTCGTTTATTGTCCAAGTTTGTTTCGAAATATCAATTTTAACATCGTAACTTTCGCGACCGCCATTGTACTTTTAAGAAGGGATACTTCTGGAAAAAAATTGTTCACATGTCCTTGTTGTTGTAATGTAACCCCACCAGAAGCGAAATACTTAAAATAATTTCCATTAAATGGACCAATTTTTGTAAATTAACAGTTATGTTTCAGCTTCTTATAAGAAATCAAAATTTGTTAGATTTTTTATTTATAAAATATCTTGCGATCTACGAGCAAGTCCTTCCTCTCTGCTGTATGCGTAGGAAATTGCAGGAGATGTAAATTTTATATCCAATCGATCACCCGTTGAAATTTATTCTTAGCAGAACATCTACGTTTAACATCTTCAAATTTACCCGAATTTCATTTGTAGTCAAAATACGACACAATTTAATGAGATCCTGCGGTATCAGCTATCTGATTTTATTTTTTAAATTAAATTAGGATTAATCCAAGTTTCTTTTCACAAAGTTTACATTTGCGATAAAACTCCTACGTAGATTCCATCAATCTAAATTGCTTGACTTTTGAAATGTGAAGTCAAAACGTCTTGAAATATTTTGGCTTTTTGTGATTGTTTATTGGACAATCTTCTTGATATGAAGTCTATGAAAACCATTAACAAAAAAATTAATCAAAGGCAAGAATTTTGATATAGTGGAAAGAGCCCAAAAGAGAACATTTTTAAAATTAAAACTGAAAATCACGTTTTTGATTGGAAAAAAATAAAAATTGTAAAAAATTGGGGGAGCCACAAAATTAAAATTAATAAAAATAGTGCGGCTATCGTAGACAGGATAATAAATAACGTGATTTTACAAACCCGATGGATTATTTATTTTGATTTGTTCGTATGTACATCTGGTAGTGAAATGATAAATATTATCTATGTCACTGGTTCATCTACTGTTTAATTAATTACCTAACAGAATTTACGTTTACATATTGATACAACGGCCACATACACGTCCGCTCGGCAGGGGCTGTAAACTCCAGTAGTAATTTACGTTATGAAATAATTCCTGATTAGCGAAATTTAGAATTTTCCTAACCAACCCCTAAATAGAAAACCCAGTTTAGTAATAAATCAATGCTTAATAATAAATTATTGCTTAACAATAAATTCATGCTTAATTTTTTCTTGTAATAATAAAATAATAAACGAAAGATAATACAGTTGTTAATTCAAAAAACAAAATAATAAAAATCCTCGTAACCATAAAATACGAGATTATTGCGTGGAAGAATTTTATGCGGATGCAGGACCAATTAATGCAAAATTTCATTAAAATGTTGTGGTTTCAGGCAAGTCCATTAATTTATTGCGGCCTAATTAGAACTCACAAATTTGGAATGCAAGGTTAAAATTGCAGAGGGTTCTCAGAAATATCAACACAGATTTTTTTCAATATTCGAGTTGTATTCAATAAATGTTCCTGTTTATTTATCTGGAATTTAACAGGTGTTCCTCAAGACCTTGTAGCCATTTTTATTTACTCAAAAGGAAGCAACCTAAAAAATTGAGTGAAAGCGCTTGTTGTAAACATGTACGTGTTTACTTCCGCATGTGTTTAAGAATAACATAACATAAAAGAAAAGTAAGATAAATTACGTGACCATATCAGGGAATAATTGATAAATGGAAGTTAAGCGGAGGGTTGTTTACAAAGTTGATAAAGTAAGGTAATAAAACAGCAGGAAGTGTAATATCCACAACAATATGAAGCATTCAGTTTAATCAATTTCCAAACTTCTGCAAATAAGTTATGGGTAAAATATGAGGGTTTATTAATTTTATTGTGGAAACCAATATGCTGCTTAATTGATCTTTAAAAACTATGAAAAAAAAGGATGTTCGTAAATGCACCCTTGTAGTTATTTCCAACATCTCAGTACAGTACATACTGCTAACAGCGAACTGCAATTTATGCAACTGAATATATTCCATACAAAATAATTAATTCACATCCTGTAATTTTGCGATTTTCCGGTATAAGCTATTTGCTAGAATAAACACATAAATTAAATTTCTGAATATATTACGGAGCAAATTATTTGTACTATGTTGCATTCTTTTTTCTAAAGTATATGTACCTATATTATCATGATAAGCGTAAATGGAACTGCGCACCACAGAGACTATTCAGAGCTTTTCAAGTATGAACCAACGTACGGTTGCAAGTCGTAAATACAATTTTTATCGTTGAATTTTATTTAAATGCCGAATTTTTAAATTTGATATAAGTACATGTTATTCCAAATTTACTACTACTTATTAAGTTGCTGTGTAGCAAACTTAATATTTATGGTATAAATCTACAAAGTCTTGAAATAAATATGGCGTTTAAAGAAAGCACAATACAGACAGTTAAGAAACTTACGTTAAATGCGTAATTATTTACACTGCAAGCAGATAAGTGAGATATACTCTGTCCAGCATGGAAGATGCGAGACAACACCATGGTATTTACAAGATTTCTTCCATTGTTTCTAAAATTTTTGATAATTTTGGACATAATAATTTGACATTCTTTTATCAAAAACGCAAACATAAGTCTCTCCCATGTTTGATTTTCAAAGTATTGTTACTTCCCTAGGGAGGTAAATACACATTTATTTCATTTTTATATATCGTTGTTGGGTTTTACGCCACCAGTTGCTAAAATGGAAATATATTAATTAACTAACAATAACAATAACATGTAACGTTTCGTAGAAAACTCTATCTCCGTTTTCAAACAATTCAATAGTATATTATATACGATGCTATTACTACCGAGAATAATGTTTGCAACACTAGCGAGTGGAGCGAGCGAGTTTTGCAATTATCCAAGGTAATAGTAGGTATTATAGCGAGTCGTATACTAAACTTTGTCCACGACTACAAAATAACAACGCTACTAAAACCATGTGGTAGGACTATATGTTAAATGAAGTGGTAGGATTATAATCATAACCTATTTACAGTATTTACTTCATTATACACCATAAACAATGATGGTTACCATGACACCGTGAATAATGATTATTCACTGCTGGTAGTGAATTATGGATACCATTATCCTTGACCGAAAACATGAATAATTGACAGATTATTGAGTAGCCGTGGACAAAAATATTTAAAAAGGTTTACAAACGAGACAAGTTTTGCAAATTAATTTGATATTTACAAAATAAAGCTTGGTTGAAGTGTTTGTTAGAAATACTGCAAGAGTCGTCGGTGTAAGTCATTCCGTTATTGTAAGGTTGTGGCATAGGTGTCAAGAAACCGAAAGTTTATGTAGAAGGCTGAAAGCGTCAAACAACCCTTATCCAAAACCATTATCTTATTAATTGCGATTTACGAAGCCGCACTTCCACTGCAAATGATATTAGCAACGACCTCCAGAGAGCCACCGGAATTCAAATTTCTGAGCAGATCACAAGGAACAAATTGAGGGAATATCCTTTAATGCCTAGAAAGCTTGTCTGTGAACTCTATTTAACTCGGAAGCATAAAAGAAACCGGTTAACATTCGCTTTAGAGCACGTTAACTGAGACATGAATCAGTGTTCCTCTGTACTCTTGTATGTCGAATGAGATTTCGCTCGATGGTTGGATTAAGGTGCTGATTCGTATTGGGGAGCGTTATTTCCAAGCATTTAAAGGTATTGACCATTCATATTTCAGCAGGATAATGCAAAGGCTGTAAATAGCTGTCGCAACGAGGAACTTCCACGATGAGATGAGAACTTCAGTAGTTAACTGGCCTGCTCTCGCCCCTTACCTCAACCCCCTGGAAAGACATTAATTTTGATTCGATCCACGGAGAGCATATTAGATGTATAAATAACAACTTTTCCGTTTCTATTGTCATTAATTTTGTCTGTAATTTCTTTTTCATTGAAATGTTTATGCATTAATTCACTAATTTTTGTTGTTATTTGCTTAAAAAGTTTTAATAGTGGTTCGCTAATTTTAGTGTATTTAATGTACTAAACTTCAATTTAGACCATGAAGTTATTTTTTAAGTTGGTTGAGAAAGAACACTTTTAACCAAAGTATTAGAGATTACCTACACTTAAATGTAACTTACTTATACGAGGGCGGGATGATAAGTGGTTAGCCTAATAATAAGAAACTAGTTATATGTTTTTAAAATATATAGTGTGATCAAAAAGTCCTTGGATCACGGTTGTTGTGGAATTTGAGCAATCTCTGAATTTACATACTTTTATTATTTTTATGTCATTGACGTGTACTTGACATCTTTTAAAAGTGAGTAGATTGTAATTAAAAAGGCTTCAAAAAGAATATAAAATGTTTAGGAACCGTAAAATGTAACATCCACAGCAACCGTGATCCAAAGACTTTTTGATCATACGATATTTTTCAACATAGTCTCCCGACAGCGCATGCATTTTGTTCAACGATGTTCTAATGTTCTGATCCCATCACGAAATGTGTTTTCCTCGAGGTCTTGACTTCCTCGTTAGTTGGAAATCGCTGTCCTACCAAAAAATCTTCAAGCTTAGAGAATAAATGGAAATCAAAGAGAGCTAAATCCGCCGAATAAACTGGATGCGGAAGCAAATTGTAGTTTAGTTTCTTGATTTTAGCCATTACAGTAACACTAGTGTGGAGGTGTGCGTTATCTTGATGAAAAATAATTTTGTTTCGTGCCAAACCTGGCCTTTTTTTTGGACACTTTGGTGCTATCGTTCCAGAACGTTAGTATAATATTCACTATTTATAGTTTGCCTTTTTAGGAGATAGTCGCCTTGCCAGCTGATTTCACGGCTATTGATAGTTTTGGGGCTGAGAAACCGGGTTCTGTCCATTGTTTCGATTGGGGTTTCATCTCTGAGATGTAGTAAAGAACCCAGGTCTCGTCTGTAGTTACAAATCGGCTCAACCGTCCAAACACTCTTGGAAAACTTGCACTCGAAGACGTTCTTGATCAGGTGTAAGCAATCGTAGGACTCATCTTGCTGAAAGTATTTTCATACCCAGTTCTGAGAAGTTTGCGACATTAGCTATTTCGCCCAGTTGGAGCAGTTTGTCCTTTAACACCAAACCGTGCAGTTTGTTGACCATTTCTGGCGTTGTGGCACTTTTTGGGCTTGCAGACATCCAGATCGATGTTCGTTGGATTATGCTAGTATAGTACAGCCGCGTTTAAATCTAGCCACCCAATTTTTTACGCTGGCATATGATGGGACACTTTCACCCGACACATTTTTCATTCGTTCGAAAATTTCTGCACCTTTTAAACATTTAAATAAAAACAATTAACACCAAACTATTGGAAAGCTGGCGGTTCAATTTTCAGTATTGCGTACTAAAAATGATCGAAGTTTTAAACTATCAATAAATATTTTACCTACCAGCGCCTTCTATCTGAAGGCTAACCACTTATCATCCTGCCGTCGTATGTCTCTTGATTTTTATATGCAAATATAGAAGGGATAAGGGATACCTAGGGAAGGGATGCTTCTTGTGGACATTATGTATGTGGTGAAGTTTGAGGGAGGTGGAGAGAGGTTGGTTATACATCAGCTGACTCTGTAAAAATAAGCATCAATTCTGTACAATATCTTACCACTAGGTGGGGCGACGGCCAGTACTTTAGCACACTTAAACTGGCTTTGATATAGAGATTTGCCAAGAATTTAGAATTTCTCCAGTTATTTCATACAAAAAAAGAAATGTTTTAACTATTAATTGTTAGGGCATCAGTCAATCTAAACTATTCAATTTCCTAATTGTGCATTGTTGAGATTACTTAAATTTTAAGGAAATTGCTGTTTATTAAGTTAACTGTAAAATACTTATCAATTCGATTGTTAGAGTCTACTCCTATGGCAACTGTTGTTGTGTATAAACCCATATTTTTGAGGGTTCTGCATTAAAAAGAAGAAATAATAACAATACACAGGGAAAAGAAAATAAAGCATTTTCCCTATTACAATGACAGTCAATTCTTAAATATGTTGTTCCTTAAATATATATCTTTATGAAAGTGTCTTTTATAAGCTTTTACTTGACTACTACTGCTTTCAATATTTAATTCCAGTTGTAGGACGATTCTGCGCCTTTATTATTAATTATTTCTGATAATTAAGTGTAGGGCACTTATTTTCCTTTAATTTAAATATATTATCCATTTTAGGAATGTTTGTAAGCATAGTCGCACAGAAAAAGTAAATTCACGAATGAGCCAGTCAAAATAGTACAACGCTCCGTTTAAAACGGAGCATATTACAAATTGAGCTGCACATGCAGCTCTTTCCTAGCTTTAATTTTGTCTTTATTTTTGATTTCGGGCCCCATCGTGATGCAAAGATGTCTACCGAACAAGTAGATTTTCGAGCGCAGCACGATTACAACAAAATATTCATTCGGCTGATTGGCTCAACAATTTCCATAGGTTTAACATTAAAAACACGAAGATCGGCTGTGAATTATTCTATTTTATTAATAGACAATTTATTGATTTAATTATAATCTTGTTTTTGGTGGTTCTGCAGCTCTGCAGCTTTTAAACCATTTCAAATGTTTTTAAATAAGGTGTGGCCATGATTTCGTTTTGTTAAGCTGCAGGTCCGAAATTTAGGTACATATTTTGAAAACTGTCATACTTTACTGAGTTTCAAAGAAAATGTGTGGTTGTTATTGATAATGCCACGTAATTAACATAAACCATAATCTAAAGGTAGGATAGCAAACGACAATCGCATTTAAAAAACGCAATTTACAAAATATTCAGCTCCGTTTACAATGTTCAAACTGTCATTTTTATATGGTCAAGCCTTATTCAAAAACATTTATTATTATTATTATTATTACGTCTTAGTATTATGGTACCACGAGATCGTAAAAAAATGATTCTGAGCAGGCCTTGACTAGTACAACACGATTGGCAAGCCTGATTTCAAAATGCGGCAGTAGGTTAGAGGTTATCTAATTGATTCAAAACAGGAAATGTCAAATAAATTAAAACACAAAACAGTATTTATTTAGGTAACAAACCGAAAACTAAGATGAATACATGTTAGAATAGGTGTTAAAAATGTGATAAACTTAAATAATTCTGGAAACAAGATTGCAAAACTGACTTACATTTGAAATTTCACTGTCACATTATAATTCATAGGCATTCTAGAACCAGTGTCACCAATCGTGTTGTACTAGTCAAGGCCTGCTCAGAATCATTTTTTTACGATCTCATGGTATTATTATGCAATGTGGTTAAAGAACATCCTAAAATTCGTTATTAAACTGTTCTTATCAATACCACTGATTATTTTTGGTGATCACTCGCGCCAACATTTGTTTAATATAAATAATAAATAATAACATCCTGATTTCAGTGCAGATTACGTTATTGTAAGCGAACGGCAAGAAAGATATCGTTAAAAGGCATGAGTGTGATGCGTAGTATTAAGATTAAATCGTCCACAGAGGAAAACCCTTTGGAGGCCTAAGGGATTATCCGGAAGTGCGTATCATGGACAAATTTCAGTTGCCATAATTTTTTTATGCAATATGTAAACATCACTGTTTACTTAGTTATGCTTAGTAGTCTTCTCGCCTACTCATGACCGAAGCTACCCAAATATTTTCTTACAAACGCTCGACTTTAATTACGTGTTGATAATTTTTTATTAAAAATCAGATAAAAGCTAGTAATTTGTTTAAAAAACATTATTAGTTTATTTAAAAAAGTCCCTTGGTTGAAGTGGAAGTATAAGCTTGCAATTTTTAATTGTTATATACAGGGTGCCCGTTTTTCGACCTCAAGCATGGGGATCTCGGTTATTATAACAGATGCAAGATCGGTTAAATTAGGGCAAAGTTGCGCATTTTTATGGTGATCAATTATCTGAAAGAAAATTTGATCTGTCATTTTTAGTTTTTGAATTATTGGAGAAAAATGGAAAATTGTGATTTTTGTTTTAATTTTTTTAAACGAAAACCAATAAAACTAGACATTTTTAACTAAGACATTGTGAAGGCACTTTTTTACAAGGAATCTGAATCTGGCATCGTGTTTTCCAAGGCATCCTAGATGCAAGAGTTACAACACTTAATTTATTTTTTCTTATGGGCGCCATATTTGATTTTTGCATTTTCGAATAGAGCTCTTTTTTCTGATTACGACTATGTATCACATGATATGGTCAAGCTTTACATTTTGATTAAAATTTAAGAAAAATGTTTTTGCGAAGAATGCTTTGGAAACAACAACATCTACTTTTGTCTAACAAACAAATTTTTGACAATTCAATTAAATTTAGAGTTGCACGTTCACATTTCTTCCCAATTTACCTACAAAATTAAGTTTTAAATTAAGAACAGGATAAGGCAGAATTTTTGTATTTAAATTGGAACAAAATTAAAAATAATGCAACCGAATAGTGAAATTTAATTGAATTGTCAAAAATTTGTTTGTTAGACAAAAGTAGATGTTGTTGTTTCCAAAGCATTCTTCGCAAAAACATTTTTCTTAAATTCTAATCAAAATGTAAAGCTTGACCATATCATGTGATACATAGTCGTAATCAGAAAAAAGAGCTCTATTCGAAAATGCAAAAATCAAATATGGCGCCCATAAGAAAAAAAGAATTAAGTGTTGTAACTCTTGCATCTAGGATGCCTTGGAAAACACGATGCCAGATTCAGATTCCTTGTAAAAAAGTGCCTTCACAATGTCTTAGTTAAAAATGTCTAGTTTTATTGGTTTTCGTTTAAAAAAATTAAAACAAAAATCACAATTTTCCATTTTTCTCCAATAATTCAAAAACTAAAAATGACAGATCAAATTTTCTTTCAGATAATTGATCACAATAAAAATGCGCAACTTTGCCCTAATTTAACCGATCTCGCATCTGTTATAATAACCGAGATCCCCATGCTTGAGGTCGAAAAACGGGCACCCTGTATATATTAAATCGACACAAATTTAATTAAATACCCCGCATTTAACACCAATGTAATTATGGAGTATAGTTTGCAAAAAATGTTATCGAAGGAGGCTTAGATTATGGCATAATTTATTTTTCGATTTCATTTTTTGGTGGGTTTGTTTGTTTGCTTCCGAAGTGGGCGGAATCTAGATTTGTGGGTACCAGGTACCTCTGCATAAGTCGATTGCTATGGGCACTGGTGCTACCATGTGTTTATGTTGTGTGGTATGTACTTTTGGTGGCAATGACGTAAGCATCAGATTTGTAATTGTTGTTGTCGTTGTTGCTGTTGGCAAACCGCTTGCCGGGCACATGACGTTGTTTGAGCACGAGGCTTGTTATTGTTTATTGGAGCATGAGGCTCTAGGAATCGAAATAGCCGGCTACCTGCCTGGGACTTCGATGATTAGGCGTAGTCATCCATAAGTCCCTTGACCTCTCTAGTGTAGTGACGCCCGCATTTGTGTCCCGGGGTGGTCAGGTAGGTCCGCATCTGCAGTTTTCCTGTTCCATCGGCTTCCTTTGGGTGGATTCCGATTGTCGACTATGTTCTGCGGGTTCTGCCATTGTTGGATCGGGCGCGTAGCTTCTGGTTTCAGGTTCATAGGTAGTCGAAGGTGTACCCATCGTCGCGCTTTTCTACTAGATACAACGTGGGATTTCACAGGCGGATTCCCTCATCCCTGTAAGTAATACTATTCGAACCTATACTGCTAGATGTAGTAACGTGTGCCCGTTTTGCTTTCATGTATCGCTGTTATCTGTATTATATTGTAACGCGATGCGTCAGCACACGTGTAGGATAATGTGCGTCATCCACCGAAAAGCTTCCAGAACGGTCGACGGTTACTCATTCTCGCGCGACTACGGGAACGTTCTGGAATAAAGTTCTGGAAGGACGAAGCTGGAATATATAAGGCGCGACCAAACGAACACGGAGAGTCTAATCCAGCCTACGAAAACGATCGCGAATATGTGTGTCGGTAAACTTAATATAAATATACGTGAATAGTTATAAATAAACAAACTATACAACTAAATTAATTAGTGTTTTGTATTAGAATTAATATATGTGTTGCGTTTTAGTATTAAGTTGTTATTTCGTGTTTCTTCGTTGTTTAATAATTTTACTATTTGTTAATAAATTCATACCACGAACCGAAGTTTTAAATAAACGTTTTAAGACCGTTAGAATATAATTACCTGGGTGATGTGAGCATTAATGTGTGTACCAAGTTTTGGGTGTTTATGAGACCTGGTGGAGGGTACGCACTAATCCAATGTTGGTGGAATTAACGTTATTCCTTGGTTTGATTGAATGTGATTTTACAAAAATTAATATCCTGACATAATTAAATAAATAACCAAAATGTAAATCGTAACCGCCGCCCTCTCATCGTCAGACCCCCCCCCCCGCAGTTTGCGGCCCGCGTAGATTTTAAATCTGTTCTATCTTCAGCTTCTTATGTTTTAATTTTCAAAGAGAGTTCCACCTCATTTTGCTTAAAACTTAGCTTTATAGATTCTTTGTTTCTTTATTTTGTAAATAAATAACTGTAAACACTTGTTACGAATACATTTTCTTATATTTTAGTGACCCAACTGAGGGGAATAAATATTTTGGTCATATGACCATAGCAGCCGACGCCTTGAGTTAAAAAAATATATAAAAAACATGATCTGGGAGTCTACGTCGCAAAATAAATGTAATTCAAATACGAAATAAATAATACCTGAAATAAAAGATTTTGCGGCCGTATAAAATAAAATTTAAAAAAGCCTGAAATACTTCATCCGTTATTACACCCTTAAAACTCCTACAACATTATTTCCTGAAAGAGAATGAAAAATCCTGTAGTTAAAGTAAATATCGTCTATCCTAAACTAGAAACAGATATTTTGGGAACGCCTGAGGACTCGCTCACAAATGCGATTACGCCGTTCATATTTACTTTGCTTTTATCGTTTAATAGTTTCACTGTGAAGTTTGCGCTTTTAAAATAGAAAAGAAAAACATGGAATTACAGAACATCCGATGTTATCCTGCATTTTTGGAGGGAATGTTATTAACAGGGACAAAAGCGACGAAATTTTCAGTGATGATAAAACACGCAGCTTCGACGAGTTTTACATTTGTTTTTGTAACAAGGGAATGTGTACATCTAAATGTATGACAGACAACGTCACAAACAGAGGAATTAATGTGTTAACAATGGAAAATTAACATATAAATGAATTCTTTTGCATAATATTTTTGTTGACCGTATTAGATGAACACGAATTTTGTTTATGTTAAAGTGTTGTTTTCAAAATTTGTTTCATAATTTTTGATACAAGAATTTAATATATTTTGATGATTGGACCATAGAGAAACCCGAATTTTAAATTTTAACAACGCGGCAACCAAACAAAAAATAAATATATACGAGGATTTTGGTTGTAACTTTTTATTTAAACAAGATCTTTACAATATGATTTATCCTACATTACAGCATATTTCCCCTCTAACTCTACACACTTTTGCAAAAAAATTTTGACCTTCTCATCATCTTTAAATCGAATACCACCTAAAGCTTCCTTGAGTGGCCCAAACAAATGAAAGTCACAAGGAGACGAATCCGGACTGTAAGGAGGATGTGGAAGTGTTTCCCAGTGTCATTTATCTAAAGTTTCCCCAGTCAATTAGTCGGTGTGCGGGCGAGCATTATCGTGAAGGAGAACCACACTGCTAACCGATTGCTTCCGACTTTTCGTCCAAAATGCAGGCTTAACTCTTTCAGCAAGAAGTAAGAATTGTACATCTATCTTATAAAATCTGTAAACAAAATCCCTTCTGCGTCCCAAACCACAGTGGCCATTATCTTCTCAGTTGAAGGGACAACTTTTGCTTTTTTAGGTTTCGGAGAAGTTTTGTGTCTCGATTCCATGCTTAATTTTTGGATTCTGGGACAAAATGGTGTACCCAGGTTTCGTCACAGGATAATATTGAGTTTAAGAAAGCTTCTTCTTCTCGCTCGTATCGATGGAGTGCGGCTGACATTTCAATTCGTCTTTGTTTCTGTTCAACAGATTTGTTGAAATTTCAAATATCCATGGATTATTTCTTCAGCACTACTCATAGTACTTATCTGAAGTCTGTTTGATAAATCACGGATGGAAATTCGTCGATCACTTCGGATCAGTCTATCAATTTCCTAAATGTTCGATCGCATAGCATGGGATACATTTTCCACCTGAGTTCGGCCTTCTCTGAATTTCTGGCACCACTGAAACACTCGAGTCTTTGACAGAGTGTCTACTCCGAATGTGTTTTGACACATAAAAATGCATTTACCTCCCATGCTATGTAAATAACTATTTTAAGCTAAACTTAAACGCCGCAGTTTTCAATATCAGTTTAAGGTATTTTTATATTTTTCTAAAATGTTTTCTTTCTTCTTTTGTTCTTGCTCTTATAAGTGAAAACAATTATTATTAACTAACTGACCTACTCTACCAAATAAATTTAATATTAGCATATAGAGGAAGAAATCAAATAATCCAAAGTAGTTTACATGTAATTTTTTATTTTAATGGAAAATTTCTAGTGGCACATATATAAACATCGATAAAATAATTGAAGGGGTGATTTGGACAACATAATAACTTCCAATAAATTAGCATCAAAAATAGAAGAAGACGCCATAAATTCGTGTCTAAACGTGTGATTATTTTGTGGGGACGAATTAAATGGTAAATCTATCAATGTCAAAACAAGTAAACGTTGACAAGTAGAGAAGCACATTTAAATGCTTTTCTTTTTTAATAAATATTGTAGCAAACTTACGATACGATTTTATGCGGGTTTACTAAATTAAAATCTTAAATTAAAAAAGAACACTTGAAAGTCTTTAACGGACGTATCTATGACTGGTTCTTTACAAGTATCTCAAGGGAAACAAACTTTTCTTGACTTTTCGTAACTGTTTCTTTGTTCTTCCAAGTACACAGTTTAACAAAGTGCCAGAGTTCCGTTTGTGAAAGAAAAAGAAACAAAAAAGTTTACTCACAAAAAGCAAAAATGTTTTCACTTCGTTCAGTGTAACTTCAAATAAATATTCAGAACAGTTTATTTTAAAACCTTCATTTATTTCCGTTTATGACGTTGAATATGGAGAATTACATTTTTACGTTTACACGAGGAAGAGTCAAAAATTAATGTCAAACTGCCTATAGCTTTATTTTTGCAAGGAGAAAACGATGTGGACAGGCTGCAACATGTTGGATCTTGAATTATGTATAGAAAAAGGTGGTATCATCTTCGTAGGAATGAAAGTGAAATGGAAAATATACCATTGGCAAATGAAGTTGAAGAAAACGAAAATAAAAATGATGGCCAAATTGAGTGTTTTATAAAAAACAATATTTTAAGTGAAATTCTTAACAGAATTACTGACAGGGATCCTACAAATTTGTCCCTGACAAAGAAAGAAGCTGTTAGAAAAAGAAAAAGGTGTGAAAGATCTGTAGCACAAAGAAAACAAATCAAATTAGATCAATACATTAAAGATCATACAGTTAAAACTAATTGCGGTGAAAAATGCAAAAAAATGTTCTCAGCATATTACCAAAGAAAGACAAGAACACATAAACAAGCAGTACTGGTCGGTGACTCCAAATGATAGAAAAGCATTTATATTACATAATACTGTGAAAACATGCATCAAAAGGAGAACAATTGTTATCACAGCCGAAGGATCTAGGAGAAATCAGTCTATGCAGTTGTTTTTAAAGATCGAAAATGGACAAAAGTTTCAAGTTTGCAAGCAATTCTTTTTGGCTACAATAGGTTACCACGTAAAAAATGATCGCATCCTTAGGAATTTGTTGGATTTAGAAGCCTCTGCCATAGTACCTAAAGTTGATAAACGTGGAAAAAGGGCCAAAGAAAATAAATTTGACGAACAACTCTTAGAGAACCACGTAGAATCTTATAGGCTAACAATTTCTCACTATACACGGGAACATGCCCCGCTACGACGATATCTTCCCAGTGATGTAACTATTAAAAAAATGTACGAACACTTTAAGTTGAAGTACTCAGTAAATATTTCTTATGAGTTGTATAGAAAAGTCGTGGCTAAGAAAAACATTTCATTTGCTACGTTAGGGAATGAAGAGTGTGCAGTATGTGAGTCTTTTATAATACTTGCACAATCTACTGGCCACGCCAAAGGAAATTTGAACATAGATTGTTCAGAATGGCAGTCATGGAAAAATCATCGTGAAAAGTACAGAGCAGCACGAGAACATTACAAAAAAGACACTGAGAAAGAGGACGGGTTATATTTTTCAGCTGATATTCAAAAGGTAAATGCTCATGTTTCAATAACTTGAGGTGTATTTTAATCCTTTTTTAGGTAATAATGTTGCCGTGCTGCGACATGTTTAAAGAGATCCTATTTGTACCACGCATTATTGCGTTTAATGAATCCTTCGTTCCTCTTGGAACATCAGCTGGAAAGCCAAATGCATTTATTTGGCATGAGGGAATAGCTGGAAGAAGCAAAGATGATATCATATCAACGTTTTTTTAATTTTATACTAAACCTAAGGGATGAGGAATCTATAACAATATGGCTCGACAACTGTGCCGCACAAAATAAGAATTGGACACTATTTTCATTTTTCATTTACATCATTAACTCCGCCTGTGTAAATTTGCAAACATTAAACATAAAATATTTTCAGCCTTTCATCACCAAGTTGAATTAAGTTTAAAGCGAAAGAAGAAGGTTTATGACTTCAAAGATTTTAAAGAGTGCTTAGAAGTTGATAATTCAACTTCTATAATGTTACAGATTTCACATCCCAGTATAAGCTTAATAAGATACTTCCTAGACCTTATCTTCAAGATATGGTATCTGTTAAATTTGATAGAGGTTGTAGGTACCTACTTAAATTTTAAAACTTCGTTTAATGGTTCATTTAAACAATTGAATTTTGTTTTATCCAAATTTGAACATGAGCCTTTACCAACTCCAATTTGTAAAACAAGCGAAAGGGGCATTCCAAGAGCAAGAAAGATAAAATTATTACTTGCGTTAAAAGGAATAGTACCTAATAGCCGATTATTATTTTGGGAAAGCTTGACTGAAATTGACTGTGAAGTAAATAATGATTTAGATTAGTAAATAATAAATTGACCTCGTGTTCATTAATTATTGGTATACAATTTATTATTTATCACCATTCCCATTTCGAGCAAAATGGACATCAATCATTTTATTAGATTAGTAGTTAATTGGAAGTCAACGTTTATGTTAATGTATTTTCATTTGCTATTAATTATTATAATTTTCCAAATAAAGATATTTTTTGTACATACGACATTTTTCTTTAGTAATGTAACGAAGTGCCTTTTGCATTTATGGATTATGATGGTAGAGACTTATAGCAACTTCATTACGAGTGTTAAAGTTTTGCTTGTGCAAGAGGTTATATTAAAGTACACGGTTAACTAACATCAAATATATTGTTATAACTTTAAATATAAACATTATTTAAACTGTTCTACAAATATGGAATCCAAACACTTAACCGGATGAATGGTTCAATACAGCGTACAAAACTCTAGCATTACACTTTAATAATAAACACTAATCTTACGTGAACATCTTGAAAGTCCTACACATCTTGGTAACCATGTAAAGAATATTTAACCCAACCCTTGGCTGATGGCCAGGGTTGGTCCTGTAAGGGCCTCTCGTCTAGATCTTAATCAGACATCGTAGTGAGACTCAATTCAGAGATAGATTTTCTTATGGCATGGTTTCTATATTTATACTCTGAAGATGTGTTCTTTCTCTCTTACATTTAACATCTGCTTATGTTAGAACAAGGGTTCCATTAATTCTTACATTGTATGAATATAGGTCAGGTCAGGTAGTATAAACTAATGCAACTTTGTATTATAATGTTATACTTTCGCAATACAACCAGCTGCTTCGTATGACTCATATTCATACAAGTGCATCTTTAGTTTAGTAAACAGAATTAACGATCCTTACTTTGTAGTGATTGCGAAACCTTGTTATATCAAATACAATCAAACGCTAACTTATTAAATGCATTTCTGATGGTAATGCTTTACGTTATTATTTAAGTAATCTACTATCTTACAGTATAATAAAGCAACATACAAAGCAAAAATGACGTAAGTGCAGTTTTGTTGTGTTACATAAATAATATTACAAAAATGTGTATATAAAAAGGTCAATGATCAGTATGTATAACGCTACCTATATTTATTTAAAAAACTACCAAGAAACGACCAAAATATCGGAAAATTTAGGAAACCTTAATTTACTCAAAACTACAATTCTGCAGATACGAAGTTCTTACTTAGTAGGGCAGTACTGATAATAAGAAAATTTAAATATAATTTATTTCTAAATAAATTTGATTCTTGAACTGTGAAAGATGTTTATGTTTGTCAATTTGAAATAGAAGGAATGATCCTCAAAAGAGAAATACTTAAAAAAAAGTATGAGAAATATGAGTGGTTCTTCTAAATATGAAAGCGAATCTGACAACCCTCCAAAGTAATGGAAAATTGCTAAGGGTTGGAAAGGTAGAAATGAGATATCCCAAATACGTCGTTTGTCAGTTTTTCTACAAAATTCTTTAACAAATTTTGGCTTTTACTAAAGGTATTGTAATAAAAAAATTGCTACAATAATACCAAAATTAACAAAAATACGAAAACAGCAAAAAAGCCAAAAATTAAATCTGATGAAATGCGTGGTAAATAAGAGCGTTTTAGCTGAAGCGTTAACATTTCCACTGGGTGTTTTTATCAGCAAAACACAATTTCCGACTAACGTTTCTATTACAATGCTTTGGAAAATTTAACTGCGTAACGCAAAAGCATGTTGGCTCTACCACACCGTTAAATCTAATGAGACTCGTTTGTCAAACGTCTCTCGCCAAATTTAGTGTGGACTTTCATGAAATATTCCCACCGTAAAACTCGTAGTGTTCTTATATCTCAACATCAAGAAGTTCTCTGCACTTCCGGACGTACATTTTTAAACTGAGCTCCACGTTAAGTATAATCCACATTTTCGAATCAAGTTTAATTTCAATCGTATTCTTTACGATTTCTCTGTATTATCGAAATTAGGAATTTTGAATATTTAACTAAAATTCAAAACGGTTTATTAAATAACCTAAAGCTGAAAGAGCAGGTTTGAAACTTTAGAAAAAGTATGAGCCTTTCCCTTAAACACTTAGAATAAACAAGACTGGGGATAAGAAAACCCATACCGTGTCATCAAATGTAAATTTTATAGTCTGCTTTCTCACATTTCACCGCCATTAGCAATTTTCACGGCCTCGCTTCTCTCCTTTCAAATAAATCTTGTTCGGAGTTGCAGGGATCCTTTCGGTTTGTGAGAATTGCAGACCATCTAAAAACTCAAACTAAATAGTTCTCTAAATTCGCGAACTTCTGGTAACTTAGGTTAAAGTTTAACACACAAAGAGTAGTTTCGGCCCAAGGAAGACGACTTGGGAAATCGTTTTAAAGTGCTTTCAACAGCAAGAGCTTTTTATTTGCATGAAATTTAGAGTTAATTCTATTTTGGATTAAAACTGCAACGATAAGTGTTTAAACTATTTGTAAATTGTTGATTCAACGCTAACGTTATGGTTTCTGCATTCTGTTTAGAATTTCTACAGCCGCAGGAATAGAAATTTAAATTTATCTCACGTAAGAGAAAGGTTGGTCTTTTTGCTTTTAGACTGCAAGAAATGAATGTTAGCGCATTGTATGAATTTATTCTTCAACGTTACTTAGAATAATTTTCATAGAAAGCAATTTTTCTTATCAAATATCAACCAGCGATATTAAATTGGGTTAAATAGATGTCGATGTGAAAAATGTAAAAAGCAGTTTAAAAGATTCGAATGGCAGAAAAAAATCGTTAAAACGAGCCTTTAATTTTTTGTTTTAAAATATGAAGTGGAGAGGGTTAAAATAAGTAATTTCAATATTATTTTAGGAAAACGCTTCACTTAACCAGCAATTTATGTTTTCTTTTGAAAATTCACGGAACTTTTATAAAGAATTTATAACCTTTTTAGGGAAAAAGGGTTATTTAGTTGAATCATATTTTTTTTCTATCGCAACTGCTAAAGTGCCATTTTATCTATTAATTTGAGTAGATAAAGTAGCACTTTTACAGCAAGGGTAGATAAAGTACTACTTTAACAGCAAGGGTAGATAAAGTTGTAATTTTTTAAACGTCAATGTCAAATAAATGTCAAAAGAAATTTATTTTATAATTTTTTTCCTTCAAAACAAATGCTATAGAAAAAATAGAGTATTATACACGACGATAAAATTTAATTATCTTCTCGAGCGTAATTAGCGTCTCGACTGGCGTCTCGACGCTAAAATACGCCCTCGAAGATAAAATACAATTGTATCGTCTTGTATAATAAATAACTATTAAAATCTTTCGTAACATTTAACATTTTAAAATTTTCTTAAAATACAAAAGTTTAAAACGGTACTATACATTGTTGTGTTGTTTTAAAAATTGTAGTTGTAAGAATTTATTTTTTACAATCCTGCTTGACGGTAAAATCCTTTTTGTAAGATTTCTTTTCGTTTTTGGGTATTTAACAAAATTTTGCTGTGAAACATGGCAATTCTAAAATATTATGCCAAAAGAATTTGAGTTTTAAAGTTCAAATTTAAAAAAGTAGGTATATGGTTTGGTTTCGTATTACATCAAAATCAAAATTTAATTTTCTCAGTTTTACTTGGGTTTATAATTCCTACTTCTAAAGTGTACTAAGCTTGCTAAAAGAGTTTATGCCTTAAGGGTAATTTAAATGTCTTACAATAATTACAGTTTGTTTATTTTTTTTGGGGGTCTTCTGAAAGTTAATATAAAAAATCTAGTTTCTTCTTCATTGAGAATCAGAGTTTTGGTTTAAAATACTTAAATATTTCCATAATTTCAAAATGTCTTCGTGAAATGGAACAACAAAAGGCGGATTTTAATTTTTCTTGATACACAGACGATTTCAAAAATTCTTAATTATTTCAATTTTGAGTTAATATTTCAACTAAGAATGGAATGTTTTGTTTTTCTTTTTGTTGTAGATTGCAGCTTAAGAATAACATCAAATTTGATGAATTAGAAAACTTCCAAGCCCTAAATATCGTATTTGGAAGCTCGAATGGTTGTAAATCTAAGCTTCTGTGCGTCTGACAAAGTTTCTTTTTCGAAAGTTTATGCACACAGAAAGTTTAAAAAATTACAGGTTGCAAATTTTGAAATTGTTGTATGCTTCCTTTTTGAAATTTTTTTAAATTTAACTCTCTAAGAATTTCATCTTTTTAGATTTTGAAAATCCAATTTTTTATAAATTTCAAAAAGCATTTTAAAATTTTAAGTTTCACTTTTATGCAGAGGGAATCACGACTGATGACACCCCTTAAAACTGTTAATATGCAACCCAGCAGCTTACAAATGTTCAAAGAGCTATTGTATTCATCCAGTAATTCACAGTAGATTATGCAGTTTATTCCTACTGTCAGCGTTACATTCATGACAGAGCATAACAAAAAAATTAAATTTATTGAAAATCTTTGCTTAATTAATTCGTTGTTGTTTGTTATTTATTACTTTTGTAAAACGTAAAGGTATCGGTGCTCACGCTCCGCGATCGAGCATGGCCGGCAACATGGAGGGTTAAGACCTCCTAAGTCGCTTTTCATACCTCCGTTGTATCGCACGCTGTGCATATGGAGTGGTATGATAAGCAGCACGCCTTCGACAACCGCCTGCCTTTCCTATTTCACCACTATGTTTCGGTTCCTTGCCTGTATTATAGTCGAATGCCTTAACCATTCGGCCACTCTGGTGATTTAGTTTATTCTACCTTACATAAATTAAATATTTATTACATTTTATTAAACTGTATTATTAGTCGAGTCAATGAAGGTTTTTACTTCCAAACCCACTAAAACTGAACCTGGGCCATCTCAGTGGTCAGACGCACCCTGAACCAATTGAGCCACGACCGCGGCAATAAGCTTTAACAAATAAGAATATTTACACAACTGAAAACTGTAATACGGAGTAACTAAACTAAAATATAAATGATAATTATACTAATAGTAATAATAATAACGAAAGTAAACTAAACTAAAAGTCTGATTGTTCAGTGCTACTGGAATCAGCATTTGTATTTATAAGCAGAGGTTCCACCGCAATTTCAATATTGTTATCAAGTTCCCACATATTATTGTCAACGTTAATTACGTGTTGCACACTGTTTGACCATTTCTGAACAGTAATTTCATTAACACCCTCTATAAGAAGGTTTTTAACATCTGCAAGCTTAAAGGTAGTATTTTTGCTGCCACGTGACCTTTGACCTGAGACCAAATTAATTCGATTGGGTTCAGCTCACAGTGGTAAGGGGGAAGTCTAAGCACAATTTTATTTTCAGTTTTCGCCATTTCATTAATCACGTAAGAATTATAATTATTATGTTTGTGTTGTTTTACTATGTACTACAGTAGTTCACCTTTTAATATATTGTCTTCAAAAATAATACTTTTAGAAGACAACCATTGCTTAATTTCAGGCTTATTCCATGATGTAGTTGGAGTTTTTCTTGTCTTCGAGAGTGATACGGGCATTATCAAGCACTAAGTATAACTCAATTATCTTCAAGTAGCGGAAGTACATTTGCAAACCACTTCTCAAAATTTTCCGAGTTCATCTTTTCATGATAGTCTCAAGTTGTTTTCGATTTGAAAACCCAGAGACCATCGTTAACAAAACCCGTGTCACTACCAATGTGCGTGATACGCTTATATTCAGAAATTACGCGGTACACAGACGCTTCACTAACTCCTGGGCAGACTTTGCGAAACTAAAATTTCGGGATTGGATTGCAATTCTGTCTTGTAAGTATTTTAAATCATATGTTTTTCAGCGCTAGTTAGTGAAGTTCGTTTGCTTCTTTTCTTAGGAGGAGACAATTCTAGTGCCCCGGTTGGTTCAGATGCAGATTCTATTGAACTTGACATTGCTAACACAAAACTCAAGAATTATGAATTGATACACCTTTACATTATGACAGGAAAAAGGCAAACTAATGGTCATGTTGATTTATACTTTAGAAAAAATCATATTAAGAATCTACTTGCCTAGGAAATATGTGATGTGGGTTGCAGATTTTACTGACTCGACTCTGTAAATACAGTTTAGTGAGAGAAGAACTGAAAATCCAGCCCATCTTAGAATTATTTATAGAATGTACAATTAAGTTGGGGCATAAAACGAAAGATACGAGAGCAGTTGAACAAATATTGCAAGCAAGAATACGGGAAGAGTAAGACCAAACGAAAATGGAACGCTGTAATGGAACATCTTGGAATGAGCTGAAAAAGCTGTTAGCACAAAACATAGGACGGTGGTGAATACTGGTGTATAGTTAAATAATAAATTAAAAACACGAATTTGTTTTAATTTTAGAAAATCCGTATACAGAAAAATATTATCTTCATCCGACTTTTGGTTATATCTAATAACTCATTTTGTTAAAAAAAATTTGTTTCTACAAAATTCAAAAACAATCGCATTGTGTTTAAATGAAAGTTGTTCAACAATTTGTATGTCTAAAGGGCTGACATTGACCTTTCTGTTATTCTCACTATTATTATGTATTATATTAATCATGTAACACTACCATGAATAACAATTAATTTGTTGAACTGGTATAATGTCTAATAAAAAAAGCGATAATAACTATAACATTGCACTTCGAGCTATATTTTTTCTCTAAACTTTTAAACGACTTATCAATCGATTAATTCCATTTCGTTTAAATTCATTGATAGCCTTTTAAAACGCGTTCAGCAATAAATAATATCGTTTGGGCATCCTGTAATCAATAAAACCGAAATTCATTGGATGAAAAAGAGTTCGGTCTTTTATAAAGCGTTTAAAAATGGCCCTATATGTTTTGAATCACGATCGTTTCCGATAGCTATTCGCTAAAAACGAAGTAATTTATGAGTTTTCAAACAGCAAACGGACGCCAAAAGCATTGAGGAGTGAAACATACAAGAGAACCGCTGTCAGGCAATAAACCTAAATGCCATAAATTTTAGAAAATAAAAATGAATTGGAAGTAATCTCAAAAGTAATTAACAAAAAGGTTTGATTAATTGAAACAGGGTTTTTAGACAGATGAGATGTTTACGTTGCATTAAAAAAAACAATTGTTTGGTTTTATTTATACTAATTTTCCTTTGTGTTACTACAATTTTAAAGTCAAATTTTGCTGTAGTTTACTTTAAACATGTTGTAACGTGCGATTAATAAAACTTTATATATAGCAAAATATGTCATTGTGAATGCCCCATGTTGTTGAAGTTAAACGGTTAGAATGATATTTTGATGTTACGTATTCAAGCTTTCGTGGATGTTTGTTCATTTTTTTAAACTTCATATTGAAGTTCAAGAATTCAAGCAACTAAGTGGCCCATGACAAACAAATAGACAAAGAACTGAAGTCACTGAAGCTTAGAAAACTACAGGAAAGAGGCTACTTACACAAAACATACATGAAACCAAGATAGTTGATGCATATGGCGACTGAATGTTTTCGGTATGTCAGTGGCGTACCTTTTAGAATGAATGCGAGATACGTAAACCTTTGAATATAAAATATCCAAAGACGTAAACTGACAAAAAATGTAGTAAAAGTATGAATGAACAAAAATTAGAAACTGCGAGAAATAAAATATTATAATACTGACGGTTAAAACAGTTTTTTAAATATATATTTTGCAAAGTTCTAATCTATATAAAATATATACATATGTGACGCATATGCTAGTCACTCGTGACATTTCTTTGACATTGAAATTATAGCATCGAATTGTTCTTAAATATTATTCGTAATAAACGTAGTTGCATTAAATGAAGGTAAATACTATGGAAAGTTATTCTTAAATTTTTATTTTTTCTTGATTGAGAAAAAACACGAATAGCACAACTAGCCATATTATTTGACAGCTGTCAGCCCCAAAACTATGACTACAAATGAGACATACATAGATTCTCAAAATGGCGACTTCCGTCGCACTTTTTGTATAGCTACTAGGGCGATACACGCATTCCTGTAGTTTTATATTCTAAACACTGAAGTGATAACCTAACCACAAAATGACCACAATGACGTATGTTTTCGAAAATGTGCCTACCCAAGATGCACGACGAAATTCATTAATCGCACGGTACAAATAACAAAGTGAATTCTGATGTTTTAAAATCCAATGAGCTCGAAAGAAAATAGGGAAGTCGTAAATATTACCAGATTTTATGACCAATAAATTTAAATTATTTTTTTATAACTTCAGTAAAGCCAAATTTGATTTTTATACCCAGATTATCCAAATCTAAACTTTATGGATGCATTATCTTAAATTATACTTATAACACGTTTTTTATATTATAGGTTGTAACCATAAACTTATCAAAAAGATAATAAAAAGCCATAAATCGTTAGTACACTTTATTTTTACGGATCTCAAGTTGCAAAAAAAAATCAAAAAAATATTTAAATTGAATTTAACAGGTAAGCCACAGGCCTAACAAATGAATGAACAAATTTTACTACGAACCTGAATATGAAATTTAATTACATAACCAAAAAAAAATATATATGGCACAAAATTTAGCCATAAGGTAATTTATATTACTAAGCTACGTGATCAAAAATAACTCGTCAATAAGATCATGATAAAATTAAATGTTGAGCGCTTATCTCCCAAATAAAATCGTGAGGGAGGTGTTGATGGTGAAATGATTACAGATGTGCAATTCCAAATGTAGCATACAAGATGGAGCATTCAAAATGGAGCATTAACTGGAGCATTAAATATGGAACCTTCAAAATGGAGTCCTCCACGTGCTTCGAAAATCCAAAAATAGACATAAATTGGAAAAATGCAATCACAACAGCAACGGAAACCAACCAACCACTTCCAAACATCGGAATTGGATGTAAAATTAACCCATTGAAGGTGGCACAAAATTAGCAAATGTGCGAATACTAACAATTTAAATAATTAATAAACCGAAGAAAACATCCAAACATCGGATACTATAAATCCCATTCAAAAGAACATAATTACCAATGCAATTGGAAAACAGTACGTTAAATTAAACGTTGCCAAAATGGTTGTCACTCCAATGGCACACGCAATGGCTAAGCCTTCAAAGAAAATTGCAACACTCATATACAAGATGAGTAAAAAGTTAAAACATTTCTCAATTAAATGAAAATTGAATAAATAACGTTGAGGCATGAAATAACCAAAGAAATCTTTTAAAACAAAAAAATAAAGTCCAACAAGCACAACATAAATTCTTAACACTTAAACAACAATGGCATTTGACAAGAAAAAAATGATACAATTTGACTCTGAGCAGAAAAATTGTAACAAGGTTCAAATAAGATTACATAAGGTTTGGCCACACTTTAAAATATACAAGATGACGTCAATTTACAATATTTGGGCAAAGTTAACAACTGTAATCTAAGAAACAGTAAATTATCCTGGATCAGCTGTTTTGTAGTTTTTTGAAAATTTACTATTTCTGAAAGCAAAAAAAGTCAATTGGACTGAAATCATTTATTAAATTTCGCACTGTAGGTAGACTAATTAACGTTAATAATAAATTATTTTAATTTTAACGAAAATGTTTTCCAACAAATTAAGCTAAAAATTGATTATTCTGTAAATTGAATCATGGAAAATTTATCTTAAAGTTTAAATTAAGGTAGATCTATCTATTTTGGAGTACATTGACGTCTATAATAAATTTACCTAGTCTTCCACGGGTTCACTTTGAATTTACCTAAGGCATTCGAATTCTGACGTGTCTGTATTGGAAAATGGTACACAGACGTCTTCTGTTGGTTTAAAGATTAATGGTTGCTGTCTCCACAGAACATCTTGCTTGCATGTTACGTAAAACACCTATCCTATAAGTTGTAAACCTTTCGCTTAACACTTGAGCGGCAGGATTTACACTTGAAACCGCCAGCGATTTGCATAGATTTAAAAAAATATTAAAGAAATTTCAATATTCGAAATTGTTTATATTTGTTACTAATAAGAATAAAAGTACGAACAGCTTCATTTTACTTTGTTTTGGCAACTGAAAAAGGCTTTTAAAATGCAAAAAACTTTGATCGGAATGATTTGTAAATGATACGATGTGGATTCGTTCTAGTGGAGGTTATTATCAGATTTACAAACACTGAAGGTAAAATAAAAATTTGGTAAAAATTTCATATTTAGTTTAATACATTTTATTAATTGCAAGTAAAAGTGTTGGTAATTTATGTATTATAGAGTCAGTATCTTAGTATAAGTTTAAGCACAAACTCAACTTAAGCTCACTTAAATGACCGGTTAAAACCGTGTAACCTTCGGATGGCCACGTGGAAATGTAAAACACTAAAGACCAGGTGGGGTGACTAAGTCACCCCATACGTTTTTTACGTTTTTAGAGTACTTACATATAGTAAAACGTGAGGAATGTTTCAAAAATTATTTATTAGAACAAAAAACACCTTAATCTAAAAGTACATGCACAACACAATAGTAAATGAAAGTAAATATTGGCTGGAATACAAGAAAACGCTACAATGCTATATGAATGTATTTTTTTTAATATAGGGAATCAAACAAATGCAATTACTAAAAGAAACAACCATATAAGTACGCAGATCAGTTACTAAAAGTTATTTAATTTCCTTGTTCGTTATATGAGGTACATATTTTTGTTTTCGCATGGTTCACGTGGGGTTACTAACTCACCCCAATCCAAAATTATTTTTTTTCAACTAAGTTTCTTGATTTGGAAAATAATTAAGTTTACTATAATGAATAGGACGATGAAAAATTCAGCTAAAAAAATCACCAAACTGCAATTTCGAAAACTCAAGGAAATATGACAGAAAAACGAGCGCTGGGGTGACAAAGTCACCCCACCTGGCCATCCGAAGGTTGTCTAAGCTTTAACTCTGGTTAAATTATGGCTTAAGTCAAGGTGCACTCTATCTAACCCTTATTTTAAGTTAGCTTTTGCTTAAACCTATACTGTGATACTGATTCTACATTGTATTAAATATATCAAAGCTCCAGTAAGAAAATAGAATTAAGAAAAGCAAAGAATTTTGATGAAATTCCTCGCTTAATTTTCAATAATTTTCACAAATTATAATTAATTTTATTTAGTTAATAGCACAACACCAATCTCATCGTCGTAATTAAATAGAGTTTATTATAAGACTCAAAATAATGAATTACGTGACCTAAAGCTTTACTTCTTGATTAAAAGTGCAAACTGCATTGCTGTTATTATAAGCTGTTCATGCTTTAAGCTCCCAGCTGTTGCCAGTTGCCATCCTCATTAAATACTAAGACACAAGTCCGCAGCGTAAATGCGCATTCTTTATTTTTCACAGCACAGTTTCTTAAAGTTTCGTATTTTAAAACACTCTTTGAAATTTATTTTTCGATCGTAGAACAAGGTTAAAATAATATTGTGAATGATGCTATAAATGCCACATTTTAGCCTCGAGCAATATCCTCTTTCGTTATAAATCGTTTTCTTTTTCAACGATGTTTTCTTCGGTTTAGAAAAAATATTGTTCTTAAAACTTCACAAACCTACTTTTACACAATTAGTTCTGCCAACACAAATATTTTCACAGGCGACAACTTTAAATATTTTCTTCGCTGTTTTCAGCAAGGTATCCTGAAACCTGAAAGGCAAACGTAGACAAATTGATAGCAAGAAACCTTTGTATACAAATCATTAAAATGTCATTCTGTTGGTTTGCATGAGTTTCACGAGCATAAACTGTTCTTTGAGTGTTTCTTTGCTTCTTCTCAATTTTCATTTAAAACGTGTAAACTACTCGACTTTTATTATAATAAGAAGTTTGCTGATGTAAAAGCAATCCTTAGAAAAAATAAGTATATGAAGTGTACGAGTACGTAACCATCGAAAAAGACATTTAATTTTAAAAATATCGTCTGAAAGAACTGACAAATTTCGCCACACTTCATTTATCCTTTTAATGCACCCTGCTGAGATTATCGAACCGTACATTTTCTTCTCGCTTCGGTCAAAATAAACTGATGAACATTTACTTATTTATACGGCGTTCATTGCCAGTTAATGTAATTACAGAACTTTATATGCATGTGCGATGCTTTTGTATGGGAAAATTTCAAACCACTTTACGCGCACCACTTAAAGTAACCGATTTGCAAAAGATCAAAGGGCCCATGTTTATTCCTCATGTTTTCCATATGAGAATTTCATATAACAGTGTACTCAAATTGACGTTTTAAAGCAAATATGAAAATTTTTAGTAGTCTGAAGCTTTGTGCTGTTGGGATTACATTCTAGTTAATATTCAGTAATTTTGAGCAGGAAGGGCTGCGCTGGGGTTTTGTTTGACTTTTGTAAATCATCCTAAGGTAGAACAAAGTTATTAAATAAATAAATCAGAATTTTACTTCAAAATTCCTCGTCACGATGGCTCAGATTTTTAGTATTTTTTGTTTGACACTGACACTTTATTATAGTAAATTTATCTAAGAGCTTTGGTATCTTTTTCAAATTTAAGGTAGGGACTGACTGGCAGAAAATGAGAAGGAGGAGGAAAACAGAATTACTGTATGTCAGTATAAGGCCGTATTTTATACACAGACTAGATGTAACGGTCTCATTTTGACAGTGCCTTGAAAAACCAACTAACATCTCTGTGCTTTGGCTTTAATCATATTTATTTACTAGATGAAGATAAAGCTTGTACGTTAAGATTTTACGTGATATAAATGGTGTTTTTGAACTTTATATGAAAGTTTCTTTTTCGTATAGGATTTATAGTAGCGTTTCTGATTACCTTAATTCGTATAAATTTCCTTAGATTTTTAATTTCCAGTGCTTTGATATTTTAAGGATTTATTGAATTTTTTTGTTTTAAGCATAAAGATTAACCAGACAATTGTTTAAGGGGGAATATTATGTGAATAATGATCTAAATATTAAAATCAAAAAATCCGCTATAAAAAATGAGAAATTTCAAAAAGATAAAGAAGGAAGCCAAATAAAGCTTCTGAACTTCCGGATATTCTAAACTTTATTTTTGTAGCTGTAGTACGTAGGCAAAGCTTACAGGGGATAAATAAGTAGGTACTTCGTTCTTTTTTATTTGTTTTTTAGAAATTTTAAGCACTGAATGCTAAGTCTTTGTGGCCATCCTAATCAACAGATTTTAACTTATCCTTACTACCGTTGCGATTTGAACCTGTGTGAGCTAGTAGCGACGCAGATTAATATAAGTAACAAGCAAATAATGCAGAATTTTTATTCCTTATGAATTTCACAAAAGAAAATAAATCCATGCAATAGAATTCTGTTTAGTTTCAAGTATTTTTGAAGTTCATATCACGTCATGTTTAATCAAAACTCGTATGCCTCTGCTCTTTGTTTCTTGTTAGGTAGTTATAAACGTTACTTTTTAAAGTAGCTGTTTTATATACTCATAAGATATGTTTTAGGTAGTGATATTTAAGCAAAGCTTTAGAATTTAACTTAGGATTGGGTATGAGAAAATGATGAAAACTATAATTTTTAGAATAGTTCCATTTCCATTCCATTTTCTCTGCATTTTGTTTAAAGGAGTTGAGGGGTTTTCAAAAATAATAAAATAGTAAATAGATCTTAATAAGTTAATAACCTAATACATAATACCCCATCTTCTTATAGTCTGTTCGTTCGGTTTCGCAAAATAGCTGGAGGCATTTTACAACTTAGTGGTGGATTGGGAGGTTCAAATACAACCATCATAAATCATTTGTACTAGGCCTGACTCGAAAAATTTTAAAGTTATATATTCTTCTGTGTTGAGGTACAGCTGCAGAATTTTTCTTCTCCTCCTAATCTACCATTAAGTTGTAAAATGCCTCCAGCTATTTTGCGGACCCGAACTAATAGACTATAACAGTCGTATATTCTAACAAGAGATTATAGATAGGAGGTCTTGGTTCTCACTGTAAGACCTAACTCTCATTTATGGATCCACGTGCCATGCCCCGGTGCACTGTCTCGACTTACTGGCAAAACTAGATGAGGGGGCTACGTGAAGCTATCTCTAGATATAAAATGTATGTGGTTTACGTAGCTAATTATTCTTAGAAAGGGAGAATAATCTAAGGAGAGCAGCAGAAGGTTTCATGGAGAAATCAACGGTGTAACATGTTAATGGTCAAATACACCCCGACAAAATAACAAAATGAAAATGAATACATATTCACTCCGATGATCCCCAGTTAAGACTGGCCTAAAAGGGTGTAGGAGAGAGGGTGCGAAATCTCTGGGTTAGGAGAGACTGTCAAAGATAAAAAACTCAAATTGCGAAGACAGAATATTAGAATTGGAAGAAGAATTGTGTAAGATAAAATGGGACATACTATTTAATACTTCAAAGTGCATTATATTGTAACGGTTTTAAAACGATTATTTAAAACTTCGGTCCGTGGTGTGAATTATTTATTAACAAATTCAAATAATGCAGCAATTAACACGAAACAACAACTTAAACACTAAAACGCAATATTAATATTAATCCGAAACACTAACTAATTTATTTATGCAGTTTATTTAATTATATTCACGCACTTATATCACTCGCGCACATTTATATTAACCGAGCACTTGATCGCAATACGTTGGTAGTAGGCTCTTGGTAGACTAACTCGTTCGCCCAGGGGAATGCGCCTTTATACCCTGACCGTGGCCTTTCAGTGCTGTTGGAGCGCCCCAGAAATACACCTGCCACTTTCCTAACTATTAACAACAGATGCCGCCGTTTGTTACGATGTTTAGTTATGTAACGTAAAATTAGCTACTCTGTCAACCTGTCAACTGTCAACCTAAAAATTAAATTCTGCTGTCAAGCTAAAATTTCATTTCGTTGATGTTTGACTTTTTTTAATTTTTAATGATCATTTGCGTTTTAGTTGTTTTGATTTATTTTGGGCCCTATTTAATAATTTAATAATAATTTGACACCCTGTATTTCGGAAACTATCAACTTTTGGACTAAGGTAAATTGGGTTATGTCCTCATATTTTAGCCTCGGGAATTTGTGCTAGCGAAATTGTACAGACTTGCTTATTTGTTTAAAATTAGGTTTAGTTATTCTTTACAATTTTTACAAATACATAGTCTTTGAATTTCTTGAGTGCAGGAACCACACACAGCCTTTTTACATCGTATGCATCAATCTCTTGTTTTGTTCTTTGAACAATTTCCAATTTGACACTGTCGCCGTTTTTCACTTCTTTTAGGTGCAGACTTATCATGACACAAACACAAACTTTAGAATCTTATTAGTTAGCATTCTCAAATTTTGCATGTGTTCTTATCTCATATATCTAGAAAAAGTCCTAAAACTACATGGAAAAATATTAACAACATATAAAGCACCAAAGTTAGAAAACGGTCAAAATGACCGCACGGTGCTTCTAGTGTTAAATGTTAAAATGAGTGAAAAATACTTACATTTGTGAAGTTGATGTTGAAAATTAAACAAAGTTGTTTAATTAATCGTTATGATTTAATAATTTGCGTGTTAATAAAATCTATAATTGATTTTAATTTAAATAAAACTGAGATTTATTGCAACGAACAAAGTGAGATTAGAATTTAACTCACACAACAGAACCTGAAACAAATAAAACTAAATAAGTAAAAACCAAGTTAAAGTAATTAATGAAAATATCTATAAAGTGTTTAAAGAAGTGATAAAAGTTAAAGAAATAAAGACTTACCTGTTGAAGATTTCGTATGGAACAGCAAGTGAACACGAGGCGGATAAGCTGTTTTCAAGCTCAACTACGTTTTGGAGTCGTTTAATGCAATGTTGTCTGTATCTCACTTACACAAGAAAACCCCGGAAATCTTCGAAGAATATTTAAGCTAAGTGGTATTTCCGTTTTAAATTTCTTTTATTCATTTATAATTTTTTTTAAAAGTCAATATTTGTGAAAGTAAAGATTTAATATTATTTGTTTTGATGAAAATTTCAATTTTTATGATAAAAGCAACTTTTCAAAATTACTTTACGCTGTCAAGAACTCATAATTGTAAATTAATATTCATGTATTTTGGTTTAAATTTGTTTGTGGCGTTTATTTTACAGGGATTATTTCAGATATTGAGTTATCTTGGTATTTGATTTCATGTAAGTTTAGTCACACACACACACACATACACTTATCTACCATTACATTTAGAATTTAGTTTACAGAACATTTTCTTTTCATAATTTAAAGAATTTGATCAAATTTTTATTTGTGTGTTATCACTTGGATAACATTACATTACATATACATATTTTTACGAACAATAAATAATCCTGAGAAGCAATCGTGGTTTTACAGATCGAGAACAAATTTATATAAATAAATAAAAGAGAGTGACGTACACCAAAAAAGTCCCGAAGCCTTGCTTTGATTTTTTTAAGATTGGCCGACACACGTTGCTATATCAGTTTCGAAGAGCTAATAATGTTACACAAGAGTTTCACTTAGAAATGACGAAACCTCCCTCTTGACTTACACCGAAGTAAAATCAATATTTGAAATACAGAGATATTCAAAGAGAACCCCTAAAGTCGTAATGAAAAAGAAGAAAATCTTCTGTGAAGCTGGTATATACGCCTACTACCTAGTTTATTCAATTGAATCAATTCTGGGTTAAATTAAGAAACAAAAAATGAATAAACGAGTTTTCTTAGAGTTTTCGTTTTCATTTGAAAAGTCTTCGATATTTTATTATTGGAAGTGCGTTTGTATTCTATTTTCTTATTATAATATGTGATTTAAAATGAATAAAATACGTGAAGATGAAAACATTTTTTGAAGTTGAAGGTGTGCCTCGAATGCACCATTTATCATTTGATTTGATTTGCTGATGAAGTTATAATTCAAATGACAAGCAACAAATCACTAAATTAGTAAATGACATACGCATTAATTAACGCAGCATGGCAGAATACATGTTCATAAAGCAATTTATTCGAATTTTGATCACTCTTTACTAAAGCAGTATGGCCATATTCATAAACAGTATTTAAAGTTAGTAGGGGTTTAGTAGCTACTAAACCAATATAATTAATATATGTTGCTATAGCAATTAGTAACATCTAACTTTAAACGCTGTTTATGAATATGGCTCGTAGTGTTTAATATAAATATTCCATCAGGATATGCACTACAACTAAACACATGGATGAATATTTTTGTTGTAGTTTCTGGGCAATTCAAATGCAATATTGATTATTTTATAAACGAAGTTTCGAATTCTCTAACATTAAATTTACTTACAAAATCTACAAAACCAAGGATGTTTACCATTTGTGGTTTCTAAAATAATTAGTAATAATGGTAAGTTAGAAGCTGATTTTATAATTACAGATTCATTCAATTGGTAGAACAATGGCCGCAAGTTAGTGATTCGAATCCGTACAGAAATGGTATTTCTCTGAAAACAGAATTTTCATAATTCGTTAAAGTATATTAGAATTTGATAGTTCCAGGAAATATATCAACGTTAAAAAAGTAATTTTGGTAGATTTCAATCACAGATTTTCCAATAAAATACCAGATCTTAGGTTCTTAGTAAACAGACTGCTAATTTTTCCTGTCAACAAAACATAGTATGCCACTGAAGTTCAAGTTAAGCAAGGTATTTGGTTTACAATGATCTCTCTATTGTGGCGAAGTCGTTGGTTGGTTTATTGTTAGAAATTAATATAAATAAGTTACTTTAATAATTTAGGTAGAGTCTTTGATCAACGTCGCCATTTCAATATTGCTTGGCTTTTTACGAGAGGTTTTTGTCCAAAGTCAAATTCAACTAACATCATGTATTTCATATCTGTGCTTTAGTTTTACAAAATAATATAAATAAATAAGTCGTCCTGATTCAAAGTGAACTGATATAAATTACTCTAAGTTCTGATTCAAAGTAAAGTTATACAAATTTTTCTAAATTTCAATTACGTTTAAAACGCCTAAATCCGTGAAAAGAATTTAAATAATTCTCACAAATATTTTACAAGTCCTGAATTAAAGTTAAGTTTAACATAAAACAATCTTACATGTAATTACTGGAATCATAGCCTTGGAGGGTGTCAATTCTCTCGTACATACTGTTGCTTTGATGGATCGGACATAACCATGCCTCTAATGTATTTTCGCTTAGTATTTATACAGAAAATTGACTCCCTTCTCTCAATTGCCAGTATCTTATCTCTGCGCGTGCGAGGTGTCGGTTTTCACCGTTCATTTCACTTCCATGTACATGCATTTTAAAAGATGTAACCTCGACACGGCACGCGTGTGGCTTGCTAGTGAATGACCTGATCGAATTACGTCATATCAACCGCGCGTGCATTCAGATTTTATAGTTTTGGTATTCTTACATTCGCCTTTGCTACAATATAGACCAATTTGATCAAAAGGCAGAGGGCAAAGATGGAAATTCGAAATTTCTCAACTCTCCAAAGTTTTAAAAGTCAAGGATGTCGTCATCAAACTCTATTAAAATTCGTTTTCGTTCGATCATAAGAAGCCTTGAGGAAATTTATAACAATTTCAGCTTTAAGTGTTCAGGGCTTTGTTAGGTGTCAATTACGGAAACCCAAATACTAACTTACAAGCGTGGATAGATCACGAATTTACGAAATTAAGCATTTCCACATTCCCACTGTAATTATAAACAATTTTGGTGACAATACCTAATTTTGGCATCAGATTTAAAAAGCTCAAGGTTTACTTCATATTTAACAAGGTTGAATAGCGAGTGTAGCCGAACTGCCGAACATATTTATAAAACACGGCATAGTATTAGTTGAAGAAATACCTTCAGAAATAAAACTAAAAGGACGATAAACAATGCCTCATATGAGTTACGCCCTAACATGCAGCGCCATGGATAAAGATAGCAAAGTCAAAGAAGGAGTAGCAATTTTCATAAAAAGTGAAAAAAATTGCAGATTAAATAAAATATAGGTATAGGGTGATCATAACAGTAGGTTTTTGGGGTCAATAATAAATAAGAGAATTCTAAACATATATGTAAATGACAGTAATAACGTAGAAGATACACTTAACCGTATTTGCAACAGTAACATCTACAATCATAAACAACGATCAAAGCACGGTAGTTAAACATGAAACGAAAAATAAAGAAAAAACTCAAACCAAAATGGTAAATTAGACTGTTAAATAGGGTTAATGCAATAAGAAAATATATAGGAAGAACTGCGCAGTATGGTAAAGGTAACAGATCAAATTGCATCATGAAACATATCAAGAATATCACAAAGAAAAACGGTTATGATAATCAAACTGTAATAGAAATATTGAATTTACTTAAACAGAAACTCGCCCTTTATATTGCGAGGTTTAGAAGTTACAAAGAGCCAAGAATAGAAAGAATCACAACACAACCTTCAATAATAATGAAAAACTGTTGAATTAAAAACTAATATCAAAAGAAAAGATAACAGTGGTTCCTTAAGTAAAGAAGGTTTATCAAAATTTTGGGAAAGCTTTTGGTCAAAACCAATCTCACACATAAAGAAGGCACACCATGGATAAAGGAAGAAGAATAAATTTATAAAGACTTAGAAGAAAAACTAGACTCCATTATAACTGAATCACAAACAATAAACACGTGTAACTAGAAATGTTCAGACGTAGAGGGCATATTATAGAATTTCTGGTACAAACAATTTACACTCATATACAAATACTTAATTGTACAAGTAAATAAAATAATACAAAACTCTGATTTGGTTCCTTATTTCCTTATAGAACACATAACGCATGTTAAACCTAAAAGCGAAGATACACAAAATCCAGCAAATTATAGGTCAATTATCTGTTTGCCCTTTACAAAATTATAACAGCTACAATATGTAAAAAAAATATAGACAAGTACCTTGTCGAACAGAATGTGTTAACCAAGAAACGAAAATGAAAAAATAACTGAATAGTTATAATGAAATAAGCTACGAAAGAAGAACGCTACAAGAAGCTGATCTCAGGAATGGTGTAGACAGAACTTCCCCTCCTTTATCTCATTCAACAAATGGCCTCCCAATTTACCTGATCTAAATCCCGTGGATTATTCCATTTGGGCAGTCCTGGAAATGAAGGTTTGCTCATAGCCACTTATAATTATCCGAATGTCTAATGAACATATTGAAGTAATACATCTTGTTGAAATTTTGTACACTAGCATAATGTAGCATTTCTAAGAACTTTTCTTAATAACTTTTTGTCGTATTTAGTACAGAAAACGCACTTTACTAGTGGGTAAATAAAACTTTTCTGTAAATTTCCCAGGCATACTTGATTTTTCGAAACTAAAATTATAACACAAATTAGTTTTTATTCAAGCAGGGCTGAACCCTCTAGATGAAATTTCAACTCAAAAATTTTCAGACTTTTTCACCTATTCATGCGTCGATCCGGGGACACACCGTATATGTACCGATGTACCCGCATTGTTATATAGTAGAGAAACATGGGCATTAACAAATAAAAGCAAGAATTACAAAGAGTAAAAATGTGCTATTTGCGAAGTAGGTACCTATGTTAGGATTGAGAATAAAAAAGAGGTAAGGGATTGACTAACGGTGAAAGCTAAGTATAAACAGAAGCTTGAAAGAAAATCAGCTAGGTTGGATGAGGCATTTAATGAGAATGTGTAAAAAAGATGGCGAAAGTGTGGACCAAGAAATTTATTGGACGATCTGAAGGAAAACCTAGAAATACATAGAATAGTGAAGTGGGAAATAATCTACAGAAACGAGGAATAGCATGGAAAAACGCTTAGACTTAACGCAAGATAGATAGAAGTGGAAGTAGTTGCTCAAGAATTAAATAATTCCGATTCGATCAGTAGAGGAGGACTTTGAATAAGTAACTAGGTAAAATAAATCATTACGTATGAAACGTTCTTGCTGCTGTAATAAAAACCTGGAGAACCAAAATACAATTTACAACAGACACAAGTAAAATAGAAACGGATGAAATGTACATCAAAACAGATATATTTCAGGGCGACGCGCTCAGTGCCTTATGGTTCTGTATTTGTATAAACCCATTATTTAATTCTTTAAATCATACATTTTATGGATACAAAAGCAAACACTAAAAGATATTGTACTATATGTTCAATGTATGTACATTGACGGCATCAAAATCTACTTAAAGTTAACATTTCAACGGATATCGGAATAAAATTTGGTACAAGTAAATGTAAAATCTTACACATAGAAGTAGGTACAACATACCATAATTCGCCATTACTCGCCAAGCTTTTTTAGGGTTATAAATTGGTCAGAAACCGACCTAGAGAATATCGGTATAATGAACTGAACAGAACTTACTAAATATCGAAAGATTAACAATATGTAGACAAAAAGCGGGAAGGGATCTCATAGATGTATTCACTTAGATCAGAACCAAATAAAAACAGTCAGGACATCCTTTCGAAATAAAAACACACCAATGTGTCGAGCAATAGAAACAAATAGAAAGTATATACCACTTAACCTCTTCGCACATAATATTATACAAAGAAACGCACAGGAGGTATTGAAAGAAAAGAAAACGAAATGGCCACAAAAGCTTTGCATACCAAATATTACATTACTGTCAATACGAAAAGAATAATTAAAAGCCTTACATGGAAATTCTTATAAACATGTTTGTGGTTTGCCACTTCACAAGACACTCGGTATAATTCAATACCACCGCGGAAAACAGTATACCTGAATTCAAAGACTTCTACGGTCAGTGTCAGTGTTAAAAGAACGTCTTCCGGGTTGGAACCGTGTCATTGTTGAGAAAGAAGAACTCAATGTTTCGCCCATTTTCTTTATATCATAGTATGTACGGCTTATTCTATGATGGAGTTGAAATAGAGCCTAGTCAGGATGACTGGAATTATTTTTAGGTCAGGAACCGAGGGTTGGGGAAAAGTTCGTCTATTTGGAACATACCCAATATTTCGAAATAAAAAGAAAATAATAGTAATAATATTCATTGTCTCCGTATCATGTTCTATAAAGCCTTATATTAGTTTTCTTAAGCACCAGACAACAATTTAAGTTTAAATGTTTAAATGTAAGGCTTTAAAGGCTGGATTCGGAGCTATTAGTTTTTATTAATAGCATTATGTCAATTCCAATTCGTAATTAATTATCGAACAAAGCGGTCTCGTTCAAAAGTAAATCAATTAGAAAACAAAAAGAAATAATTAATGTAGTGCAATTTTATGAGCGGTGAGTGCATCAATGCAGCGTTATCTATGCAATTTTTGCCTGACATGCACTGCTAATCTTTTATTTTGCCTTTTTATAAAAATACATGCTATTAAGCTCAACGTACCGTAAAATCATTGCAGATGTCCAATGTATGCCTATACTCGTACTCTTTTACTCTAAGTTGATAGGAATCCGAATGTTTATTTGCTTAAAAGTTCTGCCGTACGTTGCACATATTACATGCATTACGATATACCTATAATTGCATGAGTAATTCTTTGAATTATAAGACCTATAATAGCCTCTGCGGGTGAATTACGTAGATAGGATTTTGGTGGCGTATTTATTTCGTTAATAAAAAATTCCCTTTGAAATTATGTGCGTTAAAAAGGCGCTATTTTTTCCAAACAAGGAAAAGCTCTTTTAACACTGTCGACCTAAATCACACTTTCATAGAGGAGCAAAGTATATTTTAAAAAATCAAACCCAGCAGCTATTTTCACGCATTTTATATAAAGAGGGAGCTTTCGGTTCACTTTGCGCTGAAACCTTCAAGAGGGATTGTTGTAGAACTTGATTTAGAAGCACCTTTGAATCATTAAAAATATTGGTGAAACATTTAAAATGTCAGCTTTACGAAGTAGAATTATTTTAAATGTGACTGTTCTGGTTGGTTTATTAGGAGAGTTTCAGGCTTGTGGATACCAAGGATCTCAGCACGCGGCGACTACAATCTTGATGGAAGGTCTGTTTGAAGAACTAAGGTCCGCGCTTCCACGAGAGACGAGAGCTATAGTTTTACTTCTATTTGGAAGATAGTTCATATTTCTATATATACCTTGGCTGGAATCGAACCCGAGACCTTTGCATCACCGAGGCTGGTAATTGAGATTGCTACAAGTAATAAAGTTCTTTTGGTTTTTAGACCAAAGCACAAGTATAACCAAATAAACATATTAATTTTGTTTTGTTCTGGCCTGATTAAGAAATTTATGGCTGGGTAGTGCAGGGGTTGAAACATCGGCTGAGTAAAAAAATTCACGAAACATCTTGTTACGTAATAGTTATTTACGATGTGAGTATCGTAACAACTCGTATTACGATACGAGATGGAAAGTTTGTCAAACGCGACCGCAGGTCGAGTTTGACAAATCCATTGAGGATCGTAATATGAGGTTACGATATGAATATAGTACAAAGCTTTATCTACTTTCATGAAATTAGCAAAAAAAATTAAATATTTGTTAATAATTAATTGCCTGATGCAAAAGTTGACTGTTCCAATTTTCATTGAAATCTAATACGTTAAGGCTTGATTTTTTGTTTATTTGGTGTTGGTTGCTGTCAGTTTGAATGAAAATTGGAACAGTCAACTTTTGCATCAGGCAATTGATTATTGGCAAATCTTTAATTTTTTTTGCTAATTTCGTGAAAGTAGATAAAGCTTTGTACTATATTCATGTCGTAAAAATAGTAAAAAGTGCATAATAAATGTTTATAATAAATAAAATAACTATGAATTCTCTTGTCAATCTGTAATTTTTATGTCAAAATTCATTACGATACTAGTGCTGTAATATAGTTCATTACAAAACGATTTTTCGTTTCGTAATATTGATATTACGAAATGAAAGTAGATAAACTTAATTTACAGGTGATTTGGTAAATGTAATTATATCATTATTTAAATAATTAAAGAGGATGAAGGATTACGTATTTTTATAAAGGAATTCATTCAAATTTCCTAACACACTACTTGCTAATATTTCCTAGTTAAGCAAGATTTCACGCGTCAAAATTATTAATACAAATTAATTTAGACATAGAATGCGTCGAATAAACGATAAGGTGGCTTATAAACCATAACGCGAATTGTAAAGTGTTAATCCCAGCCTGTTGTTTCAGGGGATAAACGTTTATAACAACTTTGCGGAATTATATGAAGCTACAATTGCTAAGATCTTTGGTTAGACGTAACCTCCGGATTAAATTTAATATGATGTTAAGGCGCTTAAATTAATTTCAGAGGCATCAGTGCTTTGACTCTTTACCGTTCGTCGCTTTTTGCCATTTAATAAGTTTATAATAACAGAAGAATGTGGGTGATCCTACTTAAGTTAGGCAGAATGTTGAAAGTTACAAGTTTTTTTTTGGCTAGGTTTAATAAACTTAACTTCAGAAATATTTCGGTTTTTTACGTTCGTAAAATCCCTCTTTATTTTTAATTTTTTTTAAATTGCGAAGATTTCGGTAAACTACTTCCTCATAGGTTACTGACAATAAAAGTTATTAATATATTTTAATTTTTTAAACGTTTAACTTCTAAAGTAAAAATAAAAATGGTGCTGTAAATTTATGTTATTACAAGTATGAGTAATTTTCAAACCCTTGAGTTATTGTTCTCTGAACATGTAGCAAGGTTCACGTTGTTTACAGAATTACAGAGGCAACCATAACTCATTCTGTGGTTCTAACATTTGTTGTGCTTCCGTGTTGTCTCTTATTCGAATATGTTAGCTAATTACATACTGGAGCGTGCACATAATAGTTATTTATTATATCAGTGGGATAAAGGCATCATTAACATACCAATGCGTTGAGTTGCCCGACGAGGGCGCTAGCCCTAGTCGGAGTAAGAGCATTGTTAGCCCTAGTCGGAGTAAGAGCATTCTTCGCTATTATTAGACAGAACTTGAAACACATGCAAATTTCCAGTTAGAGAAAAGATAAAAAGATGGCTTTCAGACCTGAAATGGGATACCCAGGGAAGCATCGTTGGATATTATCTTGATAATGTCAAAACGCACTATACGGAATGCCTTCATTTATGCCTTCCGATTATGCAATACAAGGACTTGTTTCAGTTTCAGTTTGTTGGGTTGTCTATTTACAATGTGTATATGAAGAAATGAGCTTCCTGCAGAATATAATATTCTGATTGCCGATTTTATAATAAAATACATAAATGACTAAAATAAATCAATTCTCGTCTAAAATTCTACCGAACTCTTTCAATGTCGGTTTCGAAAGCTTCGGTTAACTACTTTAGATTTTCAGTTATATTCTCACAAATTCGTAACCTCGACTACTTCACATATTTTAATTCCTAGAATTAATAGATAAACTAAGATTTCCTTACAAGTTAATTTTCAAAATTTCCTCAGTAAATTCGTCGGTGTTTATTGTAGCGTAAACTTAGGATGCTCCAATTTAGCTGTACAAAATTCTGTCTGTAAATGCAATTTATGTAATTTTTTAGTCGTTGTAAACATGCCTTTTATATTAAGATAAATCACCTGGTTTTGCTTGTTAATACTAATTGGGCTTTTACTGCAGCTCTACACATTTAACAGGTAAAAAATTGAGGATGTTTTGGGGTTCGTGGAACAAGAGGCAACTCGACTAATATTGCACAAGTTAAACAAATTTTGTTGCCGGAAAATTCGTGTTTTTCCGTAATTTTTCTTTTGTGTTGTTTTGTTCATGTTAGGGGTAACGAATGAGCGCTTTTGGGAATCCTTGGGAGATCTTTCACTCTTGATTAAGGCTGATATTTTAATTCCAGAGATTGGTATTTAAGCTACATTTTCTCGTGTAGAATATAAACTCTCTAGAATTCAAACGTGGGTTTCTAACAGTTTTCTTTGAAATAGAAGGTGATAACTGATAACTATAAGTAATTGTTATGCTTTTGTTAGTTCGGCTTGTTACTTAGACAAACTAAAGGTAAAAATTGAGTCTTCACATATCACCACATCCTCTTTAAAATGTTGTTTCAGCTCTGAATGCGTAAGTATTTTAACAAACCAGATTTACGTAACACCAACAAGGGAAACATTAATTATAATTTAATATCCAAACACCACTAAAAGCAAATCGAAAGTAGAACACTTCAATAAAGGAAGGATTATTTAGTTTTAACGAGTTCTTACACAACGCAGAAAATGTTTAGTAAACTGCTTTGGAAGATTACAAGGGAATTAAACCAGGGAATTTTCGTCATTATATCCGGATTATTTTTTACTGAGCGTTCTGATGAGTCCGATTTTCATTTATGCATCTGCTGACTGTCAGTGTCGATTAAAACGAACAACGTGTTGAACAATGCACGTGGCATATTACGAACCATCCTTAGGGCAGATTTTTATACCGAAAATATAGGGGTTAAACTGAATTTTTCCAAATCAAATACTATTTCTGTATAAATGGCGTTGAATAAAACATTTTTCCTATAAAAGAAATTGGTGTGCTTTTAAAGCAAGTGCAGTTGAAAACGCTTTATACATCAGTACTAAAGCTTTCGAAGTTCACTTCGGGCAATTTCATAAGTGCGGATTTTTCAAAAGGAAGAACATGTTTTGCATTCGGAGTATTTCTGTTACTTTTATTTGGTATTTCTGATATTTTAAAAATATATATTTATTTACCTAACGAGAAGAAGTATGTGTGTCATTTTAGGTGTTCATAATTTGCGTTTTTAGACATTGAATAGTGCTTGTATGGAATATGAGAATTACATTAATGTATGCACTCTAAATGCTTTCAGAGTGTACAGTTAGCTTCATACATGGTTACTAAAATTAATTTGAATACATCGTTAAGATTAATTGTAATACACTGTTATATCTTATATCAAAGCAAGGATCAGTACAATATTATTTATGCTATCGCTTCAGTAGCAGAAACATAGACTATCGAATGACACATCCTAGGAAGATATTGAAGAATAAAAATAGAGTAATTGATATTCTCGAGTACACAAAAAGAATTTGCAAGATGTAAAATCCATGAGCTAAACGCTGTACTAGAAGAGAGCTTTGAAAGACTCTAATTTTGTTGTGTAAGTTTCTTGCAAAATAACAAGAAATTCCAGATATCGGGATAATATCTTAGCTGGGCTCAATAAGACATTGAATTAATCAGGATGGTCGCCTACATAACCAGAGCGTTAATTGCTTTCAGTTGAATAATAGCTATAATCGAGTGGAAGAAAGCCTAACAGTTTAAGATGTCCGAATGAGCGACAACAACCCCAAATTCATGGGTGTTACTGCCCACTGATACCGTTTAGCATTTAAGCGAGAATGATACCAAAATCGTTTTAAATATAAATTTTATAAATAACTGGTGATGAAACTTGCACACTTTAATGACACATCTCTGGAACTAAAATCTTTTCTATTAGAAATTTTTAATAGTAAAAAGCTGCTGAAATTTTGTTTGTGTATTCAATATTAGTTCAAGTATTTCCCTGAAACCCCAACCGCTTTTTATAGCCTATTAAAATTGGATTTCTTTTTGCTTAGTTCAAATATTTACTGCTATATGGGCTGATACCAGAAATTTATAAACATATTAGACATTTATGAGATTAAATCGTGTATATGAAAAATAGCAGAAGTCGTTGTTTTCGCAACACGAAAACATTTACTCAATCACCTGCAGTTTACTCAGAATCTTTACGATTGTTTTGTTTATATTTTTCCTTTAGACCAAAATTAGATTTTCAGGCTTAACAAAATATTTCCTTTATAAACTGTTTAAGCGTGTTTACCCACCTGGTTTCTGGTGAAACTCGTTTATTGCTGGAAGATTCATATAAAACTGCATTAAATGTAAATTTCGGAAGATCTGGTTAATTTTAAGGCGGATTAAATTTTAGGCCCAGACTTTTAGTATATTACTTTCATTTTCTGCACCCGCAATTTCTTGTTTAATTAAAACCATTCGTTTAGATTATTAATTTGGTGTTTTTTCCATGGAAATTAGAATTTTCGTTTAGTTAATTATCGAAATATATTTATGAAAAATTCCCTTCACGATAATTTTGTTAGGTTATTTAATAATAAATATATGCATTTTTAAACGTATTATTAATTTTTAATTTTAAATTATCCTAGGCAGAAAGTTTTGAGCAAGCTTTGTCTGTACAGATTCCGGTTTGTACGGAAACCGTATTTGTTTTATATTTATATTTATGTTGCATTAAGTTGCAGAGTCGCTATAATGCAAAACTAGGGAAAATAATACAGGAAAAACAATTGTCGGGAGTGAATACATTTGCTTGCATTTCACGCTTGAAACGAATAAATACTTCTTGAACTATTTACTGTTCATTTTCTCGTAGTGGTTGAATAATTTACGAGCTTTATTTAACGCATAAATTTAAATATAATAACAACCAACAAATATAATAATTCTTTTTAATTACTATTGTTAAATTGAATTATGCGAAAGCACCGAATATCCAACATTTAGATTTTATGTTAGTAAAATATTTACGTCAAATAAACAAATTATAAAATGCCTCGGAGTCAAAATACGTTTTTGCTTCCTTAAATTTAAGTCCTGTTATTAGTTTTTTGTTTATGCCGGAATGCTGTTTCCTTATTTGTTCACATTTGTTGTTTATCTTTTAAAAAATTCGATAATTAATTTTATTTTCAAATCTACTAAAATGCGTTTATGATTTTTTAAATTATGTTTTAGCTGTTTTGAAAATAATTACGGAGATGCTGAATTTATTTAATAAATTATGCAAATCATTTAGATCAAACGAACAGTTCAGAGTCATTTGACATTTAGAGGCTAATCTGACGTGTAGCTACAAATTAATTTACGCAAACCTTCCAATTACGCAATCAAATCAATAACGAGAAACGTGTTGCACTGCAATGTGATAAATCAAAGTTAAACATTGTGCACGTTTTGCAACATTCGAAACTTGTTTCGCCTTAAAAACGAGCAAAAAGTAAGAACGAATATTTAAAAAGAACTAATAAGATTTTTTCCTGAAAAAGATGAATCTAACCATCAGAAAAAGTTAAGTTCGACAGCAAAGGGAAAACAAATTAGGGTTATAAAAAATACTCCAAAGGAATCACAAGTAGGTAGCTAGAACTAATTTACTGAGTTTCCAAACAAAAAAAACACACGAGTTGCAAATCGAATTGTTTCAGAGTTTTGGACATTTCAGCTAAAATTCTACACGAAATAAATACAGTTTTCTTAGATTTTCTGACTAGAATATTTAATTTCTAAAGGAAATTAAGATAACACAAACTTGACTAAATTAAACTACGTAGCTGGAAGTTTTACTACCTGATCGATGAAATAAGTTATTAATAAACATTTTTTTAAAAATACAAGGCGTTAAAATTTGACCTAAAAGCTTCATAAAACGATCAGTTCTCGGTTTCATAATTCTGAAAAAATTAGCTTACGATAGTTGATGAATTATTTATGTAAATAAACCGTTAAACCGTCATAAAACGGGCATATTTTTACGAACCACTTGAATTCTGTTTACTCGTTGATTGCCGATTATGTTTACATTTTCAACATAATAACCATGCTAATTACAAAAATATTTACGTAGCTTTATTTATTGCTGTTGTCTGTCGATTATTTATTTGGGATTTACGCAAACCGTTTTATCGGTCTAAACACTCGGATTAAAAGCAACGAAAATTATTTACCTGCTAAAAATATCCCAATCAGACTTGAACTTAGATCCATTATTTTTAATATTTTCCTGTAGTTGTTTAAGTAACAGTGGATTCACAAAAATAAAACAAATTTATTATTTGTTAAAAGCAGGCGTTTTAATTGAATTACCTAGTGTAATGCCGGATGGAAACATAGGATAGAGATTATCAGAAATGTTATTTACAACACGGATTTGCATTATTTACTGACAAAACTGGAGCCATTATCGAAATTGCGTGTGAATTAATGAATAGTTGGTTTTGTTACAACAGGGAGTAATATTTCATAAGTAAATCGATTCTCTATATGATATATGTAAACATTTCTACTGTTTCTGTTTTCTGGATTTAAACCACTCTATATAAATAATCGCCAATCAAGTAATTTGGAGAATTAAAGGTTTAACCGAAACTACGAGTAGTTTTGTTTAACTCGAGAATTACTGTTAAAAGTTGTTGGTACGCGTAATTTCAAGAGGACTACCGTTAATCATTAGCTTATTACGATAAATTTTATGAACTGTCTTGTAGTCTTGTTAGGAGGATTTTAGTTTTTTTTAAATATAAATTTCTTAAAACCAAGATGCGTAAAATGTACAGGACAACCACATACCACTAACGGATGCAAAACACAGAGGTTTTAAACAGTTAAAGTCGATAATTACCGTGCATTACAATGCACAGTATTTTTTATACCGTCGATATGAACTGCTATTAACAGATTTAAATAATTTTGAGTAACTTGATGTTAACTGCATCTAAATTGATCACTTCACTTGCTTCCCTAGGAAAGTAAATTCACACTTTCTTCCCTGCTGCCATGGCAACCAGTAAACAAAAGCTAAAATCAAGGTATTTCGTTTAAATATAATTTTTCAGCATGTCTTAACCGAAAAGAGTGAAAACAAGGAATTTTAGAAATCCCCAAAAGCCATTATGAAATTATCCAATTACGTAAACAGTTCAATGATGCCAACTCTAAATAAGCCAATAAACAACGTTAATTAAACGGGAGCATATCATCTACTCGTAATTAATTACAAGCAACCATTACAAAATTATGTATATTCATATTAAGCTGCTGTATTGCATAAATTATTCATCAACTGGCTAAATGTTAACATCTATTAATTAAACTCGAAATTTAATGTTAGTAAGTGATAATATGCTCATATAAAGGTTTAGCTTTGTGGTATAGTCGAGTTATTTCAAAGTTGTATATCTAATTTCCAATACGAATCAATAGCCGTGAAAGTAATTGCGAAAATATTACAACTTCGCTTTCAAAAGCTTTTAACCTAAAGATTTACTAAACTAAATCCATTACCTATATTCGTTCGTCATAAGTTTGTGCGAAGTTCGAACTAAGCTGATTATGTTGCACGTTTGCGAAAAAAGGAAACTGGGTCGTTCATTTTTATTCCGTAATTGCTTTTTAGTTGAATTTTCTATTAACAAAGCCGCAAATTCAACCTTCTGATAATTAAGTCTGTTTTTTAAATCTAACCCAATTACTGCGTTCTGGTGAAACATCAAAGAATTACGGTTTTTTTAGTTCAATTAATTGATGGAAAGGTGTAGAATTGGTTTTATTTAGAGCCGAATTTGTTATTCGAGTTCACCCACATGGCTAAATATGAAGCGATATTTCTATTTATATAAAGTTGGGGTAGAAGATATGGGTATGACGTATGATCTTCTACATTTCGAGGTGTCTTTCAAAAATCAACTACCGTCATTATAAAGGTCAAATTGTATAGAATGTTTTAAAAAATTGCGGGTTGTATGTCTCATCCGATGTTATCGATAATTCATGCGGTGAAGCTTTATAAGCTACACCATCAAATTGGTTAATTTTAGATGTTCAAAACCTTAACTTGGCTCAGAACGGTTTTCGCAAATTGGGAAAATAAAATTATATTAAAACCTGATTGTTTTCCTTTGTATGTTCTGCTAAAAAAAGAAAGAACCAATTTAGAAGAAAAAAGAAAATGAAACAGTTCAACGCGTAAAGTTATCAAACAGAGAACGAAAATCGGCCACGAAAAAAATCTTGGTTACAAATCAATTACTACCTAGCGGTCAAATAATTCAGTATTTGTTTTATATTTATTACGAGCCCATCCGAGGTTGGTATAAATTATGTTCTAAAGGTATAAACCTGAGCTTAGCCGAATACTTTTGAGAATTACGTACGCGTTTGGCCTTAATAATTTATTAAACGAACAAAAACACTTTTTTGTATATATTTTTTTAAATCTTATTCATTAAGTTGTTTGTCGAACCGTGTTAAATTTATGAACAAAACGTGAAAAAGCATTTTGGGATAAAGTGAAATATGAACCTTTTCGTGCATATGAAATATATAGAAGAAAACAGCGAAAGAAGATGAATTTTACTAAGTAATGGGTTACATAAATACTCGCTTGGCTTTTTTTTCTGTGCTACAGCATAATGTTGTGCGTGATTTCAACTTCAGAGTTTCTTGCTACGTACGGGGTCTGATCAAAAAGTATCCCTCCGACTTTGAAAAAAAAATTCTTTAAAGTTTCTTTGGTTTTGTGGAAATTCCACCCTCAACTTGCTTGAAATAAAATTTAAAATTGGTTGAGAAACCGCTGAAACTTGGTTTGACATGATCTCCTCCCTGCTTTCGAATCGAGAACCTTTTAGCGAATAAATTGTTTTACCTTATTTCTTTGTTTTTAACAAGGTCGATAAGACTAACTATTTTGTAAATATTTTTGGAAGAGCGTTTTTGTAAAGTACAAGAATTAGTTTTAGACTAGTTTTATTACACCATTGCACAATAACGTCCTTACGTGACCAGACCGTTTTATTTATATTATGCTTACAGAAAGGAATAATCATAATGCTTCTATACCCCAAAAATGTACAACGCAGTCGCTATAATTCGTCACAACAAGGGGGACAGGACCAACTTAGGAAACTATCGACCAATAAGCTTGCTGAATTATCTTTACAAGCTGTTTACCCGAATAATGGAAACAAATTAAAACTTTTACTAGCTAAAAGAGCAGGCCGGTTTCCGTCCAGATTTTGGAACAAATGACCACCTACAAAGTCTGAAAGTTCTTATAGAAAAAACAGTCGAGTATAACAGACCTCTGGCATTAATATTTGTAGACTTCGAAAAAGCTTTCGATACGGTTAAATTGAATCAATTATGAAAGCCCCAAAACAATGTCCAATTAATTATAGATACACTAGAATTATACTATGCATAACATCTATAGAAACGCAACCACAACACCTCAGTTACATGCAAACACCAAAAAAGTAAACCTAAAATGCGGAGTTACACAGGGTGACATAGTGTCATCAAAACTTTTCAATAGTGTATTGGAACGATGTTGATGTATACTGCAAAAACACTAACACTGACCAAAGCATCCAAAACAAAATTGCACAGAGGAAAATGGAGGGATCAATGCTGGAAGTGACTACTATATAAGAGATAGAGCCCAAAATAAAGATCTAAAATATATAACAAATCTCCGTGAAGAGTTCAGTACATGTAGTCTAGAAACTCGTAGAAATTTTAGTATGATAATATTCGCTTGTAAATTGTTAAATAATTTTATAGAAAATCCGGAACTTTTATCACTACTGAAACTCAAAACTCCCTCCCGAAAGTCTCCATTTTTAATTTTACTAAGTTTAGTCAATAAAACTCTCTCAGTTGGTGACTTAGATTTTGCGATGAATTTTCGTAATTTTAAAATTCAATTACAACAATATTTGAATTTAATTCATTACTAAATATACGCAATCGGTTCATTATCAGGCATTATAACACTCATTAAATTAGTTTAGAGTTTATTTTTATTTTTGTATCTGTTTTTATGTTATTGGCTGTATATTTTTGTCTTACTTTTTTTCTTTTGTTTCCCCATGTAATTAGGCTATGCCTGTTTGGGAGTAAATAAATAAATAAAATAAAATAAAAAAAGGCAAACATGAATACAAAGAAATTACACAAAAGGGACGACACTTGAAATATTATGTTAAAACAAATAACAAAACTACACTTACGTTACGGGACGATAGAATTGAGGGTACTGCATTTACGTTACATACGGCAAATCATTTACAAACTTAGCCCGTCAATTCCCAGGCAGAATACAAGGAACAACAAATTTTAAACTAAAAACTCGATAAGCACCGTTAAATTCTACACATGCAACATAACACAAAATATTCACTTAAATTGGCTTAGAACTATAGTCTGAACACAAATGATCTTTACTCGAACACAAAATTACTGAGACAAACTAGTCAATTCTGGTTGACAGCGGCCCTCGAATTTTATAATGTGTATATTAGATCCGCCCAAGGCGAGATTCACAAAGCCTTCACACAAAACCACTGGACAAAAACAGATTGGCCAGAGATCGTCTACTACTTTACAAGTTGCAAACAAAACACAAAGACGAACAAAAGGTGGTACTTATTAAACTTAAAAATTAACTGTACAACATAGATGAAGTCCTGCCAGCAAGCGGCAGTCGTAGAAATCAAAACTGACGTTAAAACATAAACGGCAAAGCAGGTGCAGCATAAAAGAAGTAAATATCTGGCAATATGTTTGTACTTAAAAACCAGGGAGTGCGTGACGAACGTGAGACTGGAAGAGCTAAGACATTTCTTCTTCTAATGGGTGCAAAACAACTAATAATAATAATCCAGAGGCTGTGGGTTTTCTTGATCCCAATTAAGGAAAATTCGCGGGTACGGTACTCCAACAATCAGAAAAACTTCCACACACACAACTATATCTTTCCGGAGTATATGGCACTCTTTTAGTGAATCCGACCAAGTCGTAAATGTAATTCTCCCCGAGAATTACCGGTATAGAGGCCTTCCGGTGATTGAGGTGCCCAAGCTGGAGACGATAAAAACTACACGACTGTCTTAAAAGACGTTCGATATGGTTGACAAACTGCCACGCACTGCAGAGGGGAGTGGAAGAAGACTCCAACGATGCTAAAACAGGTCAGCTGACTTGGTGTGGCGTACAGGGGATTCCCTGAATCGTATCACGAGAAGCTGCTTCCAACGGAATAGGATTACATCATGCATTGACGAAATACGCGTGAATTGGGTCGCCTTGGGATTCTTAACAACGAAAACTTTCTACAACGACAAAACATACTGAACTGACTTGAAGGTTTCGTAGAACCGCCATGAAAATGCCCTAACTTCGCTTAACCTTCCGTGCCCTTCAGACTAAAATGGAATTAAAAATTAAAAAGATAGGCCGTACTAAAGAATTTAACCAAGAATTTAAAATAACGTAATCTTCCCAAAATAACACGAAATTGCAAAACCACGAGACAAGCATATAAGATCAAGGGCACAAGAAGAGAGATGAAAAGGAAAATCAGTTAAGATATAATATAGTAAGGTCCCTGTAGATGGAGCACAGTAGAGATGGAATAAAAGGGAGGAGAAAATTTTAAAAAGTGAAAAAACAAAAATCAACAGATATTTTATTTTCTTACTTGCCAAATAAAGATTTTATCGAGTTTGTTTCAACCTTTACGTGCGCACTGTATAGAAAGAATTTAGAATTCTATTTCTCAAATGATCCAAGTGGCGAATGGGTTTTGAATAAACTTAACTAAAATTTGTGTCTAAAAATTCAACAAAATTATTCGTATTTAGACGATGGGGTAAAATATGTGGTTCTATAAGCCTATTGCCAATAGTTCCACCTGACACTTTAACGCTAATCCGAACTTGATAATTCATTTGGTAAAGTGTATGTGGAATTTCGTTAGCCCATTGGTGTATATTATGGATATTAAATACTCCCTAGTGAACGTAGCTTCATCAGTGCATTAGATATGTCCAATAAAACCATGACTCTTATTTGTATATTATTTTTCATTTTTGTATGTCCACATTTTGTTTTTCTACTACTTATTTACAAATAAAAAAATTACCTTATTAGAACTCCTATATTTTATTTCATTATTTTTGTCTCATACATTTTATAATTCTAACTCATATATTTCATTTAAGAAACACTGATAGAATATTGAACAATGCTAAAGTAGTGAAGGAAACGTAATTGCAGAGGAAAATGTAAATGCTGGATTTCAAAACAAAATTAAGAACGATATTACTGAAACAACAAAGAGTTGCTTAGAGGAAATACGTTCAAAGCTTGACAAAATAATAAAAGAACAGGCATACATTGTAAAAAAACACCATGGTTTGATGAAAAATGAATTCATTGAAGAATCTCTTCAATGAATGGTACGGTCCGGTCCGTACAGTCACCCGACTAAATAACAAAATACTGAGGGCACAAGGAATGCGTTAGCTTGGAAATGCGCAGGGATAAAATATGCAACAAGTGATCAAGCCGTGGGTCTGTTAGGCCTAAGTGCTGATTAATATACAGGGTGTTAGGTAATGCTTCTGCATTTTAAATTATTTTGTGGTTGCTAATAAAGTTTTATAGTTACTTGATGTATTAGACTCTTATTTATCCGTAAAAGTTTGTTTCTGTATCTTTAATCCTTTGTTTTTGTTTTTCTCGAGAATAAAAAGCTAGATTTTTCTCAGAAACTATGCATATTAGAAAAAAATTGTGTAACTCTTTCTTGCTTCATGTGTCATTATAAAGCTATTTCCAAAGTTTGGCAGAAGAATTACACCTTGTATATTAAGTATTAAATCTGATATTTCTAATTAGGAAATTTTACATTGGCATATTGGCAACAACATAAAATACAAAAACCTTATATTTCGATAATATTTTTCAATATTTCAACAAAATCTTCAAAAATAAAAAATATCTTACTGGGCTTCAGCCTTGCCAATTAAAATCTAATTTTGTATTTCCTTCCGTAATAGGAGACAGTGGGAATGCATTTGAAAGGCCGTGTAAATGAAAACTCATGTGCAATAGGCTTGGGCTTGTAAGGTCACATCACCTTTAATATTATTTTTACATAATGTAATTTCTTACTGTCAACAATTATTAGTTATATTTGACATATTTGAACTGAAGATTAACGGAGATATACTATTACAAACCAAAGCCTACTGCAAATGATTTTTGACTTGAACACTCGTTATAACAGGTATAGTACTCGTACTGCTAATGCATTTGAGTGATAATATTCCAAGGATAGGTGTTTAGTACAGGTTTGCGTTAAGATTTTTACTTTGAGTCAGATCATAAATATACTTAAGCCGTGTAGTTTAAACAGGCTTAAGCTAAGCTTCAACTCAAATTTGTACTGAAGAACGGTTTGTTAATAATTCCTATTAGTTTATGCGTATTTTTAATAACTCAGTTTACAAAAAAAAAAAAAATGGAACGCAGAAATGCTACACTAGAAATTTAAATTAAAGGTTCGTTCAATTAAAGCACGGTGCAAATTACTGATCATTTATTAATAGGTAATTAAGTTGCATTTGAATTTCCAAAATAACTGTTAAAAGGTTTAAACTCGTGTGGAAGGCAAAGCAGATTTTGAATGTAGCTCAACTGTTGTACAACGTCCAATTAGAAAATAAAGCAGACATTTCTAAATTGTGACCTCTTTTTCGAGTGTTGAAAAAAAAGCTAAAGACAGTTGAGTTCATAAATAATCAAAAAGTTATTAAAAGGCAAATTATTGAAAACAAAAAGAATTAAAATAAATTTTGAATATTTATTAATACAAATTTAAACCGAAGGAAAATTAAACGAAAACATTTATCAATAAACGCAGTGAGGGTTACATTTACTAAATTAAAAATGCCGTTAGAATTCTACAGATACTTTTAATTAAAAGCTGAAAGGGAATTTTAATTATTATAAAACGGAGTAAAAAACGAAATGAGCGTTATACATCGCAATGTGGGGTGGGTGTATCCTTTATTTAGTTGTTAAACATAACAGGCAATCAAGAGCTATGGCATTTTGTCAAAAATAAGGGTATTTCAAGTGACAGGATTCTAGACTGTAGTGGTCACCCTTGAATTAAAGATTTTTTTATGATAATTTCTAAAATGGGAAGTCTTATGTATACAGGGTGGTCACTTTTGCAATGTACACCATTGGAATCTCCGAAATGGTAAGAGATACAGGGTTGGTTAAATAGGAAAAAAGTTGCGCCATTTTATGCTCTTTAAACAGCTGAAGAGCAATCGGAGATAGCTTTTGTAGTTTCTGAATTATCCTGAAAAAACTGAAAACTTGCGTTTTTTTTATTTCTTTAATAAATTATTTGCTATTAGGACGAGTAAAATGAAATTTTGGGTTTTTATATAATTGCATAAGGGCTATCTATTACACTCCTTAAAAATTTTCTAGGAAAACTAGATAGTTGGTTTTTCATGGGTAACTTTTGATTTTCTTATGGCTACCATATTGGATTTTTATACCAAAAGGTGTAGAAAAAAATTACAAATTTGTCCATGTATCACACATGGTCAAAAAAATTTAATTTAAGTCCTGTGCGTTGGCCAGCAAGATCCCCTTGCTTAAACCCTTTAGACTTTTTTTTATGGGGTGCTGTGAAGGGTAAGGTGTTCGACGCATCTATTCAAAAAATCTAAAGGGTTTAAGCAAGGGGATCTTGCTGGCCAACGCACAGGACTTAAATTAATTTTTTTTGACCATGTGTGATACATGGATGAATTTGTAATTTTTCTCTGCACCTTTTGGTATAAAAATCCAATATGTCGGCCATAATAAAATCAAAAATTACCCATGAAAACCCAACTATCTAGTTTTCCTAGAAAAATTTGAAGGAGTGTAATAGATAGCCCTTGCTTAATTATGTAAACACCCAAAATTTCATTTTACTCGTCCTAATAGCAAAAAAGTTATTAAAGAAATAAAAAAACGCAACTTTTCAGTTTTTTGAGGATAATTCAGAAACTACAAAAGATATCTCCGATTGCTCTTAAATTCTTTAAAGAGCCTAAAATGGTGCAACTTTTTTCCTATTTAACCAACCCTGTATCTCCTACCGTTTCCTAGATCCCAATGGTGTACATTGTAATAGTGACCACCCTGTATAAAGATACTTAATATTAACCATTCTTGAGAATATTTTAGGAAAGTAGAACAAAATTACATGGATGTTAGTTGTATATCAATCCTACTTTGTTTAAGAAATTCATTTCCTAACGTGTGCAAATGTGCAAACCGTGTATTAGGTTGAACGTATAGTCAACGTAAAATTTATTGCCTATAAATTGTGGCTACATATTTAACCTATGCGGTGAACTAAATGTAACCCGCATTTATAGTATGTTCAAATTGTTCGGTTGGTTGCAGTTACAAGTAGGGTTACTAGGCGCGTAGGAAAACTACAATGCGTTCTTTATCATTTTAGACCACTGTGAGCTATGTGAGGGATACAGATGCGTTAGTGTAAATATGACATTCCGTTGTATAAATCTGTCTGAGCAAATATCATTAAATTAATTTAAAGTCTGAACTGCCGTTACCAGTTGTAAACTTCACGCTGTTATTCGAACTGTGGTGAAGTATATTTTGTAGCGGAATGAAAACAGACGCATATATAATAGGCATATCGGACAGCACTATGGTTTTCCTATAACCACATTATTCAAATTAATTAGTAAAGCATATTCCCGAAGAAATTAATCTATACAAAGTTAATCTCAAAGCATTATGATGGTGTAAAGATTAAATATTAAGAAGATTGTTCAGAAACGTATGGAAAAAGGAAATTTACTTCATTGAAGAAACAGAAGACAAGTGGAAATACTATAAACTAATTTTTAAAAGCACGTGTGAAGAGATACCTTAGTAGAACCCTACAGCGGTTGCTTAGTGGTAGAACTAAAAGTAACCTCAAAGAAATAATGAATATGCTGTAATATTTAGAAGATGATAGAAGGGAGAAATAAATTGAAGAAGAGGGAGCTAAAATGGCTAACTGAAGTACAGGAAAGGAATTCTCCAGGTAAAACTTGCAAAAGCACACAGAAAAATGCAGATTAGATTGCTGAACCAGTTTAAAAGGCAGCAAATAAAGATAAAATGTGGGAAGTGGAGGACTATGAAGGACAATTATACGTAGTTGAATAAAAGTTATCAAGAGGGAAGCGTTGCACCATGGAAACTACAGTAAAATATAAAAAATAAATACGTATTTCGCAACTAAGTGGTAGTGCAAGACTTCGTTGGTAAAGTTGGCTGGAGTTAATCTCTGAGAATATTCTCTTTATCAATTAAGACCTTGAAATATATGCTCATCGAAGAAATGGTCGAATAATGTAAATTAGAAAGTTATAAAAAGAAGAAATCTAAAGTGGATGAAACGAGAAGAGAAAATCTTGACGAAACGCAGAGAAGCGTAGTAAAGAAGGATATATAGTAGTATATCTAGACAAAGCTTGAATTACTACAGATTGACTAAAATAGCCTATAATATCCGTATTTTATATAAAAAAAAAAATAATAAAGAATCTGCAAGGTGTTTAAAAGAAAACCCACTTGCAGTAGGTTTTGGTTTGTAATGTCATATCCCCTTTAATTTTATGTTTAGATAAATGCCATAATGTTACTGCCAATGCCAAATTTATTGGTTGTGCTTGACATATTTAAACTGGAGATTAAGTAAGACATACGAGGTAGCGACCAAATATTCCTGGCCTAACCTGCTTGCAGTTGTTTGAGAAATAAAAAAATCTGTTCATTTTTCAACATAATCACCCTTTTCTTCAACACACTTCTTACATCTTTTAATAAGCAGCTCTATACCCTTATAAAAATACTATGGAGTTTTGTCTTCAAAATGCTGAAAAACCGCCGCCATCACTTCGTTATCATTGGTAAATTTCTTTCCCCGTAAATCCTGCTTAAGTTTATTTTGACCAAGTTTTTACAGTTGATAACGATGGTCCACTGTCATCGTAAACTGCATCCATCCTTTGTTTAATTTGATCTGGCATCAAACCTTCTTTAGTGAGAAACTTAATCACTGCGCGGTACTCTAGTTTTTCCATTTTTGAAAAACACTCCACTTGTTGTCGGTCTACTGACAGTTATTTGTAAACAACGCAATGGAAACAAATGAAAATTTATGTGGAGCCTGAAGAACAATGTAGCCTACTATTACTTATATTATTTTGCATTTCACGCTTCTAGAAGTAGGTCGGGCCAGGAACATTTGGACGCTACCTCGTACCATTACAAACCAAGCCAACTGCAAATGATTTTTCATTTGAACGCTCCCTACTACATTATGCCCCAAAATAAAGTTTACAGAAATTAACTAATTTATTTAAACGACATTCAAACATTTGAATAGCTAATAATATATCTACAGAACTATTAATAACTAATACTGTAACAAAGGTAAATGTAAAAAGTATAAAATTAGTAATCTAAACGCACGAACGAGCGACGTCATTTTGTAAGGTCATTCCACTAGCATGGCACACGTGTATTACATATCATAATTGCATCTTCAAAGAATGCTAGAAAATCACGTACGGTAGTGCATTGCACCAGTAATTCAATATCTCGCACGCGCGCGGATAAGATACTAGAAAATCGAGAAGAGGTCGATTCTTTGGGTATACATACTCAGCTTGAAATACGTTAAGTGAGGGTTATGTTCATCCACCAAAGCTGGAATACTTACGAACGATCGACACCCTCCAAGACAACGTTTCTAGTATATTCATGTAAGACGGTTTTTATATTTAACTTGCTAAGCTGTTTGTATAAAATACTTTAGTTTTTTTCATGAACTTTGCTGTATAAATATGATTTTAATTTAATTCTTAGCTGTTTAAGTGTTTACTTCAAATTGAGACTTAGAATAATTTGTGTAACTTTGTAAACCTAAATCACAGATACGAAATACATGATGTCAGTTGAATTCGACTTTTAATAAAAAATACCTCTCGTAAAAGCCAAGCAAATTCTCAAGTGGCGCAGTGGGTCAAAAGACTCTACCTAAATTAAAGTAACTTCTAACAATAATGAACAACCCACTTCGTCACAATATGCAGCTTATATAACAATCTGTTCAATATGTTTTCCTTGGATTGCAATATATTTTTAACAATGCAGTTGAAGATTGTTAAGCGTTGTTCCACAAACATAATTTAGAATTTTGTTTATGATTCGGTGAATGTTATCTTTCAATGAGTTGAGATTTAAGAATTCTGCACAAATATACATTAGATAGCATGAGATGCGGTGAGGTAAATGGATAAGGCTAATAAATTCTTCTTGAAATAAGACGCCCAGAAAATTACTGTCGCAATAGAGTTTCTTCCGCAGTACGTGATGTGACCGTATCTTGTTATAACCACTGAGAACGAAGAGGTAAATTTCACGGCAAAATTATGTACCCAGGCAACATTACACGGCATTCGTCTTAGAATCAGATATTCATAAGAAATTTGTTACAAGAAATACTACACCGCGCCTTATAACAGATCCTTTGTTAAAGCGTTCTTCAAACTTGATAAAAGCATACTGTAAGCTAGACCCACCACTTCGCCCTATTCTGTATGAGTATAAATATGACTCAATAATAAAGGATGTTTCTTGAGTATTTTAAACCATGATCGATAGAATTAGTATACCTAGGGGATGCTCGTCTACAGGTGCCTTAACCTTATATTTGTATAATTAGCCCAATAATAAATTGCAGTTTCTTGTAATTATTATTTTTTGATCTATTTCCAACCTATTTTAACGCAGTCACTGTTGGCATGTACGTACATAGCACGTGATTCTTTGATTGCGAAGCATGTGCACTAGCAATCGTGTTTATTTACCGGGCGCAATGCTTATCTTGTACTGCGTTTGTACGTAAATAGCGCGCGATTTTTTCATTGTCTTGTAATAAGACTCCTCATTGTTGATCTGTTTTATTGTTTTTAGTGTGTTTAATTATTGTTGTCCAAATCCTAAGTTGTATTGTCACCAGCCACCAGTCTTTGGGGAACATTGTAAATTTAATAACGTAGCATAACTCAGAATTAAAAATCTGATAAAAAACGGACCAAAAAGGGTTATTAATGCAGTATTAGGTAAACACCTAAAAATAAGAAAAGTCTAAAGTGACGTATACATTCTATGTCTGATTATGATTAGTTTACACAAAAATTGTTCAAAATTTCTTAATCAAACAAGACATTGCTAACTTTAATTGGTTACTTAGTCAGGTCATATCAGCTTGTTACATAGACAGAACGGCATCAGTCATCATTTCTGACCTCAAAGACTCGTATATGGTAGTAGTATATCTGGGCGGTTTCTGTGGCAGTGGATGGCATGTACATCCGAAGCGTGACGTAAAACGTCCTCTTCGATCTTGAAGGTCACCAAGAAAATTACTCGTAAATATATGCAATAAGTAAAATAAGTAAAATACAAACTTCAAACGAGCAAACTAAAATTTTCATGTGGTTGTAACTATAACGTGTTTCACCACAAAGTAATTTAGATCTCTAAGGAATAAAAGCAATAAAAAATTATCGGTCCTTTCCTAGAAGCAAGACTGAGTGAGTTTTCAATTTTGTTAGTTTAAAACTTCAGTTATGAAACTAATCACTAAGCCCCCCAACTCTTACCATTCATGAATTTATTAAATACGTACAAGCCTCATAATGCAAATGATTACATATTCTTTGATAGTGCATTTATACTGAAAATGTGCACCCAATTTTTAATAGTTTTTCTCCAAGATTTTAATTAATTTTCACCTTTCGTAAGAATAACTCTCTTTGAAGTGTATAAAAATGATTACCTTTATAAAAACACGAAACATGTTTAATTGCGTGGAATACAAAACAAAGCCCGAGAAAGTCCTGACTTGAATTGCAAGTCTACCAAAATATTCAATAAAAATATAACTGCAAGCTGTCAACTTCAATTTGTATGCAAATTACGCCAAAATTTTCGTCTGATTTATTACAGCGCCATAATTTGTTTCCGTATAAATTTTCAATCATCCAGCGTAAGTGAGAATCAATTTATTTCCTGAAAATGCGACGACTAAAGAACGTTTTATATTTAATGTATAATTTTATAAACATACAGAGCCTCCTCACAAACTGATTATATCCTATTCATCTTCATATGATAGTTCTGTCTTCATTTCCTTAAAAGCCCTTGCGATAAATGTGAGGTAAATTTTTACAGCAAAGCATGTATGGTTGTTTTTTGGAGAGAATGATGAATGTCCACTTGTAGTTTACAGGAAGGTTAAATGTATTTTTCATGTGGTATACAATTAAAATTCGGGGGGTTCTTTCACTGCTAGCGTTGGTTATTTCAAAATGAATTATAACAATGATTTAGAAAAGATAGTTAAATTGTCAAGTTCATATATGGAGGTATATGGAGAGGGACTGTTCAGTTAGTATGAACAACAAGCAGTAAGGATAACATGAAATTACTAGAAATACATTTGCTAAAATATTCATTGCGAAAAATTCGTAGACATTTAAATTATTTGTTTGATTGGCATACTAATTTTAGCTAAAACACTGTAAATAATCCAATTGATTTCGAAATGCTAGAGTTGGTTTGAACTCGAAAAGCTGAGTATTTTAAAGTCTTCGTCTGGTCGCCAATAATTAAGAAAGCTTTAAGAGGGTTTCACCATTTCATTTCGAGATTGAAATTATTTATTTGTAGTACGAAGCTACCAAAAAAGCTTCATTTCCATGCAACAAAATTTAATTTCCATGTTTTCTGTTTTTACTTGTTTAAAATGTTGACAGCAACATTGTGGTTTTAAACAGTCAACCCCCAACTTCGATAATTATAATCCACTTGGCTTAATTAGGTAACCTCTTTTAACACATCTCAAATTATAACTTATGTGACTGTTGCAAGAGTGTTTGAAACTTGGTGAAAGCTTTCATTCATTCGAAACGTATGCGATTGTAATTTCTGCATGCCCATTTTCAGTATCAAAACCGTCCATTAAGTGTAATTATTCAAGCATATATAACGAGTGAACTACAATTATGGTGGTAATTTTACAAAATTATTGCATTTTGAACGACCATTTACTACCACGGAAATGGCGTTCTTATCTTAGAAGAAAGTTATTTCAGCGTGGGAGAAGTAATAAAATGGTCACGTAACTCTGTATAATTTTACTTCATTGTAAAGTCTAAACCAAGCTCGATAATAAATATTAAAACATTCTAATAATGAAAAGGTAAATTGTAAGAGTACGACGTAGAATCACAAATTATAAAGCAATTTGTTTTATAATTTTTTTTAAGGATTCGGTCTCTTTGTTTAAGTTTTATCGATAAAGTAACTTTGATCCTTTATTTAATTTCTTTCGTTCTTGCACGTGGCGCAGCTGTTCAATGTTGTATTTCTATTATTAAATTTCAACATTGCCAAATTAATATTTTTATACAAGAATTCAATACACGAACCGAGCTTTTAACATCCACAAAATACAGAATTTTGAATGCCTTTTCAAAGCAAACACTTTCTAAGCTAATCGACAATGTACCTAAAATGAAATAAAAATAAAAATTTATGAAAACCATAAATTGAATCAGATCTGATAATGAGCCGGATTGCAAGGAATTTGTATTTAATAACCGAACACGTTAAGGAAACCCCTGATCACTTCTAATTTCTCACCAATAGTACGTGACATTTCTAGCCTGTTCTATTTTCAGTTAGTTACACCTTCTCTCATATTCGCAAATAACAAAAGTCCCAACAACATTCAAAAAGACGTCTTGAGTCGACTGATTGACAGTTCAGAATATCATTCTATCTGAGTGATTTATTATTCCAGGAAACTAATCAGAAAAATAAAGGAAGGCACGAGGCTTATTTTTCTTCTTTTAGATACAGCAACAAAGGAAAATTGGAAAAAAGCAATGAAAGATTTTTTTATGAGTGTAAATTGAATTTTATCCATTCGAAAATACTGCTTTCAGTTTACAGAATTAATGAATGCTTTTTACGGAACGGTTTCTTAGCATTTCCTCCTTTAATAAAATTAGCTTTGGTTTGTCGACCGTTCGGAAATAATCGTTTTTTAGTTGAACGAAGAATTTTTTATGAGTTAGTCGGGTTTTTCTATAACGAATTTTATTCGATAATTCGAGAAGTGTTCCCCTGTAAGCATGTAATTTAAAAATGAGAGGGTTAAAGAACTCTTTAAACTGAAGCTTACAAGAAAGTTTCTTTTAAATAACTATAATAAAAAGTATATAGGGAGAGGGACTGTTTAGTTAGTAAGAACGACAAGCAGTAAAGCTTACATGAGATTAATAGAAATACGTTTGATAAAATATTAAGAGAAAGTTCAAAAACTTATTTAACAATCGTTTTGTAGATCAAGAAATCAGAAGGTCAAGGAACTCGAACGGTCTACGAACGACTTCGAAAAGTCTATATGGAGACGGACTGCTTAGTTAGTAAGATTTTCAAGAAAATATTAATGACAATAAAACTCAAAAGTTTAGTTTTGTAAACTAAACAATAAGAACGTTAAAACTGTAACAGTACTCTGCTAATATCTTCTACTGAATAAACGTATTAAGTCTATATGAAGGGGGATATGTTTAGTTACTAAAAATTTAACAAAAAATGGGGGCGTGAAGTTTACATGAAATTAATAAAAATACATTTGACAAAATATCTGAGAAGGCCCCAGAACGTATTTTACAAGAGTTTATTAACCAAATTAATCAGGGGGTTAATGAGCCGTTTAAGCTAACGATTGTGAGAATGCTCTTTTAAATAAGTATCTATAATAAAATGTATATAGGTATGGAGAGTGACTGCTTACTTAGTACGAATTAAAGCTTCGTTTGATAAAATATTTAGGGCGAAGAAACTCGATAAACCACAAATTAAGACTTAAAACTGGAAATGCTTAATTCTTTGAACAAATTAAATTATTTCCTTTAACATCTGCAAGTTCGTTTATCTTGTAATACTTGTGCTGAATTAAAACAATTAACCTTGTCAACCAAACTTAAAGTTGAAGAGCTTAATTAAAATTAATTGCTAACTTTCCAACAAGGTACCTAAAATTTAGATTTCACGTAATTTTATCGAGAAAGCTCGTATTCTCACTTCCGTGACTATAAATTACACGAAATAGTAATACAGGAAACCTTCAGTTCTGCAACCCACTCAACAAAATGATGGGAAACGCTTCATTTATTTACGAATTTATTATTCTCAAGAGAACTTGATCGAGTGATAATTCTCTGAAGCAGAGGCTAACGAAATTATTATCGCCTTAGGATTTTTATCGAAGGTTTCTTTGCAATATTTAAACGAGTGTAAGTTTATACGCAAATGCTTATAGCGGTTCATATACTGATTCAATTAAAATGTTTTATTTAAGTTTCGATTTAAATAAACCTAAAACGGAATAGTGTTATGTAGTTTTAATGTGTGGGAAGGAGACGCACGATATTGCTGGGTTAAATCTTTGGCAGTTAATAAGATTTAAAAATGCCTTGGTATTCACATTTGCTGGTGTCATCAAAGTTGAAGGGCATATAATTTTAAAGGCGAAATAAAAAAGTGAAATTGAACGTCAACAGAAAATAAGATAAAATCCCAATAGGCAAGTTAGATATTATCTCAGGTCAAGAACTTGAACTAAGGTCGGCAAACCCTATTTTGAAGAAATATATCGATTTTTGGGTTTCAGGGATAAGGGAATTGTTCCTTCAACGCGCTTTGGAAGAGATTTTATCCCCGTCACGGTGCTCGTATTTCATGCCCGAATTGAAATTAATAAAATAATTGGCAGTAGGTGTTTCAGTGCAATTGTGTAAGGGAAATGTGTTAAATCCCATTCTGAATCAAATTATTTGGTAATTACATTGAATGTGGTTAAGTGTAGAGTTGGTAAGTGAATGAAGGAGGCTGCAGAACATAATTGCCATGGAACAGATACGTTTTAAAGCAATACAAATTAGTGTATCTAAAGCCCAAACAACAAGCTGAAAATGCTCAAAATAATAAAAGTGATGTTGAAGAGACAATGCTACAGCAATACAAGAAAAAAAGAAATTTACTACAAGTTGCAGGATTTCGAAGGAAAAGGTAAATGTTACTGAAAGAAGGCATGCAAAATTACAGTTATTTGAATAATTGTTACTATTTCCAACTATTTATGAAAAATTTACTTTGAAAAATCTTGAGCTATTGGAAAAATCTACTGGTTACCTTTAGTCCCAAAAGTTGATGTATAATATTTTTTTAAAACAAAATTGTCTTAAAAAGACTAGATAGAAATAATATTCAAAGGTTGTTAAATAATTTATGAAATAAATAAGCCTGGTGATAGCAATTATCATCTAATATTTGTATCTTTAACGCAGCTTTTTTTAGGTTAAATAAGTACGAAAGGATTACATAATTTTGTCGATTTAAGAAAGATTTTTTATAGTTGCAGGCTATACAAATAGATATTTTTTTAATTTTAAGCTCTTTGGCCTTTTGGTTTAGAGTATACTCTCAGATTAACTGAGCTTTAATTGCGATAAAAGGGTTTGCGTCATTTAAAGGACGAGTTAATCAACGCGCTTGACACACAACAAGGAAAGATAAACTTCCAACTAATTATCTTTAATTTCGTGTCACTTACTCCATCATTTATTTCCAACAAATTCATATTAAGTAGACAATTACGTTAGATGTAAACTTTCCACAAAATTTATTTAAAAGGAAATATGGAAAAGTATTAGTACAAGCTTTCGTTGAAATAGTTCCATAACCCTTAAGTTCTATAGACAAGTTTTCGTTACACAAGTAGGTATGAGCTCTTTTGTAATAATTGGACTGTTCATTTGCATTTTTAAATTAATTATCATCAAAAACTTCACAACGCACTGATTGCAAATAGGTACTTTGCACCTATAACAACAACTCTGAGCTTTTCTGTCCTTTGCGGAAGGGCATATGCCGCACCTTTTCCGTTTTGATACTGCTCCTGGTTCTTCTTCTACTAAAGCATCCTACATTACAGTCCCTGTTGTAAACTCATAGTTTCACGTATGGTAAGTAAAGCTCCCTTCCGAGTTCAATTAAGAATGTCGTCTAGGAATTTCATTCCCCGAAGGAGAAAGTTGGTAAATGGCGCGATTGTTAACTCCAGATATATCTAGAATTGCTTGAAATAACTCCATTGGCCATCTTCTAGTTCTACGAGATAGCTTTAGTACTATTGTAAAACTCCATAATTGTTTATTTCTGCGTTTCTGCGTCTATGTTATTCGTATGATGCACTTGAGAGTAATATCACCGACTTCCCTTTATTTGGAACAAATGATACTAGAGTATAATTCCCAGCAAACAAACATGATTTTTCTGGACGTTTGTGATTGGGTAGAAAATCTACAGGAATTGACCTCTTATTCTTTCTCTTGGTTCCAATGTACGTCAATTGAAGTTTTCTTAATTAATTCCGAAACCAATTCTATCGATGTATACGAGTTATCACATGTTATGTTGGGATTAGTTTCAGTGACAAGTTCCACCGGTCGCAGAACAACTTGAGTGGGTTGCGTTAGATGAGGTCTGTTTGCAGTTGCATTTGGATTCGTATTTATTCCCGTATATACTTCAACATTTGCCATGTAGTGCGTTTTCGAGTTAGCTAAGATCTGAACCTTCAATCCGTATTTAGAAGGCTTATTTGGAAGGTACATTTTGAAGGAACATCTAGTACGAAATGCTACTAGCATCCTGTACCGTCGGTGGCCCATAATGATCGCAGATCTTCACGATTTGATTTAAAAATGCCCTACATATACAATAAGCCGATAAAACCTATTAATTCTGTCAAATCTGTATGGTTAAGAAACGAAGGGGAATACCTTTGACGGGAATTTCTGCGTCCTTTAAATTTTTCGTTCTTAGTCCATGTTATTTTTTTAGTGAACTGAAATATTAATTGTTGAAGTATCTCATCAGAAATTAGCAATTTCCAGGATTCAACCGTATTCGACGGTGGATTTAGTCGAGCAGGGCCAGTTAATCCTAGAAGAATTGTCGCTATATTATAGGCAAGAGTTCTTGTTCTTACCGGTGCCACTTTTGACCACTGTTCTGTATTTGCCATAAAAGAATGATATTTTATGTGATTTACTAGCAGCAGAAGAACTATACGTGCCTTGTAATAAATCGGTTTGATTTAAATAACTTTTCAAATCACTTTGATTTATCTCCTGTGATTCCAAATCATCGTCAGAAGGTACCCATTCTTGCTCCCTGTTGGTATCGTGTTAGCTATTCTGAACGACTCATTTTATTATCTAAAACAACGTCAACGTAGTATGTACCTTCAGATAATAATATATAATAAAAATAGTAAGTACAATTTAAGCAGAACATTAATATACCTGAATTTCCAAAATGTAAAAATAATTACGGTAATACTATGGAGGGGTCATACTGGCCCAAACACGTCTTTAGCAGCTAAATGCACTATACTGTAGAAGACCGTGTCAACTGAACATACAATGTGATTTCTTAAAAACTCAATTGCAGCAGGCCGAATTCTGTCTTAATAACTTATATCTGTCTGTATTAAGTCAGAATACGGCCTGCTGCAATTGAGCTTTTAAAAAATCACATTGTACATAGCTAGACTTACAGTTCCCACCACGACTCAAAACACAGGGATTAGTAAACCAAATTAGTTTCTACTGGGTCACACAAACTCGTCTGTAGTACTTACTGGTTACTTTTCTGATGTCTTTTGGCTATAAACTATTGTGAAATACACTTATGAGTTTTCTGATCATCAATATTTTATTACACTTATTTTTATTAATTTAATGTAATTTTTATTACCCCATTTTTAATTTACGTTTTGACTAACTAAACCGTCCCTCTCCCTATAGATTTATTACATTTATTTTAAAATAAAATACAAGTAAAACTCATACCAAACCTTTAGTTAAAAGGTTATCTTAGCCTTGCAACTTTTTTATTTATAAAACCTTTTAAAATAAATATTTTAACGTTCTTGTCATAAATATTTCATCAAAAATGTTTTTACGCGTGTTACGTCCCCTTACAACTAAACAGCCCTCCTCTGTATAGACCTTTTATCACATTTATTCAGAAGAAAATATGCGCACAACTCTCATCAAACCCTTGGTTTAGAGAGTTTTTTTAACTAATTTTGATTTTGTTTTGATTCATAAATCCTTGAAGAATTGTACTTTATTCATAAATATTTTGCCAAAAGCATTTTTATTAATGGTATGTAGTGCCTTTTTCTGATTTCCTTGATAAAACTAAAACACAACTTAAGCAAAGAATAACAAGGAAATTTAAGTTTGCTTTCAAAACGTTGAACTTATTTTTATACTATTTAAAGAAATTAAAACCTCAATTTTTAACTCATTAATTGTTCTACTTCAGAATAAATTTAGTTTAGTAGAATAGCTAATAAACTAGTTGATTAAGATACAATAAAAATAATATATTATAAAAAAGGGAAAGAATATTTAAAGCCTACGTTCAATTCGAAACTTTCATATTTCTTTTTTAACGCGCTGACATCCCTGTGTAGTGATTCGTTTATTTCGTTCACATAACAAATTTCAAAGCAAGAAAGGCGAAAATTTTCTTCCTTTGTTACAAACGTTACGTTTGTTATCAGCCCCGGAAGTTATAAGGTTATAGATGATTTCCTGGAGGGCGTTTTGGATAAAGATTCCGTATAACGTAATAAGGGTGAAACTTTGTATGTGAAAAAAGCAAACATAAAAAGTCGAGTTCGAGAATAAAACCAGATTTTAAATTAAATTCTTTTGTTAAGGTTAATGTATTTACTTTTATTCGAATTTACTTGGAAATTGGGATTGTTTCCAATAAAGTAAGGAAAGAGAGTACCTACAAGTGGAACTAAATCGAAAGGTTGTGTTTGTAAAGTAAGTTTCAGGTTCTACCTTTTCAAACTGCGAAAAGTTTTTGAATGTATTTCTGTACTACCCTTTGACTTGTAGAAGTTTGATAGAATAAGAATACTTAAAACTGCAGCAAACAATTTAGTGCCTTTTGTTACTTGATTTTTGACATTTTTTCAAGTTTATAACGAAAACATGTATCTTGAATGAGAATTCTTTTATGAGCACGTTGAAATTTACATTACATTGTTAGTAATTTCGTTTTTAGGAGGCGGTTGAAGTTCCGAAAAATTAAAGGAAACTCACGAATGTGAAACGAAACAGTTTCTTCCGATTTGTTTTTCTTCCTTTTTTTCGGTAAATTCAACAAATTTAAAACCTTTTAGGCTGTGTTGCTTTAGTCTTAAACAAACGAAAGCGTAAAAAGCTAAATTAACTGAAAAGCACAACTTTGCAAACATTTAGCGTTCGATGACTAAAATGTCTAATCGAACAGGGATTTCTTTTCGAGTGGATCATATTTTATTACAAATTGTAAGAAATTCAAATCTGAATTGTTTAAAGAGTTTAAGAAATTTTGGGTACGTAAATAAATAAAATTTGAGAAATTAGAAGGTAACTTTGTTGGGCAGATCATACTCTCAAAACTATATATTTAGTTAAGTGAATTAGAATCAAAAGCAATCCTTTCATTATTACAAGAAAGGGTTGTTCTAGGAAATTTCCTTTTATTAATTTGAGAAATAAGTAGCAGCAAATTTGGACTAAAAATTTTCAGTCTTTCTAAATTAGAAAAGTATGCCTGGAATAAATAATTTCTTCGGGTGACGGTTTTTACGCCACACGTAACAATTTTTATCTCAATGGAACACGCTTTTCATGAGAAATGCTTTTGACAAGCAAGAACGCTCATTTTATTTCCGGAAGCATTGGTCTTGACCGATATATTTTTTGATTAAACGATCATATTTGTCTTCGTCAGTAAATAAACAACCATTTGCAGTTGACTCATTCGTCCTGCCAGCAATCAATTTACTGATTGTTTTGATCTTCCGAAATTTTATTAATTTACAGAAGCAAACAGATTTCATTCTTATTATTGCAGTAAATAGTTCGGTAAAAATTCAGTTAAAAGAAACATGTTCTTTAACATTAGAATTTGTCAACGCTTAAATTTAACAAGGTTGTTTACTTACATCGTTCTGAGCAAGTATTTATAAATTCATATAAATGGAATTTACATTTTTTATTTATATTAATAGTATAATTGCATATGCAAACTGGACTTTACATAAAGAAAATTAATGATGATTAGCTATTTTGTTTAGAATTAATAACGATAACTAACAGGAATGTCTTCAGTGCAAATAACATGACAACAATGTTTTGTTTCCTGATAACACCCTACCTTAAAGTTGGCACCGATAACTATTATTATTATCTGAATCAAAGTCGTTTAAAATTTAAGCCTGAGAAATGATATCTGATCAAAAAAAACCTTAAACGATTTTATACAGTGTTTCCCGAAAGTAACGGATAAATTCTATAAAATAATTGAGAAAAATGATTCAGAAAAAATGCTCGAACACGTCGATTTTTATTTTTAAATCGTCATTTAAAGATGCAATTTTAAACCCCCCACCCCTCAACCCCTAAGCACTAGCAACCCCAATTTTAAAAATTTAAATAGCAAAGACATCCTTGTGATACCTCATTTAATAGAATTTTTTATGCTAAATACAATAAATAAAACTTTTTCAAAATCGGTTGATAAATAACTGAGATATTCAATAAAAATATATTTAAATAAAGTGCCAATATTCAGGCAGGCGTTGATACGGCTCTAGCAATAAGGGGTAAAAACAATTGACATTACGTAGTGCTGTGTGTGTTACTTGTTTAACGATTTGACAAATAACATAGCAAAAATGAGACTCACTGAAGCCGAAAGAATCGAAACTTTAATGATGTCAATAAATTGTATTTGACATTTAACTACAAACAATTTGCAATTGTTTTTACCCCTTATTGCTAGAGCCGTATCAACGCCTGCTCGAATATTGGCACTTCATTTAAATACATATTTGTTGAATATCTCAGTTATTTATCAACCGATTCTGAAAAAGTTTTGTTTATTATATTTAGCACAAAAAATGGTATTAAATGAGGTATCACAAGGATGTCTTTGCTATTTGAATTTTTAAAGTTGGGGTTGCTAGCGCTTAGGGGCTGAGGGGTGGGGGGTTGAAAATTACATCCTTAAATGACGATTTAAAAATAAAAATCGACGCGTCCGAGAATTTTTCAGAAAAATGTTTCTCAACCATTTTATAGAATTTATCCGTTACTTTCGGGAAACACTGTATACAGGGTGTTCATTTTAAAAGTGAACGCCTACCAGCTTCTGAATAGGCAACACACATTGCATTCCAAAGATCACTTCTCTGTTTGATGAATTTCAAAAGTATTATGCAACACAGGAGCCTTTGAACTTTTTTAATTGCATAATATAAAAGTCAAGTACAAATTAGATGATAATAAGAATCTTTAACAACATAACCGTAATCCAGTACTAAAGGAACTGTTCAAATTGTTGACCATTATTTTCAATACATAATCTATGTCTTCGTTCAAAATTACTTCTAACTGCAATTAACATCTGAGGAGTAATTGACCTACACGATTCAGTAATTCACTTTGGATATCGTTGGTGGTTCAATATCGCCGCAGCATCGTAATTCTTATGACATTCGCCTAAAAGAAGTAACATGTCTGTTCGTTCTGAATCGACACTGACATAAAATAGGTTAAAGACTACTATGTTGTTAACGTTTTTGAAATTTATTATACTACAGAGTTATCTCTGGAATGCAATGTGTGTTGCCTATTCAGAAGCTGGTAGGCGTTCACTTTTAAAATGAACACCCTCTACATATACAATAGCTAAACTAGAAAATTAGTAAGTGCTTTGGAAATATAAAAATATTTTAAATAATTTGAATGTTTGTTGAGGTTAGTTTCTGGTAGTTTAGTTTTACTTTGGTTTTACTTACTTGTTTAACTTTTAATTGTTAATTACTGTTGAAATATCCAAGGAAAAGTCTGAAAAAATAAATTTATCGCCGTAAGCCCTTAAGTCTACACATTGTTAGAACTCAAATAATGATACCTAAGGATATTAACGAACTTTTAACAATCGTTCTGCACGAACACAAATAACCTAAACTTAAGAAATAACACGTGTTGGGTGATATTGCAGTGACTAGTCGTTTGAAATCTTTAAAAACGTACATGATAATAACAATAATGTTAACCCTCTACTCACCTACTGTATAACTTTTCATTTGTGAGAATAAACATTTTTTTGACTGTAGACTATGTTCACATGTGTTAGTAGTGCATATATGTACAGGGTTATCCATTTTTGACACTTTCGCTGGGTATCTCGGTAATTATTGAATATATCAAAAAACTGATGTAGGTGTCATGATATGTTTTTGGGAGAAAATAAAAATGGTAAAAGCAGAATTTAAAAATATTCGCTGTTATAGAAGATACGGGGGTAAATTGAAAAATTGGCGATTTTAGAATTGACCACTATAATCTTTATTACTAATAATAGAAGAAATTGTTTAATATAAAAGTTTCTTAGTTTGCTAAGTAGAATATGAGGCCGCTTGAAAATCGCATCTACGGGGTCAGGTCAAAAAGTTATCGGAGCTAACTTTCTTATTTTAAATGGCACACCCTATATATTTTTAGCCAAAAAATATGCAAGGGTAGCTTGCGGTTAAAATTAATAGACATTGTTTGTAACCCTAGCCTAGCAACGCCTATACATACTAATGAGATTTTAAAACGTGGCTGGATTAGTAATACATAATTTTAAACGTCAATGTCAAATTTATATTGAAATAAAATTTTCTCCTCTAAAATAAATGCTGTAGAAAAAAATTGAATATTATACACGACGATAAAATTTAATTACCTTCTCGAGCGTAGTTAGCGTCTCGACTGACGTCTCGACGATAAAAACCGCTTTCGGAGATAAAATATAATTTTATCGTATTGTATAATAAACAACTATTAATATACAAAGACCACATTTTTATTTCTGGATCATATACGTAATTTTTTGATCTTTTAGTGACTTTAGGTTTGATAACTGGAAAATGATTATTAAAATGATAATTGAAAATATTTATAAAATTATCATATTTTTCATTAGCACCATTTACAGTGATTACCTCCTGCCAAGTTTCTAAAGATATGTTCTCTTTTAAAATTTTTAATATTATGTTGAGTAAATTTTCGTTGATGCTGAAAATAATTTTCGTTTTTATTTACCTTATAATCAGCAGTCAGTATCTGAGGGAAATGCTCTGACAAATTTGAGGAAATCACGTGGCAGTTTACACAATTGTTTTCAAAATTTGAAAAAATATGATCTACTTGGGTATTTGAGGTGGCTGTTACTCTGGCGTATTAAATTATAAGCGGGAAAAAGTTATAGCAACTCCTCAGCCCAGCAATCTGCAATTAAAAAATCACAGCTAAAATCAGCACAAATTACAATAAATTTATTTACGTGCAAAATATGTTTTAAAAGCTTATTTAAAGTACTATAAAAAATGTCAAAGTCTCTCGAGGGAGATCTATAAATACATACAACATTTATTGTTTTGGCTTCACCCTTTAATTCCACATAGGAAAATTCAAAACTTTTATCTACTGATTGGATTGTTAAATCAGGAATTGTAAAGTTTAAACCATTTTTTGCATAGATGGCAGTTCCTCCACTTTTGAAACAATTCCGACAGGAATAAGTGCACAATTTATAATTATTGGGTTGATATAAAGTGCTTTCATTATTTACAAGCCAATGTTCCTGTACGCAGATAATGCCGGGCTGATATTCGTCACGGAACAGTGAGAATTCATTGATTTTATTACGAAGGCACTCAGAAATGAAATTTAATACTGAGAAACTTTGCGCACTTGGCACAACATTATCACTTTTTGTTGAATTTCGAAGGTGTGAGTGTGGTGCTGCTAAGGGATTTCCTTCTTCCGGTGCATAAGCTGTCTTAAAAAAGAAGTAACTGTCACGCCGACTGGCCATAAATTAGCGCTTTTTGCCTGCTCTATGATGACTTCAGGAACTGTGATTTTAAAAGAGGAGTAGAAATTAGGGTGTTTCGATGACATTTTACACTTTACACATTCTACGCTTTCACAGCTCCCAGAAATATGGGTCTGTTCTATGGTACTGCAGTAGATCTTATCATCCACGACAAGAAATCACCACCAGACGAAACAGTTTTCTTGTAGAGTCTCCCGAGTTAGATTTTGCCTTTTTGACATCATCCTGGCGCATTTTTGTAACTCTCTGTCTCTTGTGTGATCGAATCTCAGTTTTCTGTTGCCGATCACAAATCCAATTCCAAATTCCAATCTTCAATTTTTCAGCAGTTTTTCTAATTGATATGTTTGGATTTTTAACAAAAGGTTGTTCTGTATTTTCGATCATCCGCTTACTTCGGGCGGATTTCTAATACTAACAAGCATTACCATTAATTAGTCGGTATATCCGCCTAACAGATATATTTTCTAGCAGGAAGTAAGGATGTGTTAGTAGTTGATTAAATACGTGCAGCTGGAAAAACTCTGCAACTTACTGACGTTGTTCTGCGGTGATTTTCGATTTTGGCATGATCAAATAAGAACTTCAAAAACAATACAAATTAACACAATATTTTGAACTCCGGGAGCCACTATTTTGCTTATCTTTCGTTTCATTGCTTCCTTGTGTAGCGCCACCTAATTTTTCTGGTCAATAAACCTGGAACGCACCTTATGACACCTAAGTAAGGTACAGTTTCTTATAACGGCTTCTCCTAAAACTATCTATAACCTTATAAGAAGACAGAAGATAAAAATGAATATTCGAGATTCCTCAACCCTCCAAAGTCTTAAGAGCCAAGAATTCCAAAGGAATTATTTAAAAATTCCTTTTTTAGATTCAAAGAGTATTTGGTTCAGTTTAAATTAAATAGATATTTGTGAAATGGGACACAGTGTCAAAGACTTTGATTTAAAAATTGTAAAGACATTTTCCTCACTAAAGCAGCTAAAATGTTTTGAGAGTATTTTCATTTTAAAGAAGAAAAACAACAACATTTAGAATAAACACCAAATTCTGAATTATATGCTTTGTTCAACGTAACCCATGACCGTACTTCGACATGCCCACCTAGGCCCAGTTGGCATACCAGCAGGTGGGTTTGTAAGGTTACTTTCTTTAGCGATTTTGTGAAGAGTTTTCTTCAGGAGTTCTGTCTTAGCCAACTTTACTTTTGTAATTTGGTAAGGAGATTATCAGAGCCTCACTGCAACCAATTTTGCCAAGAAAGGATGGCAACTTAGCTGCTGAAATACGTATTTATATTAATTTTTTTTTTGTGGTTTTCCTAGGTATTTGACGTTCGCTATAGAACCAGATCACAGGTTCCGTTCCTTGCCCATAGAATTATTACTTCTCTATTAATTTTATGTTCACAAAATGTCGCAGGGCGACTTAAAAATTCAGTAATATTGATTGGTTTTACTTTTATTTCATATCCAAAAGTTTTTTTTTTATAGTTTTGAAAAACTGATATTTTTGTTTAGTCTAGGATATCTGGCGCACTTATTTTCAGTTTTTTTTAATTTTTTTTTTGTTATTCCCAGTTATGGTTTTAATTGTGTTGTACCTAAAACTATTGTTTAGTGTCATTCCACCCAATTCACCAATAGTTTGTTTATCACAGTTATCGGCTTTAACAACTTATTTATTAGTATTTCTGTGTTTATTTTAATAATCAATGGATTTCGTTTTTGTCCCTATTTGAACGCCAACATCCACTAATCTCGCTTTAAGGAAATTATTTCCAGTACTTCTGCTTGTTATTTCGAAGTGCTAAAAACAATGCCTAAACCATCAAAAACCCACGCAAATTTTCTTGTAATTCCCAGGGGGCGATGACACTTACTTACCACAAGAAAATTCCACGCAACAGGGAAAAATGAACTCACATTTAGAATGTTAATCTAAATAGCAAGTTTTAACCAAAATCTTATTAGGTTAAAGGACATGTAAATTAATTGAGAATGAAAGCGTGTAATGACGTGGCTTTTTGTACATCTTGTGAATATAAAGCACCTTCAAGAATGTTCCGTGCATTAATGAGAGTGTTTATGTAACAAGAAAATACATAAAAGTTTTAGTAATAAAGATATTTTAAATAAAAAATTATTAAGGAATGCCTTTTCGGGAATGTATTTTTGTATTTAATAATCAGGGGTAGGCCGGCTGTACGGCAGAGTGGGAGCGCAGGAGTGTATATAGAAAGTTAAGCAAAGACCTGCTTGGTCAGAACTTGAATGGGTGACCACTTTGCGGCTCGGTACGTTCGGCCCCCTCGATACTGTAAATTTATAAGAGGGTGAAAGGAAAAGAAAAAAAGAAAGAATAATCAGGGGTTCAAATCCCAGCGGAGGTAATATTTTTCTGTTTACATATTGTTCAGAATTTATTCATTTTTTTAAAATTGAAGATAAATATGTCGAATTTCATGTTTATATTTTCTAATCTAACGCGAATTTGCTTATAACCTACATGGTATTTATGTAATCATCTTTACATATTTTCAGGCATGTAGAGGAAGGAAATAGAGGCACTAAAAGTATTTTACATAAAAACTTATTAAGAATTCCCCCGTTTTAGACATATTTTTAATGACTTTATGGGTGGTTGAAATTTTTAGTTAAACGATATTTTTCTGTACATAGATCTTTCAAAAGTAATTTAAATTTTTTTATGCAGGTTTTTGATTTTTTCGGTTTTTGTATTATGCTCTAATATGACCTTATTTCAATATGCTTTTCCTCTTTTTGTTGTTTTCTAATGACTTCTTTTAGTTTATTCTGTATATTAAAATTCTCATAATTGTAAATGATTTAATGAATTTGATCAGGGATTTAAATTGCTGGTACAGTAATATTTTTCTAAATACATATTTTTGAAAATTAACTAGAAATACCAAAAATATGTGGAATCTTATATTTGCAAGGATTTTGAAAGCGACCTAATAATAATAATAATAATAATCTTTATTTTCCCTTTTTTGACAGAACATACTGTATAGGAATGGTCAACTTATATAATATAAAAAGGACATGACTACAGAGAAGAGAGAAAAAAGAAACCTATAACTAGCATGGTTATATTTGAATAGGTTTTTCTTTTTTTTTAAGGATTTTAAGAATTTTTTTTTGAGTTTATTCGGTTTATTAAATTTTTTTAGTGATTCGCCAAGATCTTTTAAATATAAGCAAAAGTTTCATACAGGAAATATCTTTGAAGGCGTTATCATGAAGGTTTCTCTTACAGCATTTTTTCTCATTTGTTAACAAGAGTTACTGTATTCTTATGAAAGGATGTCTATTTTTAGTGTAAAAAGTTCATAAGCTGGAAAGCATAAAAAGGCGAGAGAATACTTTCTTGCTTTATAACAAAAGTTATTTCTACTTTATTTTTGTGCCTTTCACACGGTGCTTTGAGATTTAATTTTTTTTGTATGATACTTTTCTCTAAATATACCATTTAAGATGTTTACTTTTTCAACTCGTGTAGACAATTAAATACATTTTAGCCTTCATTTTTCCAGTGCGTATTTAAAGTTCATGTTTGGTGCAGTATTGTAGGAGATCATGTTATTGGCCCACACTTCTTTAATGGAAACTTGACTGGCGCAGTGTATCTTGATTTTCTAATTAACATTTTACCTCAGCTATTGGAAGAAGTTCCACTAAATAACAGACGAACAATGTGGTTTCAAAATGATGGAGCACCTCCCCATTTTCACAAGAACTTTTGGACACCGGGTAATTGCACGAGGTGCGCAACATCTTTGGACCATTGCAGTCCCGATTTCAATATTCTGGACTTCTTTTTATGGGGAAAAGTAAAAAATGATGTTTAGCAACAACCTATTGCTAATGAAAATGAATTGCGAGAAAGAATTATCGCCTCATGCTGCTCAGTTACTCCTGAAACATTGAGTAAAGTTAGAAGAAATTTCCGTGTGTGAGCACAATAACGGAATGCGCTTTGAACACCTGTTGTAAATTTAATACTTATTTATATTATAATATTGTATGTAGTTTATCGTTTAATACATTTTTTTAACAATTTGAACAGTTTGAATTAGTCGCATAACCTGCTACTTTGATTTTGCAATATTATATAGAAAACGTAAAACACAGAGTGGTTTCTGAATTGATTGATGGGTTGCCTACTACGAATAAAAAGAAACAGGAAGGAGACTAAGGTATTATGGTGCAAAACTACAAGTGCAACGGAAATACGTCACACACACCATATTGAAACACCAACCGGCACAAATTTTTATTGGTAGACTAATTGCTTGTTTACGTTTTTGTGCTTGCCAGTTGACGTATTTAGTGTTCTCAGCCAATGAGTTTCTAAAATCCGCCATATTGATATACCATCTAAATTGCTTGCTGTTGGTGTTATGCTACTTCCTCTCTTTTTTATTCGTAGGTTGCCTATTCCTAGATCTTCAGGGGTCACGCTTTAAAATGGGCACCCTGCATATAGGTACTTCTACTAAAAAATAGTTATACCCTTCGCTTCTACTGAAATGCATTGCTTTGGTTTAAATTATGAAAAAAAAAAATGATTTGGCCATGGGAATCTTAAATCTTACACATGTAAACTAGACTGGTTAGAGTTTTAATGATTTGAGCTAGGAATAAAAACAATAGCTATGTCGTTATTGTAGCACGAATTATTTGGCAATAGTCTCTTGTGAATCATTAATTGACTTTAAATGTATTACTGACTATTTCAAACTCCTTCAGGTATTTAAAACATTCTAAAGTATGAACTTCAGGGTGTACAGGGTTCCTAAAAGTACTTGATTGAAGCAGAAGTTTTCAGCAGAATAGAGCCCAAATAATAGCCGTAAAAGTTATTCACTCTTGCAGTAGTTGGTCTATAAAATTTTTATTCTTAAACTAAACTAACAAAAGAAAATTCAGAATCTTCAGGTGTGAAAGCAATTAAGCCAAACTAAAAAACACCCATTTTTCACAATTTCCTAATTTTTATAATCATGAACGAAGCTTTCTATTAAAAATGCAAATCACGGCCCCTTTCCGAAGTAGTTTCCTACTAAAACTAACTTTAATCACTAATTTTACGTTAAAGGTAATTACAGGAAACATATACGCTGTAACTAAAATTTATTACTTTAGTTAACTTCTAAAAAGCGACCACATTGAAGAAAAACCGTGCAGCCGTTCAAGCTCAGCAACGTAAAAACCAGTAACGATTTCATTCAGGTGCTCTTTTAGCAAAAGGTTTAATTAAAACGCGCTTTATTGGTTTTTTAAATCCTTTTGCGGCACATAATTAAATGATTTTATCTGTAAACGGATTTTAAAAAACCCAAACCGCTTTAGATAAGCAAGTTTACGTTACGAAACAAATTTAAACTTTCAAAACAACATTTAAGTAAACGACACAAATTTCACTAAACTACCGAAAGTTTTATATCAGTTTCCTGATGTTAAATTAGATATTTCATATAAATAATGTTTTGTAAAAACTTTTTTCCAGACTGATGAATGAGAATTTTAGTTAGTCAGTATTTATTTCAATCAGACGCAGTCGTCGAACATTTACTTTTGTCTATTAATCTTAATCATAGTGTTGCCGAAGAAGGACTTTCAGTGGAATAGAAAACTTTTAAAACGGAAACATTCCATCATTAATTCTTTAAAGCTTTGGGAAACAAGGATCATATGTTATTTCCAAACTTTAGCCTTCGTTTCCATGCTTTGCTTTAATATATTCTCGTTTGCGTGGGTGTTTTCCCATTTTGTTTAAGTAAACATTTCTGTTTAAGTAATTATTTGAAAATAATTCTTTTGTACCTTTTCTGGGCTTCATTTTCCCTGTCTTTAGTTTTAACAGGAAGTTTATTAGAATATTTCCACTAAAAAGCTTTGTTTTTGAAATAAGATCACATCAAACTGATATAAACTTAAGAATTTCTAAGAAATAAACGATATTAGTGAGAAGAAAAATTAGAGCGCAAATAAAGTTCATAAAAAGGAGCAAAAAAGTTTTTTGAGAAGGTCTAACCAAACTTTTAAAACTTTCATTATGAATTTTTAATAACTGTTCCTAAACGAGTTATACTTTATTCATTGTGTTTCATACTACGCAGTTTTGATAGATTTTCGTTAAGTAATTGTTTTGTAGAAGTTTACTGGAAATTTTTGAGGCTTTCTTAAGCAAAGATTTGCGTTTATTACAAAGATAAATAAAATATACAGAACGAAAATTATAACCTTATGCTAAAACTTAGCTTTTACTTTTTTGGTGGTTTATCAAGGAGGTTTCTGTATTTTCACTGGTAAATTATTAATTGAAAATAAAAGAAAGTCTTGTTGCCAGGCTAAATTTTACGTTACAGTTCGATTATCCAAGAAATAATAATCCAAAGTTACAGTTTCAGCAACCTTTTGAATTTTCTTTCTTTGACTTTGCCACTGATATTTCGGAGATTTCAAATTGAAAAGCTTGAGTTCTCTTGTAAACGTCAAGAATTTTCAGGAAGGATGGTTTGTTCGAACTAAATTATTTGTTTGATGTCTGGGACATAACCGGAGGGTATTCTAAAACACGATTTCTGTAATACGGTATACGAACTTTATGGGGCTTTCAATGTTAAAATAGAATGCTTGCCCTTTTGGTATCTATTTACAACAGTAGTTTATCCGAATAAAAACTGCCTGTGAAAATGGCGAGTGATGTAGGCAACGTAGTCACTGCATATTGTAAACGTTATAAAAAAATAAGATAGTAAGTGGTATTAAGTGTGATTCTACAAGCTATTATTATTATTTAAGTTGAGCAAAACTAGTAACGACTGTAAAATGCTTTGACGACAATACCATGTCTGAGTTGCTGTGGTAATATCAAGAAATACAATTTAAATCATTCTCAGATGGCTATGGAATTAAAACTCATGTTTTACCTAGATTCAACAAATATCATGTTAATTACTGCATTCATACGGTTTGCTGACACCATCGCACTCCTGGGCATCACTTGAAGGTTACCTGCTAAATCAAGTTCGATATTTTGAATTTCCTAAACTTCCGCCAAAACTTCCTCAGCTTTAAGGATTTTTATTTGGAATAGGAATCAGGACAACTAATCATCCCTCATTTCTGTTTCCATCATTAACTAAGTTCGCTCATAACCGTCGAGCACGTAATTAAACATTTTTATAATAAGAAACAAGTTTTTTTGGTTATTTAGTTATTTCGTTACAACCTTACAACGAAGTAAATTGGGTCTTCGTAACTAACTGAAACTTTAGTGGTAAAGAAGCCCATGAAACTTAAATGCCTTTTTATTTTATTAGCGGGTGTAGCGTTGGAAGTTGTTAAGTTGCCACTTTTCAATTGGTTTAATTGAGTAAGTAAAGCGATTGAATTTACTAATTAGTTAGCTGAAAATGTGTGGGAATTGTTAGAATTAAAGTCGTGTCTTCGTGTATTTGATTTGTCTAAAACGTAGGTGTAATTATAACCCACATACCTATACAAATACATTTATATGAAAAGTTGAGAACCCACATCCTGTACATTTTGTGAATATAAAGAACCTTCAAGAATGTTTTGTGTATTAATGCGAAAGAAGTTTATGTAAACATATTTATATATTTTTAGACATATTTTAGGAGTGTTATCTTAGGTGTCCATGTAAACAAATTAAAAACTTTAGTTTTTCATTTTTTTTATTATAGAAAGTTGTGAATAAAACAAAATTTATATTTTATATAGCTTTTATACAAGCTATTTAGGCCCACAGCTTCGTTATTTGTTTTCACTCGTCTCTGCTGATGGTCTTGCGTTTCCAGTCACGTCCATTTCTTACAAATATGCTGTAACACCTTCTCACCATCGTTTCCTCGATCTTCTTCTCCTTTTCTTGTAACTTGGCATTCACCAAGCTATCGCCTCTGGTACTCTTCTCTCTGTCATTCTTTCTATATGACCCAACCACTGCAGTCTTCTAGCTTTTATTATTTTATTTAGAGCTGGATCCTTATATTTCATAGATATCTTTATTTGTCCTTCTCTCATACCCGTTTTCAGTTTTTCTTCATACATATTTTGAGCTCCTATCTGAACAGCTTTCCTTGTGTTTTCCTATTTAAGGCCCAAGTTTAACAGCCATGTATAGATATAGAGAGTCAGAACTTGGCGTTTTGAGAGATAGTGTTCTAGATAGGTTATTAGGCTTGCATCTATTGCAATTTCTTTACATTTATTTGATATTCTATATTTTAGCATCCAAATAAATAAACTCGTAAACCTCTTGAAATTCCATTTTCCCTGAGCTAGTGGTTAGTTCAAATTTAGAGTTAGGCCGAAATTCTCTTACTCTCATTATTTTACATTTTTCTTGGTTTAATTATAGATCCATCTTAAATGCCTCTTCCACCATTCTACTTGTGTCTTCAAGTTTTTTTTATATTACTAGCTATGATCGACACATTGCCTGCATATCCTACTATCTGGTGACTTATATTTTATGTCTCTCTTACTGTTCAAATTGCTATCTTTCACTATTTTTTCCAGCACTGTGTTAAATAATAAAGTTCAAAAGGGGTACCTACCCTTGCCTTATACCTGTTCTAATGATAACGTCATCGGATAATTTGCCTTTTACTCTTACATTACGTACTGTTGCTTTTAATGCCATATTTACTGGACCTATTAACTTTTGAGGTACACCAAACTCTTATCTCTTATCAATATGTTTCTTTTTACTGAATCGTATGCTTTTCTAAAGTCCATAAATAGCACTAGGAAGTTGCTAAAACCTCTGTCACTGTGACAATTTGATCTCCCTTTCAGAAAACCTGCCAAGTACTCTCCTAATTGTGATTCCACTATTACTTCTAATCTTTTTCTAATTAACGTCGCTATTACTTCGTAAGCAATGTCTAATAAGGGTGCTCCCCTGTGGTTACTGCATTCCGTTTCATCCCCCTTTTTTAAGATGGGTATTATTGACGCCTTTTCCCAACTCTTTGGTATCTTTTCTCGTTGCTATATTTTTGTCATTAAAAGATATGTATATTGGCTATTTAGTCCTTCTCCACCATATTTTATGTTGTCTGATGTAATTCCATTATTGCCCGGACTCTTGTTGTTTTTTAAACTCTTGATGATTTATTCTATTTCTTCTCTTGTGGGTTTATCTATTTAGCTAAGCCTCTACTGATCTTATTGCCAGCTCTATGTTTTCTTCGTCTGCTTCTTCATTTAACATTTCAGAAAAATGCTCTCTACATCTCTTTGTGATTTTTTCTTCATTTCCTATCAGGTATGTAAAATTTGAAGTAAAGCGATTGAATTTACTAATTAGTTAGTTGAATATGCGTGGGAAATGTTAGAATTACAGTCATGCCGTGGTAAATTTTTGATTAATTTAAAACGTAGGTGTGTTTATAATTTACATCTACAAATATACGAAAAGTTGAAAACCAACCTGTACATTTTGTGAATATAAAGTATCTTTAAGAATAGTCTGTGCATTAATGAGAAGGTATTTATTTAATATGTACGAATCTTTAGATATTTTCAGATATATTTTAGGAAATGCATAAAGGTTACCACATAAAGTATTTTAAATAAAAAATTAGTAGGAATTCGCATCGTTGGGGACATATTTTTAATGAATTTTCTAAGCAAATTTTCCATTTTCTTGTTTTTTGTATTATGTCCAACTGGTATGGCTTTACATTTCCCTTTTTATTAATTTGTATGGTATTGCAATTTCTTTTGAGGTTATTTTGTTTTTTATTTTCACTTCTAAATATCAGCAAAGCTTCTTTCATGTAGGAAATATTTGCATAATGGATTCTATAAATTGTATCAAATTTTGCCATTCCTTATCAAAAGGTATTGTAGGTACTTTTGTCAAAGGTTGTTTATTTTTAACATAAAGAATTCCTAAGTTTCAACGGATAAAAAGACGAAAAATATGTTTTTCTTTGTAGCACATAAAAGTTATAAAAATATGTTTTTGTGTTTTTCAGACAGTGCTTTAACATTCAGTATTTTTGTATAAAAGTATTTTCTAACTATCTTATTTTTAGATTATACCAAGCCATGACTTTAATTTGTTATGTTTTTTTTCTATTCGTCAATGAATTGGTCGAAAACGTGGCAATTGTTAGAATTAGTTAAGGTCATATATTATGTTCGTGTATTTGTTTTATATAAAAAGTAGATATAATTATGACCTATCCATCCAAACATACGAAAAGTTGGTCATCCATCTTCTGATTTATTTTGAGTATTGAACATCTGACAGTAGTATTTTGGCACAACCTAGAAAAATATTTGTTTTCACGACAGTCTAGCCGCAAGTATTTTTCTAACGGGTGTTTATAAACTGTCAACATCCCAGTAGGTTATGATTTCAGAAACATATTTCGTAATTTGTTTCAGAACACAAAGCAAATGTCAAGATTTGCAAAATGTCATTGTCTATGATTTAATCTAAGACTTGTAATTTATATTTCAAAGCAGCTGAGATGTCGACACTTTACAGACACACGTTAGATTTCTAGTATTGGCTAATTAGTTACATACAAAATATGCATATAGAAGCTCGTTGGCGCAGTGGTAAGAGCGCTGGGTTCCTAGCTAGCAGTCTTGGGTTCGAATCTCACGCAGTGGTAAGAATTTTTATAAAGAATTTCCCACTGTTCGAGGTCGGTACTTGAGCTACTTGAGCGAGTGAGGCCATTTAATCGTCTGGTTGTACAATTAAAGATTCTGTCTGCGGAGTAGTCAACTGCAGATTAGTAACAAGACACAAACACTATACACTTAATACACGCTCACAACCTCAGGGAAATAACAAAGTTTACGACGCCAAGTCGTTTAAAAATGTGACTTAGATCCCCTCATCTGGCAACCAGACCGTCATTACGGATCTCCTGGCTAATAGTGCCATACGCTTAAATAAATAAATATGCATTTAGTATATTATACCACCTTCGTGTCAAATTACAAATAAAAAACATAAAATACCTATATGCAAAATAAAATTCTGAAAATTATTGCTTTGAAGTTTAATTCATGGCTAATCTTATGCTATGCTTAGTCGTACCTTTAACTGAAATTAATAATTTTATCGTTAATGCAATATAAGATTATATTACTATTTAATAGATATTTTATGTAGCTCATCATTATGTAAATTAGTGAACAGAGTGACAGTGACCGAAAACTTTACTAATTAATGGAGGAAGTGAGAAGAAAAACCGTAGTCTCTACAAATTAATAATTACGTTTTTCAAGCCCCTTTGGAGCAATCTTCCAGCAGGAATAATCTCAGAACTTTTTGTATTGTTTAAAACATTTCAGAAAATTTCAAAGGTATAGTAAAAAAAGAATCTTTCAAGAAAAAGGTTAATGTTAATAGGATTCATCGTATTGGGGAAAAAAAATTAGAAAAGTCCTCGAGGCGTTATAGTTGCTTTTATTTAAATATGATCCTGCAGGTTTATCCTAACTAATGGAGTACATTTAAAGTCGATCCCCCCATTTCCTAATAAATTCAATTTTCAGACGTTGACTATGGAAATAATAAGGTTACCAAGGAAGATAGCTGAAAATTAAATTTATTAGGCCGTTAAAGGCACAAATTATATTGCTCAAGGCGATTTAACTACAAAACGAATAAAATCTACTTCAAGAAGCCCAGAAGCAATATGGTTGTAGAACATCCTAGCTAGCATATTAAAAATCAGGATCAGGAAAGTTCAAATATTTGTAGAATTTATATTCTATGTATATTTTATGATTCGAGCGTAAAAATAAATTTCCTGGTCCAAAAGAGCAGCTTACTTTTAACGTTTAAAAAATAAATTATAAATTTAATATTCCTATTGCCTAAAATTTGGAGAATTCTGTTTTTTCTCTTTTTGTATTTAATCAGATACTTTCCACTATTTAAAAATATATTATCCTTAAAAGCATGCCAAAATCTGATTTTTTCAATATTTTAGACAATAAAAATTAATAAAATATATCGTTTATTAGTGACCTGTCTGGAATAAATAAGGGTAGTAGTATGTTGCAGGGAACCATAATATTGTATTATGTACTAACCATATAAGTATACTTTGCCCGTGAATCATTAATCGAGCTTTTGCAAATATTCCCTTAATTAAAGGAAATTCAAAGAAATTCCTTTTATTATCTTAGGTTTTCTAAAGTACACCTAAATCTGTTGAGAAGACATCATTTGTTTTATTCATTAAATCGTAACTACACTATTCATATGGATTTCAACATTACAGCATTAGCGACTTTGGTAGATTATTATTGTAAACTCGGCAGCCTGGATCTGGGTAGCTCAGTCAGGTAAGTGCCTGCTGGCTACCCGGCTGACACGGGTTCCATTTCAGCGGTAGCCATAGTATTATGGAGCCGCTTTGGGTCGAGTTCGTTAGTTAAGGCCACGGAGTATAAAGACAGGAGGCTGCACTGCCCAACCAAATCCGTGTGGATGTTTGTCGCCGCAATTCGCGACAACGATGGAAGATGAGATTCTACGGAAGTACAGGGAGCATATTAGAAACGCACATATAATTAATAAAATCCTGATTATATTGTATTTTTGAGTAATATATTTAGGTTTCTTTTGTAGGTGCTTATCACATCACCCCGTACATATGACGACCGAGACAACCGAGGTATGAGAGCGACTTAGGAGGTCTTAACCCTTCATGTTGCCCGCCATACTCACTCACGGAGTGTAAGTCCCGTTACCTTTACCTATTTTGATATGCAAGCTTTACTTTCATCTCGGTATAGTTGATGTAATGTTTTGTGTTTCATTATTATATCGTTTTACTGTAAATCAATGTACCTATTTTCAAATTACTTATATTTCAATAAATGTATTTGTATACTTGAAGAGTTCCGGGCCGACTACGCCAGAGGACGCATGCTTTTACGAAGCTATCCGGGCTGCTTCAGTGTTTTTAAGTTTTCTTTAGAAAACGCGGTTTTACTGAAAGAAATAAATCGTATAACTAGTACGCGAGAGCTACAGACAATAGTAAAGCTCTAGTAATTGTAATAATAATAAAACTGGTAAATAAATAAGCTAAAAGTGGATTAGTGCAAGTGGTAAGCGGGAAGAAGGTGATAAAAGAGGCAGCGCAAATCACAGGGACCATAATCACACACGTACAGGGCACATACGTGGAATTTTAGGGCGAACTCGCAGGTGTTCACCTGTATAAAGATAAGTGTTATCGCAACTGTAACATAGAGAATTCTAACAATAGAGTAGTTTAACCTAGCATAGATCGAATAGTAATAATTGTATATCTTATTAATGCATTTAAATTGGAGGTACCTATATAATTACAACGCGAATTACAGTAAATGTAATTAAATTGCATAGTGCGTTACCACTTATCTTCGCCCAACTCGATCGCTGGCAGGTAGTTTGCCGACGAGCGACGACCCGAACCTTCCCAAAAATCAGGGGAACCGAACTTTCCCTCGGTAGTAAAAGAAATAACGGGGCAACTAACAGCCCTAGAGCTCTAACGAAATTTACAAGGCCAGCTGTAACAAGAGGGCAAAAGGGACCTATTGAGGCAAGGAAGCGTGTGTTTACAATATTTAAAAATATAATTATTGATATAGGTAATTGCCGGCAAGAAAAATGTTTAGAACCGCTTAAGATTTATATCGTAGACCGTATTATTAAATTTTAGTGCAATTATAAGCATACTTCATCTGTTTACAATTTTCCTTCTTCTTAAATAGAATTTTTAAGTGCGGTTCACGCTTTCGGTAGGTTTTACAAGGGATTATAGATTTGGGGCTCGGGTGGTTTTGGCCATTTTCGTTGACGGCGATTATAAGGTAATTCATAAATAGGGAATAGAAACCAAATAAGAATAGCACCTAGCATTACAAAGATTATGTAATTATTAATAGGCAATAGGCGCATAAGTAGACTTTGTTGCTTTATAATTGACTTGGGAGAATATTAATAATTCCGTTGTTCTTGTTCTTGTTATTGTTCCTATTCTTGTTACTGTTCTTGTTCGTGTTAGCTTTAATTATTGTGTTTTACTTGTTCATTAAGTTGTTCTTGTTAACTGTGTTTCGTCTTGATTTTGCTATTTGCTGAAAATGGTTTACACAAAGTCTGAAGTCTTTGATATGCTACGGATTTATTTTCAATGTCACGAAAATGAGTTGATTGCTTCAAGAACATACAACATTACGTATCCCAATCGGCAGCCCCAATCGAGAAATGTCTTCCGTCGATTAGAAGAGTGCAATCAACACCAGAAAACAAAGGCGCCGTCCAATATTTATACACAACGAAAAAACTAATACTAATAGTTGATAAATAAAGAATTATTAAACACCAGATTTATGTTGGAATGCACTGAACTATTAGTACGTATTAGCACAGAAAATTTGTTCTGTAATGTTGTTATTTTTAGTTACTATATTATTGGAGGCAAATCTATCAAAATTTGATATCTAACATTTATAACCAAAAATTAGAAAATAAAAATGTTCATACAATGTAACTTAAATGATTAACCATGAATTTTATCGAAAGAGAGCAGAAGGAAATTTATCTATGTTACGAAGAATTTACTGCATATGGAATTACAGTTAAATTTAACTGTAATCTCTGATAAAATAAATTGTATACAAATTTATATTTTTACTACGTTGCCTAAGAATAGGTAATTCTTTCATTTTTATAAATAATCAGACAAATAACTTAAACATTTGGGTCATCGATTAATAAAATTAGAACATACGAGTACTTTGCGTTACAATAAAATATTTCAACATACCTGATTAATGACTGGAATGGCGCACTGAATAATATTTTTAAAATACAGGCAACATATTATTAGCAATAAATTAATAAAACAAGTAAATGTAAATCAAAAATTAAACTTTGTTCAATGCTCAAATGTGCTATGTCATGCATATTTTTGCTATATTATGTAGGTATCTATACAACCTTATCATTTAATTTCTGCACTCGCTAAGGCAGAAAATCTGGAAAAATAGTGTTTTTGATCGGGTAAAGGTAGTAACATATTTTACAAGTTTATTTCTAAGAATTTGTTAGAAGAAGCAACCCCGAAAAAAGCCTATTCAGTGATTCTCATCTTGCAAAAAATCGAGTTCTATGAATTCGTTGGTTAGTATTAGCACTCTGAATGAAATACGACCGTTGTAATAGATTCAGAGGAAATAGAAAACCCTATGCGAGCTGACGCTTCTGTTGCCTGCAAATTGCGTAAGTTGAGAATTGGGTAATTTCAAAGTATATTTTAGGAAAAAATATGTATAAGTCGTTCACTACGAGTTGGTGGGACCTGGCAGGTTTAGAAAATACTAAAACTTACTAAATACGATCGACAGTTTTTATAGCAATAATCAGGCTTCAAGAGCCCTGTAAATCCATTAGTAGTTCGAAGTAGTTAATGCGGCTTGGGGTCTTTCAAATTCGTCAGATATCTCGCCAGTGGTACTATATTGCTTTTATACATACACGAAGGATGTAGGATGATATTATCTAGTTAAAATGTCCGGATCTAAATTTTATTAATTAGCAAAAAGGAAAAATATCTCCATATAATTTGTTTGGTGTTGTTAAGGTATGTGTAAATAAATAAATAGGCCAACATCTTTGTAGATGAATAATTGCGATAAAACCCTAAACACTAGAACGAGAAATTGGGGCCGTCTTGCGTTAGCAGTTTGCGGTTTTGAGATAAGATTATCCATTTCATTTAACAAGTTTTCGTAGTTAGCTCGCATGCGAAATCGCATTATGCTTCTGTCACTGACAAGCTCATTAAATTTAATGTGTGACACTTCATTAAGGAGAAGTAGGTATTTTCATTTTCGATACTCTAGAAATGAGGATAATAAGCACTATGTAAAAGAAAATTTGGTCTTAAATTTGCAAAAACTTGCAAGTGTTTACGTAGTTGATGTAGAACGGAGTTTGTGCGGTAAGTATTTCATTGTCTGCCAAGAAAATTTATATTTCAAGTACTAAAGGTTGTTGTTGCACTAGAAAGGGTTATAAATTCTTGGCTCGCAAATTGTGACACTTATTTATAAACAAAAGCTGCAAAGTATATGCCGTTATTATCCCTTTGTGGAACGGCTGGCCATTTTACAAGGACAAATTCATCAGTGTGGAAACAAGTTTTCCATGAAAACCTAGCTTTGAAGGTGATAGTTTAAGACTATGTGTTATTTTTAGCAAAATTTAATTAGCTTTCATTAAATTTGAATTGTAGTTTTATTAAATTTGTATTGGTTTTTATTAAATAATTAATTTTTATCACAGTTCGATTAATTCTTATTAACTCTAGTTTCTTAATTTTATTATACAAAAATTAATTTTTACTAAATTATTGTTAAATAAATATAACAACAGTAGGCGGAAAATTTGAATAAATTTTATGGTCTTTCTGGCTTTAATAAATTTACATTAATGTTTAATGTTTCTACAACTGTCTACGCCCCTGTGAATGAGGATATTTTAATGTTTGAATATATCCACAGATGAATTTGAATCCTTATAATTACTAAATCCGTTAGATGCTCTAAGTTCAAATTTAAAATTGAAATTCTAGTTAGTTACTCTTTTAACCCAGGGAGAAAACTTGTGTTTGCATTTTGAATAATTAAAGGTTGAATTTTTACATTATTTGGCTTTTAATTCGCTTTTACAGTTTTAACAATTTTTTAAATTTTTTACTCGTAAACTTTTCAAATTACTGCTGGTTTTAATTAAAACTTCGTCTTTTTTTTTAAATTTTTTATGTTAATTTTTTTACTTTAATTTAATATACTGTAATGTTTAATTTACAAAAAAAATGTATCTTATTTCAGAATGAAAGATGCAGACATTTGACTGTCGAATAAGAAAAATAGCCACATTTTATAATTATTCATTGAAATAGAAAGCGAAATAGAAACTTGTTTGTTATTATAGATTTTGTCGTTTGTCTTTTAGCTGAACTCTCTTCTGCTGCTTTTGGCCACCTTATTTAATGAAGTTTAAAACTTCCAGTTAGTTTGGAGTGTATTACGAGTATAAAACAAAAACTAGGATAATTTCATATTCTGTCAAATTAATATCATTTAATTTCGTTTTGTACCTAAAATATATATTAATAATTCATATTCTATGGGCCAGTTGTTTACCATGTTTGCCTATGATGCATTCCTCTTCTAACATGCCTCTTTCTATCTTCCATCGCCCTTTGTACTAGGGTATTTCACTGATTTCTTGGTCTTCCTATTTTTCTCTTTTCTATCGCTCTCTATTTCCATGTTCTCAAGGGTAATCTTTCTTCTGCCATTCGCCTCATATGACCGTATCATAGTAGTAGCTTTGATAATATTGTGTCTGAGAGTGTTTCTTGCTCCCGCATTCTTTCTCTAATATCTTCATTTCTTGTATGTTGCAGCCTGGTAACACGTGGACTTCTTCCCCAATAATCCATTTCTACTGACTATCATTTTTCTTAATCATATATTAGTTACCCATACCATACCTCTACAAATTCAAAAATAAAAAAAATTGTCACGGCTTTTGTATAATACGGCCCTGTTGTTCAAAGTTTAAGCCGGCCCTGAAGCTTGCAGAGTCCTCGCGAGTAACGTCAGATCAGCACATTCTTTTTTGGTTGCGCAATAATTTAGAGAAGTCCCAAATATGATGACCAAATATTGTGCTGTAATATTTGTTCGCTTGAATTCGCCGTTAAGAATTTGGGGAAGCACCGACCCGATCACGAGATACGCCAAGTGGCGTCATGTAAGGTTTCACCCCACGCACGGAAGTCGCGTTTAGGCATCTCTTTCTAACATCCTTCGCTTTACGGAAAAGTAGCAAGACACATCAGGGTTTAGTCAGCTTTCCAATCTAACGGTCGTGCAATTATCGTTCCCGGATTTTTGGTAGTAAAATTCCAGTGTTTGTCGGCCTTTTGTTTTCGTGTAGTTTTGGAAAAACTATCTTACGACATATTATCGGATTATCCCAGAGAGTCTCTTATTCGTATCTAGGAAATATAAGTTCTGTGTTGGATGTTCCGTTTAAGTTTGATGTTTGGTGAAGTACCGTTTTCACACAGTTTCGTTTTTCGATTAAATCATCTACCAGTTGAGGACATCTTGTTGTCTTCGCACCTGTTTCCGGAAAAGGACTCCATCCCTTTTCTACGTTGACCGCTGATGTCTCTCCTTGGGAAAGCTGACCATCGCTTCCATCTGGGCTACCCTCAACGGAGCCCTCTCCCCAGGTAATAATATTTTAGGCTGCCTCTTCACGTGCCGGTTGCAACTTTATCAGCTTCAACCCCTTTCAGTACCGTATTTTGTGGTTAACTCGTGGACAGGCATCAGTTAAATTTTGTCAGTAATTCAAGTACATCAAGTGCCGGCGTTTATTTAATCTGTTAAGTGCTTAATTCTTCATATCACCACCATTCTTTTGATTGCAATTAAGGGAGCCTAGCTGTTAATTATTTATTTTTGTCATAATTTGAGTAAATGTGGAAAATTTTTCCTCATCATTTCCATCCAGTGCGCCCAAGATCGCCCTTTTGGTCTTTTTCCAACAAAATCACCTTTAGAAATCCTTTTAGCGATTCTCATTTCTTCCATTCTTTGTAGATGCACCAGCCATCCCACTCTAAACCCCTTTATTTCATTCACCATACTTGGCTCCCATGTCTCTCACTTCAAACTTATATCGCATTCTCCACTCACCATTATTCTATATTGGCCCAAAGATGCCAACGAGATGTATGAAACGTTAAAAAGGATAGTAGCACAAGCGGCGTTAGAGGCGCTCTGGTAAAATAAAATGAGTCGGAAAAGAAAAAGCATATCAGAAATAACTAGCTACAAAGAATCTAGAAGATAGAAAGGAATACGTTAGATGTACCTAGATATGCCGTAAAGAAACTAACACTTAAAGAGAAAAATACATGTTGCGAAAAGAAATGCGGAGAAACAAATATGCTGCTGGGAAGTTCAAGGTCAAAGGAAGCGTGGAAGTGTATGAAAGTACTGAGAACAAATAAATCTGAAAAAGGTTTATAAATACACCCTATAGAATTGACAAAGTGGAAAGAGCATTACCAGAACTTGCTAACTGAAGACTGAGACGAATATACTTAACATAGATAGAACAAGTGAACAAGAAGAAGAAATAGAGATTCCAGAAATTACGGTGGAAGAGATTAGGAAAGAGCTGATGCAAATGAAAAACAGCAAAGCTCCAGGCCCAGGAGGCATGAATATCGAGCTGCCGAAACACGCACCAACTGCAGCCTTCGAAATATTACAAGCTGTTTTTAATTAATAATTAATATTTTTCAATTACGAACTTGAAACTTACATACTGAATAACTAAAATCCCATAATCGAGGATTACTTAAATATTTCAACAATTTTTTACTTTTAAAAAATATTTTTAACTAATAAGATATATAAAAATAATTTAAAAGGCAATACAAAAGAAAAATTTTACTATCAAAGGAAGTTATTCGTCCTGTTTGATATTATATCAATCGCAGAAGATTTATTCTTTTTAAGTTTATCCTTTTTCACTTTATTGACAAAAGGCAAACAAGAGTAACAGGAAATTGAGTGCGAAGCTGAAAACTGAACAATCTTTCAACTATATTAAAGGAGCTTCTACGACTACGCAGTTTATAACAATACTTGACTGTCATCGAAACATTCTTTATTGGACATTGTCTTTTTATTTTTCAGATTTAATACATATTTTCCAAGAACGTGTATGAACTTTAGTTATAGAGTTCATTGTAAACATAGACTTCCTTCATTTTACAGATTTAGTTTAAAGATTCATCCCTTTAACCATATATTTTTAATTTTATTACAGATAAGGCACTTTGTACTTTCATTCGAAAATTGATTATTTTTTTAACGTAAAAATTGGAAGTTCTGCTAGTCTGTAAATTATTTCTACTGAGCTTTGATAAACCACTAAATTATCCTCACAAAAGTTCTGTTCAAAATAAAAATAAGCAATATTTTCGTTTATCCATCATCCTTCTAACTGCAGAAGACAAGATAATACCGAAGTATTCGTAAATTTTCAATAATCTTCTGAAATTATAAGACAGGGAGAACATTTCACCTTTCATATCAATTCTTTTCATAGACTTCCTTACAGTTCACTGACGGCGATTGGATTTCTGGGTTCAAAGGCTCTACAGATTGACGTAATTGTTTTTTCGGTGGAAGTTAATTAATTATGGTTTCATTTTGTCGGCAGGCTCGTTCGAGTTCATAAATACGTTTTTCTTATTATTCGTAATTAATTCCATATTTAAAATTCAATTTGGATTAATACTATGGAGTTTTAATTTTTAATTTGCTAAATTTCCTTCTGCAGGACTTTCCTGCAATTTTCAATAATGCAAATTTATTTGTAATAACCTAATAATTAATATTGAAATAGCAAGTCCAGGAAAAGCAAAAATTCAGATTAAATTTCAACTGAAATAGTCAACAAAGCAGCACTGTGGAGGAGAAAATAGAAAACGCTAAGTTTTAATAAAAGCTTCCCCTTTTATTTTAGCAAATTCTAGTTAAACCGATTAACGGTTAGATTTGAGCCGAAACAACCGTGGAAGCCCCAAGGATTTGTTTTTACTAATCTATCGCAATCCCAACCTTATTTTTATTTCGTCACACCATTTCACTGGAATTTTCTGCCTATTCTGTATTTCTGCGACTAAATTTTAAGCAAGGAAAATTATTTACCTTTAAGAAGCAAAAGAAATTAACGATATTAGTAGTAGATAAATAGGTGTGTAAATAAAGACCTGTCGGTTTATATTAAGCGATCCAGTTGCTGAAATTAAATTTATAACGTCAGGAAAGGCACTTCGAAGCTTGAAGTAAAATCAGGAAATCATGAACTGCTGCTTGGGTCGTATAGTGAATAATGAACAGGATAATCAAATATCTAAACCGCTATAGAAAGGACCTTACATTCGATCGATTGAAGCGTGAATTACTAAGGCTATTCATGTGATAAACGTAAAATACGAAGCATTACAAGCTACTCCACGAATAATTCATTAATGTTCTAATAAATCAAAATCTATAAAAAGGGAAATGCGTATAAGTTAACTGTTCTAACACCTTGAAAATTTCGGGTCAAAAATAATTTTTTGTTTGTTAATTATGACATGTATAATTGTATATGAATAGGTATGCATTTGGCCAAAACTGAGGGAGGTGAAACCCCGCAATAGATTTAGTGCCATTCAAAGATGGAAGTAATATGGATTTGTGGAAAATAGTTTTTCATGAAGTTCTGCATTTGGATTAAATTCGTGAAATTTCAGCACTTTCCATGATAGATACCCAAACGAATTACCATAAAGAGTTTTTTTTTTAAATATGGTAAACGTTCCTCAGAATAATAATAAAGATCCAAAAAGAACATAAATAATTATTTTCATGAGCTGATTTCTAATTTTATGCATTGGTAGAATCAAGCATCACAGCCAAATAAAATGTCTAAATCTTGGGTTTGAAATGGTTTCGGTTGTAAAATGTTTGAGAATCATCTTAAACAAATAAAAATCGCCTTTTTCATTAGAATGTGTCTTACTTTTAAAATTTCACAACAACTTTTTTAACGTTGTTTAATAAATCAAAATAGACCGAAATCATGGTTCAGATTTAAAAGCAATGAATTTACAGTAAATGAACAACCTGCATCCTGCAAATTGTCTAAAGCAAATAATAATAATAATATACTGTTGTGTTATTTACACATCTTCACATTTATACAACACTAACTTATTCAATACACATAACATAACAGTAAAGTGATTAAACAAATAATTTTTAAATACCTGTTACGGCGAAGTTTGTCAATGTTGAAGATATTAATTGTATCCTAATATCTTTTAGCAACTCCAAATAATTCTTTTAAATAAAAGTAAACAGACGTTATTATTGAAACAACGTGATATTATTTTCATCGATGACATCAAGTTTAACATGAAAGAATACAAAATTAAGGCTAAAGTTGCAACAGATGAAAAAAATATTCTGAATTATTTTTGAGTTTGTTTCACGTTATTCTTTGCCTGTGAAAAGAGATGCCAGGAAAATATGAAAATTGAAAAGCATTTTTGGATATTAGGTATTGTAACGAGACGTGTCAGCTGTCAGCCGGAACGTGAACCATTTCGCGCGTATGCGTCAGCTGTTCTAGACCGTTCGATGATTGTGTCATTGCCTCCAGACTGTTCGATTATTCATCGTTTCTAGACCTCGAATGTGGATTCTGGAACACGGTAGCTCGTATAGAAAAGGCGCGTTCTCTTGAGCGAACCTCAGTCTACCAGAGAGAGCCTACCAAAAGCTATCGACTCGATCAAGTGCTCGGTTAATATAAATGTGTACGAATAAGTGCGAATAAGTGAATATAAATGTATAAATAAATTAGTTAGTGTTACCGGTTAATATTAGTGTTGTGTTTTCAGCGTTTAAGTTGTTGTTTCGTGTTAATTATTACGTTGTTTATATCTGTCAATAAATAATTCACACCACGAACTGAAGTTTTAAATAAACATTTAAAAATCGTTACAGTATTTTAGAGGAAACACTTGGAGCTTCAGCAATTTTCTACAAATTTTTATATTATATTCTGAAGCAACTGAAGATCGTTCGATTCAATCTTGCTCTTTACCTTTCAACGAAATCTATGAAAATTATAAAACATTTCTAGGTGTGACATATTTCGAAAACAATGCCCGACGCTTCTGTAATTTTAAAAATAAATAACTCCCCAAAAAATCACAAGGGAAGAAGGTTTTGCTTGTCTCGAATTTGGTAATACTGAAAATCAAAAATAAAACGAAGAAAAAAGTGTCTTGAAACAGAAACTTTTTAGTGCCTTTGATATTTAAAAAATATCCCAAAGTAAACGATGATCGTTTTGGTATTCTTCCGACTTGTTTACTTTTAAGATATGAATGTATTCATAGAATAATATTTATTGCTTTTGTTTTAGGAATACCCGTGTAGTGTACAGTAACTCTAGTTATAAACTTTTAACACAAATGAAAGATATTTTCTTTGAATTTTAGTGAATTATGAGGTTTTAAGGATATCATTCGTAATTTAATAAATTTAACAACTCATATTAATATTTATTTATTTATTGGGTTAGTTCAAGGCTTATGGGTTCCAAGTACTCAACACTGATTGTCATTAAAAATAATAATAATAAAATAATGAATACATAAATAATCAAATAAGCAAGGCAGTCTTATTACATCAAAGAACCAATTTTACTTTTTAAAGAATTTAATTTCTTCTTGTTTGGAAGTTTCATAAAAACAAATTCTTTGAGATCTTGTATACGGTAAGTATTTGTTAAATCGCTCTCTTTGTATTTTAAATATTGCCTTGCAAATTTTGTTTGTACGTTTCAAAAACTAATTTTTTTAACTTCAAATAAATTGAGAGGGGTTTAGTGGATTTAAAAAGTTTAACACAGTTAATTCAGCTTTTATACTAGCCAATGGAGTAAAATTGCCTGTTTTGATTTTAGTATGTGATAACTTTTTATGCACGCATAACAAGAATTCTACTCTCGCCTTTTATTTGTTTTACGTCACTTACCTTTCGTTTAATTTTAGTCTTAGCTGTCAATATTTTACTTAAGGGAGATATAGACATAAAATAAAATTACACTTCTGTTTACTAAAGTTACAGAAGCAACAGTTTTAATGCTTAGGTGAGGGACGAAATTGCACTTTTTCGGGTTTACTATTTGGCATCCGTTGATAAGTTCATATCATGAAAGTTGTAACCTTCATCTGTGCGAAATTAATCTAAGTTTAGAAAACTCATTTTCTCGACGGTACGAGTTTCTGCGCTAAAGTCGAAACCCGATTCATACCAAATATTTTGAAATTGGTATATTCGTATTACTTTAATTCTGTAATTTGCTCATTTATTAAGTTTAAAACTAAGCGAGTGGATGTAATAATGTAGACTTTATAATTTGAGATCTTCAAGAACGGGGTTGGATTATTTAATGCTTGTTTGTTAAACTTAGTTTTGGAGGCTAATTAGAAACTTCATACTTACTATTTAATACTGACTTTGTCATTGCTATGTGAAAATTACACTTGAGGGTTAATATTATAGATGGATTCTGAAGCGTTTAATTTAGGCCATGTTGCTGTTTAGGCTGTAAGAGCAGGCAAAAATTTTCTGAATTTAAAAATTACACGCTGCCTGGTTCAAAAGCAGGGGGAAAAGCTAGAAAGTTTCATGAAACAAACTAGGTAACTAGGTATACCGGGTGTCTCAGGTAAGACCGAGCATAGGGAAACACCAATGTATTTTTTCAGAATTTAATTTAATTTAGCGTATGACATTTTTTGTAGCCAGGAGATCACTTTAGTGATGTTTGGCTACCAGTGGTGCTAGTTCTTTTATTTGTTACTCACTTGTAAACGTCCTTTTACAAAGCTGTCTATTCATTTTAAAAGTTAATCTTTACAAGCTACTAACTTGTAAAATAAACAGCTGATGTAACACGTTAGTTACGTATCAACAGCTGATTTAACACGTTAGTTACGTTGAAACAAACGATGTGTGTTGTCTTCCAAGTAGTGGGTGCTGTTCCCGACGATTTTTTCAATCCCGGGAATCGGGATTGAAAGTTCGTGAAATCCCGGGATTTCCCCGTGGATCAACCAATGCAAGTAGGTGAAAATAATGCTCCTAATTTTATGTACCTTTCACAACAACATGTAGTACATCCATCACAAATGTCTTTATATCAACAATTGCCACCACAATTGAATAACGAATATCAATATCAGTACCCCCAACAGCAATCACAACAACAACAGTACCTACACCAATTTCCACCAATTACTCCAAATAATCCACAATACGAATGGAGAACATACACATCAAGAAAAACTAAAAGGCAAGACGATTCCAACAGTAGTCCTCAGCAAGCAAAACGCAGTAATCAACAGGTAATTACCACACAAAACAAATTCCAAGCGTTAGCCTATCAAGAAACTCAAGAAGTGGAAACGAAACAAGATGAAGACGTGAATGAAGAAGTCAAAGAAATAAAACCGCCACCGCTAAATATTCCAGGAGTGCAGGTTATAAAACCAATCATGGATTTAATCGAAAAAGCAGCGGAATCGAATCGAATCGATTCACTGTTTATTACTTATGGTCGAATGCACTAACCGCGGGTTATATTAACCGTTGGTTATTCTGTTAAACATAAACACATTACGTTTTAATTGCAATTGTGTACAAATAACGGTTGAAAATACTCGACCAATTACTAATTGTCCATAAACATGGCCAATGCAATTAAAAATTAATTACAATAATAATTAATAGCAAATTTTCAAAATTGTAGCTTTCGTGAAACTCTCACAAAGCGTTCTTTGTCAAACTACGATAACTACATTTCGTGATCGATTTAACAATAGCTTTAGCAGATCATTAAGTAATCTAGCACAGATAATAACAGAGCAAGATGTCTCGTGTAACAAGGTTTGAAACTAAGCAACTCTCGACATCCGGAAGCGTGGTTATAAAGGAGATTCCAACAATAGGGAATGATACCCGAATGGCCCAAATGCAAAGACGCATAAGAGAATTCGACCGTAAGCGTATAATACAGAAACAGCCCTATGGTTTCGTGAACATTTACGAAACGGTTAGGATAACAAATGTAACGAAACTCATGAACAATTTTCGTTGATATTGAATGTTTTCGGTTAACCTCAGTATAATAACAATTTTATTCCAGGTCAAGGAGCCTTTCACACACATTTTTTAATTTATTCAACGGCTGATTGAAAATCAACTAAAATGTTTCCAAAATACGGATTCTTTATGTTATAAATAATTTTTATTTAAATTTCAAACGAGTTCGGTTGGTGTTTCGTAAATTCATTTACAAAGCAATTTATTTCACAATGAATAAGAATTTGGCAATTTCCGTACGCATTCAATGTTTCTAAGCATTTTAACCGTGTAAAATAGAACCGAAAGCCTCCCCTATAAAACCAATTGCAGACACATTCCAACAACCCTTCGTTGGGATATTTTAGATTGTTCGTGTCCATCTTCCCATACAATGCATAGTTGCGTTATATGAATTTCTATGTGAATGGAAAACACTTCCGGTGAATTATTCATATTGTTTAAAGCTTTATTTCCAGCATAACCGACTGGAAAAGCCACACGTAATATTTTTATAGATGCTGGAAAATATTTTTTAAAAGCCCTTGCCAGTAATTTTTATAATCTAAAATTTGTTGCAGCTTTGGGACAAGTAAGGATTTTTAACGAGCCAGTTCAATTAAAACGAGTGTTCGAAAACTGTATAAAATAGCATTATTTATAAATAAAACTCCTTATAATAGCCAGGACAAGTATTGGTTCGTAAATTTTCGGAACACATATTGTTAAAAGTGTTAAACAAATAAACCGAGGGCAAAGTAGAAAATTCCAGAATTTAAGTTTTAACGACGCATTTTTAAGTGGACGAATATGTACGTTGTACGTTAAGCCCCATCAAGTTAGATTAAGAATTTAATTGCCCTAGCCAAGAAATTATTAAAACTTTGAAGTGGCATTTTCGTTTGAAAGAAACATAATAACATACTTTTCAACTTTGACCTGCTTTTCGGGGAATTTATCAAAAACTTATTATCTTTATATATTGGAAACTTCAATAAAACCAGATGTTATGACGAAATGTATTTTTTAAAGTAAATTGATGCTTTGGTATTTCTGATTTTTATTTACTTTGTGTCAGTATACAATTTGACGAGAAAAAACAAAGCGAAAAGGCCACTTCAAAGTTATTACGTTTATTAAATAATATTGAAATATGTAGTCATCAAGTAAACTTCTGAAGTGTCGTTCATTTTAGGTCGATTTAGTTTTTCTGATATACAGTGTGATTCGCAAAATTTCTTCAGTAGTAAGCAACGGTATCTTCCTAACGCATCGCTGGATATAATCGTTATTTATTATGACATTTTGAGGTTATGTTTGTGGAGTTTTGGTAGCAGCCAGTTTGACATTTTGAGGTTGTGATCATTGAATTTGGTTTAGTTTTTACGTTTCAGATTTTCAGATCGAAGTTTAGAGATTGAAATAGGTAGTTTAGTTTCATTATTATTATTCACATGGTTTATTATTTATTGCCCACTGCATTTGAGCTCTGCTCCCAAGGATTTACATCCTACAGATTGGCTCCATTAGCGAAGTCTAGAATATATCTGTAGGATGCATTTGCTACTTCTTCGGATACCATTATATCCACACCAAAGCAACGCTGTCTTAAGACTCATTTATGAGTATTAATTGAAGGTACTTTCTGAGCCGATAGTGTCCTATTAGCAGCTCAACTACCTTTTTCATTTTTCCCCTGCTTAAACGCAGTAGTTCTCCTGCTCTGACTTTGGATGGACTTCTCAGTTCTCAGGAACATCTGCGATTGCTTTAGTCCCGGTTCCTCCTTCCAATATCTGTAGTTTTAAAAGTGTTCTCATAATCGCTCTTTTATCGACTTCTTTGCGGTTACATATTCCAACCCGCATGGTGGTTCAGGTCCAATTAGGGGTTTTTCTGCTCCCAGTTTTGCAAGCTGACCTGATTTTTCGTTCCCTTCCACATTTTTGTGTCCTAGCACCCACTTCAGAGTTATTTTGTTATGTTCTGCCAGTGCGGCCAATACCTCAAGGCATTCTAGAACTACCTTAGATTTGATATTAACTGCTGTTGCAGTCTTTAATTCAGCTTGGCTTTCCGATAATATGTATATTTGTCGATTTTTATAAGCTCTCTGTAGCATAATATTTGTACAGGTACTAATACCAATTACCTACTTCCCTCTGGAATACTGTGGCAAATCTACCCAGCTTGATGCTTAAGCATTCATCAGCGTTTGTTTCATAAATTCCAGCTCTGGAACTTTCCAACGTTTTTGATCCATCCGTATACCAGATGGAGACCAACTGATTTTGCAGCTTTTGTGCTTTTTCCTCCTCCCTGAAACATTTTCTGAAGTCAAAGACAGTGCCGATTTTATCAGAGTATATACAGGGTTACCATAAAAGAATGCCGGTATTTTAAACGTATTTATTTTATTGAAATAGGCACAAAAGAATAATAACAAAAATAGTCATTGATAGCTTAAGGTTTATAGTTTTCACTGTGGATTTTTTAGTTCAGCCCTGTGTGTAGCTCGACATACGTCCAACCTATAAGCCAATTCTTGCCATGCGTTCTGCAACATTTCACGATTAATTGATTCTATGGCAATTCTGATTTTAAACGCACGTCTGTAGAAACAAAACATTTGAATGGAAAATCAGGACAACTTGAATTGTATGATGATAAAAACAATTATCTGCTACATACTCTCGTTTGAAATACCAGCATTCTTTTATAGTGACCCTGTATTTAAAACAGCATAGCTGTTTACAGTTTTAGCGATTTTGGTATGGTCCCCTTTTCGCCAGGTATTCCTTGAATATTTACCAATATTCAATCTATGTGTTGCTAAGAGTGCCTTTGAATCCATGGCTGCAGTTGGCGCCCCTGTTGTTGCTACACAATCCAGCCTTTGTAACTTAGAGAGTTTATTAGTAGCGTTCCTGGTCATAATTTTATGCCACCATACCAGATCTACTATGGGTACTATACACAGTACCAATATGGGTACTATACACAGTACCAATTTTGGTTTTCCCTAGGGTTTTTCTACATGCCCATAGGACCTTTGTAGTTTTTGTAACTGTTCTTTCTAAGTGTGAGTTGAAGGTAAGTTTGGTCTCAAAAGTAACTCCCAAACATTTAACTTCATTACGCACTGCAATTTTTTTTCTCATATCGTTAGCACCTTCATACCCCGAAGGTTTCTTTTTCTTGTGCAGGTTATGACCAAGGTTTTATTTGGATTTGTCGTTAGTCCCTCTTTTATACACCATCTTTCCATGGTTTTTATAGCCTGCTGCATCAAGTTTGGCACTACATCTCGATATTTCTCGCTTACCAAGATGGTTAAGTCATCTGACTACCCTTGCGCATAAAATTCTTTCTGGTGAAGTGTGAAGTTCCCATAGGAGTTCATCGACCACCAGATTTCACAGTAGATGGGACAAAACCCTGCCCTGTTGATAGCCGAGACCTTCCTGGTCATCAACCTCAGAATCAAATGGATTTTCCTGTCTTTTAGGGTGAAGCATATCCATCTGGTAAGCGTCTGATTCACCTCACTCTTTCGATTATTTTATAAGAGGTATTATCGAATGCACCTTCTATGTCTATGAAAACTAGCGCAATTTCTTGTCTCTGCAGAGAGTTTTGTACTCTTCGAGTTAGCTCATGTATGGCTATTCTACAGGATTTACCTGACTGATAGGCATATTGGTTTTTGTCCCTAATGTGTCTATCAGCTAATTTCTCCATTGTTTTCAAAAGAAAAGATGTGAGACCTATCGGTCTAAAAGATTTAGTCTTAACATAAGTGTCTCACTCTGGTTTTAGAATAAAAATAACCCTGACCAACCTCCATCTGATTGATATATAGCCAGTAGCTGGGTTAGCCCTAAAAAGTGCACACAGGGGAGAGAGTAAGTACTCAATCCTCTGTTGAATCAAAGCAGGAAAAATTCCATCAAACCCAGCGGACTTGGTAATTTGAAAGAATTTATCGCTCATACTACCCACACAGCATAAACGCCTTGCAGCAAACTTTCATAAAGCTTGCCATGTCAATATTGAAGACTTGTAGCATCCTTGTCACGACAACATTTAAGGTTATTGCAAGCTTGCAGCAAGGTAACTAGTCTCCACCCAACAAGTTTGCAGTAAGCTTGCAGTGAAAGTTTACAGTAAGCTTGCAGTGAAAGTTTACAGTAAGCTTGCTGGGAAAGTTTGCACTAAGCTTGCAGTGAAAGTTTACAGTAAGCTTGCTGGGAAAGTTTGCAGTAAGTTTGCTGGGAAAGTTTACAGTAAGCTTGCTGGAAAAGTTTGCAGTAAGCTTACTGGGAAAGTTTGCAGTAAGCTTGGAAAACAAGTTTGCTGTTAAAACTGATATGACAAATTTGTATTAAGCTTGTGAGCTAAGGTTCACTGCAGACTTGTATCAAGTTTGTTAAACGTTAGACACTGCAAGTTGGTAACGCTAACTTATTATGCGCACTATTACGTAAATCCTATAGAGGTAAACAAGTTACCTGTTCGTATATTGTCACTTACAATACCATTCGTGGTCAAAGAATTGTCGATTATTTTTTTATCACTATAAATTTACACCAAAGGAATGCTCCAAAAGTTTGCCTTTCACAAAAATATTAAGGAATAAAAAGCATATAAAATAAATATTCTTTAATTAGAAAACAGCATAGGTATATAATAATATAATATGTACATTCGAATGTAGTTTTTACTAATACATTATTCGGGTTCGTCTACTACCTTCTGAGCTCTCTGTTCTCTGTAATCAGAAAACACTGTTATTATAAACTGTTAGTCATAGTCATATATAGTGATGGTTTAAATTCAATATTATTTTTAACATTAATTTAAAACTAACAAGATTTTTAAAGTGAAATTAAGAACCTTTTTGGTAATTAAGTGAATTTTAAAAAAACAGACAAATACATTTTTTTTGTAACTATATATCCATTTACATTAAAAATAAGTAATTTAGTTCACATCTGTCACAACATTTCAATTCTACCTTTTCTGTATAATACTATTACATACTTCTAATGTTATTTTAATTTTTTATTAAAGATAATGTATATATAGTGTGTTTCACTTCTCATCTACACACCTCTGTATCTTCCTTATTTATTTTCTGATCGACTACAAATTTTGGTCAGTTATACTACCTACTCTTTAAAATGGTTATACAATTTTAAAATAATTTCACCAAAAATAAATGCAAAAGTAGGAAAATCCTAGGCTGCAGTAAAATTATTTAAAATTGGATAACCCTTTTAAACGGCAATATAATTGATCAAAATTTGAAATCGATCAGAAAATAAATAAAGAAAACACAGGGGTGCGAAGGTGAGAAATGAAACATACTTATGTAAATTGACTGAAATGGTACAAGCCTGATAAACTAGTTTTTCTACAACCACCATGGAAAGTGAGATTTTCAGACTTCGTCTCCATAGATACGAGTATTGAAAATGAGTGTTTGCCGAAACAAGTGAAAATTAGCGTGCGGAAAGTTTACTTTCCGCACGCAAATCTGGATTAATCTGGATTTGCGTGCGGAAAGTAAACTTTCCACACTCAAATTTTGATTTGCGTGCGGAAAGTAAACTTTCCACACGCTAATTTGTTTACTTTCCGCACGCAAATCAAAATGTCATAAATGACATTTGATAAATGTCAGATTTGATTTTGCAGAAATATTTAAATTTTTTGTGGTTGTAGAAAAAATAGTGTGTAATACATGTGTTGAAAGCTTGTATTTGCCACACTCATGTGACTGCAGCACTCACTATCGTTCGTGCTGCAAACTTCACATTCGTGTGGCAAACGCAAGCTTTCAACACTTGTATTACAAATTACTATTATCTACTCCTGCTAGGATAAGAACCTATTATATCATTCATTTGAGTTCGATAATGAAGTTTATTATCCCACTGAGTGAGATAATGAATTCATTATCAAACTCAGTGGGATAAGACAATATTTATGACCAAAAGGTTTATTTTTTTATGAAGAAAATACCTTCGTTGCAGCTTCTTCTATGTCCAACGGAATACTTTTACAAATATTTACCGGTTTTTCTCCACAAATCAAAGAAAAATTAAAAATACAAAATTATTGACGTACAAATTATTTAGTTGCTATGACGAAAATAAATTATGCAGACACGATGCTACTCTGATTTTAAATAAAATACCATGCTACTCTGATTTTAAATAAAAAAGATGGTCTGTCAAAATTATGTAATTTTTTCAAATTGAGAATTATCTAATTTTTTCAATTTTGAGCAGTCATAGATAAAATGTTGTATTATATACGTGTGATAAAGGCCATTAACATACTCATGCTCTTACTCCGACTCGGGCTAACGCCCTCGTCGGGCAACTTAACGCATTCGTATGTTAATGATGCCTTTATCCCACTGATATAATAAATAACTATTACTATCTTTGTTTTAATGTACTTATGTATTTACATACTTCCGTGTCCTCCGCACTTTTGCTTGCTGAAGCCATTCTGAAATGACCTCTTTAAGACTTGCTTCAGTGGCATCACGATAAATGTTGTGTATAGTTGCTGCAAAGAAGAATTACAGTTATTTAAAATTTTAAAAAAGACCTTTAAATTGAACAATTCAATAAAATCCAGTTAAATCTTCTCTATTAGCCCATTTTAAAATATAATTCCTGGCTATCAATAGTAATTATTTGAAGATAAGTGGAATATAAAGTAACGTGTAGTACATTATCACGTGACGCAGATCTTAGGTTAAGGTAATCGGCGCCACGTGCTTGTGTATACGTATGATTTTGTAAAACTGAAAATATTTGTTAACTGAAGGTTATTTCTGAGTAAAATACTTAATACAAACATGTAAATTATATCATATTTTTAAATAAAGCATCATTTAAAAACGCTAGTAATAATGGCCATAAATACAAATGTAAAGTTACACAGGCATTTACCTAACTGAAATTGATTTCATGGCATCGCTGCTTTTTAACGAAGGTATGATAACATGTTTAAAAGTTAACAAAAGACATTAACTTACCTGTTATAATAGGTAGATGAAAAAAATCACTAAAAACTCTGCAACGTAAGATGTTCAGAAACTTTGAACACTTTAAACAACAGCTGTAAACCACGTGTAAACTGCAAAATAGTAGATTACCGTTTGGGATTTTGGGCCGTTTGGCTGAATCGTCTACCTATCGACAATTACCGACCGTTTACGAACAGACTCGACAATTTTTTTATTTCCAGTATTTAAGGAATAAAGATTTATAATCTTTTGTTTGCTTATTTTATGTGATCTAATATAGCTTCAAAATATAGTTCTGCAAATCTAGAGAGTCATTTTACTTATAAAATAAATTTTTAATGTTAAGTTGCATTAGCAATGGCTATTTGCATACCGCGCGCATGTGTATTATACAGCTGGCTGAGTCAATTTCGGACGAAGTTGCAGCAAGCGTGCACCCGCAAGTTTGCAGATGCATGCTTGCTGCAAACTGGTCAGTCACTTGCCAGATCAATGCAAGAATAGCAAGGCAAAATCAAGGAACGTGCAAACTTGCAACAAGCATTCTTGCTGTGTGGGTAGCCTTGTTCTGTTTATCAGCTTGTTTGTTTTTGTCCAATTTTCCCTATTAGCATTTCTATTTGTTTCTTAGATTGATAAACTCGTTTTCAGGTTCGATTATACTGCCCGGGAAATGCGTCTAGAACATAACATCCAGAGTTTCATCCCCAGTACTAGTATAATCCCCCTGAGGTTCTTTGGGGATTCCTAGCCTTCCCTTGCTTTTCTTCAGCAAGGCTTTCTGTAGTCGAGTACATTCTAGTATTTCTTGAACAGTTTCACAGTACTTCCTCAAGGAAGTGGAATTCATAAATGGTTCATTAACTCAATATTAGCACGTGTTTGTGGACGACCAGAATCTGCTTAAGGAACTGCCGGTACAGTGCCAATCACAGTGTCTGGGGTCACAAGTAGCTTACGACTTCTGCTTGTTGAAGTTATAATTCCAACCTAATATACTTATGATCCCACTGTGCGCTTTCTTATGATACTTACCAACTACGTATTTAACTAATCACCGGAAGTGTGCCGATTGTTGCATCTATAATTTCGCTTCTAACAGCAGTAACGAATGTTTGTTCATTATGTTATTTGCTATTTCTAGCATATTACTAAAAATGTAATCTAAGAGAGCCTCACCTCTAGTGTTAGTTCCGGGGTTGCCCTATACTACGTGATGTGCGTTGGTGTCAAATCCAAGCACCAATTGTAGTCATTTTTCTTCACAGTTTCTAACGAGCTTCCTGACTTCTCTAGTTGGTGGTAGCTCTGGTTGGTCGTATGGGGTATGCGGATTCAACTACTAAATGTGGTCCCCTCACTCCTTCTCATCTTCATTGTTGCTATTGTTAAGCCTCTACATCATAAATCCCATAACATTAGTAAATGAATGTTCCTCCTTGCCATAATGCAAGTCCTAAGATGTCTGGTGTTTAGGCTTAAACGTTTCCAATCTTCAGACATCTTAAGTTAACAACAGTGAACTACTTAGTTTATGCCCATTCGGTGTCAGTCATTTTAACTATTTTCACCACTGAACTGGGGAAAGGTAAAAACCATAGCAAATTCAATAGCATCACATCAAACTGGTTGCGGCTCAGCAATATAACCTCTAATTTTCATTCTATGGTCGCGTTCAGCGATGCGTGTAGATGACCTATTAACAAATAAAATTTTATTGATCGCATGTTGTAAAAACTAACAAATCGAAGGAGTCATACTGGCTTTACAATAAACGTACAATTTTCTCCGACGGCACCGTCTGCAAATTATTACTTTATCGTTATAATTTAAACTTATATTTTATATTACACCAACCGCTTCGGCGACGACATAAAAAAGAGCAACTGAGGTATGTCAGACGGTTTGTGAAAAATCACTACAATTTACTATGCGAAGGAGCTCTAAAAATAATGATATCTGGCTGCTTACTTTTTATAATCGCTTAAATCTGCGATTTTTCATTACAAAACTGATCTCTCTAAGGGATCATTTTGACGTGTCGCAAAAAAGGATATTTTTAAGGAAAATCTTTTTTACTTGGCTCGGTAAAATTACTTTTGGGCTTATTTGCTTAAAATGTCATTTTTATGTTTTTATATTACTATGAACGTCTTTATACTTAAAATGATTGAATTTTTATTAGGAGTATTAATTTTGCTGTTGGTGCTTCCAAGGATCTCAGTTTGTCTTTTATACAAAAAATTATCGTTTAACAAAAAAAGGAATTTGTAAAAATAACCTGAATGTAAAATAATATATGTTAGTTATGGCGACTTTTGTAATATTTGTTATAAATGTAGTATTGAACAAAAAGTCCTTGGATCACGGTTGCTGTCAATGTTACATTTTGTGGATCCTAAACATCTTATATTCTTTTTGAAGCTTTTCTAATTACAATCTACTCACTTTTATAGGATGCCAAGTAAACGTCAACGACATAAAAATAATAAAAGTAGGTATATAACTTCAGAGATGGCTTAAATTCCACAGCAACCGCGAAACAAAGACTTTTTGATCACACTAATCGTTGAAAATTAAAAATATTTCAACGTTTAGAATCTGAACGAAATACTCATATCCTTAAAACAAACAAAAAATGTCACAAACTGGTAAACCAACTGCACTTTTGTAAGTAGTTTCCACTGATAAGTTTGAAGTAAAGCTGAGCATATAAGCGTCCCTAACCGTAGTAGACATGGTTTAAGGGTAGTAATTTAAAGATTTAAGCGGTTAAGGAGATAATGTAGCTTTAGTTTAATTTAATCTATATGGCATTTTAATTAAATACACATCCTTTTAATACTATGTAATGAGATTCCTGTTTATTTTTCGTTAAAGTTAATAGGCCGTAATAAATCTTAAAGCCTTACTATTGTTATAAATTAGTGAAAGACTTCAAGCATATAATTATTTCTTAAGTAAATTTGTATTGAAAAATATTTTTGTGAAGGTCCAATTAATCACGGTAATTTATGTACTTTCTGGAAAGTCTGGCATTTAAAATATAATTTAATAAAATTAAATTTTAAACGCTGAGGATTAAGTTGTTAAAGTGGTAAAAACTTTGAGAATATCTTTAAATATCAAGGGATTTACTCTAAACGGCTTCAGTTTCCTTCCAAATTTTAATTTCAATTTTAACTCATTTAAGTTCTTATCTTTAGGTTAAAATAAATGTTTAAAGTAAATTTAAACAGCTGAATTCCAAGTGCAGATCAATTTACGATAAATTTTTTTGATATCTAAAAGCAGATAAACCGAAAAAAACAAACTGATGATGCGTTGTGAGCCAAACTGTAAAAACCGAACGACAAAAAAAAATTCGTCCCCGTTTTGCGTTGAGCCCTTTAATCGAAATACCTACGTCGTTAGTGGGGCCCCTGTATTATTTTGCTGATTCGTATGCCGTCCTCGTATTTGCTTATCTTTTAGGCTAGTACTGATCATTAAACCGTCCAAAAGCTGCATTTTCAAAGGTGTTGATCGACGTAATTTACCCTTACCCTATTTGAACTCTATATTAAACATCGTATTTGTATACATTTTTCTTTTTGGTAACGAAATACCTAAAAAGCTCGTATTTGCGTTTTAAAGCAGATAGGACGATTATTTGTAATCCTGTCAGCGCCGAGTTTCATTTCCAGCCGAAATTGTGGATTTATATTTCAAGTAAATTAAGTAATAAATAATCCTGAAAAATTTCACCTGAAATATTTGCTGTAATGATATTTTAAGGCTTCATGCTGCGTTTATTACAAATAAGCTATTTGTGTATTGTGTGTTGCTTTATAGGCATCCTGTTCCTTATCTTTACGTTTCATTGCACACTTTTATGTTTTTCTTTCGTGTTTCTTTTTGACAAGTTGTTATTCAAAAGGAAATACGCGTGTAATAGTAGGAAATTGTTTAAAATTCTTCTGCAAAATTACGGTTTTAATGTGCAATTTAGGTAAGTTCAGATAAGAGTTATGTTCTAAAATTACAAACTCATACATATGCCCGTTTTATAAATTTTACAATTAATACACTGTTTTAGATTTTAAATTGTAAAACAGAGTGCTTATCTGAGAATTTATGATTCTATAAACTTTGAGCTACAAACTGCCTGATAACAGCATCATAAAAAAAACTTATGAAATAAACATGATTTTAATATAAAGAAGAAAAAGGTTTTCGTTATAGCAATCAGAACTAACGTTAACATAAATTATATTTTTACCATTATGTCCCAAAACTCTTTTGGTTATTTATGATATGTTTTTTAGAATAAATTAGTCCAGTCAACGAACGCTCAATAGGGGGGTGTAGAATGCATGGAGGGTGTCACAATTTTTGACTTCAGGGGTTTGTTTGTAGTCGTTAGGAGGTAAATATACTAAAAGTCCCCGGACATAGGTGGTCAGCGGGGTGCAGGGGGGGACCGAGAAGATCCCTTTTTTTGGTTTTTTGCTATATCTTGAAGATGGTGAGTTTTAGCGAAAAAGTTATTACATACAAAATCAAAGCTGACAAAATTTCCCACATATTTTCTTTTTGAAGTTTTTTTCTATCTCCAACCGTTTATGAGATGACTGCTATCAAAGACTCCTAATTTTCAAAAACATATATAAAATGTTATATACCATTTTTAAGGAAACTTAATCCTCTACAACTTCTTTTCTGGGGATTTTTCTGTAAACCGAAGAGATGAGGTGCTAGAGAGAAAAGTTTAATGAAAAACTTGAGCAAAATATTTTCTTTCAAAAATTAGCGATTTTTGATAGCGGTTATCTCATAAACGGTTGGAGATTGAAAAAAACTTAAACAAACAAAAATGTAGGAAATTTTATCAGCTTTGGTTTTGTATATAATAACTTTTTTGATAAGATGCACCGCCTTCAAGATATAAGCACAAAAGCAAAAACAGAGACCTTCTCAGTCCCCCCCTGCACTCCGCTCATCGCCTATGTCCGGGGACTTTTTGTATGTTTACCTCCTAACGACTCCAAACAATGCTCTAAAGTCAAAAATTGTGACACCCTCCATGCATTCTACAAACCCTTTATTGGTTGGACTAAATAGGTATCTCCGAATTTTTAGAAAAAAACAACTCAAAATGATCGCTTTTAGAAATAATAGAGAAAGAAGTTTAAAACCATTGTTTTTCTGGAAAATTTTGTTAATTTTTTTATGTGGTGTACAACCGAAATTCGAAAAGGGACAGTAAGGCACTCATTGATAGACGCGAGTTTTTAGGCGTTGCAATATTAGGCGGAGTGCATCTTTGGTCGCAGGAACGCGGACTTTTAGGCGCGAACACTTTAGGCGTGGGACTTTTAGGCGCCGGAAACTTGTATATTGCTGGAAAGTCTTATGAGGGAGAGTTGGTAGAGTGTCTATAATATTTTGATACCGTTGAGACATTTGGCTATTTCCTCTACTGCAACCGGTGAAAATTCAAAATTCTCAGTGGTGTTTGTCACAGAGTTCAGGTAAAAGTGCTTAACAGTGACATCCGCTTGTAATCGTGGTACACTATTTATAAAAAGATTATTTATATTCGTAGGTTCGGAGAGGTGGGGAGGAATTTGAGGATTGTTACTGTTTTGTATGTTTAATTTTTTTAATTCTCTCTATAGTTGCTTAGTGGAACACTGTTTCATTCTGTAAGCAAAATAGGCTTTTTTCTCTCTTATTATACTTGCGCTTGTCAGATTTCTTAAAGATTTGTAATATCCCAATGCACTTTATTCTTTGATCGTTTAAATTTAAGTTTTGCTTTATTCCTTAGATTCATCATTAATTTTATATTATCTGTTAGCCAGGGAGCATGCGGTTTTGTAATTTTTGCAGTTCGTAATAAGTTACTATTTAAAATATCTATTTTCAGATTAATATCATTGGTATGATAAATTTCGTGTAGAGGCAATGTTTGCAAATCATTAGTAAAATGTTCTAGATTAAATTGTCTAAAGTCCCGATAATTAACAGTGGTTGGGGTTCGATCATGTAAATCCGCGGCGATGGTATAACAGATGAGATCGTGATCAGATTCACTATTGACTTCTACACCCGAGCATTTAACAATTATTAAATCAGAAGAGATGATAACGTCTATAAGAGATTCTGAGTTATTTGTAATTCTCGTAGACGACGTAATATATTTAGTTAAACTAAGACATTCTAAAAATTCAACAAAATATTTGGTAGCTGGTCTTACCTTGGACAACAAATCTATATTTATATCGCCCAAACAAAACATTTTATTCGCCCCAGATGCACAAAGGGTAAAAGAGATCTCGAGTTCGTCTACGAAAGTTTTATAATCTGTAGATGGCGGTCTGTAAACCACACCGAAGATGTAGGTGTCTGATTTGATTTTAATTGTAAACCAGAGCTGTTCAATACTATCGCTAGTTTTTATAATTTTATGTTTTAATGAATTTTTTATATAGACCGCAACACCACCACCACGGCTCTCTCTATATTTACGCAATAAATTATAACCAGGAATAGAAATACTCTCATTACTTATATTTATTGAAAGCCAGGTTTCGGATAAAAATAAAATATGATATGAAGGGATAATATCTGTGATATAAGCTGTTTTTGGTACTAGAGACCAGATATTGAAATGTGCCACTTTCAGATCAGAGAATGGGTTACCAGATTTCATATGTCTGCGCTGCATTTCTAACCTAAACAAAAAATAAGAAAAGACAAAAAGAAAAGAAAAAACCAGAATAAAAAATGTAGATACAAAACTTAATCTTATAGATCTCCAATGTCTTCAATAGCCAGTCATGAGGAATGGAGTCAAAGGCCTTCCTATAGTCAACGTACCCCATACTTATATTTCGGCATTTAATTTCGGCTTGCTTGATGACTACAGAATCTATAATGAGTTGCTCCTTACATCCCAATGTACCCTTAATACAGCCCTTCTGTTCTGTATGTATAATGTTATTTTGCTCGCAGTGCATATATACTTTTTCATGTAGCAAAGATGTTAATGATTTATATAATGTGAAGAGACACGTGATTGACCTATAATTTCTTGGATCAGCTGTATTTCCCCTTTTTTGGAGAAGGTAGGTATATCCTTGCGTTAAAAAATTTGGAGTACGACTAGAGTCTAGGGTCATCTAATATATCATTGAATTGTTTGGCTATAAGTGGATGCAGGGTTTCAAATTGCTTTAGCCAGAAATTATGCACACCGTCTGGACCAGGGGATTTCCAATTGGATGTCTTTTTGACACAAGCCTTGATGTCTTCGCTCGTAAATATTACGTTTGGCATAGGTGGCAGTTCAGTCGTGGTCCGTTCAATAGCACTAAGCCATTTGGCTTGGTCATTATAGGTGACTGATTCATTCAGACCATAGTCCTTGCCAGTACGTCTTAAATTGCTCTATATCCACTGATTCGTCCGCTGCCTTGTTCTCTAAGTTTCTATAGAATGCTTCCTGGTTGTTGTAAAACTGCCTATTTTGTTCTTTGCGTTTGTTCATTTTATTATAACGTCTCAGCCTTGCTCCTTTAGCTTTAATTTTCTGTCTCAGTTCGTCCTGGTAAAGTATTAGTTTGTGTTCCAGTTCAGCGTCTCTAAGATTTAGTGTTACCTTACGTAGGATACTATTTATCTTTACTTTTACACGGTTGCTTCTGTTGTTCACTAGATATTCGTGAATGACGTTAACTTCTGTTCTGAGACGATCAATATTCTTCTCGATGCGAACCTGCCAAGCAGATTTTTTCCTATTGAAGTTGTTTTAGTGAACTTTCGTCTATAGATCTTTTTTCCATTGAATTCTATTACGGTGGCTGCTGCTGCATAAGCTGCTGCATGAATGGTAGATAGATCGATTAGGTGTTCAGTTATTCCAGCGAGAGCTATTATTATTATTATTATTAGCCTATACACATCCCTACATAGGGCAAAGGCCTCCCCTTTTCTCTTATTCTTTGTACCTTCTGAAATCTGCCCACCTATTAGTGAGGGGGTTTTCGGTCTACTCTCCCACAGTGACTGGTCCTCGTGGGGGAGAGGTGCCTCGTAAACGGAGCAGTCCGGCCACTCATCTCAGCACTGGCCCGAGCCAACGCTGCTTAGCTCTCGTAATCATGCGGGAATGGGGTATCTAGCTACCGCAACTCGGGCCCTACTACAATAATATACAATGCATTATAATGCATTTATGCCCTTCGGATATTACATCGTTAAATGATTTTAAAGAAGAGTTGCACTTGGCAAACCTCCTACATGACCAAATCGCCAGAGTGGTCGAGTGGTTAAGGCATTCGAGTACAACGCGGACGGTTTCAGGATCAAACCCGAACCGGATACTCGGCGGGTGGCCTACCTAGTCACTGAAAACAATTGGGAACCGAAACATAGTGGTGGAGTATGGAAGGTAGGTGGTTGTTGTCGAAGACGAGACAACCAGGTATGAAAGCGACTTAAGGGACCTTAACCGTTCATGTTGCCGGTCCTACTCTCTCGCGGAGTGTAAGTGCCGATACCTTTACCGTTACCTGGATGCCCAAAATGTATTAAGTGAAGAAACCGATGATGTCTGATCATCGGTTGCCAACTGTGCAGCTGTGTGTTACCTATAAGTACAGCGGTAAGAAATTAAGTCATGTGAGTTGTACTTCTTTCTAAGGCTGAGATAGGCTATACTATTCTAATCTCCCTTTTATTAATTTATATTCTCTCGAAACATCGTAACAAAAATGTTTTATATTTAAAAGCTTTAAAATAAAAGCCAGGGAAACTAAAGAAAAAGGAAGACACTTTTTAACAATGTCGGCTACAGTAAATCTTTGGCATTACTCTTCTTTAAAAAAATTTAAAAGGAAGTTGGCATTCCTCCTCAAGTGAAAATGCGAAAAAATTCATTTTCCTTATTTTCAACTTTGCCTGGTAAACATGCAGTCCTGTCCACCAAAATAACCCCGAAAATTACATCGCGTTTTATTACCTAATATTATCCACTTTATGTAAGAGGTATTTCTATTATAAATGTAAATTTAGTGACCCATGACATCATATAAATGTTCGAAAACAAGGTCACATTTACCTACTTCGTTGCTTTGGGCACGAAATACGGTTTAATAACAAATGACGATAATAAGAATTTAAGAGATTTATCTGTCAATTTGAACAGTAATTATACACTGAAAAGCAAAGTAATCAGCACCATGGCATACAATTTATATCAAATAATAATTACAGGAAGCCGCAGCTGTTTGCAATTCTGATCCTATTATGTTTACTGAAGACATAAATTTGAACGTTTTTGTTGTTAAAAATTTGTTAATTATCGCTTAACATACATTAAAACTTAGCTTACATATTGAAATTATAGCTGGAAAAGAAAAAACCTGACAGGTTAAGAAAACCTGAAACAATTAAAAAAAACTTTTTTTTTTATAGCAACTGTTAAAGTGCTATTTTATCTATTAATTTGAGTAGATAAGTTAACAGCAAGGGTAGATAAAGTACTACTTTAACAGCAAGGGTAGATAAAGTACTACTTTAACAGCAAAGGTACATAAAGTACTACTTTAACGACTGTACGCCCATACTAATGACATTTTAAAACGTGACTTGATTTGTAGTTTTTTAAAAGTCAATGTCAAATAAATGTCAAAATTTATTTTATAATTTTTTTCCTTTAAAATAACTGCTATAAAAAAATAGAGTAGTATACACGACAATAAAATTTAATTATCTAGTTGAAGTTAAAAAAAGCAAACTTTATCAGGACTAAAAAAATGTAAACTTCTGGATTTACATATTACAGTAATTAATTTAACGAGGTATTTTTGTTAAAGCTCTTACCGCTTAAAATTTCCTCTCGCTGAAGAAACAGTTGCGTGCACCATTTCCTAAATTAATTTATATTTTTTTAGGCGACGAAAATTCCAATAATGGTTTTAAAGACATTAGCAAAAAATCGTCACCCAATCTAACATTTGTATCCACACGAAACCCTGGAATTTTAATAGAAAAACAAGAAGATATGAAAATTCAATACAACAAAATGAATCTTCGTTTTTGGAATTTTACAACAAATATCCAGTGTTTTTACACGTGTCTTGAAATTTTAATAAATTAAATTTTCTTAAATAAGTAAATATTCCCAAATCGAAACATTTCAGTATTCGAGAAGCTGCAAATGGTTTCAAATATCTCAACTTCACCAACAAAATTAAAGCAAGGTGTCCGAACGAACATTTACTTGTAATTTCGTTGCTTTTGTTTGTGAATAACAATTGAGATTTCCCAAATCCTGGCTTTGATTAATTAGAAAACATTGCTGAGGTTTTAAATGAAAATAGGAAAGTATTCAGTGGCGAGCAAGTCTAATGTAATGAATTACTATTAAAACCCGTTTAAAAACATCAGGTTCAGTTGGTTCAGCGTGCATCTGACCACTGATATGGCCCAGGTTCGATTCCCAGGGTCACATATACACCGAAAATACGCTGTCGCTCCCCTCGGAAGGCGATGGCAAACCACTGAGGTGTATTCTGCATAGCAAAGTCCTCTCCGGAGTAGAAGTGTAAGCACTTCCGTGGTTCGGAGCCCACGTTAAACTGTAGGTCCCCTATGTCTGTAGGCTACTTGACACGCACACCACAGGCATATGGAGAGAGGATCGGCAACGACCTGTAAAGGGTAGCCACTCTAAGAAGAAGAAAAAAAATCAGTGCTGAAAAATATCAGAAAAAGGATGAGTTGCATTTCTTTCGTTTTCAGGACAATCTGAAAATTCTCTATAAATTTGTTTAGACATATGTGTATCTAGGTTTTTAAATTTTTTTATATAAATGAAACCAGAAGGAATTTACCTTCTGGATTTATTTTCTGCGTTAATTTGGAATGTTTAGAGGGTGGCCGTTTTATCTTGTAGCACCTTACTAGCCCAGATTATTTACTACGAACAGATGACGCACTCGTTTATCGGCACTTTGATGTTGCAGTCCGAACTTTTAAATTCGTTGCATCTCAATGTTAACGATAATGTTTTGTACGGTGTATTAAGTCGTTCAGACTTAGAGAACAAGTTATGTATTTGGATCATGTTTGTTGAACAGTTAAATTGTGTTTGTATTTAAAGTTATAACAATATATTTGAGGTTAGTTGATCGTGTACTTACTTTAATATAACCTCTTGCAAAAGCAAAGCCTAAACACTCGTAATGAAGTTGCTATAAGTCTCTACCAACATAATCATTAAATGCAGAAAGCACTTCGTTACAATATTAATATTGGCTATTGGGGGTTTATGGAAAATAATCTTGACAAAAGGTGTTACATTGAAGTTCATTATGTTTTTGGTTGGATGTGGAAATTAGATTGAAGATTGTGAGCGAAATTGGTTTTATTTAGTATTAAATTTATAAAATAATAATTTAAAGAAAAACGCTGAAATGTATCAAGAAAACTTGAAGAAAAGATTAAGTGAATGTAATATAGGCACAAAAGCGAAAAGAAAAATTAAGCGATAAAACAAAACAACTATTACATCAAAGAAGACAATTAATCAACGAAAACCAAAGACATACAATAGAATACAGCGAGATAAATAAATTAGTTAGAAAAATGGCCAAGGAAGATATTAAAAAGTACAAAAAAACACAGTTGAACAGTTGATATAAAATAATAAAGGCACTAAGATTTTTAGGCGACATAAATACATTGAAAAAAGAAATAATCAAAATAAAAAGCAAAGATGTACAGATATTCACTAATAGGAAAGAAATACTTAAAAGAACACAAGAATTCTATCAAGAGCTGTACAACTCTCATAAAACATAATATATGTTGACTCAACAACTGCATTGGAAAGAAAAATATGTAACGTAGGCTCTGAAGATATACCACCTATAAATGAAGAGGTAATAAAATATGCACTCCGCAAAACTAAAAATGGCAAAGCACCAAACAATGATCAAATTCTCCCTGAGATGATAACTAGCGAGACTGTTCAATCTATGCTTAAATAAAGGAGAACTAACTAAATGAATGGTAGAATGCTGTCGTAATTTTTCTACATAAGAAAGGTGACACCGAGGATTTGGAAAATTACCGACCGATAAGTCTACTTTCTCAGATATATAAATTGTTCACCAGAATAATACTAAACCGATTATAAAATACAAGAATTCGATCTATAAACAGGGTGTTGGGAAAATCCTCCCAAGCCTTTAATTTTACAAATACAATCATTTTTATACAAATAAATTTGGCAACAATGTATGCTCGTATCAAAGCTTGCAAAAAAAATAATATTAGCCCTGATTTTTATTTTCAAATAACCCAGTTCGTAGGTATCATAGATAAATAAAAGCAGTTGTTGCAAATTTATTGAACTAAATTAAATAAAATTAAATTAACAAAAACAAGAACCTATGAACTTGGACACATAACTATGCCCTCCGTATTAAATTTGGCTGCAAATTTCGCAGCATCTCTGGAATTATTTCAGAAACGGCGGCATTTATTCGCTGCTGCAAGTGGTGTATGCCATTTATAGGTTCTGCATACACCCTGTCCTTTAAAAAGCACCACAAAAAGAAATCCAAGTGCGTAATATCAGGGCTCCGTGGAGGTCAACTAACTGCTCCCCCGCAAGCGATCCAGCGCCCTGAAAAGTTTGCATCGCACCAAATCCTTACAGCTCTACCATAATGAGAAGGAGCTCCATTAATTTGGTACCACATATTCGCACGTAAATTTAACAATCCCGGGAAATCGTTCTCCAAAAACTGTAAGAAGTTGTTCGCATTAATTGTCATTTAGGATGACAGCCCACAGATGTATTTGGTATTTGTCTTGGTGTCTGCTAGCCCTGATAGATAGCATGTGGATTCTCTACTGCCCAGATATGATTATTGTGGCGGTTGAAGACACCATCCTGAGTAAACATTGACTCATCCGTCCATAAAATTTGCAATATAAAATTCGAATCGTCATCGTGCCTCCTCAGTAGCCACTGACAAAACTCCAACCTTCGAGCTTCATCACCCGGCAGAAGAGCTTGAACTGGAGACTAACGGAATAAGTATGGTAATTTTCAACTCGCGAAAAGTCATGCACTGTATGACAATCCACACCAAACTCCCTTGCCTTGCAGCTAAAACTACTTTTTCTAGTTCTGGTGTTCGAACAGCTAGCAGGCGGCCGTAATCTTTTGTGGGTGGCATAACTTGTCCTCTTTCCCTGAGCCGTTGTTCCACACGACGGATTACATTTTTGTCAGGATGGCGTCTTCCGGGAAATCGCTGTGCGTAAATTCGAGCTGCTTCAGTTGCATTACCGTTTACCTGTCCTAAGCACAACAACATGCCGCAATACTCGTTAAACTGGTATTCAATTGATTGTAGGCACTAAAATTTTGTAAATGTTCTTATGTCAAACTGGCGTCACACAAACGAGCCAAGGAAAACTTGACATTCACACGCCACCTTTCTTTTTTCAAAAATGTTCTTAAATAAGGCAGTGTTGTCAAGATGGTAATTCTTAAGACAAAATAAATTTGGAATTTTATTAATAAAATATATTTATAAGTAAAGATGCTGTAATGTCGTATTAAGTTTTAGATTAGGAATTCCCGTAGTTTCCTAAATACATAAGGTAGAAAGATTTTGAAGGTAGTTTTATGATTAATTTTGAGCGGCAAATATGGTAGTATGGTGCGGGTGCGACCTTTTCCCAACACCCTGTATAAGTAAAGAACAAGCAGGCTTTAGGAGAAATTTTAGTACTATGGAGCATTTGCAGACGATGAGAAATCTAATCGAGAAAACTAGAGAATATAACATACCATTATGGCTGGGATTGGTTGACTTTAGAAAATCTTTCGACAGCAGATAGATATGAGCAGTAACGAAAGCATTAAGTAACACCAGAATCGATCACAGATCACAGATATAGCAAAATAATAAAAGACATCTATAATAATGCTACTATGCAAATACAATTACATGACAATACCGAAAAAGTAAAAATAAACCAAGGTGTTCGTCAAGGTGACGTAATATCCCCGAAACTATTCCTAATTACGTTAGAAAATATCTTTAAAATTATCGTGGGAAGCAAAGGCATCTTAATAGAGGGAGAAAGATTAAACCATCTATGCTTTGCGGACGATATCGTGGTTATAGCTCAAAGTAAAGAAGAGTTGCAGATAATGTTAAACCAATTGCAAAGAGAATCCGGAAAGGTAGGTCTAGAAATGAACCTGGATAAGACAAAAATTTGCACAAATGACAAAAACAATGAAGAAAATGTGATAGTAACAAACACAACCATAGAAAAAGTCGAACAATATAATTATATATCTGGGACAATTAATAACATTCACGGGTGACAGTCACACATCAGAAATAAATCGAAGAATTAAGTTATCTTGGGCGACATATGGCAAAGTTAAAAATATTCTGACATCGAACGTACCACTACATTTGAAAACAAAAATCTACAACCGATGTATACTACCAGTGACAACTTATGTCCGCGAAACATGGATCCGTAAACACAAAACGATAAACAAACTACGAGTACATCAAGTAGTGGTTGAACGCAGATCACAAAACCAACTAGTGGATCCGTCAGAAGACCAAGATAGATAATATTGTCCAAAGAATAACTGCACTTAAATGTAGCTGGGCAGGACATGTTGCAAGAAAACAAGCAGGGTGGTGTAGCAAAATCATTAAATGGCGACCTTGGGGAGAATATCGAAATAGAGGCAGACCATTCGAGATTCGAACACAAGGCGGACGACATCAAGAAACATGCAGGACAGCAGGACTTTTATGTTATCGAATAGCAGAAAACCGGAACAAATGGTATAGTATGAGAGAGGCCTATACTCAGAAATGGGTAGAAGAGGGCTTATAAAGAAGAAGAAGAGAATTTAACTAGATGTGGGATTTAAAGAAATGTTTCTAAATAAATCTGCATAATTATAATTTTTGTCCTTATTGATCAAATTATATAATCAAGAGATCTAAAAAAGCAGAACAATCTTTCGAACGACCCTACACTGAGCTAACGAGGTAAATGATTGTAAATGAACCTTAACTGTGATTAATAATCGTAAATTATTATTGAGATAATTTGAATATTTTATTACATAGGTAATCCAAACAATTAAAAGAAGTGTATTCATAACAGTATACCGGGTGTAACCAGATCATGGTACACCCCCCTTTTTTCCTTTAGTTTTCAAGATAAATGGTTGAAATTTGGAACATCCTAGATACTTAATAAACTTCACTTTTTGGCATATTAAATGATTTTTTCCAATTCCGGTTTCACCGGAAGGGACTAACTTTTGATTTTCAAATGGAACACCCTATATATTAATGCATTTTTGAATTCTGCATAATTATAATTGGAACAAAATTGTATTTTCTTATTTCCTCTTAGCTGTAATTGTGATTGTATTTATCGCAGATTTAAATAAGGCACATTAATAAATTCCTTCTTAATACTAGCAATAAATGGTACGACGATACCAATATGGTTACATTTGAAAAGAATGCGTTTTGTCCCAAAAACCATTTGGATGAACTTTATTTGCGGATAAATCACATAATTTAATATTTTCGACGGGATTTCGATTTTTCTAGTATTACACGGTTCAATTAGAATAAATCGGAACAGTCATGGCACACTCAAATAGAAAACTAAAAATTAAAGTAAAATAAATATTGAAGACTGAAATGTCACTTATGTGGTAGCACTGGATCCAGAAAATTCTTAGAATTCAAAAATACATTAATATATAGGGTGTTCAATTTGAAAATCAAAAGTTAGTGTCACTTCCGGTAAAACCGGAATTGGAAAAAATCATTTAATATGTCAAAAAGTGACGTTTATTAAGTATATATGATGTTCCAAATTTCAACCATTTATCTTAAAAACTAAAGGAAAAAAGGGAGGTTTACCATGATCTTGTTACACCCGGTATATTAAAAAAAACGTATCCTGGAGGTGTGATTACGCCCTATTATTATATTATAGATACGAGTGTGTTATGCAGGAATTTGATAACAAAGCCGTCTATTGCCGTATGCAAAGCCAGTTATAATGAATGTAAAAAAACAATCTGTTTTTTTAAACAAAATGCAAAATACATAAATGTTTTTTTTTCAAGTACCTAATTGTATTTCCAAAAATTATGTTGGATTTGGAATAAAAACTTGAAGATTTGATAGAGTTAAACCTCCAGCTCGTTGTAATTTCCACGCATTTCCGAAGTTTTTTCCATCAACTCTAGCGATTTTAAAGCTAGGAATATAAAAGCGTATTGGCGTAAACTGTGTTGTTCAAACTAGATTTAAGCATGATCTTTCTTTGGATTTGTCTGTGTTGTGAATAACCCCAGATGTTGATTTCGGTTATCACCAATCCAATCCAATTTAATTTGGACCGTAATTGTACAGATTTTCACAGTTAAAACCTCAATAAATTTTACTTGTGATATATACATACCATAGCTTGATTTAGTTTGTTTCTACATACACAAATATTTAATTGTCTTTGGTTTGTATTATTAATTTTTTTTTTATATAATCGTCATATATTCTGCCTTCTTCACTATATCAAGTCTCATAATGTTTTTAAAGTTGGTATTAAATCGAGGATAATTTCCTGTCACTGTTATTCTTAAAAATACACAATATAAAATTTTACAAATACCTTTCTAAGTTTGCTTGTAACATTTCATGCAAATATGAAGTAAAATGTTTAATTCATCAACTTATTTACATGAGCCTTAAAACGTAAACCTTAGAACTTCATTAATTATCTAAAGTACATGACATTCTAAACTTAAATGTGTAAATTTCGAGTTAAAGCGAGCGACTTCTCTAATTATCCAAATAACCTTAGCAATGGGACAATATACCATTAAATGTTCAAAACAAGGCATCTTTAGGTTACACTCGAACTGACGTAAAAGGGTAACAGATGTTTATAAAGGGCAACGTTCTCATTTTCCAAATTGGTTTAACCACTTACTCGTACATCTTCCACGGGGTAATTCGTTAATTTCGAATTGCAGAGGAATTTCATTAATTCGTATTCTTTAGCAACTCATTTAACTGATGATAATTTACTACGTTCTCGTTTCGGTAAGGTTATTCCCCTTTGGTAAATGTATAAATGATTCTGTTTGTGAGGTGACCTAATTTTTCTTTAATGAGAATCCTTTTGATAATTTGTGAAAAAAGTCATTCCGAGCAATAACAAATTTATGCAAAAGAAGGATCGAGTAAATAAAGGAGGATTCAAATTTAACCCGGAATTTTTTTGTAACTTTTTATTTAAACTATATCTTTACAATATCCTACATTTCAACAAATTCTCCTTCTAACTCTACACACTTTTTCCATCTCTTTGGAAACTTCATATTCTTTATATAAGTTTTTTGGTTGAGCGGCAAGCCGGTTTTGCACAAAATTGTTGACCTCCTCATCATCTTTAAATCGAATACCAGCATTGCTTCCTTGAGTGGCCCAAACAAGTGACAGTCACAAGGAGACAAATCCGGACTGTAAGGAGGATGTGAAAGTGTCTCCCAGTGTAATTTATCTAACGTTTCCTTAGTCAATTGGGTGGTGTGCGGGTGAGCATTGTCGTGGAGGAGAACCACATTTCTAACCGAACGTTTCCGTCTTTTCGTCCGAAATGCAGGTTTAACTTTTTCAGCAGGCAGCTGAGCGCAATGAGGGGCGTTAATTGTAAGCCTCTCTTCTAAAAAAACCTGTAAACAAACCACTTCTGGGTCCCAAAACACAGTGACCATTATCTTCCCAGCTGAAAGGGTAACCTTTGCTTTTTTAGGCTTTGGTGAAGTTTTGTGTCTCCATTACATGCTTGCCTTTTGAATTCTGGGACAAAATGGTGTACCCAGGTTTCGTCACAGGTCAGTATCGAGTTTAAAAAAGCTTTTATTAATAAGAAATTTAATGATAATTCTCTGCCCAACAGAATTATGAAGTGGTTGTTCCGTCATGGATGCAGATACTAAACAAAAACAATTTTAACCATAACAATAACACACACGGCTTCAAGAGTGCCCAATGTATTATCAAGAAAAGCAAAATTCCGGGTTAAATTTGAAACCTCCTTGTATATTTTGTTTTGTTTATATCACTCTTTACTATCGAACCTTTCTTTGAATGCCCTTACATAAGGCTTTCCAAGGAAACATTTAGACCTCTGTTTAAGTTTGAAAAACTTTACGGAATTACTGTATACGCACGAAAAAAAAAATATTTAAAGCTAAATTACTATTTTACACGCCATCCAAGAATTTGTTATCGCTTCTTGAAATGTGACACGGTTTGTTTTCTCTAAACAAATTAATAAATAAACAAGTCAACTTTCCAATAATTAGATATTGCCTGAAAATCCAACTTTAGCCTTTATATCCAAACCATTTATTAATAACTTTCCATAATTTAAAAAAAAATTAAATAAAAAACTTTTGCTTGCTACAGAAGGCCTAAACACGTATAAAATTAAAGTATTTTCTGATTTGTATGTATTGTCTGTAACCTCTGATATACCAAAAATAAATTAATTAAAGGTGTAACGTTAATGATGTTTAAGAGGAAACTTGTTACGTTTAAAAAGAAAGAAACACATTGAAATTATCCCGCAGAATTTCTTTTTAATTACATTTTATACTCGCGGGAATGAAATATCATTCGCCTTATGATATTCCATGTTATGCATTATGTATGAATTCCAATTATTTGAATGACCGGTAAAAGGATGAATGCCGGAATTTTCAATTTGTACATTTACTTCGCCAGGAAGTGAATCTTCAAATACAAATTTACATAAAGGCCTCGTATGCTGAGTTTTGCTTTATGCAGGTATAGAGCTAAGCATACGTTCTAGATGTGACTTTCTGCTTCATTTGTGATTACATTTTTTACGATAGCTAAATACGGTTCGCGTTGTTTTGCGAGCAATATGTATGTAAACATTTTTGTCGACGGGAATGTTCGATTTAACTGCGTTAACTGCATAATTTAACAGGAAATTTTATGTAAACCGCAATAAAGTTAAATTATTTTATGCAATTTTTAAAAGAAAGTTTAGGTTTTTATATTTAGGAGCAAAGAGCAAGTCGCCATTAGCTTAAAAATTGCTCTGAAATTCGCCTTCTTTAAAAATTTGACAATTGTTATTACTAGATGTTGGCTAGGCTGCCTCAAAACTCAAAACAATAGAAAATGTCGGGAAACTGCTTCATATTTTCATGAACTTCTACGAACAGTTTTAGAATGCTCCCACAGCGCATTAGCCTTAGAATATTCAGGACTGCTTGAAAGAATATTCTCTTTAGTGTTTCATTAACAAAAAAAAGAATACGACAAAAAGAATAGAAAATGTTTGAAAAATGCCGCAGATTTTTTTGTAATTTCACTAAAATAATTTACGAAGTTTTGAGCTGCTGTGGAATGCCAAAAAAATTCCCAGTAGGACTAACTCAAATTGGCAGTAAGAATACTTCTGAGGTTTAATGTTGGACGGTGATCTGCTTAGCTTAGGTAAAATAGATACATCTATGCAGGGTTTGTCACAACGTCCGTCGATTAGACGTTTTTTGGAAGTTACTTACACCATCCAAATAAAATATTCTATTTGAAATAACAAAGTTAGCGTTTACTTCCGGTATAACCGGAAGTTCGTCATCATCAATTGACATGGAGCAGATCACCGTGGATCAATCCTGGATTACGCCAGGCCCACTCCATACCAATAGAGTGTGGCGGGATTTGATCTGATAGATGAAGATTGGGAGCACTGTAGAACGTTAACATGCCTGTGACGGCTGCCGCAGAACACCGCATCTATAGTGCTAGTTAGTTAGTAGATCACATATTCAATGGGAGTTGGATATATATGATCGAGATGGTTAAACATGTTTTGTCATCTTATACTAGTAGTATATCCGCTAATTTTCTATGTCTATGATATGAAACACCTTAGCACAGACATGCTTGCCCTGTTACATGTTACTTTATTCTAACTTATGTAGTCTAATCATTATTATTATCATTATTTTAATTATTATTTTCATTATTATTATAATATTTGTATATTTGCTGTTCTTCTGCATTATTCTTCCATATTTATATATTCTTTTTCTCGTAATTCTATTTCCTCGATATCTGATTCTTCTCTTGAGTCGTATATGCGGTTTATTTTCCTCTTTATGGTAATTTTATTTCTTGCCCATTCTTCCCAAGTTTGCTGTGATATACCCTGTTACCTGTAGAAATCACTCGCTTCCTGTTTTACGTTAATTATCGGATTTATTTTGGGTCTGGTTATATATTTGGCCTTCCCAGTTACATATAAGCTTGTATGGTTGCATGGATATAATGCATATACGCCTCTTCTTATTTTTGACATTCACTTAGTGGGTTTTAATGTTTAGGGAATTTGTAAATTTTTAGGTTGGTTTTCTTCAGAGAATTCTGTTGGCAAATTCATTACTTAGCTTCTTCTACTTTAGTCATCGGTCATGGATAGACGTCGTTTACTTTGGTTTTAGTATTTGGTTTTTCAAAATTAGTTTGATCATCCGAGGTAAGACATATTGAAAATTGCTATTTAGTTTGCCTTTTGGGCCTTTAGTGAATTTAAAACGATAGTCGTTTTGGATTTTAAGCATTGTTCAAACCTTTATTGGGATTTTAACTATTTGACGACCATTTTGATAGAAGCATTTCGAAGGGCATTTAAGAACTTTTGGGTATGTAATGCATTGGTTTTATTTGAAGATTTCTTACGGTATTCGTTGTATTTCAGCCTTTTTTTAGTACGTTCTTGTAGTACGTTTTAGTACTTTTTGTGGTTGTTGCTGTTTTTGTTGCACAACGTGTTCGTAGAAACTACTTGTTCGACATCTGTTTCCACGTGTTATTTCAACAGCACGTTGGTTTGGAATTTGTTTGGAGTTCATTAACCCGAAGGAATCATCCCGTGATAATTAGAAGGCAATTAACTAGAATTTTTCCTGAGTTTTTATGGCTTTTTATTATCGTTTTGGATAATTTTCGTAGCAATTGGTCAATTTGGACTTCTCGTGGTTGGATAATTCCATACAAATCCTTCTAAACTTCGTGTTAAGTAAAATGTTGATGGCTTGACTGTTACCACTTTTATAAAAATTAATCAGATTCATAACCTCATTTTCACTAACTTCAAACTTTCCTTCTAGAACAATGTATCTTTTGTTTTTAAATTATCGATTTTAGATATTAACCGAGCAACAAAACAAGTCTGTCTATTTACCACATCTATTTTGCTACTGAATTCTTGTAAATAAACAATTGCTTGGCCAATAATGAGCCTTGGAAATTGAAGATTGAATCAATTTAAAATTCGTTTTTTAGCACATTAAATCTTAAATTTACCTAAATGTAAATCTACTTACATATTTACATATGAAATTTCCTTCAAAATAGTATCTAACTCATAATTATCTATATACTCGATTTAAATTCATAATTTTAATTTAACTTATCAGAAAATGTTCCTTATTTTCCAAATTATATTTTATCTGAATGACCTTTAACTCAAAACTGCCTAAATTTATCTTAAAACTACTTTTAAGAACTTAATTCAAATTGAACTTTCAAAAACTGATTTTTCTGATTATTTACATAATATAGCCTTTCACCCTTCAAATTCTTAATAATTTTATAGCCTATAACCCTTGGACAAGTTTTCATAACACTTTCAATCCGGCCACATTTCTTTTAATACTCACAATTTTACTAAATAGAATTGTATAACCTAACTTCCAAATTAACAAAATTCAATTACATTTTAATACATAATTAATAACTCAATCTGATGTTCTAGCCTGGAAATTGACAAATATAACAATAAAGAATCAACATATCTCATCTTTACAACTTAACAGATAAAAAAAAAGAAGATATCGGCATATCAAAATTGCGTCTCAACGATGAAATTTCTACGATTCAATTATCTACCTTCCACATGGATCATTTAACTTTACAGGGTTTAACATTTAAAATTGTATAAAAAAATTACTTTTAAACTAGTTTCTTTTTAAAAATTGAACTAAATATTATATTTCGTATTAACCATGAATTAAAATGTACAAACGGAATGCCATTTTGTATGTTATTTTTGTGTCATTTGTAAATGTGTATGAATGAATGTTGTATAAATGTGAAAATGTGTAAATAACACAACAATATATTACATATTTAACTCTTCGGCGGAGGATTAAAGATTTAGCTCTTTATTTAAATCTCGTTGAAGTTTTATGTTTGTGGACCCAAGGTTTCTGATTCAATCTTTTAGTGTCTCCTTTCTGATTTTGTATCTCTGATTTTCACTGTATTCAAGTATAGCAGCTTGTGGTATTATCTAATACGGTAAGAGGTTTATAATAAGCTAACTTGAAATTATATACTACATCTGTCTTACATGGTGAAGGATAACAGGTAAAATATCTGCAACTTACAGTTATCCGGCGAATATAACCCTTAGAAATGTGAACACCGATAATGTAATTTTATAAGATTTATATTTATTTTAAAATTCCGGCAATAGCGCCTTTTAAAAATATTTGGGCCTCCTCTATGGAAAGGTAAGGTTTATACAATTTATTGTTTGAAGATTTTCCAGAATTTGTTCTTACTTATAAGGAAATTGAATAAAGTTGGCATGGCAGCAATAAAATTTTTAAACATAATATTTGACATTCAACCAGTTAAATTAATCAAAATAGTAATAATAATAAATGCCATTACTAATATTAAAGCAACCTATCTTTTAGCTCTAAAATTCTTTAATGTGCTGTACTACAGTTAGCAAGAGATCACAGGACCTAAGCATGGATAAACAGGACCTTATCAATTCACCCTGCATAATAATAGAATCTTGAAGATTCAAACTAAATGTAACAACAATTGCATAACGTTATATAAAAGTTAGTAGAAATAATACAAGAACGAACATGTCAGAAAATAACAAGCAGAAAACCTGTCAATACGTTTTCATCTATGCAGAATGATGTGTTTCTCCGGAAATAAACAAACATATCATACAGAATTGGTTTTGTGAAACTAGGGTAAACAAAGAGCAAAGTGCTTTTGGAAGAACGTAGAGAAAATGGCAATGAAATAAAACTGAACGTAAAAAGAAGACCTTGATGTAGAAATTTGGCTGTTTAGTTAATATTGTTAAAAATCGTATTGTATTTCTATTTACGCAACAACATATTTAGAAAAGGTTACTGTGGAAAAACGCGAACATTTTCAATTGTTTTTAAACAGGGCAATAACTAGAGAGGGCTCAACCTGGAAAAATTTTTCTTAGCTTGGTAACCTGCCTAGATTTTTACTGCTTATACATATATTTGTTAAATTTCTGTCTACAACATTATTATCTGTTTTATACTGAATACCCAATGCCAAACTTACAAACTTATTTGTTTTACTAACATTTATTTATGACTACGACACTACTTCACACATGTCATACTCCTAGTTATTTGTTATAAAAAACTACAACAAGTGATTAATCACATTTAAACTGCATTTTAATGATGATTTTCAAGCTTTTAACGAATGCAGGAACATTCGAAAAAGTTGCAAAAACTCCCCTTGCGTTCAGATTTCCCTTAATTCGGTAATCCATTCACAGACTAAATAGAATTTAAGGTCCACTAATTACATTCCAATGTATTTTCCAGATTGTCTCAAAAGAGTACCCGGTAACATAACCTCTTCAAAGTTTCAAACACCGGAGGTACGAAACTTGTAATAAAGTCACTTGGGTAAATAAGAGTTATTTCCACTAATCACCTACATAACTAGAATCATTACAAGATTGTTTTTGAATAAAAATAAGCATGAAAAATTCGACATATTTCCTTTGGCGGTGAGTATTGTGACAATATACAATGAATCTGTTGAAATATATGCGCATTCAGCTAGTTTGCTTGATTTCATATTATGATATACATTATCATGAGAGTCCATAATTTTTGTTTCAAGTTAGTTGTTGTTTATAAAAATTATGTATGAAATAATTTACTTGTCAATATATTCTAAAAGTGTTCCTGTGTGTTTATACTGCGTTGTATTTATTATTGACTATTAGTTGACTGTCGTCGCAGGAATTCTAACAGGTTATGACAGAAGATCTAGAGTGTTCGATAACGTCATCGTCTGGTAAGATGTCGAATATTCCAGATTGGAGCGTTGTCGAAGGCTGCAATTGGTACGATATAGGCGCGTTTCGTTTCGAATTAGTCGCGACCAAGTTCGAACACGTGCGTCGGTAAATATAAATGTGCGCGGAGAATACAAGTGTGTGAAAATAAGTAAACTGTGTAAATAAATTAGTGTAGTGTTTCGGCTTAGTGTTTAAGTTGTTGTTTCGTGTTAATTATTACATTGTTTATATTTGTTAACAAATAACTCACACCACGGGTTGAAGTTTTAAATAAACGTTTAAAAAAAACGTTACTATAGTATTTATTTTTCTCAAGCAGAGATTCAGGTTTCCATTGATACTTTTTCTGTAAATCGGTGATCGGTGGAGATAAGCGAATTTCTTTTTAGAACAGCTATGGTAATTCATACAATCCATCCCCAGTAGGGGGGTGGAAATTCGTACTTGTCGTTGTTATTGCTAATTAAATATTTGATTTTGTTACCAGAAATGTAGTTATCTAGTTATTGCTAAAAAAAGTTATCACAAGCACCAGGCGCTGATAAGCCGTACTCACACTTCCGAGCCGCGGAGTGAATGCTTGTATAATGTATATCCTTGCTGTTCGAAAGCAAAGCGAGAACTCCGAAATATTTTTGAATTTGGGATTGTTATTTTATATAAATCTTTAACAATGATTGCGATACGAACTTATGTCGGCCTTACTGCCAGATAAAGCAATAATCCCTGACCTAATTTTTTTTAGCAAATATTTCTTTTAGCTAATATTATTATTTACGTATTTCCAAGCTTTAAACATTCCTCTACTACATGATTTTCATTGTCCTTTAATATGTAAGTATAATTAAAAGTGTTTTTAGCCATAGATATTTAATTTGTCGTATTCTTGAGACTGAACTCTCCTTATAAATGTCAATTTTATTTGAACCCTAAACAAACGTAACGCAACACAAAAATGAGTTACACACACCGAAAACAATGCCCAAAACTAAATTCTGTTTTGTTTTGTGTACTTTCGGGATCGTCTACAAATGTTTTCAGGGTTTGTGTTGACACTAGTTTGTTCCATTTTAGTAAGCTAAATTAAAGTTGAATTTGGCGAGAAGTAACTGGTGTTAAATCTGATGATTAGTAAGTCTGTTTTGGAGATATTTACCGAGATGATGGGCTTTTAAACAATTCAATGAACCAGAAATTATTTTACCTTGAACCCTCCCATATTTTTAGATCACGAAATAAATTACTCTGCTGATTTCCAGGATTTCCATTTATGCATTCTACAAAAATTGGTTTTGCTACATTGTAATGTGGATTGTACGTTCATAAAATTAGCAATAAAAATGGTTTTCATGTGCAATTTTAGTTGATAGATTGCAGTTGTGTATTATAGGCAAGGCTTTGAAAATTAAAGGGAGTTATTTCAACATGAAACGATTGTTTGTAAACATTTCCTGAAAGTCGATTAAACTAAATTGCAATTCTCGTATTTTTTTGCAGTGCGAATATCAAACGCAGATATTATTCATGGTATTTTAGTTATTCAATTTTTTGTAAATAAACCAGAAAATTATCGAAGATATAAGACTTGGTAAGAAATTTGCGAGTTCTTTAAGGAGTCTACTAAGCAAGGTCGTTTTCTATGAGTAGAATAAATTTGATGCCTTCTTGTGTGTGACAAAATAACCCATTGTGGTGTGTAAATTGATTTTTTTAAAAGTTGGATCTATTTTCAATTTAAATTCGTATACTTCTGTTATATATTTTTTTGAATATTTTGAGAGCGACTAGGTTAGATTAGAAATTAGGAACATAAGTTCGAACTGCCCTTAAGGCTGGTTGTTTCGATTTTCCTAAGATCTATTATTAGCTAAGCATAGCCCAAACGGACTTAAAAAGACAGAAAATTGCTACAGGCAGGCCCAAAGTCTTAAACTTCCCTCGACTGCTTTAGAATGCTTAATATGCCCTAAACTGCCCTTTCAAAGAACAAAATACGTCTCAGTGGTTAACTCTCAGTGGTTGAACTTTGCTGAAGGCAAGTACATATTTTATTCTCGAAAACTAAGCGTTCTTTCTATTCATTAGTAGTACTTAATATAGTTCAACCTTTAATTGACGTTTTAATCACTTATACAGTTACAGCTTACAATTGCAGGCAAACAGTTAAAAATTTATAATCAAGGCTCAAATATCTGTAAAGTACGTTTACTAAGATGTTCCATCGAAAGTCTGTTACTGTCTACACTTCGATTGATCGACAGACAAGAAAATAACAAAGACACTGAGAAATGATGCCATCTTGTAAACAATTTTTTCTATTTGAAAAGATGTTTTTTTATAGCGTGTTCAGGCTCTTTTCATGTTTATTGTGAAAACTGATGTGGAAACTGCTTTGTGCTATACCGTTTGTAATGAGGACCCTTTTCATTTTTTTTTCGTATAACTACAGGTAGTTTTATTTCCGGAAATGAAATGCATAAATCTTAGTTTTCTGTGTCTTTAATGCTTTTTTAGAAATTTGTTTGACTAACGGTATAGACTGCTAAGGTTATCGTATATCTCAGGTTTCGTATTTCAATGATTCATTGATATTTGTGATGTGAATACTGGGATTTGAACCTTCGTCTTAATACTAATTGTTACCTCTGAGAAATCTTAAGGAAACTTAATTGTCCTGAAATCCTTAGACGTATTTTTAACTTTAACTTGAAACCTGAAAGTATTCTATTGTCTTATTTAAACTTGTTAGCTCTTGACGATTAATTAAATTTTGTTCGAAAATATTAAAAAACTTTGTCTTTATAGCGAAATATTCCTTCCAAAACAATTTAAAAATGTTAAAGGAAGAACGCAAGGAGTGCTTTGAAGTAATCTATTATCCTTTACGACAGAAAATTGTGCGAAGGATATCCCAAAAAATTAACAGCCACTTGAAAAAATAAACCCCCTCTTAAGAGGTTAAGCGTTTATGTCAGAATTTAAAAATGCTTTCGGTAGAGAATTTTTCGAACATCTAATTAATCTGTTTTTTAAGGTTTGATAAATGCTGGAAAACAAACAAAAAATGTAGACGGTATGACGTCAATACATTTAATTAACCAGCAAGTTATTTATTTCATAAGGAAAATTTTAAGTGATCTGTTTCTTTTGAGGATTATTTTTATGTACTTCCTTTGCGAATGTAAAAACAAACCCTTTTTCTATTTTATATTTATATGATGAAAGTTCTTCTGTGCATTTGTGCGGAACAATCACAAGTTATTTCGTTGTATCCACGTTATATGATTACTGAAGTAAATTTGTTTTACTTTCAGTGATATATTAGGAGACAACATAATTTATTAAATGTTAGTATATATAACCTATGTTTATTTTGTAACATTTTCTTCCTTGGGAGCGCACGTAATATAAGCGTTCGTATTACAAAATTGAAGGCAGTTCCAGTATTATGATTTCCTTTAACCATAACAAACAGCAAAGAGAGCAATATCAGTTTATTTAAATTTCAACTAAATTTCTGAATATTTCAGCTTTATTCTAAATTTATGAAATACCTCTTGTGTGGAGGAACTCATGTCTACGAGTAATATACCTACCTAAATATTAGTGGCAAAAGAGTTGCTTTAAGATCTCCAAGGAATGCGTCTGAAAATATGCGATAAATATCCCCAAATATCGACTGATAGAAAAGTGTTACAAAATATTTCATATCTCGTTAAAGTGTACCGCTTCAGAATATTCATTAATGCTTCAAACTGTCCGTAATAATACCCAAGATTCCTAACTATTGGCTGAAATGTTCCTAAGGATGTCTATGAACTGTTGTACAATTGACTGAAACTGCCCCAAACTGTCTTCAAATTTCCTCAGAATGCCCCGTACTACCTCAGAATTTCCAGTAATATCTTAAATTACCTTAAAGATATCTCTGAACTCTATTAGAATTCCCCAAAATACCTCGAACTATCTTAAAATGCCTCAGAATCTTTCAAACTGCCCCTTATAATAGTCAAGAATGTCTTAAATATTTCCAAAGGGTTTTTCTGTGAATGCTTTAAAATGGTTCAAACTTACTTAAACTCTCGTAGAATGCGCCAAAACTCTCTCAGAATGCCCTCCCCCCTACTTGACCGCCTCGGAATCTACAGTAATATCTTAAAGTACCCCAAAGAATACCTAGAACTACCTCAAACTGTCTATGGACTGCTGTAGGATCAATTGACTTAAACTGCCCTGAATTGTCTTCAAATGTACTCATAATGCCCCATTCTGCCTCAGAATTTCCAGTAATATCTTAAATTACCTTAAAGATATCTCTCAACTCTATTAGAATGCCCCAAAATACCTCAAACTGCCTTAAAATGCCTCCGAAAATTCAGGAATCTTTCAAACTGCCCCTTATAATATCCAAGAATGCCTTAAATATTTCCAAGGGGTTTTTCTGTGGATTGCTTTAAATCATTCAAACTTACTTAAACTGCCGTAGAATGTATGCTGCCTCGGAATCTACAGTAGTATCTTAAAGTACCCCAAAGAATATTTAGAACTACTTCAAACTGTCTTAGAATATCTAAAACTGCTTTAGATTGCCCGAACTGCTAAAAAATGTTCAAAAATGTCTCAAATTTGGGTGGATTGCCTTGTAATGTTTAAAAATTATTCAGAATATCCAAAACTGTTTCAAAATGCCATAGCTGCCTCAAAAGGCCTAAAACTGCTTCGAAGAATACCTCGATATGCCCTTAGAATGCCTTAAATTCTCTTAGAATGCATCAAAATACCCTAAACTGCCTCAGCATGTTTAGAAATGCTTCACACTGATCTTAATAATAATAATAGGGCCTCAAATGTTCCTAAGGATGTCTGTGATATACTTTACAATGGCTCAGATTGACTTAAGCTAGCGCAGAATGTTCCAAACTTCCCCAGACTGCCTCATATTCATTCAGAATTTCCAGTAATATTTTGAATGTCGCTAAGACTAGCCATAAATGCATTAGATTGCCTTAGGATACCTGAAAGTGTTTTATAATGTCCCGAACTGTTTCTGCATATACATGAATGACTTAAATCCTTCTTAACTATATTGCTAAAATGCCTTCGAATGATTCAAACTTATTTCTACACTAACTAAAAATACGACAACTCCCGCAAAGTGCCTAAGACTGCATCCAAAAATACCGCGAAATACTTTCATTCTTCTTCTTTTTTGAGTGGCAACGCCGTGTAAAGGGCACGCCACTCTCTTCTCTCCATATGCCTGTAGTGTACTTGTCAAGTGGCTTACAGATACATAGGGGACCTACAGCCTTACGTCGGCTCCGAACTGCAGAGAAAACTCACTAGGCAGAATACCTCGTTGGTTTGCCATTGCCTTCCGAGGGAAGTGATCGGGTGTATTCGGTGTACATGTTGCCCTGGGAATCGAACCCAGCTCACTTTTTGTAGTACTTTAAAATGCGACCAAAATGCCTTAAACTAATTTAAAATTCCTTCAACTGTCTTAGAATGCCCCAAATACCGCAAACTGCAACAAAATATTCAGGAATATTTTACAATGATCTTAATAATTCAAGAACGCCTCAAATGGATACTTGTGGTATCCCGGCAACCTCCAGTAATATTTTTATCAGCCCCCAAGAATACCTATAATTGCTTCAAGCTGTCTTAGAATGCCTAAAACTGTTGTATAATGCCTTGCCTGCTTGGTAACTGGCCTAGAATACCAAAACTGCTTTAAACTATTGAGTAATGCCCGAAACCGTACCTAAGAATATTTTAAAATTTGCAAACTTCCCTTGGACTGCATTAGAATAAATTCCCTCTAAGCACTTCAAACTCTGTAACATGCCCTAATACTTTAAGCTACTTTAAAATGCCTTTAATTGCCTCAGGATGTCAGAGAATGTCTCAAATTGCCTTTAAGAATAACGTTAGACTGCCTTATGGCGTTCCAGGTACTCAGAAAGCTTGAAACTTACTTCTAGTACCATAAATACCTCAAAATATTCAGTAATGCCTGAAAATACACCTAAAAATATTTACTGCAAAATTTTGGAAAAATCTCTGGACTACCTTAGAATTCCCCAAAGTACCTAGAACTGATTTCAAGTAGAATACCTCAAACTGTCTAACAATGCCCTAAAATACTTGAATTCGAAGACTTCAACGGTGAGTGTTAGTGTTAACAGAATGTCTTCCGGGTTGAAACCGTGTCGTTGTTGAGACAGAAGAGGTGGAGTTCTGTCTCCCGGAAGATTTTCTGTTAACCCTAAAATACTTCTTCAAGCTACCTTAAAACGCCTTGAATTACCTTAGAATTTTAAAGAATGTCTCACATTATCCTTGAAAATGTCGCAACACTGTATATAATGCATTAGATACTCAGAAAGCTACAACCTCACATAGAATGCAATAACTGCATTTTAATGTTTATTTTCTTCTTAAACTGGCGAGCCCTCTACAGTAAGCTGATTGGGAGATAGTTTATAAAGGGTGAAAACACATAAAGTGATCCCTAGTTGATCAGCTTGCGAAAGAATCATCAAAACAATCCGAAGATAGGGTGATATAATATACGAGTATAATAGGAAGTCTAAAATAAGATCGTGCTGAAACTAGTTGTTCAACGATACTACCACATTCGCGGAACTAATTGTCATGCTAACCGATCATAGGAAAATAAGAAGTTATAGATTTAGAATAATCGAAGAACCCCAGCGAATTTGTGAAATCAGTGTGGATTATTTAATATACGAATGCTGAAAAGCTACTTAGTCATAAAATATTTTAAACATCTTTTAAGCTTTATTGAAAGTATTAATTTTGACTTACATAATAATATAACATAAACTACTTTATTATGTTCTAATTAATAATGCACTAACAATACCTACCTAATATTTAAATTTAGATTCACTATAGGTGTTTCTCCTATTTACTTTATTTTATTGTATTTTCCATTACAAATACTTAAGTTAATTATAGAAACTAGGTTATAACCAAGTATAGACGTGGATGTAATATTACTGTATGTAATGGGACATGTAGAAAATAAATCATTTAAAACAAAAAGGAAACTGGCATAGGGGATGTACAGCTTTACATGGGCTCGGAACCACGAAAATGCTTGCGAAGACGCACTGGTGGTTTGTCGTTCTCTTCCATTCGGGAGGTAGCGGGTTCGAACCCCACTGCCGACTGCCTTGAAAAGGGTTTTTGGGTGGTTTTCCCGATTCAACAGAGTTAACCATCTCTGAGGTAAATACCGGGGCAGGTAATTTTCCACATATAAGCTCTTTATCCTAGTTTATCCACATCCTAATTTATCCACATCCCAGTTTAACCTATCCTTACATATCCGTTCTCCGTAGCCGAAGAGGAGTTCTGCCCTCCTAAAAGCGGCCCGCCACCTCATCTCTCCGGCGTAGAATGAAATAACGTTGAATTTCTTTCCCCTTTTTCCGTTGTCTTTCGAGGAAAGCAATCCGGTGTTTTCGGCGTATGTGTGGCCCTGAGAGGATCGAATCCGCGTCAATGTTAATCTCAGTGGTGTTCAGAAGCACATTGAATCAAGGAATGCCTTTCACTGCCCCTAACAAAACCTCTACAAATGTCGCAAACTTCCCCTACCTCAAGCTGTCTTACGATAACGCAAATTGCTAATAATGCTACAAATTGCCTTGTGATTCCTCAAAATATTGAGAATTTCAAGAAATAGCTCAAAATGTATTAATTGTCCATAAATGCCTCAGAATACACCGCTAAGGAAATATTACATCAATGGTTAACCTCGCTATTTATTCTTATTATTCTAATAAATTTAAAGGTATAAATAAGTACATGTCGAACAATGATGAAGTAAACATCCTTTCTAAAATATGTGCTGCTCAAAAAAGTTACGTCAATAAACAACAGTAACTGTTATTATTAATAAAAACAAATACTAAGATTTTACAGTTTTAAATTTAGGATTTTATGTAGTAGAAACATTAATATAGTCATGAATCTTCTAGAATACTCTTCAAAAACCATTAAATAAATTAAGTGGTTTAACTACTCCTATATATTACAATAAAAGCTGTACTAAATTACCCTGCAATTTAATTTAAGGTAATAATTTTTATAATTTTGAAACACGAAAGCTTCATCATTCTATCCTTGAAGCCTGAGGCTGATGCCAAAATGATAAAATGTTTAAAACTTAATATAAACATCACAAAGTTTAATACGTTCTATGTGTCAACAAATGCAGCGATCCTTTAGAACTAACACTAACTGCAAATACGTGTCGACGAGGGTGAAAATCGTCGCATGCAACGTTAACAGATGTTCGTGTCGCGTAGCACGATACAGTTAAAAGCAAATGTCTCAGATCTGCGATCTACGTAAACCTGCATATTTGCTAATTTGCATATCAACACAACTGCAGGTATACCTTTACTGATCTCTTTAATTATTTATGACCTTATTCCGACTTGCCTCATGTTAGTAGCTTTTATGCCCCTAAAAAACGAAATTAAATGATGTAATCTACTAACAGAATACCATATTTCTGTTAAATAAATGACGACCCACAGTTTGGACAGTTTTTGCTAACGAAGTAGGTCATGTTGTTAATGAAAAGTGTTTAACACGTCTGTGTAATATGATAGTTCATAAAGGGTTTATCTAGAGTTGGATCTGGGATCAGATGCGTAATTAGAACGGTCTGTACCAAAGCACGTTTGGGGCTTTGATTCTGTATACCCACAAACGATGTACTTGATTAACACAGTAAAAATTGAATGATTGATTTTAATTGATTGTGGTCGCATTCGCTATAATTAAGGACACTAAACTGCAATTTTTAGATTTCAAATATTACATAACAATTTTCCGAATTTCTTAAATAAGGTCTAATTATGTTGCCCAAAAAGAATATTTTCTTATTTTTAACATTCCATACAATTTAAACGAAATCTAAAATAATTACTAGCGACTTGGCCTTATTTAGAAGGACATCTTCAGTTTCTGTACTATAAGGAAGTAAAAGAGATTTCAGGGGCTAGTATAAGCCCTTTCGGCCAAGGAAATTCTTTGTAAATTGAAGCCAAAAGAAGTTTTTTTTTATACTTACCAGAACTTCATTATTTTTTCTAAGTTTAAAACCAAACGTAGTACACTATTAGTCGAGTTCCAGCATTTATGCAATTTAATCATGTTTGGGAAGAGCACTTCTTCTTCTTCTTCATTCCGCGGTGTAGCCTCGTTGCAGAAACTGCAACTTGGGTCCTCGGAAAGGTCCATCAGATGCAGATGTCTTTTGAAATAGCCATGCGCTGTAAGGAGGCCTGTGCCTATCTTGAGGTGTTTCCTGTTAAACTTAAGGAGCTGTTGGGACCTAGATTTTGAAGGTCTGCGGATAAGAGTAAATCCAGTCTCTAATTGACTGATGAACGCTTGTTTTACGTCGGCCAAGGGCTTAGAAAGGAAGGGTGCCAAAGAGCCCTCCCTATCTAATCGATCGACCTTCTCGTTTCTTAAACTCTTACTTTACCCAGACAGCTAGATCAGTTGAACCTGGTTGATTGAACCAAGCTTCCCCGGTTATCAGACATGCAGAATCGATCCCCTCGATACGTTTCTTCGAAACGATAATAATACAATTTTTTGCCATATGTTGCTGGCCACTGTATATTTCAGACGAAGTTTTTCTTTCGCACTTACTCTTCTATAATTCTTGCCAATAGTTCTTCTTCTTTCAATACATGTCTGGAAAAACTGGTTTGCTTTCGACTCCATAGTCATTTTTCTTCTCCCATTCTTCATAGCATTTCCTCATTAATAATTGCTCGAATTGGCTCCATGCAGGTTATATTCAATATTCTGTCTTATTGTTGCATAGATTATTTTTGTAAGAATTTGTTAGGCATGAGTAGTGCTAGTTCGATAGTCTATACAACCCATTGCTGTTGTTTTCTTTAGGGTTGGTAGTATACTAATTGCGGTAAAGTGATTAAGCCTTTGGCAGTTACCCAATTTTTACATACAGTTTTTTCTGACATTTTTAATAAAGCCGACACCCGCCATTTGTGTATTTCTACACAATTCTTTTAGGGCTTTATTATAGTTATCTTTCATTATTTCTTCTTCCGATTAATTAGTTGTTGTACTAAGTTATTACTATTATTATTTTCGGTATACAGAATTCTTTCGATCGATGGGCGATTTCCCTTAACAGTCTATTTGTGTTTCTGTTTTTTATCTCATGAGTTTTCGACTTTTTTCGTGGAAAGTTTTCAGTGCATTGCATGTCTTTTTGAAGCAATTTTTCTTTAAATTTCTCTCAGCTCCTCCATATTGCCATTTTATGTAGTTATGGGCATTGCCTGCAAGGTTTAGGTTATCCTACGTTGAAAATCCGCCTTTTCCATTGTCGATTACATCTCTACTACCCTTTAATTTTGCTGAGCCAGTTTATCGAAATGGCGTAGGTATTCTCTTCTTTTACATTCTGCCATTTTTGTTTTTAATGAGAAGAAATCAAGCCTCATGCAAGAAAAGCGTAGCGTATTGCATATTGTAAGTTCGGAACATACCTCCTTCTCGCGAATGAAGCTCTCATATTTAATTTGTGTTTGATGTCTTTATTTCGGATGTGATCACCATTTCATCATCATTTTAGCCCATTGTCATCCACTGCAGGATATAGGCCTCCCCTAATTTCTTCCATTCATCTCTGTCCTGCGCTTTAATCATCCAATCATATCCAGCACTTCTTTTTATGTCATCCTTCCAGCGTGTTGGTGGACGTCCTGGTGGTCGTTTTGTTCTCGGCCTCCATTCTAATAGTTTTCGGGTCCATCTTTCATCTGACATTCTTGCGACGTGTCCTGCCCAGTTCCACTTGAGCGTCGCCATTTTCTTTATGACATCTTCCACTTTGGTCTGATTTCTAATTGTTTCATTTCGTATCCTATCTCTTAATCTTATATTTAACATCGCTCTTTCCATCGATCTTTGTGTTACCTTGACCTTATGGGCAGATGCTTTAGTTAGTGTTAGCATTTCTGCGCCATATGTCATGACTGGCAGGATACATTGATTGAACACTTTAGATTTTAAAGCTATTGGTAGGGTAGTTCGTAATGTTTGAGAAAGTTTACCAAAGGCTGCCCACGCGAGACCAATTCTTCTGGTTATTTCAGTGGTTTGGTTATCCCTGTTTAATTTAATTCTATGACCTAAGTATATATAATGTTCTACTGTTTCCACTGGTAATGCATTTTGTTGTTCAGGTGGTATATCGATATTAGTCATGATTTTAGTCTTTGACTCATTAAGTTTTAGTCCTATTTTGGCTGATTTTTCTTTCAATTCTTCTATCATCGATATCATTTCCTCCACTTCAGTTGATACTAAGACAATATCATCGGATGTGATAGGCCCGTTTAATCTTTGACTGGTTCTATAAATTTCAGTTCTGATGTTTTGATTCGTCAAAGATTCTAAGGCATAAGTAGGTAATGCTTTGTTTCCACAAAACTTGCCATTATTTTGTAAAATTGTATGTTTGTTGGCACTTTTATATTTCATATAGTTGTTCATATGGTTCCCCATGTTCTTTAGAGCGATGCTATTTTCTTGCCCATGTTTTCACCCTAGTTCGAGGAGATATGACATTGAAGTATCTGAAATCGATTACTGAAGGAGTGTGTTTCGAGAAAAGAAAGACAAGGAAATGAACACATGAGGGACGTGAGGAATGTGAAGACCGATCTCCAAGAACAAATAGAGAGACGACAATTAAGATGGTATAGCCATGTAAATCAGAAGGACGCAAAAGGGGTAGACCACGAAATGAATGGAAATATGCAATTTAGCATCTTCTACTTAAATAGAACATTCCATCAGATGCTTGGGAAGACAGAGAAGGATGGATACCAATATTAGGCGCCGGAAGATGCATGTGAAGGTCGAAAAATGGTATAGAGAGCGAGAGAGACAAAGAATGTGGAAATTGCTGCCCTGTCCTAGACATTGATTATTATCAAATGTTATTTTTGATGTTACCATATGTTTTTTTAGGGAATGCCATTATTTTAGCTTTTGTTTTGGAGATTTTTTGATCAAATTTTTTTTCAATCAGTTTCTTTAATTAAGTCTATTATGGATTGTGATTCATGCTTCATGTGCTTGTCGATCTTTCTGTTTAAAGATTTTATAGAGTAGGTTTATGTCTGCTTGTTTGAAAGTGTTTCACATTACATTGGTTTTTAATATCATTGGTCCCCACCATACCTTATGTTAACTTTTTTTTGCCTTTTTTGTAAAGTTTCTACTTATTGAAAACTTTCGAGACGTTACTCTTAGTTGGTCAGTACTAATACATATTTTAATTATTTTATTATTTACATGATGTTCCACCAAGTGGCAAACCAGGGTACTATAGATTTGTTTTTTGTGCAATCAATCTGATATTGTTCTGCATGCTCAGGTTGTATCCAAGTGTATCTTTTCTGATGATCCTAAAAAATTTTGTTTGTTAATTTATAACATTTTTCTCTCGTAGAATTCGACTAGCGTTTGCGCTTCACGTTCCTATTTTCTAAACAAAATTTACCCGTTGTTTCCCATTTGTTCTTTCTCCAGTTACCACGTTAACAGTTCCTATGAGCTTTAGATACTCAACTCATTTTTTTAATTATTTCTGTTCAAGTACTTAGTTTCATATATTACTTTCATTTTTTGGCCTTGGATATTCTATTACAGGGATACACTACTTCTACTGTTGTAGTTCTAGCAGTTGGTTTTGTATGTGTTTTCACCGTCGTTATCTTCTCGTACAGGTTTAATTTGAAGCTTAGATTAAGCATTGTTAAAATGTTTTTTTTCCATAAGGGTCCGTCTTCAAGGGTTTCGAAGGCAGTACAGCTTTCGAGGCTTATTACGCTCATCCTAATTCTGCTAGCCCACCCATTCTGTGAATTTGACATTCTATATCAAGAGATAACAGGTCTTCCTTCTCAAAGTGGCTTTGAATGTTTATTAAATTAATAACAACCAATATGTCTTATCCACAAAATTTTGTCCTGATCTGTTTTCCTAATAACTTTTATGTTGAGACTTAATTTAGTCGAAAATGGAGTTCCAAATTGCTCTTCTTGGTAGTCCAGCCCAGTCCGAAATTCGGGGTTAATCCAACCCTAGCTACACTTAATCCCAAGTTTAAGCCGTCTTAAGTTAAGTTTTAGCTCAAGCCTCCACTGAAATACCGAGCCTAAGTTCTAATATATTTATACCTCAGCATTTGATTCTTAGGTTGATGTTCGAAGTTTGTCACATCTCAATAAAGTTTTGGTACTCCATTTTCTTATGTTACATGTACTTATTTAAGCTAGGATGTTTCTTTGGTATTTTTTCACTAATTGCTTTCATCCGAAAATACGAATTGAAGACTGTTTTAGCTCTGGAATATTTTATAAAAAGATATTTAAAATTATTTTGAAATTTGTTCAGACTGATAATATGATGGTTTCACTTTATCTTGCGTATGATGGCTACTTTATAGGTAAAGCATTTCCTCATCTTGCTTCTTCATCTTTCAATGGCTAGAGCCTCGTTTGTAAGAAATAGAAAATGTTGAACTGCCTTAGAGGTTTTAACTTCGTATATACCCCACACACCTACAGCAGAACGTTTATAATAAAATAATAGAATCTATTGGTGGTGCAGCAGGTGAGTGCCTGTTTTATAGAGAGGATTTGGGTTCGGACCAAACTATAACCAGATTTCGCATTGGAGCACCGTTTGCGTTTGATGTGGTCAGGTTAACATAGAGAGATAAAGAAGCTTAATAAAAATAAATAAATAAAAATAATAATAATTCTCAATTTTCGTCACCAAAGGATATTTCAGTAAAATTCTAGTGTTTGTTTATAACTATAAAGCATTTTATATCTTAACTAGGTGAAAGTCAAGCGAAACACTTGGTAATAAAACGCAAGGAAAATGTTACTGACGTTTTGTAGAAATTAATTAAAACCCTTTAATTTTTGCTAGGTACATTAACCACGGGGGTTTCACTGCTGAATATAACCCGAATGTGCGTAAGTACAACTTGTTCTCGTTCCAGCAGGACTATCACATATCAAACTTGATTATCGATCAGAATATTGTCAGCGTTTGTTTGTTACACCGAATTGTCTAATGTTTCATCTAATTAATATCTTCTGTATTTATCGAAGGATAATAATAGAAATTGATTACATCTTCTTACAAGTAAATTCAGTAAACTATAATTAAAACGAAAGCATACACAACAAAACAATCTAACATGACGCTAAGAAAGCGAGATTAATTCTAATGTGTAACGTAAGGTACACACTAATTGGGTCTATACAATGGGTTCAAACTGTCAGCTAGGCACATTCCAACATTTTGTAATTACACAAAGTGATAATGAACAACGTTTCTGTATACGGCTTTGGTATGCTTTTGTTATTTTGTTATGAGCAGATTCAAGGATCAACTTCGAAATATGCCCTTGAGGACGATGACATCGACTGCCAATTATCTGATCATTGTTTAGTTGAACTTTCCAGAAACGTTTGTGGTTAATAATGAATGAAATTCGGATCACATTCATTAAGTCAATGCTGCATAGCTTAATAAGTTTCTGTTTTAATATTATGGCATTTAGTATGGTTATTCGGTTCGAATTTTAACTTTAGTTTGTAGCATCCGATCGTGGATTTGGAGTATTTATTTTTCATCTGGCTTAAGTAGCCGACCGAAAAATATTTTGGTTCTTAAGAAATTCTAAAAGTCAAAATTTGTAAATAATATCTGCCCAGCTTAAAAAGAAACTGTGTCTGTAATTCTGTAATTTTTTTTTTAGAATTTCTGTTTTGAGTTAAATTTTACTGCCAACTGGAGGAATTAAAATTTTTAATTAAAATTTGGAATTGTTTTCGATTTTAACTTCAATAGTTTCCAGTCTAAAAACAATATTAAAAATAACAGAACAATGAATTTTAATTCGATTCGAAACTGATTGCCTGAATACTTTTGATATGCAGAATAAATGTTACACTATTAATCTTAGTTTTGTATCGTTATTTTGTGTTAAAAAATGAAAGTTGCATCATTTTCCGTTACACCATAAGGTGCCGGGTTGTTATAATCATTGGGCCATTCTTTTTTGTTAATGACTAGTATTCTGTCTTCTTACCAGTTTAAATTCGTTCTTCTTTTTCTAATTTTTCCAATTAGTGCGTCCCATGTTTCTCTGGGTCGACTAGTGTGTCTCCTAATTACTGTCCTAGTTTCCCATATTTCTTGAAATGATCCACCATTAACTAAGCTTTGTAAGGATCTTCTCGTTATTCCTTTCACCCATCTTAAAGATTTAATTTCTACTTTTTAAACTCTACTCTTCATACCGTTAGACAGGCCCATATTTCACCTTCAAGTAATAAAATGGACTGGCAAATAGTTTCGTAGACTAGCATTTTTGTGTTCCTTCACACTTCCCTTTTCTTGACTATTAAAGTCTTGAACCTACATGTTATAGTATGCTTAAGTTGCTTTATCTATTCTTTCCTTTATGTCCATTTCTTGATTCCCTCTGCTTTTTAACACTACTCTCAGATACTTGAATACTTTAACTTGTTCTATATTTATTTCTCTTCCTCAGTTCTGTTACCCTACGTGAAGGCTTGGTGCTTAATTATTATCGAAGATGGCTCCCACATACAGCTCACTTGCAACCACCATTATCCGACCTGCTGAAGGGCACACCAATAAAAGATAGCAGTATCACTTGGCATGAAGCTGAAAAAACTGCATTTGAGAAGTGCAAAAAGATCTGGCAAACGCAGCAACACTAACCTTCCCAGAACCAGGCGCAAAACTCAGTATAGCCGTCGAGGCTTCCGATATAGCCTTAGGAGGCGTGTTGCAACAAGGAACGGGTAATAATCTACGACAAATTTCATTTTTCTCAGCCAAATTAACGCCAGCGGAAGAGAAATACAGTGCCTACGATCGTGAATTACTGGTAATTTACAAAGGTATCAAGTATTTTCGACACTACCTGGAAGGTCGCGATTTTATAATTTTTACAAACCACCGCCCGTTGGTGTTGTGCTTTTGCACAAAAGCCAGAAAAATGGAGCCCTCGCCAATGCCGTCAACTGGACTTCATCTCTCAATTTTCCACCGACATCCGTCATGTAAAGGGCTGCAAAAACTTACCTGCAGATGCTCTTTCACGGATTGGAAGTGTGACTCAAGTAGGATTCACCCATCAGGCGCTAAAATAGGCACAAGCGGAGGATAAAGGATTGGTGTAGCTTAAGAAAGACAAGAAGTTTAACTTTCAAGCTGTTCCAACCCTGATACCAGACGTGGAACTCTGGTAAGAAACGTCAACAGGTGCCAACAAAATTTATATGCCCGAATCTTTTAGAAGAAATGTTTTCCTAGAATTACACAACCTATTACACCCATGTCTAAAAGCCACAGTAAAGCTTATCTCAGGAAAGTACTTTTGGCCAAACATTAGGAGGGATATAGGTACCTCGTGCATGTATCCCATGTCAACGGGCTAAAATAAACAGGCACACGATTGGAACATTCAGCTCTCCAGGTGTTCGATTCTCCCACGTCCACCTAGACATCCTAGCGCCGTTAACAATGGTGGATCGTTTCAGCAGATGGCCAGAAGCAATTCCATGGAAGATATCTCAGCAGAAACCTGTGCATGTGAGTTCTGCAGCACCTGGATGGCCAGATTTGGTGTACCAACTGTAGTAACTACGGACCGTATGAAACGATTTGAATCAGTCCTATATGACGCCTTCTTAAAGCTTACAGGTATGCAACGTACACGCACGACGCAATGGCATAGTCGAACCATTCCATAGGTAGCTGAAGGCGCCGCTGAGATGCCAGAAAGGTTCATAGACAGAAGCACTTCCGCTGGTCTTATTAGGAATCAGGAACGCAGTCAAGCTGGATATTGGAGCAACGCCATTGGTATTGGTTTATGGCACTACGTTACGTCTACCTGCAGATCTGGTCGAATAAGTCACAACCAACCCATGCCCCTAACACCCAGACGCAGAATATGTGGCGAGATCTTGATATCTTAAAATATAATAAATTAATGAAATACGGCTGCCTTAGGTTTCATTTACACCCGGTATATTATTAAGTTCATTCTCTAATTCTACTTCTCCTTACCCCCTTTTCCTTGATTTCTGTCATTATTAACATTTTCAGTTCTACTCTTTTAAACTCTTCCATCGATTCGTAGTCTTAATTCTCTAATATTCCACGTACCCATTTTGCATAATTTATTTGCATTGGATACATTTTTGCCATAACCTTGCTTAGTTGTCAACAATTTTCTGTCCTAACTTTTTGGAATAGGCTTCATGGAAGTAAAACTTTTGTTATTTTCTTACTCCAGTCTTTTACCTATTTTGGTAGGTACCCTATTTTTACATTCTTTGTATTTTGTATTTCAACTTGTGCCCTTTCTTTGATTTCTTGTTACATTTGTCGCTCATTTTCAGTAAGGTCATCATTTATAAACACCTTTCGAACTTCTAAGTATCGTAATTTGTTTTTATTTTGCGTTAAATTAATCTTGGTTTCTCCTGCAAGTGTAAATAATACTTTATCATTAATTTTATAAACGTTCTTTAACGTTGTTTCCATTTGTAGATTTCCTTATAAACTCTTTCACATTTCCTATAATACGTGGCTACTTTCTACCTTTAATCCTGAAACAATAAATTCTTTCCGGTTTTCTTCTCTAACTGCACTTTAATTTCCAATCATTCTTTACTCATTATATCTACTAGCTTCTTTAATTCATGATTGTTTTCTATTAAACTGTTCATCATTTTATTACATTCCTTATTTTTTTAATTTAATTTTAAATATATCCTCTAGTTTAATTAAATTGCCTTAATTAGGTATAATATAATGCTTGTATGTGATATTGTATGTATGTAACATGAATGTTATGTATTAAAATGTTATCTTGTTAATTTAATTAAAAATTAAAGAGCTCGTTCAGTTATATTTGGGACAGCCTGTATATCCCCACCTCATTGAATATCGATTATTATTCTTCCTTTTATTAATATTTTAATAATGATGTTAATAACGATAATGCTTTCATATTCTATTTAATAGCTATTTAAAAATTAATCGGACTAAACTATACTTTAATCACCACAATTACTACGAATAACTAAGAATAGTCCCCTTTTAAATAAGTCAATTTCGTGAACATGTAACCAAAGAACCGGGAAACACAAACAGCTCCAAATTAAACTCTTTGTTCGTCAAGTATAAAAGCTGGTAGAAACGCTCGAAATGTCGCGATGAGCTTTTATTCGTTTTTTTTTTGTGATACTATTGAAAGAAAAAACGGCGTGTTTTCTTTATTTGGGAAAATGTGCAACATAATGTGCTTTACTTATCAGGTCGCTTTTTTGTTTGGGAGTTTGATAACGAAACGCAAAAATGCCCGTCACTTATTTTTGGCGGTGCTTTTGTTAATGAATGTTTTATTTATATTTTGTAAAATCCAGCATTTGCATTTAAATTTAAGGTTACGCTTGCGTAAACAAAGAGTTAACGATAATATTAGGTTCTTTAGCACCTCGTTTATCTAGCGCTTCGTACTTGAAGGACATCGGAAAGAGAAAGCTGAAGTATTTATTGCTTCTATCTTTGTGAGAAAAAGTTAATTAAAACTAATTTCGTATTCAGGTTGAGGTGTTTTGCCCTTTGGGAGTATATTTTAGGCACATTGCCGGAAATAACCTGCCTCACTAAGATTCCAGAATGATTATTATTGCTATGTTAGGAATGAGGATTAAGACTTAAAAAAGTAATGTTCAAATGGATGAAAGGTTTCTAAATCCTGGCTAAAATATATTTTAAAGAAGCTTTAGTTGGTGATAAAATCGCTCAGTGACGAAATTTAAAGCCTGGTTAAGCAGGATTTATAGAGCTTTGACTTGTCAGCAATTTAAGGCCCTTAACTATATTTTAAAAAAATCTTGAGTATTTTTTAGCTTCCCATAGAGTTCCCTCTATTTGTCTGCATAATTGTCTTCCTTTATTCTTTTGTAAAAATTAAATCAAAGAAACGAAGCATGTGTGCGTTTTAAAAGAAGATACAATCAAGTTTTAAACTTGAGTTTTCTTATTTGTTTGCTCACTTATTCAGGTGCTGAACGAACCGAAGATGTTAAGGCGTGAACATTTTAGATTGAGTCCAAAAAATGCAAGATTCAAAGACTCAAAACAAAGGTTTCCAAATTTAAATTTTTAGTATAAAAGGAATTTCCAAGGACATACAATTGAGTTGGAATTTTCTTATTTATCAACTCATTTATTCAGGACGCTGAAGGATTTGAAACTGTAAAGATGTGCTAATTCAGGATTGAAATAACTGAATTCCAGATTTGGAAGTCGGAGTCTTTAAACTTAAGTTGAGAAGTTTATATTTTTCTGTTAACTTAATTTCAGTACACTGAATAAATCGAAAATTTTAGGAATATGAAAAATTAAAATTTCAAATTGCAGTGAAACAAGAGCTTCATTTATCTGTCCATTTATTTTAAAGAAAAGAAACGCAACACTAAGGTTCGACAAATTTCGATTAAATTTCAGTGAAATGCAGGATTGAAATATACGAATCCAAATTGGAGACTTTAAATCTAGTAGGTACTCTAGTTAGATGAAGTATCGAAAATACCAATCTAAACTGATGGTTTGAAGTCTAATATTCAGAAGTGAAAAGAAGATACATTTTTAATTTATTTATCCGTCGATTAATATTAAAGCTGAAAAAATCAAAGCTTGCAAGATTTGAAATCTTCTGATTTAAACCTCTAAAATGAAATTCAGGACTGAAATATGCGAATACAGACTGGAAGTTTGAAATCTATTATTCGAATGCAAAAAAGATTAATTTTCAGATTGAGATGGGGGCTTGTTATTTTTCTGCCCATATTGTTCAAAGCTGAAGAAATTCAAACTTTCAAAAGATTAAAGCCTTTAAGATAATGATTCAAGACTGAAATACACAAATCTGAAGTTAGATTTTGAAGAAAATTCAACTTTTTGTTAAATTTGAAAACGTACCAGTTTTTAAACAGAAGAATTTTTTACCTATTATTTATTAATTTTCTTTGAAACCGAAGCGTGACTGATGACTGAAATCATATAATTCACACTAAACACTTAAGATTGAAATGTTAAGCTTGAGCATTGTTTATTTTTCTGTGGGTTTATTTCAGTAGGTACACTAAGAAATAGAAGCTGATAAGATTTGAAATTTTTTTATTGAAGTCTCTGCAATTCAAGATTCAAAATACGAATCCATACTAGATATTTGAAAGCTGATATTTCGATACGAAAAACTTCCAGTCGAAAAATAATTTTATTTATATGTCAATTTTAAAGTTGCGAAATTCTCATTTAAAGCTCCACTCTGATATTTAGAACAGAAATATACGAATTCAGACTGGAAACATTAAATCTATTATTTGGATGCAAAAACAAAATTAATTTTCAACTTAAAGTGGGAGCTTTTTATCTATCTGTCGATTAATATCAAAGCTGAAGAAATCAAAGCGTCCAAATTATGATTCTGATTTAAGCCTTTAAAATGAAATTCAGGACTACAATATATTAATCCAGACTGGAGATTTTAAATCTATTATTCAGATAGGAAAAAAATTGTTTCGGCTTTTTTGGTGCGGCTAAAACTAAAGATATTAAAGCTTTCAAATTTTGATCCTGATTTAAGCCTCTAAGATGAAATTCAGGCCTGAAATATATTAATCCAAACTCAAGATTTTAAACCTACCATACGGGTGTGCAAAAATCAATTTTCAACTTTTCCGGTGGGGCTAAAGCTAAAGAAATCAAAGCTTTCAAATTTTGATTCTGATTAAGCCTTTAAGATGAAATTCGGGACTGAAAAATGCAATTCCAGACTCGAGATTTTAAACCTATCATTCGGATGCGAAAAAAATTAATTTTCAGCTTAAGGTGAGAACTTCTATTAATCCGTCCGCTTGTTCAAAGTCGAAGAACTCAAAGCTCTCAAAATTTGAAAAGTTTATTATCCCAACCCCTGAGATTGAGATTGAAAGATGCAGGATTGGAAATATGCAGATCCAGATGAAGAAAGTTAAATCCAAAATACCAAATAATTTGAAGCTTTTTATTTATCTGTCCATTTTTAAAGTTGAAGATATCAAAGCTTTCAGGACATAAAAACTTTATAATCCCCTGGAATTGATTGGACTGAAGTACTAGAAATTTGAAACCTGGAAATCGGAATCGAAGAAAGATTGAAATTTCCTGTTTACCTGTTCGCACACTGAAATCAAAAGTTTTAATCTTTGAAAATTTGAAGTTTTAAAACCCAGGATTGAAGTGTTTATTTTTTTAAATCTCAAAGTCGGATTGAAAGGGCTAGTCCTAAAATCTTTAAACCTTTGAATTCTTCAGCTTTCAGATTTGGTCAATTTCTTATGCAAAATGTAAGTCTTCAATTGCGAATTTTAATTGAATCCACCCTTCTCTAGATATGAATTTTCAGCGCAGGAAGTATTCAAATCCAGAATACAGATTTTAAATCTCGCCATATCGAGAAACTCAAAAGCGATTAGATTCGATCGATTTTTTTATGCAAAATGTGAATTTAGATTCAATTCAGTTTTCTAAATTTTTTAGATCTAAATTTGATTTCAGATTTGAATTTTCAGCAAGAGATAAAATGCGAAGCCGAAATGATGTTTAAAATAGACCAGGAATTTTATAATAATAAACATTCCTTCCCTGTTAAAATAATGCTTACTGGTTTTCTTAAAAGAATTTCCCGCAGGCTTTATTTTAGAGCTTTAACCAGGATAGCCACTTATAGCTTTTGTAATTTCCTTAATTAAACCAATTATTAAAATAGCTTTTGTTTTTCTAGTTTGACGACATTTCGAAAACTATATACGAGCTAAAGCATAATGGCGTTGATTATAATTACAATGTGCCCTTGACCTTGGCCGATTACTATTTATTAAGTTAGGAACATGTAGAGGGGCCCTGTTATTACTTTTGAAAAGGACATAAAATTGCTGTTAATTTATTGTCTATTGAATGCCTATTTTTATGCTTCAAATTGTGCAATGTGAGAACAAGAACTCCCTTTCTATAAAATTAATGTAAAGGAAATCTCCTTTGTTAGCTTAAAAAACTGTTAAATAGAACTAAAACACTAACAAATGCAAAAGTCCTGAAGGATAATTCAAAGAAATTTGAAAATGTTCTCGGAGATGCTTAGCAAATTTACTTTTCAGACTATTTGCTTTGCAAATGTGAAGATTTGTTCCGTAATTTCAATTGAATTAAATTTATTATCCCAAGTTTGATTCATATGAGATGCTGCTGAAGCATTCTTGATGCAACTTCGTAAAGTCAATAAATCCACGCTTGTCATTTCCCAAAGAGAACTTAATTTGGTTGCTCCAGTTCCCCATTTCGTTCTATCTAATTAATGGTTTATAATTTGTGTGCTTCTTCTTAAGAAAACCAATTTGTTAGATGAATGTCAAAATTAAATAGTCTGAAAACTGGGTAATTTTATTGAATTTGGCATTTCTTCTGTCAAAAATTACATCCATATAGAATTATTTGAGACACACATAATAATCTACAGTCGCTTCCCTTTCATGTTGTTTACAGGAAATCTGGGTTTAGTAGTTCGATGTATGCAGAACTTTGTCAGTTTGTTTTGCGTAAACTAAGTAAACAATGTGAGATATGTACTGCGTTGGTGTAAGTAGGTTTCAAATAACTGTATAATAATTGTAAAATTTAGCAGTATCTGAGAGCCTATTGAACTGCATATTGATTATCTGTAACAAAGCGAAGGTAATTTTCGAACCTGGTAACATTCAGTAAAATAGCGAACCTGTAGTTTTGAGAATTTTAAAAGGTCAAATTTCGTTAGAGGTATGTTGTAAAATCAATCCTGTACATGTCTGTAACACAATACGAGAATTGAATGAATGCTGATTGCGCCTTTGTTACACTCGTTCCATGAAAATAACCAAATAATGAAGTCTGAATAGAACTACATAATAAATACGTTTTTTGTTAAATTAACTCGGATATTGAAATAAAAATGTTTGCTACAACATGTCGAATCTAATATTTATTTAACCCAATTTACTGTTTATTGTGAAATGTCTACCTTTGACAAACTTTGGTCCTTGTCATTTTAATCTAAAACTTACGTTAAAAAAAAACAAAATTTGTGTGAATATTTTTTTATATTGTTTAAACTGAAGAAACTGCAAGTGGGGATACTTGGAACACACGTGTGTGTGCATAAGGTAAAACTGAACCACTCAACATAAATTGCAAAGAAACTTGCTATTTGTATACTTGGTAAACAATGATATGTAACAGCTTGTCTGTCAGATGCATACGAACTCGTACAAAATGCTTGAGGCTCAGTTTGTGTTTACAAAATACCATGCAAATAGGATATTTAAACTTTCAGAAGTTTCTAATCGTTTTTGAACCCGTTTGAACCTGAACAAACTCACAAAATATTGATTACATCTTTCTGTACAAAAGTTAAAAGGATTTATGGCCCTATTAAGGTAGTACAACTTCTTTGATGTAAGCTAATGCAATATGTCTGTGCTCTTGGACTGATTTTCCCAAAAAAAGAAATTTCGCTTCTGATGCTGTACCCCCACTCACGTTGGAGGTAAATAAATCGAATGGTGATGGATATATTATGGGAACTCTGGAAAACATATAGACTAAAAAGGCAGCCAAATGGACACCAAAAATAGAAAGGAAAGATAGGGGAAGATCAAGAACAAAGTGAAAGGATGCTGTTCAAATATTACCTGAAGTGCAGTGGATTAACAGAACTAAGAGTAGAAAAGAATACGAGACAATTTGTGGGGCTTATGTCCAAACAGACGATCTTGACTACAGATTTCAGATTTCTTTCGCCAAAGCCAACTACGCTGCGAATGATATGATACTTGAATTCGAAGACTGCCACGGCATTAACAGAACGTCTTCTGGATTGAAACCCTGTCATTGTTGAGACAGAAGAACTCAAAGTTTTGCCCACTTTTTTAGGAGGAAAAGGGAGCACTAAAAATGCATGGTAAAAATCAGCGAATTTATACCGGCTATTGACCAGGCAAGCGTATCGGACGAAGGCGACGATTGGTTAGAAGTGGAGAGGGCGGAGACAGTCGGGATTACAGAACTCCATATGTCTGATAGATGATAACCAGTGTCATGATTCAAGTTGTTAAGAGTCTTGATGATTTCAATGGCCTCACGGAAAAAATAAGAGGCATTGGCGAAGATCGAAGTTTTTACGAACAAGATATTATGGCAAGTGTCGTGATAATATTCAGCAACAGCTGAGTATGAGTATCAGAGAAAACCTAACTTTAAGCAACGTTTGTGTTCACAGATACGTGTGTACTGGGCGACCAGTTTCTCCAATGTACACTAAACCACAAGAACAGGGGATACTATAGACGCCTCTTGCTGAAAAGGGTTGAGGCGTATCTTTTGCTGAAGGGAGTATCTGTGACTCTTTTTGAGGGGCTTTGAAGACGGTTTTGATGTTATGTTTCTTGATAATCCTACCTATGCGATCAGTAACGTAGCGAATGTAGGGCAAGAAGGCAGTTCCCTGGAGGTCTAGGAAGGGGTTATCTCCTTTCTCCGGTGGTTGCAAACATCTTTATGGAATCCTTTATGGAATCTTTTAGTGCTCCCCTTTTCCTCCTGAAAGTGCCCCTTAAAAAAGTGGGCGAAACTTTGAGTTCTTCTGTCTCAACAAAGATACGGTTTCAACCCGGAAAACGTTCTGTTAACACTGATATGATCCTTATCTTTTATTATATACTGGGTGATTCACATAAGACGCATCCCTTAAAATCTTAAAATGCAACCCAACATAGATGTTCTAATAATCTTTACAAATAAACTCGTACGTTAAACTAAAACATTTGCGGCTACAGTTTCAGAATTAAATTAAAATCTGTGTTAGTTTGCTCTTCGATGAATATTATCGTGTGGCCTGTAAAACGGTTAACCTTTTTGCTTGTTTTAATCCATCTCGTAAATTATTGCAGTTGTGGTTGGAAAACAATATGATGCATAAAGTTTGATAACAGAACGTTTGTTTTGTGAGGGGACCCTGCTTTTGCGGTGTTTAATGCTTGAAATTAGTTACGCAAATGAAACTTGTGCTGTATTATTTACTTATGAATAATTATTTGCTACAAATCTACGTGGGTTTAAAAAAACACCTTCAATGTATATTAGTAGTGTGTGTTTAAACCTTAGGTTTATATTGTAATTTGTGAATTTCTATTAAAAGAAGATTTAATCTAGTTTCGTTTGAAAGAAAATTTAAGATGTGGTTGCCAATTCGTAGTGAGATTAGCATTTTAAGTAGCATTTCTTAAGTAATCCTTTTAAAAATGAACAAAAGCACAATTGAAATGTCAGACTGTTTCTTATCCGTTTGGATAACGCAAAATTGCAATTACGTTCTGAGAGTCGTTGATTTACATATAAAAAGGATAGTGGAATTCTATAAAAGTTAGTTGCGGTTATTCATAGAATAATTTCAAATTTAGGTTTGTATTCTCTCAAGTCATAAAAGTACTAACTCTGCTAACTAATCAGAAAATTACCAAAGCTTGTATGTCGTACAAAATTTAAAAAGAAATACCAGAAAACACCAGAAAATGGATTATTGTTGCTGGTAAATTGTTTTAGTATTATAAATGCTTTTTATCTAGTTTGTAACCAAACAAAAACAATAAGCTCCGGCAATCCTGATTGAAAATCTATGTGAAAACAATCGGTTGTATTACGGATTTGGCAATTTTCTATATTTTATGTAACATTTTCTATATTTGCTTTAGAAATTGGATACTCACGATTGTATAACCTAACCATCCAAAGGTATCGGCGTGGTTCTATTTTATTATTTTGTGTAAACAATAAACCCTTAATAAAGAAAGCCGCTCACCTTTCGCGTCCTCATCTATTGCTAAGATCGGATGTGATTTTCTCATTTTCTGAATCTATTTTACGATTCCTGGGTCGTCAAAATTTATGTTAAACCTAATGGGAATCATACTTCAGTTGCTGCGTATTGAAAAATCTGGCTGCGACTAGGATTCGAACTTGTGTTCTTTTGGTTGTGAAATAGATATGTAATCGATTATTCCACTAAGTATTTTAACTTATGCAACTGATTTATTTGAGCTGGCATTTTCTAATACCTGTATTTGTTGGTTTAAATTTAATATTATGTTTAATACCATAGCAATATGCTGCGTCTCTTTTCTACCTATTAAAAACAGTATCTATATATCGCTTTATGTTTATTTTAAAATGCGAACCATAATCATTACACCTACATTTTCAGCTAATGTTCATCCAACTAGGGGCCCATTTCACAGAAGTTGTCAATAACTTTAATTTAAGTTAACAATAGAGAACTTGGCTTTAATTCTTCTTGCGTACGAATAATCTGAAATATAGTTTCCCTCTGTTTGTGGCGTATCTAGGCGGAACATTTAATTGTTTATGCCTAAATGGTTGATTAATTACTATTGGGGCGTATTTGGAAGTTACCGGTTGATGTGATTTCAAAACGGCTTAACGGATTATAATCAAAGGATGAAGTAATCCATAATTGTAGGAATAAATGTTATTCGACTTTGATTTATTAAATTGAGTTAAACATGTTTGCTTTGACATAATTTATAAGCCTTTTATAATTTCCTCAAAATCTTTAAATCTTTAAATATTATTATTCAATAGATTAAACCTAATAAGTCGTATTTATTTTGCGTTTTTTATTTATTTCATTTATTGAGTGAAATGTAGGCTTGCTGATGCCAGGTATCTCGACTGTTATTGCCAATTAAAGGGAACTTCCAACCTTAGAAGGGATTTTGATTTTACCAAAATATCGCATTGATATGGAATTTACTGTTTTATATCGTATTCGAATGAGAACAAAGTCACAGATTTTTACCACATCTCTTTTGGTGCTGAACAGAATCGAACTCGAGAACTTCTCTACACCATCTAGGCTGACATTTACTTATTTATTTACTTACTACTACTACTTCTTCTTCTTCTTCGTATCCCTCTTTACAGAGGAGCCGTGACATATGGAAACTCGTTTCATTTACGAACTTTTCGGATTAGTTCTCGCCAGCGTTCTCTGTTTCTGGCTTCTTTGGTTGCATTCTGGACAGATGTACTAGTTAGGTCTTTAATTTGGTCTGTCCATTTTTTCGTCCCTGTACCACCAGGTCTAGGTTATTACCATCCCTACGTTCAATATGGTTGAAGAATCTTAATATTCGTTCATGAACAATTTGGGATATCTTTGTGGGTTCATTAATTTCTTGGATAACAGATGCGTTTGTTCGTCTGGCAGTCCATTGAATGCGGAAAATCCATCTCCAGTATCAAAGTTCAAAAGAATTAATGCGCTTGAGGTCTTGTTTGTTTATGGTCCATGTTGCAGCGGAATATAGTAAAACTGGAAAAATTAAAGTTTTCACTATCTGTTTATTCGTGTCCAGTATTATATCCCTGCCCTTCCAGATATTCTGTAAATTTTGCATTGTACTTCTTGCCATCTCAAATCTTCTTCTGATTTCATGAGTGTTACCACCTTCATTTGATATTAGAGACCCAAGATAGATGAACTGACTTACCACCTTAAATGGACCTATTTGTTTGATGCTCGGCATGTTGTTATTTTGGCGGTCAATAATCTTCGCTTTTCCTCATTTATCTGTACGCCGTAGATATAGCTTTCATCATTAATCTTATTAATAAGTACCGTCAGAGAAGTGTGGTGTCATCGGAAAATCGTAAATTTGTTACTCCTATTTTATTACTTACTAAATACTACGCTATGTAAACATCAAAGAAAACTATTTACTCAGGTTAACAAAGTCCTTGACAATGAAATACAACCGTGTTATGTTGTTTAATATTGCTTTACAAGTATGCCGCTCACGTACTTCGCGAAAAATAACGAAATTGAAGTTGGAACTTTATAAACTTCTGGCAAGAACGTATATAAAAAACTACATTCAAGACATGTTTCGGTTGTAGAGCTATAAAAAATAAATATCGAGGATTGATGCTCGAGGGTAGAAACTTTAAACTTACGATTTTTGGATGGAAATGGAAATATACTGTTCTGAATGTTTACAAATCGCTTGTAGCTTTGAAATTTAACTTTCCTCGAGACTCTTTTTTTGTTCTTTTGTAGAAAAGTTTTGTTTTTCAAGAGAAATGCTTTTTTAAAGGTAGAAATTCGTTTGAAATCGCTGAATGTAGCAATATTAATTGGAATTTGAATTTTATGTGGTAACAGTTTGCAATTTTGCTTTTGTGGTTTCTTTTTGTTGACACCGCCTTGTAAAAAATCCAAAGTTGATTCGGAAAAACAAGAATTTCGTCTGACTTTGTTTGTATTTTAAAGTATACCCATTTTATTTCAGAAATTTTCATTATTCGTTTCACTTTGTTTTATTCTGTCCTTATTTTTATTTTGGAACTCATACGAAAGAGAGCCAGATGCTGCTTATATTTTTGTATCTTATTATACGTAGTTTTATTATCACATTTGTTATTTGTTGCTTTGCATATCGGGAAGGTTTGCTAAGCATTTGCGAAGGAAGAATGAAATGTTTTTCCTAAGTTTGTTTGTTTATTTATTAAGGAAGTCTAGGCCTACAAAAAATTTAATAAGTTGTTCGAGTTAATAATTTTCTTGTTTTTTTTTTATTTGATATTAGAATTCAGTTTCTTTAGGAACTTTATTTGTTTATTCGTATTCCACTTCACCTTTGTGCAATATTTGTTTCACTATTCAATATTTTGCTGAAGGAATTTGTTTTCATTTTCTAAGTGCCGAACTTTTCCTTTTTTAGTTTGTTTAGATATTTTTCTTCATCTACTTTTTCTAGTTCTTTATGCCCTTAGGGTGCCGAATAGATATTTTTCAATTTTCTATATTTGGCTACGTCTGGGATTTATCAGCGGTGTTTGCTTAAATAAGTACATGCCTTAGTATTGCCTAAAAGTTCATGACTTTCAATCTACATTAGAAAGTTAGTTAAGGGAGAAACAGTGATTTAAATTCTCGTTTGTCTTAAATCTACCTTTATTTAGTGAAATTGCGTTTGCTTGTTTAATTCAGCAGTTCGAGTGCTTTTATTTGGATTGATTTCTTTCGTAGAAATTTGTTTTCTTAAGGCCGTTTTAGATTCTTTCGTACATAAATTTGTTTCGTGTGTTTATACAACCTTCTTTTATTTTTTATTTGTCTCGTTTATTTTTAGGCTTATAAGGTTCTTAAGCTTTTGCGTAACCTAAATTAACGTTTCTGTATACTTATTTATTTGTTTAAGGAATAATAGCTCTTTGACTTTCCAACGTTCTCTAGCTCCTGCTGGTTATTTGCAATAAACTAAGAATGTATTATTTATAAAAGCTCAGAGCTGCTGTTACAAGACAGCACGTGCGAATTTTTTGCCGGGTAGGTTTCTTAAGAAATCGTGTGTCAAAAGTAAAGCATACGACTTTTATTGTGATAAATTACATTTCTTGCCGAGCGCTCTTCAAATTTAACAGACCACACAGGTTTCAAAGTGAATGGAGTTATAATTTCGAGGAGAGCAACAAAACTCCTAAACCTACTTTGTTGGGGTACGTTTTAAATCAAGTTACTAATGTGCCAGGTTATGTTGAAGTTTCTTGTTAAATTTCCACCTGAAGACAAATTTTTTACATTTCTGTATGTATTAGTTAATCCACGGAAAAATTACCATTTTGAAAGGATAGTTAATTTTAATTTTCAGTATAAACTTCTCATAAATATTTTGTTTCTGCCATAATTGTCGAGTGAATTTTGTTTAAATTACAAAAATATTCGTGAAAGGTCGTACAGCCCTATTTTTTACAGAATGACCTTTTGTAAACTTTGACCCTTCTTGAAACTGAAATGTGGCGTAAAGAATGTGTAATAAACGTCTGATCTCGTATAACCCTTTTCACGAATGTGATACAAATTTCAGTGTCCAAATTAACAAAAAAATAGAATTTTCATTTTCTGCAAGCTTGCCGTTTTTGTGCTAGTTTTTTACTTTTGTTATGATAGTAAAAAGGTATCTTTAAGCTTTCAGATTTTCATCTCCCTTATTGATAGCTCGTCCTCTGTTAACCCCCCTGTATTTTACAATTTTTTCTACAAATTCTTCAATTCACTTGTAAGTTAAAAAAAATTATGAAAGTATAAAGTCGTGAACCCCTTTTGATAAACTTTTGTTGTGATAAATCAAGCTTTTGAAAATTCCCAAAGGAAGATTGGGTTATTCTTTAAATTTAGAAACCCTGAAGGTGAATTTTCTTATTTTTTATTCTCTGTTTGCGCTTCGCCTCAACTGATGCAGTAGATTGAAGTAATTTAATTTCGGAGAAAATGCTGAAGCTGTTTTATTTGTATAGGATGAGTTGAAAGCGGTCCAGCTTCCAGGAGCAGACGCGGAATCTCAAAGAACGAGTGTAAATATTAGGGGGTAAAAAACAGTAAATGCCGAGAAAACCATCTAAATTTAGTTATAATACAGCGAGCTAAACCGGAGCTTGATATTCTAAATTAAATTTCAGACCAAACTTCGCACCGGTATCTGATAACTTGAGCTATTCGAATGTATAACCAAAACTAGTTCGATTTGGTGTAGTTGGTAATAACAGAGTTTCGTACATGATTCTGTTAATATTACGAAAACTATCTTCGGGTTTTGTAGTTTACATTGACCTTATCTTTCAGAGCCAGGCTTATGGAAGTCTGGCATATTGATTTTTAAAAGGAAAACTTTTGTTAGTTTAGTGCCTTTCAGCACGTGTTTATCAAAAATTATTTAGTTTACACTGAAAGCTAAACTTTTTAAAACAAATTTAAGGATTACAAACGTTTAATTTTTCTTTCCTTCTTTTTATTAGTCAAGTAGCTGCTTTGATTTTGAACATATCCAGAAACAGTAAAAATATTCTCGAGACACTTTTTCAAGCAGAATACAATCGTCAATTCGGATATCTTCTAATTTTCATAATAAGTCGTAGATAACCATGGTACTACGAAATCGTTTATTTTTTCTGCTTTCTAAAAAGATATGCTTTGTAGGGGTTAAATGCAGTAACAATACATGCTGTTTTCGGAACTTGGATAAGCGTCAAAGAGGAGCCCTGGATACTGACATCAGTTTTTGTCTCCGATATACCTTCTATTTAAAACTATCGAAAATATTGTGGCACAGGCGAATGGGCAAAATATTTAGTAAAGTTAAAATGAATTAAATCTACTTCAAATTAACAGTAAATTCATTTAAGTACAAGTTAATGTGACGTCAGACACGGGCAAATATTAAGCAAAACCAAAATGAATTTAATCCCATGCGAAAGTACTAAAATCAAATATCAAGTAAATCAAAATTTAATCTCATACAAAACAAGGAATTGAATTCATTTGCGTACAACTGAGATGATGTCACGTCTCGGGCGTTGACTGCAAGACGCGACACGTGTGCGCCAAGGTTGGATTCTTTCATACTCGTAATGGAATTAACAAAGAATACAATCGACGCCCACACATATTTTATCTAAATTTTGTAAAGCGTGGGAATTGCTGATTGAGCAATATTTTAAGCAGGTCAAAGAGTCTGGTTCTCACGGATTGTTCAATAAGTGGGAGTCGAGTTTCCGAATATAAGGAACTCACATGTCATCTAAGAGACAGTTTTTAAACTCGATCCGTCTGCGTCGCAACATGGGCCTTACAGTCAGAGAATTAGTGTAACCAAAGATGTTAGCCGTACTGTAAGATAATTTTGTTTATTAAGACTTAGAATAAGTAACTTCAGTGGGATACAACTAAGTTCTTTTAAGAAATAGACTAAGATGGTTGGGTCATATCATCAGAATGAAGGAAAAAAGGGGCCCAAAAATGGAATATTGCAGGAAACCATAAGATACGAGATTAAAATGAAGATCTAGGAAGAGATAAAACAACGACGTGGAGGACGATCTCAGGCATATAAAGGTCAAACGATTAAGGACAAACGCCCTCGACAGAACCAAGTGGAAGAAAATTATTGAGCAGGCCAAGGTCTTACACGGTCCTTAGCACCACTCTAAAATATTCTAAATTATTTGCGTTTTCTATTGTCGTCTTGTTTAGATCTTTCATAATCTCATTTAAATATGATATATCTTTAGTTACGCCACATTTCGGAAGATGGTTTAATTATTGAAACCCAATATTTAGGACTGAACACCTTAAGAATCTTCTTTTTACTTTTCTGAATCTGTTGATTGGATTCCATATACGTTCAAAGAATTTGTGAGTGATAGGTTTGATTGACGTAGAAGGCAACTCTTTTATGAGCTTCAATAAACAGAATTTCTCGAGAATCACTTGATGCAGTTTGTTGTTTCGTTCTAAGAGATATGAATGATCTTCCTGGACTTAAGTTATGGACAGAAAAGTTCTATGTCCAAGACAGTCTTGTACTCACCATCTGAAGAAGCCAACGTTTGGCGAAACAATTGTTATGGGACAGCAATAAAGAATTTTGTGAAAATCAACTTTGTATTTCTTTAATTATCGCATTATGGATTTTCATCAAGTAAAAGTCGATTCAATCAATTATTTTTCTTAATAGTTAATAGGTAGCCCGAAATTGGCTTAAGATGATAAAAATAATCACGAAATATTGACGACTAATACCCGGCAATATCACAAACGTACAATTACACACCAGTTCATAAATGAAACGATATATCGTACTACAGACTTGTGTCTTCACAGCTGAAATCTATTCAGTTTATAAGATAAAAAGCATTTTAATTCTTCAATGGTCTTCTTCCGTTCTTCAAAAAAAATTATCGTACTTCATATCACTTCTTAGTATTATAGATCTGTTTTGTTTTTATTGCTATAAATCACATCGGATTAATTAGTCACTCGATTTTAAGGATGTTTCAAGACAAACCCATCGGTATTATTGCGAATTCTTACAAATTTCATTCTCTTATTCATGTTTAGCATGCTATATTTTTCATTACGAAATATTCTACAGCAGCTAACCATCTAATAAAAATCACATTTGACAATCCTTTACACAACTCATTCTTCACTTTCTAAGAAAATAACAAACAGTTCAATCTTCAGATATAAGTTAATAACAACGTAATAAATTAGAGACGTAGCCTAATGTTGTCCAAATGGATCGTGAATATGTTATTCATGTTGTTGGCTTCGATCATGAAGTGCTTTAAATTTTCGTATGAGATTTGAATTTAACTAGACAGGAGAAGTATCGACAAAAGTGTCCGTTTATTTAATACTATATCTCTGAACTAGAATTTCCCCCATAAATCAGATTTAGTCTTTAGGACGGGCTCACTATAAATTATGTATTAGAAATCTGACACTCTTATAATCAATGGCGTTTATTTGATTTTTCTGGGGGTTAATACGAAGACATAACACGTCTAGTCCTGAATTAGGGGTAAAAGTTGTGAATAATAATTGTTCTTTGTAAAATTACCTTCATTGCATCATTGTATCGTCGTCAAAATTTGATAGTAATTTTGGGGATTATCTTTGTTTTTTCCAAATTTTTAATTATGTGTACTCTAAATTGATCAGTAATATATTTTAAAAATATAGTCCTACTTCATTAATAAAGAAAATACAAACGAAAACATTAAACAAACATCAAACCTGAAATAAATTTTCACGACTTTGAGTTCAAATTGTATTTAATTTGAATTACAAAAACGCTTCGTGTCTGTGACACAAATTCAAAAGCCGAACCTTACAACTCTATCTATTGGCAGTATAAAATTGGGTTTATCCACCAATCGTGACAAATGTGGAGATAGAAGTGTGGCGGTAATAAATTTCCACTGACTGAGATGTATACCCCGAAATAAGATGTTTACTTCTCTTTTTGTAACGGAATTAATTTTGTTTCACATAGGATTTAGGTCCAAATGTGGCGAGTATTTGCAGAAAGCACCCGACAAAATAAATAGTTAGAAAATGTCGATATAGCACGTTAGAATATTTGATTGTTATTTTTCGAAACTGGTGACATGAATTTTATTTTTATGTTCTATGTGTTTTTTTATATTTTAATTTTTAATTATGAGCTAATTTTGTTTAAAGTCTTTACATCTACAAAGTGTAGCTGAAGTCGACCAACAAAATTAGGGGGTGATGGAGGGTATTAAAAATAAATAAACCCTGGGTTGTACGTATGAGATAACGACGCTACAGTTATCAAAAGATGCTGCTTGAAAATCCTTGAAAGTATGCAACCAGGTGAACTATATCATTGATGCAAACTAAATGTTAACTTGAAACATAACTTTGGTTCTCAATGCTGAAAGAATTTTCAAAATACAAAGTCCTGAATGTTTGTTATAGCAATTTCTTGAAAGAAAAGTAAATTAAAATAATAGTCTTGAAACTCTATCATTTAGAAAATCAGTATAGCCGTCTTTAAATATGAATTGTTTTAATCTTCACTGACTTTTGTTAATGCGTTTAGAGCATCACGAAGTTTATTAAAAAATATATGTATTCACCTTGGTAGTCCTTTAAGGGTTTGAACATAGATTCGCCTTGTACTTCGATAATCATTAAAAGTTAATAATTTCCAGTGTATATGCTTAAATGAAGTCGAAAGCTGCTGCAAACTTTAATACTGTATAATTTCTTACCTTAGAATTTTTAAAAAGCTTAAGGACATAAATGTTAATATAATAAGGGTGTGTTAGGAATATAACCAACCCTTTGAATGTAATGTATGAGGACGGATTTATTATACCGTGCGAAACAAATTTATCAAAGTGATGTCTGGATATGGTGCACGATCATAATAATATTCGAGATTTTAGGTTTGTATATACTAGACACAATTCATTGTGCTTTTAGTTACGACATGCGTAGTTTGAAGTATATAACAAGATAATATCCACTTGTAATTATGTAGGTCTCCGATAATGTGTAACCTAGGAGCTGGCGTACAATAGCTCATTAAACCCATAAATTTTGAAATATTATTATTATCAAGTACTGTACAGTCTGGCGGAGATGATTTGTTACTCCAGTCTTTCGATTATATAGTCTGGTAATCAAACATTGGGGATTACTGAAGTGAATTTCACTATTTTAGTTAATACAAGTTTAAGCAGAACTTTACTTGAGTTGACTTAAATCGCTTCAATTAAGGCGATATTTCAAAATAAATTTAAATTAAAGCTTAATTTAAGAAGTGAGGGCTTAGACCAAGCCTTGTTAAATGGCAGCCTTAGTTCAAGCCGCCTTTAGCTTAAATTTGCAATGATAACCGACACTAAGTAAGGCATGTCAGGGCTTAAGTAGTAGTTTAAGTTTGCTTAAATTAAGCTTGCTTAAATTAAGCTTCCGCTTAAACTTAGGCTGAAATAGTGACCCTGAAGGATTAAGTATAAGTACGAGTAAATATTTTACGTTCATAACATGTTGTTTGTATCTGCTTGAACGTGAAGATCTAGTCGGTTACTAACCTGTTGCTTCTGAAGCCGGCATGGCATTCTCCGAGTACTTTTTCCGAATATTCACTTAGCATTTCCTTAATAAAAGTTGCTAGGATTTTGTAGGCCACAGCTACTAGCAAAGCAATTCTTCGATAGTTATTACGTTATTACACAAAGTTTTCTCGCCTTTTTTAAAAATTGAGCACAGGATAACAGGATTGTCTCAGTCCATTTATTCGGTTTGCCAGATCTCTTCTATTATCACGCTTATTCTTTGATGCAATTTCTCTCCTCCGTATTTAAAAATTTCGGCTCGTATGCCATCTTCGCCCGGGCTATTTTTCTTCTTCTTTAGTTTTTTTATAACTCTCTGTATTTGTTGCACTGTAGGTGCCTGTATATCAACTTGTCTCTCACTACCTATCTCAACGTCTGCAATTACCTCCTCCATTGCCACACTCTTAAGATTTCTTCAAAGTATTCGGCCCACCTCCGAGTAATTTTTAATATTTCTCCTATTAAATTTCCGTCTTCCTAATAAAATTTGTCCTTGGTTGGTATCCTTTTTTACATCTTTTAACTTCTTAGTAGAAGTTCCTTCTTTCCTTCTTTTTGAAATTCTTTTCCAGTTTTTCTATTCTATCTAGTTTGTATCTTCTTCTCTTCGATCGGCATACAGTTTTCGCTATTTTCCGTTTCTTCTTATATTTTTCTATAGTTTTGTCTGTTTGTTTCGGTAACATTTCCGTTCTCGCTTTGGCCCTTTCGGTTACTGCGTTATTTCACTCTTTGTCGTACCATTCTTTGTTGGTTGCTTTCTACCTACATGTAGGTACTCTATATCGACTTTAGGCAAGCCCGAGGGCAAGACAACTGCAAAATAAACAGAGAAGAGACTGTCACAAACTTACCTGAAGAGCACCATCCGGAGAAGGATGCAGATATGAATTCTGTGGGATTTGTACCAATCTCCAGGAAGTAACGAGACATGGGAAGAAATCAATAAAAGACAAAAGCTTTAAAACTACAAATAAAGAAAACCATGATAGAATGCATAAACAATATAGTATTAGCAAATAAATTAGAAGAAGCATTAAAAGAGACAAGAGGTTACTTTTTGAGGCAATTTACAGATCGCTGCTAATAAGAGAAATACTAAATCATTGTACCTATGATAATATAAGAAAACTAACAACGAAACAACAATCCTCTTCTTTAGTAGTAGATGAAGACGGCCAGGTATTTGGCTTTGTGAAACAACAGCTAGAAAGATATAGAATCTCAAAATAGTGAATACTGTCAAAGAAAGCCCCACTAGACATAAGTTCAAATCCCCTTACAGAAAGCGAAATAATAGAAGCCATCCGTAAAATCAAAAACGACAAGATACCGCTTTTTCTTTAACCATTCTCGGTCAATTTTTGAACATAGGCTATAGGCCTCTTTTTAAGTCACTTTTCTCTATTTAATGCATTCCTAATCCAGGTACATCTAACCGATCTCTTTAGGTTGTCTGTCCACCGCCTGGAAGAGCGTCCTCTAGTTCTTTTCCCCATAATATGATCGCCATTTTAAAATTGTGTATCTTTCTTCCGTATATCTTGCCACGTGACCCGCCTAGTTCAATTTCAACTCGGCCAATGCTTCGGCCACAACCCTTAGTTTGGTTTTAGTTTGGATCCAACCATTTGATTGCATCGATCATTTAACGTTATACTGTCACTGTCAGTTTATTTATTGACTGTTTTGTAAGAGTTCACGTCTGTGCCTGCCTCATTTATGTCAAGACGGACAAGACGCACGATCGAATACGCGAGATCGAAGATGCCTAGGTAGTATATTCTTGTTTTTCAATGTCTTATTTAACTTTCCGAAAGCAGCCCATGCTAACCTTCCTCTTCTGTAAATTTCTTTTGTTTGGTTTTCTTGGCCTAGGATTATTGTATGTCCCAAGTACACATCATAACTATTCACTTCTTTCAACCCTTGATCTCCTTTATTTTTTGATGTTTTTGATAAATTCATGCTTAGTCCGATTTCAGAGTTCAGTAGTTCTTCAGGGGTTTCTGCAATCATGACTATATCGTCTGCATGCCTGAGCTTATTTAATTTGTACCACTTAACTAAGATTCCCTTATCTTGTTGCCACTGAGGTTTCAAAACTTCCTCTAAACAAGCCGTAAATATGACACCTGGTATTGATAATATAGAAGGGGAAATGATGAAAGTAAATATCGAGTTATCTGCACAAACATTAGAACCTCTAATCATCTCTTCACTTTATATTTATTGAATACGAGAAAGCTTGTGACAGCATCAATAGATGCCTATGGATAGCACTACATAATACAGGGCTAAGAGAAAAGTTAATAAACCTTATCAAGGAAGAATACAGGAGATGCAGTTATAAAGTTTTACACAAAGGAAAACTATCCGCTGGTTTCTAAATAAATTCATTAGAAGATCTTGGCTTCGCAGATAGTATTTGCTTAATATCTCAAAGTACAAGGCACATGCAGGAGAAGTTAAATGATCTAAAGGAGGAGTCCAATAAAGAGAAAATTAACAAGAAAAACACAAAACCAATGCGTATAGGTACTGCAAACACAAAACGAATAATGTTTGAAAATGAAAGCACAGAACTCGTGGGAAGAATTTACATATTTAGGTAGTAAATTAACGAAGAAAGGTGGAACAATGGAGGATATAGAGATGAGAATTAATAAAGCAAGAAGTGTGTTCATGCAACTAAAAAGTGTTTGGAGTGTAATTGATTTAACAACTGATATTAAAGTTAAAGTTTTTAATAACATATTTAAATCAGTGCTTTTATATCACGCAGATTTCAAATACTTACAAACGGATGTCTGTGCAATATTTTGCAGGTTTGGCGGCTACAAACAGTAAGTACTACAAAGCTATGGCAGAAATCAGGGCAAAGCGACATAATGTGCGAAATAATGAGACGGAAATATTGGATTGGGCATACGCTTAGACCCGATTCTGAAATATGTAAAACTGTGTTACAATGGAATCCTCAAAGAAAAAGAAGAAAAAGAAGACTCATGACAACATGGAGGAAAACAGTGCATTCGGAAATAAAGGAATTATTATTGTTATTATTAAAGTTTCCTTTATGGTTTTAAGGCGGAAGCATGAACTATAAAACATGAACTAAAACTTTTATTTAATACCTACTTAATATTGGGTTTTGGATTTTAAATATTTAATTAAAGTTAATTTTATCAAATTTTAAAACTTTAGAGACTTGGTTGCAAAGCGTAAATATGGACTCAAAAACCTTCATTAATTTATTGCAGTTTTTTGCTTTTAAATAATTATTATTAGTTCATTTTATTAAACTCTAAATTTGAAACTTGGTTGTAAGTTGTAAGGCTAATGCGTGCTGTCCAAAATATGAATTAAAATCTTTATTGACATAACTCTTGATGTAAGTTTTTTGCTTTTAAATATTTCAACATGTTAGATAATGTTATGGAAATATATTGTAAACTTAAGCAGGGAATTATGTTAGGAAAATATATGGAAAGTTTTCTCGCCTGAAGAATAAACAAGAATTCGTGGCCCATTTTCATTTTATAGAGCTACAGCTTATCAATTATTAGTCATTTTAAATTTTTGTTTGTTCAGCCATTGCTTTCATAATTTCTTCCATAGCTTTTGTGTATCCTTTTTCTAAAATACACAACGTCAGGAATGTTGTCTTGAATAATTTACTAGCCTACATTGTAGCAATACGGGGTGTTGAAAATTCACAATTTTTTGTAACTGGTAAAAAACCCCGTAGCTTTGGACCCTCGTTTGTTTTATTGTGTATTTGTAACCCAGTCTTTTATAAAAGGCAGGAAAGAGAAGTCAAAGAAACGCAGATATCAAACATATTTACATATTTATTCAATTATATTAGTTATGCCGGTTCCAGGGCGCGGACGGCGTAGTCTAAACCCAACGGACGTGGGCGCTGATAGAAGGGTGGTGTCCGAAGGGTTTTGTTTTATAGTATTTACGTTTGTGTTCCTGAAAAATAACAAAGGGTGTAGGAATGTAGGAGCCTAGTATGACTTGTGAGGTCACAGAGTAGCTACTGTACGGCAAACGGGGTTAATGAGGGTTGTAGAAGCCTAATAAGATGGGTGAAATCTCAGAGTAGCTTTCGTACGTTGAGTAAGAAATGGAATGTTATCGGAACCTAGTATGACTTGTGAGGTCACAGTGTAACACTCATACGGTTACTAAGGAAAATGGTCCCCTGATCTTCTGATCAATTGTATTTATACAATTATTTTGGACAACCCCAAACTGGAAGCGGAATCTTTCATTAAATAAAATCGAACTTTAGGTTGTAATTTAGCCGTGATTGGCTGACCGGTTTTGGTACAAAACCTTTCATAGGAAACTAATTTTCCTAGAAATACTTTTCTATTTCTGCCGGGATTTATAGTTCCATTGCAGTGACGCAATGTAACCAACACAACAACGTAACATTTGGCGATTCGCTACGCTAGCTTGCTTGAGTGTATTAGTGTTAAGCCCCAATAACTTAGTTAGGACAAAGGAAGATCCTTTTCGGACACCGTCCCTTCAAAGAACTGACCTGAAAAAGTAATTGTTATTCCTGCAACGAAAACATAAATTACAATACAAACGAAACGTTTCGTTAACGGCCATGCACACCTAAGTCTATTTAAATCTAGCATCTTAAAACTGTTTACAGAATCGGCCTTAATATTACCCCTGATCACATAACAATCAGATTCGCCAAGTTCATATAAAATCTAGCAGGCATTTTTATGATTAGTTTGCATTCAGTGGCCAGGCGGTGCCCCCATTGCATCGTAGTTCTGAAGTGCTTATCACATTGACAACTTTAACAAAACCACGTTGGTGTTTCGAACCAAATTGCACACAAATTTATGTTTCGCACAAAAACGGCGTTGGCATTGCTCTGAATGCAAGTGTAGCAGAGCTAGCTTGTTTGTTACGTCAGTTCGTAGGCGGCTTGATATTTGAAGGGTCTGCTGTAAGAACAAGCTAGCTCCACTTTAACAAAATGTTAGTAAACTAAAAAAAAAACGTTTCATTTTACTGGATTTCGACTTTTTTGATTGATTCTGACACAGTTTGATTGGGTGCCTTCTGAACGACCCTTTTTATAGCATTTTCAAAGATTTTTATTCTCACTTATTTTTTTATTAATTTTCTAAATTTGGAGCTACCTCGTTGTTGCCGCAAATTTCAAGAATGGCCTTAAAAATAATGTAGAAATAAAATTTTATTGGTTTTTTATTGATAATTAAGGTATACAAAATGAAATATGAAACATATCTTTATTAACTGAAACTCAAAAACATTTTTTTTAAATAGCAGTAGTATTTGGGAGCTGCCTCCTTATTGCTTTGCTGACTAGCTTGAATATTTGAAAGTCTCTATGGATCTTGTAATAAATGTAAACTCGTTGTTGTTATAAAGTTATTAATCATATCCAAAGATAAACATTTAAAAAAGTCAAGTAAGAAGGCCAGCGCCATCTTGCGGACTCTAAATTCTTAATGTTGCCTTTTGGCGTTCATGATGGGATCTAGTAAATTAATTTGGTTTTGGTTAACATTAACCTTCTGATTCAAGGTTATTTTTTGAATTACAAGATGCTTTCAGCTGAGTTTATTTTTTAAGTGATATACATAACAAAGTAGATTTCATAACAGAATTCAAAAAATTCTACATAATATAGGCCTTCACGTGGCGCAAGTTTAAATAGAAATGAACAAATTCTTTTAACAAAAACTAATCATCACCTTCAAGTTTTCTTATAAAATAATCCTGATTAAACCTTTTCATGCACGAAAGTCGTAATGTTGAAAAGCTTTAATTACGAACTACCCGTTTATATTTATTTATTAAAAATCTCTTCGGCCTTTCTAACAAATTTACAACCCAAAAACGCCAGTATGCTTTTTATTTTCATATTTCAATCAAACTAGTTTTCCCTCGAAAAATTCATTTAGAAATATCTTTTCAATTGCTGGAGACGGTACTAATATTTTATGTATCTGGGGTATTCTTGAATTATATTTCAATCTTATGATGATACCCAGGAATGATATGATTGGTTTTATTTGAATATGACGTTTTTATTGTCAGGTAATTTTATTGAAAGTTTCATTCGGTTTGTAAATATGCTAAATTGTTTGTTCGGGATTGCAATTTCAAACGGATGTAATGTATAAGCAGGTTTTGATCACGATAGTTTTGGCCTATGGATTTGTGAATTTATGGCCAAAACTGGGCGTTAATAAGTGTCTAAAAGGAAAGCCTGTAAAAAAATTACATTTGTACGGGAGAAACGAGCCTGGTATTATTTGAAGGTAGAATTTCGTGTATGTTATTTACGACCATTGAGTTTGTTTTTATATTTTTGGGTTGGTACGTTTAGGCTAGTTTTTTGCGGTAACAAAACAGAGAGAACGAAATGTTACGGAAAAATATGACAACTGTATTCGAAATAGTATGTACCTAACTAAAACATTCAAAAACATTATTATGTTATTGTGCAAAATGGACGTTTTGTAGTATGAAATATGGATTTTTAGTTTTTACGCTGAGAATGTCAAATTTACATTTATGCTTATACGCTGTTCACTCATTATTTGTACGGTAATTTGCAATAATTTCTAATTATTAAGTTAGTAAGAAATTTGTACAGTTGGCAGTGAAACTTATACAACTATAATTCCGTTATTTGTGCAAGTTTTGATTATGGAGATGTAGATGGTACATTGTTGCGAAACTTTATGAAAATATGTTCTTAAGAAATATTTCTAGTTTTCAATATTTGTTGAAATGTTTTAGAATGCGAAGGGCAACCAATTTATTAAAAAACACCGTGAAGGTAGATTTTTGTTCAAAAACTTTTAATGTGTTGTAGCGCACAAATAATACTTTTATAGAGTGCAACAATACCTATATGAAAATTTGTCTCATTGCAACATTGGTTCTACTCGTACGAGCTAGTGTCAGTGACGTGAAGCAGGCCACGTGATGTATCCTGAAGCGCACTTGCAGATAAATTAATTTTGTTGCAATTTTAGTACTTTTTTACCCTTAAACATGCTTAATGTAAGTCACTTCTTCTTAATTAACCACAATTAAACGTTTCTAAATTGATTATTATTTGTGACACCGAATTTTTCTAATAACAGTCTTAACCCGATTTTGGAAAAATTAGCGATACTGTATAGATATGCTTACTGAAAGCGTTGCTATAACATAAATACTAAATATTATTTTTTCTTACTTACTTAATACTTTCTTCTTTTACCGCTTGGTGCAGCGTCGAGGTATATTATTTTTTCTACTAGATATAAATACGAGAAATTGCAGATATTTAAATACCTACACAAACAGTTACATAAGTGTATCTATCTTTTGAATATATTATTTGCTTGGTGTCATTAAAACCAAATTCTTGCTACTTTATTTTGTTCGCAAATAATAGAAATTCTTGACACAGCGAAATAAACTAATACTGACAGTTTTTAAATAAAAACACAGAATTAAAAAATCTAATTGTGTAAAAATTATTAAACTAAACCACATTAATTCAAAAAACTAGTAATAATAATAATAAAATCACAAAGACCTGATTTAATATAACCAGATATAAATATACCAGCAAATACACTATAATGTCACCAATTCATGAATATTTTTGTTAATATTATAAACCTAACAGCAATACAAATAGTATAATGTATATTCAAATTTACCGCTTATTGTATGTAATATAAAACTATTACTATTAACACCTAAAACAAACTGCGTTTTAAACTTAAATTTAAATTAGACTAATGAGTTATCGGCTGTTTTTATTATAAAAATAAATTAAGTAGCAATTTTTTTAAGCTTTTTTTTGTCTTTGAATTATTTATTGATGTAGACATTTTTTTTGCTGGCCATGCATTTTATTTTCAAACGAAAAAAAATTGTGGAATAAAAATGGGTTTGCTGATTTAAATAATTTACATAAATTAATAAAAAGATATGGGTCCAGTCAATCGCATATACATGCGATAATTAAAGAAAAAACCTTTGGAAAAATCAGAATAGAACACATATTAGACAATCAGTTAATAATTGATACAGAAAAACATAATCAAGAAGTACAAAAAAACCGTGAAATTCTTAAGAGGTTATAGATGTGGTTTGTTTCCTGGGAGAACATGAACTTGCATTTCGTGGTCATAGTAAAACTGAACATTCTTCAAACATGGGAAATTACGTAGATTTAGTAAATTTATTGGCCAAGTATGACGAAATTTTACAAGCCCATTTAGGTAATTGTATAAGATTTAAATGAACTAATTTGATACAAAACGATATTATTCTATGCATAGACTAGAAAAAGTAATATTGCAAAAATTAAATATGAAATAGACAAAGCCTCTTTTGTTGGTATAATTCTGGACGAAACTACAGATGTGGCAAATATTAGTCAGTTATCAAAGGTCTTGCGTTATAATAAAAACCATCAATTTTTTTGAGATATCAGTCTACCAATAAGAGAAAAGCAGATGGCAATTTAAACAGTTGAATAATTATGTAAGAAGTAAACCAATTTACATAATAATTGGAAATTTCCGACTGTTCTACCAAATTCAATACCATCACATCGATATTGGCATCCCAATTTTAAAGAAAAATCTCGAACCAGACTATTTTTTTCTAAGCGAATTGAGTTTTGTTGCTTTATGAGACGGAGCTGAAACAGAAGTTATTAAACAAAAAATGAGATAAATTTTTTATATTCAATCAATCGATTTCAAAAATAACATTATAACCAAAGGAAAACGTCTTTGTACAGCACCTTTAGTGGAATGTGAGTTTGAATACAAACGGGCTGCCCATGAATTTAGATTAATATACAGTCTATATTAACATATAAATATGAATTTCATCATAATTCAGAAATATCAAATTTAGTTTGTGGGTACGTGATATATAAGTTTCAACATTTATTATTAATTCCGACAGAACTGTAAGTTATGTTTCTAAATTCGCCAATATAACACTGAGGGTGTTGCAATAATAAAATTAATAATAAAAGCTGTAAATGCAAGGCAAGTATTAAGTAAACCAAAGACAGAAGCTTACAAAACAAATTTCCAAACAGTGTAGAAACTATTTTATCCAGATAGCCCAAAAATCTCACATATTTGACAAGGGAAACCGACAGTAAGAGTGAATTAAAACCGCAGCTGACAACAATCCGTTCATCCTTCTTACTGTTTCACTATCCCTTGGTCCTGATTTTGCTGTTATTTTCCTTATTATCCGGGTTTATAGGCGGACTATTGCCCTAATTTCGTGCTTACACAGCGTAAGCCGTAGGTTCTCGCATTTTATTGTGCTTTATTTACGATAATAAACCTTGAATAATTGACACATGTGGAGCCTGCTGTGCTTTGATCAAATCAAATACACCCGAGTAAGGGTCGGACCTTTATTTTAATAAATTTATGTTTTGATTATTTCCTTTGCTTTGAGCATAAATCACTGGAATTTGTCACATTAAAAGATCCGCCTTAAGTTATGATAATGAATTTTCGATATGAACATAGTTTTCTATGGAAATAGTTTTGTAGCAAATGATAATTAATTCATTGGAAAAATCGGGTGTAGATGATTTGCGACCTGCGCCTTTTGGCTATGCAACACATTAATACCCAATGACCTAGCGTTTGCTGCAGCAGTGTGTTGTATAATTGAAAGGTGATGGTGACAAAACATCCGACAGTACTCTTTTTATTTGGGCAGCTTTTCATATACAGCAAAAAACTTTCTCAGAAAAAAAAAATTGATCCAAGGCGACTCTTATTTCTGTTGTATAAATTAAGCCAGATCTAAACGGTTTTACAAAATGTCCTTATTTTTCTTCCCATACTTTTCAATGCAAGAAAACGTCTTAGTTTTCTTTGTTAACCTTTAAAAAAATAAGGCTATTTATAACGAGTTAAATAGGGCCCACGCATGCATGAACGTGAAAACTCAAACGTTATGAGATTTTGTTGTGACGCTTTTGATTGACGTGTATAATATACGAAAGGATAACTGCGAAATTCATGCTACTCATGGGAAATATTACGAAGTGGGAAATTTCAAAGGACTTCCTGAGTGCTGTATTACGACGTTGTTAATAACTGCATTGTTCCTGAAATTATAGCTGCAGCTGTTACGGTAACACATTATATGTGTTCTACGCGCTTGAGTTGCGGCATCTTGAGTTGGTATGCTTATGAAGTTAAATATAAATTTCATTTTAACATTCAGATAAAGAAACAGAACTCAAAACGCCTTTTTTATATCGTTTTCCTTCTCATTTTCTTTAAATTTAGCTATTTACTTCTTTGTTTTCAAAGAAGTTCCATCCTTTGTCATAGTTGCATATCAGATGCTTAAAACATAATCATTAATGAAGGACAATGTTTCCAGTTGTTTCCAAAAATCAACGATCTATTTTTCATTTTATTTCTGTGGCTAAATCAACAAAATAGGGGTGAATGTATCACCTGTAAACCTAACACCAGGAGGCGTTTGTAAATAGATAGGCCCACCGGATTGATTGATGGGGATTTTACGGATCTTTGTTTAGTCAGGACTAGCCGGGAGAGAGCTGTAAACCTACTAAGACAATTGACCTGTTTCCACTAAATTGACCTTTCCTAAGGAGGATAATAATTAATACTTCCTTGCCTCTCTCTCACCCCCTTTCTCCTTCACTGTCTTTTTTCTAATCACTCTGCCTTTTGATTCGATTTTTCAATCCCTTTATGGGTTTTATATAGTAACTGTGAAAGTATTATTCCTGTGTCGATAAGCTTGGTTCTTAAGCGATCTTAAATTTCAAGTCCGTTAGAAACAGCTTTTGTTCAATTATATTGAAGGTTAAAGTTTGATAAATTACAACACATGAGTTGATGCTATTTCATGCTATTAAAGATACCATCAGGGATTCTGTAGTCTTGACTTCATAAGAGACAGAGGACTTAGGAAGGTATTATGTAAGTACTGAAAGTTTAGGTAATATAAGCAAAACATTTTTGAATGGGTCTTAATCAATTCTGTAAAGATTTAACATATCTCTTCTTGTATGAGTATCACCCAAACAGGACTGGACGCCATTTTTGTTTTCAATAAAATTAAGACAGCGGCTTGCTCTCTTTTCTAATTTGAAACACCCTTCAGTAACATCTTAGGTTACTTCTAATTCTAAATTCTAAATAAAACGAAATTAAGGCGAGTTGAGGATACAGCAAACAAAATCGTTACTGCAGAATCTTAGAATACTATCACTAGAAAAGAAAGAAAGAGGTAAACTTAGTTAGCAAATGAAAGGGATTGGCACTCAAGAACAGTTAAGTACAAATACTCACGTTCGGATCTGAAACACTGAAGTATCCTTTAGAAACTTCTGAAGTACCTTCCTGTAAGTCTCCACGAAGCAGCACTAACCATCGTACTAGTCATACTCGTATCGGAAATTAGGAAACCTGATTCAGCCGAAACCTATTAACCTTTAGTAGAATCTGCTGTAGTTTGAGAGCCTGTAAACCGTTAATGTTTACAAAGTTTGTAACTTAGGTTTTAGGCAGTGGCAGGCCCATTGGCAGGATTAAGGGGATATCGACTTCCCTGTAGAATAATTAAACCTACTAGTTCTCTCTTGTATTTCACAGAAAACTTTTAACTGAAGATTATTACATATTAATTGGCAAATTAAAATTAATTTTCGTTAATTAAAATTCAAGGCTTATTACTTCAACTTCAACTTCAATATACTTTATAATGAGCTAAATTAAATTAAGTTGTCGGTAATTAGTGTTTAATAAATAAATATTGTTAAATAAAACGTTCAGCCAAAGGTGCTTGACACTTTTTGTGTTCAGCAACAATATTGCGAATTAGGGGCTGCCAAGAATTACTTTTTTGTAATTTTGCCAAGTTTACGGTAAATTGACTATTAGGTACTCCTTTATTAGAGAAGGTATCTACGGAGACAACGGACAACACGCGAGAATTTCAGATAACAACAGCCGTTGAAATTCATGGTGATTAAAACTGAAGGTAACGGCTGGATTAGCAAACAAAAATGGGTTGTACCTACTCGTATATGTGGACGTAAATCGGTTATTAAACCCATTGTTACTGAAAATTTAACGAAGTAAGGCAGCTCTCGTAGACTGCTTAACCTTTTTAGTAATTGAAATTTCTATAGTGATACTGATCCTTTATCTATCATTATTGACACTGACACCTTCTTTTATTAAAACCTTTGAAATAAAGTACAACTGTGAATGTATACGAAACCTCGTTGTTCCTGGAAATTTAACGAAGTACAAGGGCTCTCGTAGACTGCTTACACGTTTTTGTAATTAGAATTTCTATATCGATACTGATTCTTTATCTATCATTATTGATACTGACACCTTCTTTTATTAAATTATTTGAAATAAGGTACAAGTGTAGACGTATATTTAAAAACAAAAGTAATCTGATCTGTTATTGATCTCATTGTTATTGGAAATTTAACGAAGTAAAGCATCTTTAATAGACTGCCCATCGTCTGCAGATGCACGCCCACGTCACATATTAATTACATACGTATATGGTAAGATGGGATGATTATTTAATTAGAATTTCTATGTCCAGTATGTACTGGCTCTTTTCTGTTCATTATTGTTGCCGACGCTTTCCTTTATTAAAATTTATTAAATAAAGGGCACAGGTGCGGGCTTACCTAATACTAAATTTTTAATTGTTTTAAAGAAGATGTACTCATACATGTAGAAGAGAATTGGTTATTAATCCCGTTGTCACCGAAAATTCAACGAAGTGAAACAGTTCTCATTGATTGCGTACCATTTTTTAATTAAAATTTGTATAGCGATACCGATTCTCTATTATTATTGATTATAATCCTTTTATTATTTTTTTTAATAAACTGCAGGTGGAGGTCGTTAACTTTTTACTTTTTGAAGATTCGTTGTATGATGTCGACTCGGTCTAATTGAAACCTAATTAAAAGGTGTAGTATCACGGTGATTCGTTAAAATTTTCCACAGTATCACAGTATCACTTGTGTAAGCTTATTTTGAAGCAGAATCGGAATGTATTTGGCCCTGTGCATTTTTTGAGGAACTTTCAGATAAGATTATTTCAGTTATATCAAGGCAATAATTGAAGTAAATTTCAAAATTATTTCACACGTAATATATTGTTATCTAATCCTAAAGATTTAACTAAGCTCTTTTAATAAAAAAAAATATTAACTTTGCTAAATACATAAATGCCCCACGTAACTGGGCTCCAAATAAATGTTATATTATCTAAGCGATAACAAACAAAACAAATAATTAAAATGCTATACGTTGGGATAGCCAAAATATGTAGTGATGTTCGATCACTCTAAAATTATTTTTAAAATGTCTCACGTTGCTAGCGACAAATAATGTTGTGATCTTTGATCACTTGAGAAATTAAAATTTATTACTGTGTAAACTAAATTTATAACGTTGATCTCAGGATTTAAAAAAAAACAAATGTATCTGTCTGTGTATTTGTGTAATCAAATTTACGTGAAATCAAACATTAAAACAAATCCAATATTTGAAAACTTCCTGTAAAGAAAACACACAAAACTAAACTAAAAAAAAATACTCAAATACTGTTTATCAATAATAAATCAATTTATACTAAATATGAATTATTTTGAATGTTAAATTTCGAAAATTGCATCATCATAAAGGTTGAAATTTTTATAAAACAAATAATATTAAATCCTACTTTTACAAATATTAATATTTAAATTCGTGGATGAAGAAACAATATCAAAATCTGATTACTCGTAAAATTAAAAATCAACTTATCTTAATTAATCTGGTGATTCGGGGTTTTTGGCGAAACGAACACCACGTTGTTTAAAGATTCAAGTGTTGGTGACTTCACATAGATGAACAGCTGACCGCTTCCTTCGCAACTTGGTGCTATTCCATTTGATCTTGAACTGGTAAGTCTTTATTTTTAATAGACACTTGCTTAATCACTTTAATGTTTATTGTAGTTACTAGTTAATCACTTTCTTGTAGGTTTTGATTGATCTGTTTTTATTTCTTTCAGATTAATTGTTTTTCAACATTATCGTCTCAAATGTTATCTTTACAGTACTTTTATTGAATTTACTGATTTATAATAATGCTTTTATATTAATTTTAAATAAAATTCACTTTAATATTTCATTTCTGTAATTTGTAAGTGCAAAATAATGTATCGTAAATGTCATATTGTAGTGTAAATTGTATAATTGTGTTAAATTGTAATAAACTATGATTGTTTGATATTGTTAAGTTATTAGAATACACAACAATATAAACCTCTAAATTGGAAAACGGTTTTGCTACAACTCGGGACTTCGTCTCAATTAGACAACCTTCTACGTCTTCTTCCGTTATTTTTAAGATCTTTCTTGTACATCTGGGAAATTTAATTTGATTATACCAACCCAATTATGTTTTTTACATTTCTTATAGCTAACTAGACACTTAACAATTTTTAACCTTTTCAAGTCTGCAAATAATTTTGAAATAAACTTCCGCAAAGCTTCGCATTTAAAGCTTAAATTTAATATAAACAAAATTATTATCATGCTTTTAAGCCATAATAATATTTTCAACTATTCCTATAAATGGAACATAGAAAGTTAAACAAAGCCCAGTGAAAATTTAAACTCAAACAAATAATAATTGCAGATTTTACCATGGAAACTAACACGTATGTAATTACCAGTAAATAAGGTTTACTACCACTAGGATTAAAACTTTAATTTTATTCGCTAATTCCCCGCTTTGGTCTAACGAACATTCATTTAATTCCATTTTAGAGGGCGATGGAGTACAATTTTAAATTAGTTTAAAGTTTCCTCTAACGTGCAAATATTGCGCAGAATGCTGTTTTATTTAATTTTGTAGCAGGCAACTAGGAAAAAAACAGATTGAAGTAAGTTGGTTAAGTACCTAGGTGTTGTGTGCCTTAAGTTACATGTTTAAAGAAGCAGTTCGTGTTTGTTGTTTTGTTTCATATTCAAAATTTTGGACCTTAGACTTAAGATGACAACGAATATTATAGGCAAATCTACCCAAGGATTTTATTTTATACTCATTGCGAAATTACAGAAAATGTTCTTGTTCGAGGATGTAGCAGGATTAATCTTTGATTTATTGTAACTCCTAACCAATAATAACCTATAAGAACACTGAATACTTCTAAGAAACCACAAAATTTATTTAAAATCACATACGGATTTCGCCAAATAAGACTAAGAATGGAGATAGAGATGGAGCGGTCTTCAGCGTACGTTTTGTACTTACTTGCATGGCATTCCATAATTTGTCACGAATTTAATTTTACAATATATCCAAGTTAATTCTTCCATTGTAAAGTGAAGATAATCCCAGGTTTATTTGAAGCATCAGAAAAGCTTTACCCAAAATCTGGCTTTGTTAAATGAGCGATCCAGCTCTTATAGGTCGTCTGCGTATTTCTCTGTTTACAGGGCTTATATATTGTGTAGAGCTTCATGTAAATTCCTAATCTCCGTAGCCGCCAGCTCTTTGTGTCTTTCATGTTCCTTTATTCTTGAGATTTAACCGACTTAGTTTCGCATCAACAGGATTTTTTATGTCATAAAGCGTATTGCAGTTCATTGTTTACAATGAAGTTTGAGCTTTTGTCTCTGCATAACAAACACTATTTTTTTATAAGGTTTGATTATTATGTTTCTGTTTTGTTGTGTATATTCGTTTCAGCTTTGGCAGCTTATCATTGTAATATCCTTCAAAAAATATCAGTAGACGAGTGTATACTTTTTTTTATACTCAATAAATATAAAAGTACCGAGGCCCCGAAGAAGTGCAGACAGAAACTATAAATAAATAGGTGTCGGAAAGTTTCGTAACCATGAAAATTTTATATACACACTAGTTGGATTATCATCCACGTCCCATCTGGTTACTCGTATGAATAATGTCACCACTCAGGATAAGCTAGCGTCTGTTTTCAGCTGTTGCACAACGGAGTGATCGAATTAACGAAACGTGTCCTTCCTCAATTAAATGATGGATTAGTTGTACAAACTTTTAGGCTTAAAGGCTTGTTGAAAGGTGTTTATCCACGTGAACGTTCCAATCAATTGAACTTATATAAGTTCAAATTAATGGAAGAGGCACTTTCTGAAACCTAAAAGCTAGTACCTGAGTTTGTATTCGGTGCCAATATAAATAATAAACGCATTCAAAGCCTACAATAAAAGCAAATTATGAATTATTACGAGAAGCAAAAGTTCAGGAATTTTTAAACAAAATCCGCCCTTTTTTATTACAAAACTGATTATAATATTTTTAAGTTTGTTCTTAAACGACATTATACCTTTGTTCATATGCCTTAAATTTTGCTCGAATTTTCTTCTTCAATACATTTCTTAAAAGCATCCCACCCGAAAAACCCTAAACTTTCCAAAATTGTTTAATTAGCGTGTGATTATTGGTATGTTTAATAAATTGGAGATGCCTTCACAGTCACTTTAGTTTGAAAATCTCAATTAACGGCCTCTTTATAAACTTAAACTCAATTATATGGAAGTTTTACGTGCTTAGTCTAGTATGAAATTAGATATCTTCGCTAAAGAGGAAGGATAAAGTAATTTAAGCATGCTTTACAGAAATGAGAAAAACAAACGCTTTAGGCACTCTACAACTTTAAGATGTAAGACAAATATTTATGAAATACTACTTCAATTGAATAGGTTTTCACTGTTGATTTAGTTGCATTAACTTTGCGATATTTCGTTATATTTCTAGGAGTTAAGTTGGTTTTACTATTGGTTTATGGGTTACCTTGATGGTAGGAAGGTAACTGCGGGTTTATTGCTCTACGGAAGTAATTGAAATGATTAATTTAGCAACAATTTATGTTATTTTCCTCTTTTCTTCGTTCCAAAGTCTATATCCGTTATTTGTATATCCCACTATTATCACTTTCTTGGTGTGGGGATCCAATTTACTAATCCTTTTTTCATTATGCATATTATGCTATGCTTCCAAATACTCTTACCTTGTAAAGATTTGGTTCTTCGCCATACCAAAGTTCAGCTGGTGTTTGTTTATTTTCTAGAGTTGACGTTTCAGTTCTGTTTATTAAATAAATTGAGGTTAATACTACCTCACCCCGTAAGTGTTTTCCTAATTTTGAATCGAAAATTAGATATCTAGCTTTGTCCATCACTTTACGATTAAATCTTTCAGCTACTCCGTTCTGCTGAGGATTAAAAGGTACTGTATAATTAATACTAATTCCTTTTCGATCGCAAAACCCTCTAAATTCTTTCGAATCATATTCTCCCCCATTATCACATCTAAATTTTTCAATTTTGCGCTCAAATTTTGTTTCTACGATTGCTACATATGAATTAAAGGTTTCAAATACCTCACTCTTGTTTTGAAGTAGATAGCTCACAGCAAAATGTGAATAATGATCAACGTTGCAATATTTCCCGTCCAAACATGTTTCGTACCAACCATTGGAGGATACTTTGAATAATGGCCCATACGACGGTGCCATAGGGTCTTGTTGATTTCCATTAAGTTGACTTCTTTCAGTGGTAGCTCAAAATTCATAACATGCAGGTTCCCGTCAAGGCTACCAATTGCAACCAAATTCTTATTTTTAAATATATTTACACTTGCATCCTGAAATATCACTTCTAACCCGGACTCTTCCTTTCTTTTTACAGATAACAGATTATGAGCTCATTCTTCACAGTCCAACACGTTCTAAATTTTAATTCGTCTTTAGTTACTAAGTGTATATTTCCTTGCCTCTTTGCTGTTGGGGCTTGACCTTCTTTTGCAACATTTATTTTATGATTTCTTTCCATTACATCAACTAAATGCTGTCCCATCTTTTTGTTTTTTAAGTGGTTAGTCCACTACAAAAGTTAGAACATTTTTTAAGGTAGACTTCATTCAAACATTTTCTATTGAGGTCATGAAAGTCACCTCATTATCGTCAGCCGGATTGTATTCTTTTTTTTTTTATTAAATTTTTCTAGTCGACATTCTAACCTTTTGTGCCATTTTTCACTGCATCTGTAGCACTTAAATGGAAATTTCATACCTTTATTTTTATTTCCGTACTTCGTTTTCCTCCAAAGTTCCAGGTTCAGAATCCTCTTTACTTTTTATCTGTCGATTTTCTTCCATTAGTAGCTTACTATTCACAAATTCCACCGTTACTTTTGTTTTATCTGAACTGAACCAAATATCTATTGCCTTAACAACCGCTTGATAACTTCCAGGCATCGTACTAAGTAACTGAATTATTACTTCTTCATTTGTAATATTTCCACCACTAACTTTCAATTCTGAAACAGTCTTCTCAAATTCACTCAGCGATCCATTCCCACTGAATTTCATTGTTCTCAATTTCCTTTGCAAATTAATTTGAATCAAAATTCCTTTCTTTTCATATGTTTCCCGTAAGACAGATAACATTTCCTTGGCTGACTTCCTTTAACCATATCTAATATACTGTCATTTAAATTGGCAACAATTATATTTCTTGCTTTCGCGTCATTTTTCTTGTATTCCAGTAGTCTATCAGTTTCTGTCGGGGCTTTCTTTATGAGAACATCAGCATTACCTTTCTGCGCCATAATTAGTTTTACCCGAAATTCCCAATTACTGTAACCTTCTCCATTAAACGGTTTTATCCCATTTGGTACCGGTGATGTAGCCATTGTTGATTCACAAAACACTATCGTTCGCGTTGCTTCCCGCTTCGCTTACACAAACTTCTGCCCGTCGGGGTGTCTGGGCCCATAACCTATTGAGCTTCTTCTATTTGTGTGCGGCAAGTAAAGACTACAACGTTGATATTAAACTTGTTTATTATTTTTATGACATACGTAAAAAAACTGTCTTAGAAAGAACATGAATCACTCTGGTTTAGAGGTAAGCCTGAAGAGAGTAATGATACAGCAAGTGAGAATGAAGTTTCCGATTCACTAAATGATACTTTAGATTTCAAAGATGCTGAAGAGTCAGCAGATTCTTTGGAAGTACCACAGTATACAGAAGTCCCAGAAATTCCTGAAAATTCAGAAGGGACTCAGTGCCCAACTGAAAAGGGAACCTGTCCAGCAGATACGAAAGAAACCAGACAGATATGGTTATTGTGTCACCAGTATTTTCCCAGTGGATTATGAATTGACATTGGAAGACGAGTTGAATGGACCAGAGAAAGTGCAATGGGAACAGGCGATCGAAGAGGAGCTGAAGTCTTTTGAGAAGAATGATGCATGGGAGCTTATTGACATTAAAAAAAATGCAACAATTGTAAACAGTAAGTGGGTGTTAAAAAAATCTGATGGTGACAATAAAGTTCGATACCGTGCAAGGTCAGCGGCTAAAGGATTTATGCAAAAGCGTGACATTGACTATAGTGAAACATTTTCTCCGGTTGTGAGGCGTTCTACAGTAAGACTATTGTTTGCACTCAGTGTACACTTGGATTGGACATTACACATTTAGATGTTAAGACAGCATTTTTAAATGGTTGCTTAGGATCTTTATATGTCAATACCAGACGGTTTTGTGCCAAAAAGTGACAGGAAAGTTTTAAAAGTAAAAAGGGTCATTTATGGATTAAAGCAAGCTTATTTAGCATGGTATGAAAGAGTTAAAGTTTTTTTATGTAACATAGGATTTAAAAACAGTAATTTAGAACCCTGTTTGTTTACACGAATTAATCAGAATGTCAAAATCATTATAGTCCTATATGTGGACGATTTTTTGATTTTTTCAAGAGGTACTTGTGAAACTGAAAACTTAAAAAAATTATTAAGTTCAGAGTTTGAATTAAAAGATTTGGGCAAAGTAAGTCAATATCTAGGTATAAGAATTGATAAAGAGCAAAACATTGTTACTATAGATCAGCAACAATGAATATAGATTAGTAGTTGTTAAATAAATTCGAAATGTCTAATTGTAAAACAGTAAATACACCTATTGAGTGTAATTCCCTATCAATTCCCTATTAAAGACTCATAGGTAGTCTTATGTATTTAGTAGTGCTAACAAGGCCTGACATAGCTTACTCTGTTAACTATTTAAGTATGTTCAACAATTGATATAATGTAGAATATTTTAACTATGCCAAAAGAATTTTAACATATTTGCAAAAGACTAACCATTATTGTTTGAAGAAAGTAGATCTGGAAGGTTTTGTTGATGCTGATTGGGTAAATGATTGCTTAGACAGGAAGTCATAGAAAAAAAAGTGTGAAACTCTCTAGTAGGTACTGAGGCTGAGTACATAGTACTTTCAGAAGCTGTTATTCGAGCTAACTGATAGTTTGTCTATAATTATTACTGTACACTGTGATAATCAGAGTGCATTGAGATTGGCAACAAATCATTAGTTACACAGTAGATCAAAACACATTGATGTACGTTACCACTTTGTTCGTGAAGCTGTTAACAAAAAAATTATTACATGTTTATCTACAACGGAAATGCCTGCTGATTTTTTGACTAAAGGATTGTGTACAATAATTAAACATTATAGATTTATAAAAAAGCTAGGTATTATTAATGTCAGCAAATAGTTTATTTTAATAAGTGGGACTGTTAATATATGTTAATACAAAATAGAACGTGTGCTGTTATCTATTGTTTAATAGTAATCTTGTTATCTCGACAGTTAATAATTAAATAATTAGTCTGCTCAGAAACCAACGTATTTTATTAGTAAGTTTATAGTTTGTTCTCGATTTGGTGTATTAAAAACACATAAATTGAACAAAAAGCTTAAATGTTACCGGGTTTTATCTGTGAAAACCTGTGTCAGTCAATAATCGGCGGAACGTTTGTGATTTCACCGTTGTTCTATAGAACTTTTAATATTTAAATCCAGGTTAATTTGTTTCTACGCCCACTATAGTCACCAACAAAAAATTTAAACCCACAGGGCGAAGGTTATCTCATTAGTTCTGCATGGCTGAAGTTTTGACCAAAAAGACCACATTCTACAATGGTTGTGGAAATTCTGGCGCAGCTCAGCCCGTTATAATGCCACACTATTTTACTAGGCGCCTTAATAGTTCTCAATTTGCTAACTAGGTCAACTAAGATGGTTCTTTCTTATTTCTTTGATGCTTTTCATTTCCACCACATTTTTTAAATAACAAATTTCGCAATAAATAAGCAACCAAATAATTATCAGCCAAAAAGTATTTTAAATGCATTTAAAACTACCCGAATAAACTAAATATTAGAAAGCAGTTCCCAAACCACGCTATGATAAAACTAACATCAAATAAAACTCCTGTTTTAAATGTCGCACATTTATTCCTCATTAGAGTCATTAGGTTGAAACAAAGAAAAGTTCACAGTTCGCCCAAGAAAGTTTACCTTAATTCACCAATGTAGGCTTAGAAACTTTATCAAACTTTGTTCTTAAATTCAGAAAACGTATGACACGTTTCTGCAACACGTAAAAATAACTTAGATTACGTTTTACTTTCAAATAACTCTTGCAACATACAACTTTACTACAACTACAACCAACAAAAATTAATATTCTGTCTACCACTCCTGTTTACAAAAATGTTTATGTAGTCGAGAGGAATATTTGGTATTAATTTCACTGGCTAAAAATAAAGAACACATCTTCGCGGCCATTAGCCGGATACGAAAAGCTGAAAATATATCAGAATGGGAATAAATCCCCTTGGCGTGATAAATTTGTATATTCGGGAACCGCAGGTGTAAAATGATTCCCACACCAAACCATTACGAATTCAACTTGCAAATTCTTCACGTAAAACACCTTTTTGTTATAACTTACGTGGGAACCTTTATGAAAATTGGCATAGCGAATGCAATTTGAGTTACTTACGATAAGCAACCGCAAATTACTCTTCGTAATTCAATAAAAAATTTAAAGATGAAGGTGGATGCTAATTAAATTGATTAGCTTCGAGGGTACTTTCCTGCCCTAGACGTATACAATTTCGTACCTAAGTAAATTAAGTATTCTGTTTCTAAAACATTTTACAAAACCACCTGAAAGGAGTTTGCGATTTTCAAGGAATTTTTGCGATCTAAGGTCGGTTGTTTCCGGAAAATTTCGCATGACTGCGAAAACTTTCGAACGGTTACGGATTCAACAAATTTCCGAATTATTTCAAAATATCTAACTTAGAAAAATATTTCAAAATTCTGCTTTTAAAACTGTTTACGAAACATACAAAAAATCAGAATCACCTGAAGAGAGTATTTGGTGCAGCCGTAGCGCGCGGAGATGAAATCGGAAGATGGCAATAATTTACTCGTTTTGATGCGATGTATGTGAAAAGCGATCATAAAATAGTAGAAATAAGGTGAAATTATTAGAAACAAAAGTATCACAAAGCACGAAGAGAAGGCAGAACCGCGACACGGAATACGGTCAGTAGCAAGGATGGTGCGACGCGGTCAAGTAGGGCGGAAGACGGCTGGATGCGCTAAGAATATAACAAAAACAATTTGCATAAAGACGCTATAATAAACAAACAAATAAAGCAGTACCGTACCGTGAAATTCTGTTTAATACCGAAAAGAAGGGCTTTAAGACACGCACAGGAAGCGGAATAGGTACAAATTACGAAAATGGTGCAGAAGAAAACAAAAGGAAAAGATCACAAGATCTGGAAGATTCCGTATTCGGAAAAAGCAAAGTAATAAAAAGAATTAGTATGAATAAAAATGAAGATATGACGGACAAAATTACGCAAATGAGGGAAGAGCTAAAGGATAACCACCTACAAAATGAGAGAAGTAAAACAGCAGCATGAAAATATGATGACAGATATTAAAAATTTGCATGAAAAGATTGAACAGTTAGAAAAGGAAGAGAAAAGAAAAATTTGGTTGTCTCGGGTTTAGCAGTAGACACGACTGATGATAAGATGCTCAAAAAAACAATGGAAAACTTTATAAACGAAGAACCGCAACTAGACATTAAATTAAGAAGCCCAGGGAAGTTAGGTGCAAAAACATGTTTAACCGAAACGAAGAGTAGGTATGGCAGATAAAATGGATATACTGCGGAACAAAAACAACAAGGAACGTATATAATATGTATATTGACTCGGGTCTTAACAAAAAAGAAAATAATAATACAAGCAATAATCAGAAAGACTGCTACATAAGAAAGAGATAAAGCAACCCAAACAAAAATAGGATATAAGAAACTAATCACAAATAGTAACGAATTTAGATGGGACAATGATAAAAAAAACAACTGACGCAAAAACCAACAAAGAATCAAAAAACTAGCGAATATTACGAAATCAGATATCAGCAAGACGACCAAGGCAATGGAAAGTGACATGAATAAGAAGGTGATAAAGAATAAGCTACATAATATATTTCATGTGCGGATCTGAAATGTCAGAGGATTAAGAGGTATGGGTACGTACAGAAAGAAAGCAGGTTGCCTGCTTACTGGTAACCGGCGCCGATCGGTGCCGATAATGTGACAATGCTGATAGACGTGCCTAGGCAGAAAGGATGCAGGTTGTTACTGGTTCGTACTTGCAGCCAGCGCCGACAGTTTTACCGGAATGAACTTTTAATTATCGGCAAGCAGGTTTGGCAGAAAGATTATTTGAATTATAGTACACAAATTATTATTAGTTCGACTATTATGGATGTTGAGCTGTTAATTGCCGCAGTTTGTAAAAAATCTGCTATAAGGGACAAACGAGCAAGGTCCCATATTAATAGAAATATTATTATTATTATTAACCTGCAACATCCCTATGTAGGGCAAAGGCCTCCCTCGTTACCTTATTCTTTTCACACTTCTTTCTTTTCTACTCACTTTTTAAACCTATATACTTAGTGGAAAAGTGCCAGATATTAGCAAGGAAATGGGTGTAGATGGTAAGTAATAAGACTTTTTTTTAAAAAACTGTACTTATGTATACAGGGTGTCCCATAACTTGTGGGCCATAGAGCAACTGGAGATAATAGATATAAAAATAGGTATTTTGAGCCAAATTTGCCGAAGTAAAATGTTACAGGTGAATTAATTCAACACGAAACACGTAGCAAGCGCCCTCTACGAAGTATCTTCATACTAATACCAAATTCGAATTTCCCATTCTCGAAAACCTAGTTATACCAATGTTGAATTCGATATGTTCAACCGTTTTAAAATTATCATCATTTTTTGAAAATTAACTTTCACTTTCAACACCCTGTATCTCTTTAACTTGTAACATTATACTTAGGCAAATTTGGCTCAAAATACCTATTTTTATGTCTATTATCTCCAGTTGCTCTATGGCCCATAAGTTATGGGACACCCTGTCTATCAGTGTTTTATTGTGTAGGAAAGTAATTACAATTAACTATGTACAAGGTGGACTATTTTCGATGTGATACACAAAAACTGATGTCGGAATTCAGGGCTCTTTTTTGGTGCTCATTCAAGGCCCGAAAACAAAATTCCGCTATCTTTTGTTATTTTTTTAGTTATAGACTAAAATTCAAAATTTAGTTATTTTAAAAACTTTAAATAACTCCTTTATTTTTGAAGATATCAAAAAATTGTACAAACATTCCGGATGCACTTTTTCAAGTAGAATACAATAGTTAACTTGAATATTTTCTAATTTTCATATTTTAAGAATTATGACTTAAACTTGGTATTTTTTAAATATAAGTCGTAGTTGGCCATGACACCATTAAATCGCATATTTTTTGTGCTTTCCAAAAATATATACTTTGTAGGGGTTAAATACAGTAAAAATTACTAAGAAAATTAGTTTATATGATATTGTTAGGAATTAAAATATGAAAATTAGAAAATATTACATATTCTGAGGAAGAAGATGACATCTTCACTTGATGCTAGCTGCTAAGGAACTAGCAGGTTAAGCAGGTACCCGTTTTTATTCTGTGCGGACCCCAGCGAAATAAGCGCTGAATTACCGGCGCCGAAAACCAGTAAACAGGTAACCTGCGTTCTTTCTGTGGGCACACTAAAGGTCTCGAGCTTTCACAAAAAAATACCAATATTGAAATTCTTGCAATAACTGAAACAAAAAGAAAGGAGAATTGGAGACATTAACGCTAGAGTGGGCATAGGCTGCACAAAATCGGAAGGGGTAAAGGAAAATTTGGTGAAGTTACGATAAACAATAATGGGAGAATACTTATCGAGTTTTGTATAAATAATAACCTGGTCATCACAGATTCCTTCTTTGATCACGAAATGATTCATAAAATAACTAAGGCAAAGAAGGAGAAACATCTACTATTGATTACACAATTATACTACGGAAAATGATAAAAAGCATCCGAGTAAAAAGAAGTTTTGAAATAAGCAGCAAGCACTTTCTATTGGAAACAACTTTAAAGATAAGCCAAGTAGAAGAGAATAGAGCAAAAGAAAATAAGGAACCAGAAATTACTAAAAGCAGAACAAATTCGTGGAACTGAAGTCAAATAAGAAATTAAAAAGGAAAAAAAATTATAGAAAGAATTGCTAGGCATTCTATAAAGTATAAGAAAAATACGAAACCTACAAAATTCAAAGAATAAAAGTGAATCAAGTGGTATTAGAAGCAAAGCAACAAAGTTAGGAAAAATTTGGACAGACAATAAAGGAAATATTAAGCTATTCTCCAAAGCAGTTACAAATCTTAGATGTAGAAAGAAGATATGCATGAAAGAACTACAAGACAAAGCTTGTAGAATTTTAAATACAGAAGATTAGGTCATATAACGATAGAGAGAACATTTTTCAGAACTCTTAAATCTGAGCACAACACAAGAAGAAGAAGGTGGAACAAAGGAAGATGAAGAGATACATAAAGAAGAAGAAGTAGTCAGAGTCTAGTCTCAGAAACATATCGACAGGAGTTCAACAAAGAGGTCCCCAGTAAAAGTGTAATGTTAGCAGTTGAACATTTTTGTCGTACTGGTAGTGTGTTGTGTCAGCGCAAGGAACACTGAACATTTAATTAAGAAAAATTAAATACAATTTTCATTTTCGGTACTGTTTATTTTTCTGAATAGTGTAGTTGAGTGACAAAGTTGTAAAGAACTTGCTGGAAACTTATTATGCAGCTTGGAGGAAAAAGAAAGTACCAATGAAATGGACTAATGCAGTAATTATACCTATATACCAGAAGGGGAACACCAAAGACTATAGAGCAATCTTGTTGCTATGCCTAGCCTTAAAAATTTACGAGGCTATAATCGAGAAGAGAGTTAGAAGAATAGTAGAGTCAACGTTCATAGACGCCCAAAGTGGTTTTAGAAAAAACTACAGTGCTCGAGATCATCTCCTCACGATCCAAGAAATAGTAGAAAGAGTATTAATTAAGAACAAGAAAGTGTACCTCTGCTCCATTAACATGACAAATACAATAAAGGTGTACATATAGAGATGGTTGAACTAATTAAAAGCTTATATAGAAACACAAGAAGCCAGATAAGAACAGAAAATATGATGCCAGAAATGTTCAAAACCCAGGAAGGCGTTAGGCAAGGGTCCACTGCTTTTTATTAACACAATAGATAATAGAATTAATGAAACCTCACAGGAAACGAAGAAATATTGTATAGGGTGGCACAGTTTACAACAAGTACAGCTTGAAATAGAGAAAAACTTGGAAATTTGAAATGAGGAAGCTCAAAGTTCGGTCTAGAAATGAATACAAAAAAAGCAACTGTTTAGTTATTACTGCAGAAGAAGAACGATTAAATATAATAATGTTTCGAAGTTCAATAAAATAAGTTAACTAAATTTAGACAGAGCTATTTAACCAACTACGTCACGTGGGGTTTGCTAGCTTTTCGAGAGGTTTGAGATTGAAAGTCAAATTCAACTAACACAACATATTATATTGTCCGAACTTTGATTTATGTTTTACAAACATTATTTAAAGACAAAGTCACAAATAAACACATTAAACAATTTTAGAGATAAGTGACAAACGTTAATGTTAATAAATAAAACAAAAGGTTAACTCCAAACTATTAGCAAGTCTTACTGCGAATTGAATTACATTACATTAAATACAGCAAAATTATCTTACATATAAATCGTAGGAAACCACTCAGTACGAAGGATGGGACCTGGCTTCTGAACTACATGACTGGTTGACGTTTTACACTGACCATCCCGAGTGCTATCCAGGCTGTTGTATATATACCCCAAAGTCAGCCCTCACGTTGTACTACGAATATGCTAATCCGTATATTTTAAAGAATGGTGATTCATCATTTTATGCAGCTGTGTGAGGTATCAACCTTCATGCAGGTGTTCAACCTTGATTTATAAATAACTAGTTCAGCTTCAGAAATGTGTCAACATCTCCCAATATATTGGTTTGTAGATAGACCATTTAACCACATATTCGTTACCAAGACTTTCAGTTGCATAAATGTGTCAACATCTCCCAATACTCGTACATCATATCAAACGCGTGTAATTAGAAGGCCACTTTATTACTTGAATTGAGGATAAACAAATTAGACTAAGTAACTGATAACTACAAATATTTAAGTTGTTACACAAATAGCAAGGCTACCATAGATGACGACCTTAACAGCATATTAAAAACAGCGGGAAAATTATTCCCAACCCTTAATAAGTAATTTTTAAAGAATTGAGAAATATCTAGAAGAACAAAAATATCAATTTACACTCGTAGTTAGAAGAATTGATACAATTAAAAATTAATCAATAAGACAGCAGCACCACCAGCAATTAAAGTGTCAATGGAACAACAATTTAGATTGTTTGGGTCCCTGGAAAGGATGGAAGAAAACAGACAAGTCAATAGAGCAGGGAGAGCTAAAGCAACCGAAAAAAGTAGAAGAAGGAAAGCCGAGAACAACGTGAAATAAAAGTGTTATTAAACTACTTACAGAGAAAGAGGTGGCCAAAAACCTCGAGACCTATGGATACAAGAGAACTGATTATGATGATGACTTGAAGAGGTTTTGAGAATTTCCAAGAAATTTTAACGATTTGGGCACTGTTACAGTTTCTTGAAATCAATCGGGTATTTTCAGAAAATGCCGGTTAATTCCGGGATATTTCGGTTATTTTCGGAAAATCTCGAGTAATTCCGGAATTTTTAAACTTTAAAAAGGGATCATTGTATTTTTGGATGAAAAATAAATTTTAGTTAAATCCAGTCTTAAAATCAAATTAAACTAAACCGGAAATCACGTATCACATTTTCGCCAAGTAAAATATATGGTTGTTTTCTTACATAACGGTTTCATAAGTAAACAAATGAAACGAAAACAACTTGACTGAAACAAATAATTACAATAAGTAACTGCAGTTTCAGTACCTATGTAAATGAAACAGATGATTATCATCTCTGCTGCAAAAGCTTGTTATTAAACCACGTATTGTCACGAACAGCCAGAGGCTTATAGATAACGTTACAGTTAATTTTAGGGCTCTAATTAATGTCGTGGTATCCTGATAGCTATCGTATGTTTTCAGTGATGGGTCTAACAATTCAAAAGACTACCCAAACTCCTTTTCAAACCCCCAAATTTGTAACTGAAACAAAATTAATGGAATCAGGAGGGCATACGTAGGAAATTACGCAGATAAGTTCCTGTAGAGTATTTTTGTCTTTTGTCAAAACGAATACGAATAAAATCTGTTGTTGTTGATATATACACTGTTCAGTGCTCATTTGACTAACAATTAGCCATGATTTCGGTTCATTAACTGGCAAGCTTTTAAGTGCCCTCTTATTTTGATTTTAGGTTATATGGGCGGTGCTTTGTTGCCAGATGAACAAGTAGCTTATGTTCTCTTAATATTTATAAAAAATTGGATTTTCGGTGTGTTCCAATAAATTTGTTAAAATTGTTAAACAATTTAAAGACATGTTTGTGTTTCGTGTTAGATATTTAAAAAGGTTTGCTTTGTAGTGGTGTGACCTAAAGAAGAAATAAATAGTTTCGTAAACTGGCAACACTTGTTTTGTCGTAAATCTACCCTCAAAATTTGGACTTATAAGATTTATTTACATCAAAATAACCTTGTTTACAACATGGACTTCTCCTTTTACGAAAAACATGTTGAATTTCGTATATTTATCGTGCTGAGTTTAAAGAATCAACCTCGCCATTGAAAATCAACCTCATTACCGCCCACAAATTTTCGAGATTTCCTCGAAACGTGGGAGTAGCAATTAACTAAAATCTTCCACTTTAAGAAATCATAACCCACGACCTTCCTTTGTGTTAGTTACATCCCACAGCTTTCCCTTATTTTTCCCTTTCAAATGCCGAATATTTCGTCAAATAAGGATCTTGAATTGAATTGATTTTAAAATTCACTTACTTTACCTCAACACCGTCTTTGTGTTCACTTGGTTCAACATCGAGATTGCAGAATCTATAAGCGATTTCGGGGTTCTCGGATTGGGAGTGGTGATGATGACATGATTGTTTGTGTACTCGAAACAAAACGATTTTTCCACTTTAAATCCTTTGTAAGTTACTACAGAAAGAAGGGATTTAAGTTTCAGTCACCCGATTCATGCTTTTATTTTTATTGGAACGTAATTTTATTTAGAAACCACTCAAACTCTTAAGATTTCATAGACCAAATTGTTCTTTCCATTACTAATATCGGACGATCGAGTATAATAAACAGATGTTAAAAGGATATCCAATAATGACATTTTTAGCCATTTGTTTTCTAAAAATGATGTAAAAGTTTGAAACATTCTATTGTTCCTCTTGTAATTAACCCCTTTTTCATTTTGAGTAATTTATTTTTAGCGGAAATGCCAGAAGTTTGAATTTAAATTTGAATCATTAACCCCTCGTTTTGGGATTTTACCCGAAGATAATCAAAGCTGGGAGTAAACAAAATATAACACAAATTCCAACATAGTGAATACCGAATATAAAGTTCAGACATATCATGTAAATCCTAGAAAACTATCACAATAAAAATAAAGGAATAAAACCTGATACGTAGGAAAAAAGTGTAGTTTTTACAACTAAAGGGATGCAATTTCGCCTCTTTTAGCTTTTTGTAAACCACGTAACTTCGTTCAAATATTTATTTTTAACTTTTCAGAAATGTTAAGATATAAGCTTATTAACTACCTACAAAAATCAAGTCTAACGAACTTATTTCAACAGTCAAGTTAAATAAACAGAAGGGGCAAAAAAGTTTGATTAATTTTCAGAACAAAATTTAATGTAGTATTTACTCATCTGCAAAGTTTTTAAGGGCCTTAGTTTCTGTTTAAGTTTTTGGAACGTTTGACTAGGTTCGCCGAAATTAACTACTCATTTTGTTTTCTGAGTAATATTTTACGTGTGTTTTTGAATATTTGTATAACTTTCTGTTAGTCAGAGTAATTATTTTTTTTTTTTAAAGAAACTCTTAGGATATTTTGTACATACTTTCGATTCTTATCATAATTCATTCGTATATAAGACGAAATACACGTTGAAAAATTATTATTGCATATTCATGTGATCCCTACTTGAGGTAGAAGATCCTTGGTCTCAACAAGCGTTAATATCATCACACCCTTAAACCTATATTTCGTCTAATAGAGAAACAAAATATGATATTTTAGAATTTTGTTTTCGCATACAAAATAAAACTAGCATTCATTGCTGAGCAGATTTAACACATAAAATAATTTAAAGTCAAGATATTAACCGCAAACGAGTGCCAGAACTAAGTCTTAGCCTCTGTAATCTAACTTCACCTTGATAATCCAGCCATGCATCATAATATACGACATCATAATAATCAATTTGCGTTAAGACCAGACTATTACATAAGACACCTTTTACAGTGGAACTTAGTAGCTACATGGCGGTTTTAATAAATTGACCTTAATTATTAGAGTAGCATAAGCTTTTTGTAAGCAAGTAGATAAATGTTTCTTCAAACGTAAAGTTGAACCCAGAGTTAGCCCCAAACAGGTTCAATAATCGGTATGAACAATATTTATTGTAATAGTTATACTGTTCTTGGCACCATTGATATAATTCTTCCTCTCAAAGAGCCGATTTATTAGCATTAATCTTTTATAATTTCATTAGATTGGTTTGATTCTTCAAGGTTGACAGAAAAACATATCTGTGAATTATCTGTATAAAAATTACATTTATCAGAATGTAGTATTGACGAAAAAAAGAGTGGCCCAAGAATAGATCCTTGAAGAACTCCAGTAGCGTTATTAAGAAATTCTACTATTTCATTGCCAACTTGAACAACCTGATAATGAACGGATAAATAATTTAAGATTATAAAAATTATTGCCTTAGGTTTCATAGCTATACAGGGTGGTTACTTTTACAATGTACACCATTGGGATCTCGCAAACGGTAAGAGATACAGGATTGGTTAAATAGGGAAAAAGTTGTGCCATTTCAGACTCTTTAAAGAATTGAAGAGCAATCGGAGATAGTTTTTGTAGTTTCTGAATTATCCTAAAAAAACTGAAAGTTGCGTTTTTTTAATTTCTTTACTAACTTTTTTGCTATTAGGACGAGTAAAATGAAATTTTGGGTGTTTACATAATTAAGCTATCCTTTATTATTTGGTTCATAACTAGATTGAACAGCAATGGACTCAATGAGTCGCCTTGCTTTATTCCTTTTTTCATCTCAAGGGCCTCCGACTCTCTTCCGTTCATTCGCACTCTGCCCTTCGTTCTTTCGTATAGATTCTCTAGTATTCTAGAATAAATTTTTAGTACTACTGAAGAGAGGCATATTGCCCTATAGTTGTTGCATTTATTCGAGCTTCCCTTCTTATATACTGGTACAATTATATTTTCGTCCCAGTCTTCAGGTATTTTTTGCCGTCCCACGCAAGTTGACATATTTCTTATTAGAATGTAAGAATAGGCTATTGGGACTTAGAGGCTATCAACATCCAGTGCTTGATTTATGCAGACGACATAGTGCTAATGGCAGAATCAACACAGAAACTGCAGCAGATAGTAAACAAATGGAACAGCGCAATCAAAAGGTGGGGAATGGCAATTAATGCGAATAAGAGCAAAGTAATGGAGATAACAAAGAAGGGTACTCAACAAAACGTACAAATAGTGTGCAATGGAAAAGAAATTAACTGGGTGGATAATTATGAATACCTTGTAGCTATAATAAACAATACTGGAACAATAGAAGAAGAAATATTAAACAGAACAAATAAGGCAAGTAAGGTTTACTATGCTTTAAATAACATAATTATAAATAAGAAAGAAATAAACAACGCCACTAAACTGAGAGTATACAAGAGTATCTATGTGCCTACATTAATATACGCCTCAGAAAGCTGGATCATGCAAGACAAAGTGAAAGGAAAAGTAACAGCAGGGGAAATGAAATATTTGAGAAGAATGGTTGGAAAGACGAAACGCGACAGAATTAGAAATATAGCGATTAGAGAAGAACTGGAATTGGAACCATTAGTGGAAGAAGTGGAGAAAAGGCAGTTCGCGTGGTTTGGGCATGTTATAAGAATGGGAAATGGAAGATACCCGAAAAGAATAATGGAAGCAAGACCGGAGGGAAGACGATAATGTAGGAAGACCTAGGGAAACATGGAAAGAGAGAATGGAGAAAATGGCACTGGATAGAGGAAAGAATTTAGGACAACTAAAGAAAATGGCAGCTGATCGTGACCAATACCGCAAATGGATGAGCAACCCGACGCCATGGACATAAGGGTAATGGGAAACAAGAAGAGACATAATTAAGCAAGGGCTATCTATTACAATTCTTAAAAATGTTCTAGGCAAACTAGATAGTTAGGTTTTCATGGGTAATTTTTGATTTTCTTATGGCCGCGGTATTGGATTTTTATACCAAAAGGTGCAGAGAAAAATTACAAATTCATCCATGTATCACACATGGCCAAAACAATTTAATGTAAGTCCGGTGCGTTGGCCAGCCAGATCCCCTTGCTTAAACCCTTTCGACTTTAGAGCCTAAAATGGCGCAACTTTTTCTGTATTTAACCAACCCTGTATCTCTTACCGTTTCCGAGATCCCAATGGTGTACATTGTAAAAGTGATCACCCTATATAATGGTAAACTGAAAGCAGCATTTTATGTTATATTAAAGAACTCAGTTTAGAAATCCAGCATTCTTTCCGATCCTTGACTTTCTTTTTCCACTCACACTTAAATGATAGATGCCTAATTATCTCGGCTTTGTGATATCAGTAAAATCTCAATCTCTTGGTGCTCTCATGAGTTTTTCATAATATTATTGATAATGCTTTTTTTGTTGTATTTCACCTAATTTATGAATAACTTCTGGTTGATTTCCTCACATCTTGTTGCTTTTCCCAATTTAGGTTTGCGAAATAGACTATTAAGTTTCACCGTTATAATGCTTCTAAAAAACATCTACATTTTTGTTTTTAAATATTTCAAAAGATGGTAAAATTAGTCGTTGCGTGTCAATACCAATTGCTATAATGCGTGGTGTTCCACAAGGCAGTGTACTGGGTCTCTTTTCTTTACCTTATATATTAATGATGTTCTGTGTGTCACAAAAAATTGTAGTTTTACGCTATTCGCAGAGGATACCAACATAGGCATATTAGCGGGGATAAAAGCAAGTTAGAACTAGGTAATTAACAAAATAAAATTTGCGAGTTGTTTTTTTCAAGTAAACGAATATAATATAATAAGCTCAAAAATAATAAGGAATACAATTGGCAAATTTGGTTCTGTCATCAACAATAACCATAAAATTTTCAAGATGACTTTTATTATCAAGAGATTCTCACATTATTCATACACTTCTTCTTCTGTGTCATATCGTTTTAAGAACGTTGACGAGGGGGCCAAACCCACATTTTTAAACAACTTGGCGTCGTTATATCTCCCTTATATTAGGGAAATGTGTTCTCTGTTTTCTAATTGATTAAATTGTCCTTTTTTTTAACCTTTTATACAAATCAACAATCACAAAGGTTAACATGAAAAAATGAGGTATTAAAATGTAAATGAGACGATTTTATCAGTGTATAAAAATAAAAATTGAAGCATGACATTTGGCACACGTTCATAACGGTTTGGAAAATTAAATTCATTAATTTTACTTGGCATATTAAATTCCATTACATAGCCGTCCAGATAATGGGAAAAATTAAAACCACACTCTTGTTGGAATTTAGAATTAAATTTTTAAACGAGTGTTACATATTGCAGCGTTAGTTAGTAAAGTGCATAATTTGCACTTTTAAAGCTCATCTTCACTGACATCAAAATTGATACAATAAATTAGAGATGATAAAACACCCTTTTACATACGGAATTATACAGAAAATATCAGGTCCTTCTTTTCTGATAAAGAGAGAATTAATATTTATTCATGTCTGTGTTTTCACTGTAAATAATGCGCTTTCAAACCAAAACGTTTGAATCAAGGTAGCACCTAAATATAGCACATATTTGTACGTAATTATTTCTGGTGAATATGAAGCAAGGTATTTTGTTTTCCGGTACGGTTAATAAACCCCTCGCAGTGAACATTAATAAAACCGCAATTTAGTAATAATGTAATAGATTCGAGGTGGTTGTGCGTTATCTCATGAATATTTATGGGCCACGTTAATACTTAAAATATAGGTTGTGTTATAAGTTTTTGGAAACCATATTTTCTGCATGACTTGAATTTACAACATTGAACTCCTGTTCAAGACTTTTAGGCAATAGAAAGACAAACTAAAAAGGAATATTTTTAACGTTTTCTTTTGCTTGACAAGCCAAGTGTAAAATATTAATGAGGTCCAAAGGGCCTATGATTAAATAAATATTAAATTCACTATGCAGAAGCAGAACTCAAAATCAGTTTGAAATGAAATATTTAAATACCAAATGTACAACGAGTAACAGCTAACTCCGAACCGAAAAGAAAACCTAAACAAAAACTTTAATATAAAGCAGCGAGAGAAATACTTTTATTTGTGTGTTAGTTTTTGTTATACGAATTAAATTAAGCTTGAAATGTATTCGTTTGTGTGGAAGCTACTCTCATAACGTGTATTAAATTGTTACATCTAAAAGCTCGTCGTTTCAAAGAAAATAGAATGTGTTTATTAAACATTTTTACGAAAGCTTTTCCTTTGCCAATTTTCTGTTGAAATTTTCTTTTTCATATATTTAACTGAAAATACTTTTCCTAGGTTACTTTGATCGTTATTAGTTTTGTTATTCAGTTAGTCCTGGTTAAATTCGCACAAAGAAATTCTATCGTTTGAAATATATTTAAAATATTTTAAGAATTCCATTGTTAGTTATTTATCAGAATTTATTGCTCCTTATTTATCAGGTAATCCCTTCGAGTGCATAGTCTACGTGCTATGTGGTAAAGAGCTTTGAATGCATAAGGTTGAATCACATTCTCAATTTATTTGAAGTCAGAATGTCGACAGGTTTGCTAAATGACGGTCAGGAAACAAGAAATGGGAAAAGTAACCAGGCTTCTGCAATTTCCTCTGCCATTTGTATTTCTATGCTTAACTTGGCTTCGCCGTAAGGAAACAGTAAAGCAGAGGAACTTGTAAATGATAGCTTGAAGGTATTTTGAGACAATTTTGGAATTAAACCTTAAAGACTTTAATTATTAGGCTTGCAATTTCACCATGTACTTACCTACATCGTCAATCTTTATAAACCTTTCACAAAATCCGATCTATCTGCTAGAATTCACGGCTCGTTTACAAAAAGTTATAGGGATGATAGTATGAAAAAATATGTTTATAGGCGGCCATAAAAACACAGAAAACTACCTTAGTAACAGTTTTATTACTAAACATTATACTCAAGTCTTTTTGAAACGTAAATTAAGGGAGATTTAATAACTGCCTTAAAAACATTTCCTTATAAAAAAAGCAGTTTATTGGCGAAATGCCAAAATGTTATTAAATCTTTACTCGGATAACCTTCTTCCTCTTAGCGAAATACATAACTCAAAAGGTATTGGATGCAAACCAAATATTTAGAGAACAAGACAAGTCAAAATAGCATCAAAAAACCACAAAAATAATCCGATTTTTGGCAAGTTTACGATTGTAACATATCACCATCGTTTCCTTTATGTGCCCGATTATTTTCCGGACGATATCTTACATGATTCTTACAAAAAGTTTTAATACCGTTGTTATTTATTACAGTGAGGAAATGTAATAAATCTAGATTTTAAAATCTCAGGTTGCTTTCGTCCTTCATTTACCGTTGAAGTTATATCTCTAACTTTTTATAACTAGTTGCAATCAATTCCAATTACATTGGTTTCTGAGTTTAAAACCATTAGATTTCGAACGCTATTGAAACTCCAGGGCATTATTATTAATTTAGGGAAAATTTATTTTTTAGTTTTATAGTAATGAAGAAATGAGGAACTAAAACGCAATAAGTAACATTTCGTATTCATTTAGGATATTTATAAATTTAATTAACGTAACCCATAACTAGCACCTCACTTGCAGAAGAATGTATTTAATGAGCTAGTTAAGTATGTAGACGTAGAAGCAAACATTAAAACTGCTAATGCTACGAAAAATGCTTCGTTTAATATTCTTATACTCGAAAAGTAAGCGAAATGATTAAACGACTGGGAAAGCTAAGCTTTTTCAGAGGTTTTTAAATAATCTGCACATTAATACGGATTATCTTCCAGTTAACTGGTAAATATTTAACTGAGATCAGACTAATGGCTTGAAGAAATAAAACAAATTTGTTTGGAATAATCACTTGTCGCGTTTTATCGCTGCTATTTTTGCAGGGGATAAGCTAAATACATTTCCGGCAGTTTTCAAAGTTTTAAATTAAATATTGCGCGATCAATAAAATATCACCATTAGTAGGCCATTGAATGCAACCAACAGATCAGAAAACATTCTGAGATTAGGTTAACGAGTTACTATGAATGTTTGTTGTTCATTGAAAGTTATTTACCATTCGTTAGTTACATTTAATTGCTTTAATTAATAAAGTTTGATGTAAGACGCAAAACAATAAACCAGTACCGGCAGAAACTCGACGACATAACCCCAAAACGTCAATATTTATTTAATATAGTGCGTAAACGGGCACAGACCCAATTACAAATGCCGTTATTCCTACATAATATAGATATACAATAAGTGATAAAAATACTTATTATTAAAAAATCCTTTATAAGACTGTTAAACTGTTTATCAATTTTAGACGTTTCATTATAGCCCGGCGGGCTATAAAGACGCCCACGGGCTATAAAGAGACGCTTATGTCAAAAAAATTCAGACATAATTGACACATTATAATGCGGTCGTGCATAAAGATATTAATAACATCATTTTCAGAGAGCACGCGAATGACACAAGTAAGCATTCTTACAATTTATTGGCGAATCCACTCTTATGTTTGTACGAAAAGGTGGAACAAATAGTACCTCACGTGGTCTTGTTCTATAGGCTGGGGCATACGAGGTAGTATCCAAAATATTCGGGACTGGTGCTGCCATCTGGCCAAAAACTTACTTTGGGCCTAATGACCGCCATCACCCTCGAAGTAATCTCCTTCCGCACGTACACACCGGTTCCAGCGAGTCTGCCATTTTTTAAATGCATCCGGAAAGTCGTGTTCTGTGAGGCTGTTCAGCACCGACTGCGTTTCTTCTTCGATTACCTCAATCGTGTCGAACCGACGGCCTTTCAACCTGATTTTTAATCGGAGGAATAGAACCAAGTCGCAAGGTGCCAAATCAAGTGAGTAGGGTGGATGGGGGATAGCAGGGTGCGTTGTTATGATGCAACAACTAGTTTTGTTGTTGCCAAAGTTGGGGGCGACGTCTTGGCACATTTTCACGGAACCTGCGCAATACGTCACAGTAGTACGTGGGATTGACTGTTTGGTTTGTTGGGACGAATTCTTTGTGCACAATCCCCTTGGTATCAAAGAAAACGATGAGCATGTTCTTGACTTTGCTCTTCACTTCTCTCGCCTTTTGTGGTCTTGGTGAGGATGGGCTCTTCCACCGAGAGGATTGTTGCTTTGTCTTAGGGTCGTAACCATAAATCCAATTCTCATCGCCGGTGATGATTCGCACATTTGATGCACACTCGCTGTTCCTTCTTCGGATCCATCGTGAAATCACCACACACCACAGACAGGGTATCCGAAAGAAAATCGTAAAATCGCAACACATCACCCAGCTGCAAGAAATTATGCACACTTGGCTGTACCAATGCCAGCTAAATTAAATATTACATATTAAAGCCTGTCTACTTTATTTAGCCAAGACGCAATTTAGAAACGACGATGGCGCCATTTGCGGTGAACTATACATTTTTTAAGGGAGAAATGTATAGTTCACCTCAAATGGCGCCACCGCAAATCAATTAAAAATATTCCATACACGCTTTACAAACGATACAAAAATAATGGACCGCGAACCGAACAAAAAAGTAACGATTCGTAACGAAAAACCTCGTAACACGTCACTTTCTACTTTCAATTGAGGGACGTTCTGCCACCATATTGTGAATCAAATGCTTTCAATATGAACAATATGATTTAATTAGAACATACATGTAGTTTTAATGGGACGAAAATTACACGGCCAACAACACGCTACAACAGCAACCAAATGACTTCGCATGACGGGAAATAATACTGCTCGGCTGAGAAAAATGGCTTCTCTACCTTGGTATATAATATACTATTGTTCACTACTAGCACCTTTATTCCTTTTAATTAATCAGTTTTACATCAATATAAAAATAAAATGGCAGATGAATATGCTTATTTCTAGATATCCACAAAAATCAAATAGCCTTGCTTGAAAACAAGAGGAGGAGCTAATTTCAATTGACATTTTTTGTGTAAACTACATTTATAATAGGCACCTGAGTGCTTAGCAATTGTTTCCATTATTAACCAGTAGTCAATAATGAACAATTATTGACCACTAAGAGAGAAATTCATCTTCTTGGCTCGAAAACTAGGTCAATAATGATATCTTCTAATGCTAGTAGTAAAAAAAGTATAACTTTTATTGATCGCACGGTATATTTTATACAGGTATGGCTGGTTTTTCCCTAAATTAATTTTTATGGTGAATTAACATGAAGCTTTAAAATTTGCTGTACGTATGTTAACACGTAAGTTTGGTAGTTTCAGCCTCAAAACTGCTCTTCGCACAGTAAGGTTTAATCTAATTCAACATGTCTAGAATTCAACCCAAAAAGGCCTTCCGAAATTTTTTGCATGGAAAAGTTTCAGTTAAAACTAATTACCCTAGTCTCTCTTCAAAGTTTACGTACTAAAATCACTCGAATAAATTTTTTACAATCGTTGGGGATTTAGATCAGCGTCCTTATTTAACTGGATTTTTTACTAATTCTTGTACCATCTGGAACAACCCCATCTACTTTTACGTATAAAAATGGAATTTTTGTGTTATTGCCTAATGCCTACATAAAACAACTCTACAGAAACTGTCATACTATTTTATAGCAAATAAAAGCAACTTGCCGAAATAGATAAAAGTACTGGTAATCCACTTTGATGTACGTTATTTCTGCTTTTGGGGTATGAAGTTCGGTATTACTGGTATTATGCGAAGTAATTTCTTGAAATTTAGACTTTAGTCACATTACAATGAAGCTGAAACATAAAATACCCTAAATTTATCTTGTGTTTTGCTTCGTTTCTAGTTCTGATTTCTAAAAGTTTAACTACTTTTATTTTACGTGTTTGCTTTTTATTGCTGAATTCGAAGTTTATTAATTTTTATTAGTTACTTAGAAGCCATATTTTGAAAAAACTATGGTTTTCAATTAGTATGTATCGCAGCTAACGCAGACCTACAAAATAAGTGTTTTAAGTTTTAAATGGTTTTAGGTATGTTTGCTACGAACCAAAGCGAATAGTTTCAATTTGATCAAGCAAATGCATATTGAAATATTGCCTTCTGAAAATTTTATGAAAGACTAAACCTTTATAAAAGTTTTAAACTGAAGAATAAATACTGTATTCTGTAACTCGCTCATATTTTTGTACGAGTAATAGGGTGAAGTTAATACAAACACTTTTCAATACAATAACAAGGTGCTGCTTCTATTATTTCTTCTAGAAAAATTTAAGCTTTTAAAACTCCCCCAACAAAACTGTAAAAATGAGAAGCACTACATTCTCCCTGCAGGAATCTTATAAAGCCTTTTTAAAAGCAAAACGCATTTGTTGAGGATTACATCCGCGCCTAATAAATTATTTAGGTGAAATTTTAGACGAAGAGCTTTCATGTCCTACTTAAAACACGAGTTTTAAGCTAAAAGGAAACCGATACACGTACTGAAAGATAATTTCCTCACTACGTAAATTTTGTTAATGAAGGTGGATTCTAAGGTAGAGTAGATTAAAGTTTAATGCAATTTCTGGCAAATGAAAATTTACGTTGTCGCAGAAACCTCATTTTCGGTTACGTTGCTTCTTATTCGGCGCCGCTAATGTTTTGTAAATTTAGGAAACTATTGCAAAGGGACGAAAACAAAGTTAAATTATGTCCAGTTTAAATTGTTGCTGCAGGTTTAGAATCCATGTTATTATAACTTATTAGAGATTAAATTGCAATTTAACTTAATGCTTTTAACTAATTACGATTGTTTAATCATCTTCCTACTTTTTATAAATCTTTATTTGTTTAATTTGCAGAATATCACTCACATAAAAACGACAACTTTTGACCTAATTTTCACGTTAAAACAATTATGTAAATTACAGTTGTTGAACAAACAGAAAATGAAAGAATCCATTTTAATTCGCGACCTCCATTTTAGGCTTTCAAAATTTGCATTAGAATTTCAGTGAGTGCTAAACGTGGTATTTTTTAAGTTAAAACGACAGGTAATATATTATGTAAGCTTCGGCTTTAAACGGCGTCTTTCTACGTTTCCTTAAAAACCAAAAACATTACTGACGTTTTAAGGGTGTTAAGTTAAAATCTATACTATTTAAACAGTAATATGGTAAAAAGCATTCAGCTAAAAGAACGATGTACTCTTGCATTCATGGTATTAATGATATATTGGAATATTGGTGTTTACAAAAGCATTAACAGTTAACTTGCACAAACAAGATAAAAGCACCCAACGGTGCCTATCCAGCTTAAAGGAAAACAATTGTGTTAGAGTTTTCTATAATTTATATAATAATGAACGTCAAAAGTCTGTGGCTCATACGAGTATAAGAAAAAATCCTTATCTAAGTGGCAGTTTTTGTTTTACTTCGGTGGGTTTCGTCTCGCCACTGGAGGCACCTCAGGCTAGAAAATCACCCTAACTAATAATTAAAGAATGATATTGATATCCAATCAGAAAGCTTTGTTCTCTGGTCTTCTTTGCTTTCAATTTTAGATTACTTGTCTTCTTCTTACCAAAGCCTTTAGTTACATAGAATTTCCATAATTGTTACTGCAGCCTGTCTTGCCTTTAAAAAGAATTACAGGATTTATGAAGAACAGCTTTGCTATATTGCATCCTGACATAGTTATTCCTAGACAACCAAAACGTGGCGCTAATTATGCACATAGTAACTTATTAGATTTAAAAAAATATATGCTTCAGAAGGCTCTCCAATTCATTGAAAATAAACATGTTCCATAAGAGACTGTACTATTCCTAAGGTTGAGGCGGTTGAGGATCCGTACTGCAGTGCTCATTTGGAAGGTCTCTTTACCGATCCTTCACAAACATTCCTTTAACAGCCAATTATTCTGTTAATTAACGGAAAAATAATGTAGTTAGTTGCTTTTTACCGAATTCAAGGCCATTGGTACTTGACACCCTTGCACTTACACTTGGCGTTAAAATGATAAAGTTTCTTGCGCACATTTGCCTTTACACTCTTTTAGATGTGACTATAGTGTTTTTACCGCTGCTTTTCTACAAAGTTTGTTAATAAGTATCTTGCTGTAACCTCGCTTTAGTCTGTTAATTCAATTACTTCATTCATTTTGATTGGCCGTTGCCTAGATTAGATTAGATTGGATTGTGAATGGGGTCATTTAAGAATAATTAGTGCCTCTCACCATTGCGACCTATTTAGAGCTTTTATGGAACCCTTCTGATCTAATTGAATACAACAATTTAAACAAACTAATACGAAGATCTATAAAAGAAGACATCAAAAGAAAAGAGAAACAAATACTAGAAAAAAGTAAAACCATTAAGGTATTACATCGAACTATGAAGAAAAACTCAGATGCTGTTAATTATACGACAAGGATGACAATAAATTGCGAAACATCGAAGACCTATAGAAAGAAGTACGGTATTACAAATAATTGTATGCATCAGGCGGGACAACCCCCAACTAAAAATAACAAATGCAAATTTCAAAGATATACTGGATACAACAGAAAACGAAATAGAAGAGATAAAAAATAGCAAATCGCCAGGAGCAGACGATATTACAAAGGAAATGATTTAACGTGGATGAAAATTACTACAAAAATGTATGGAGACATTAATCAACAAATGCTTAGCAGAAGGCAAAGGACACCAACACGCGAGACAAACGGAATCTGAAAAAATTATCACCCAATTACCCTTTTGCCATAGGCCTACAAATTGTTAAGCAGAGTGATCATAAGAAGAACAAGCTAAACCTACAACAGCTGATCGAACAGGCCGGTTTTCGCAAAATGTGTAGTACAAGCCATCATCTATTAACCCTTAAAATTCTAGTGGAAAAAGCCAGTGAATACAACCTGCCATTATACATCGCATTCGTAGACTACGAAAAAGCTCTCTTACAGATATGAGCAGCAAGGCAAGCACCATAGAACTGCAGAATCGACCACCAATATGCCGGGTTAATAAAGAATTGAAATAAAATCACAGAAATAAAAAATACAAATATCTGAAGAAACAAATGCGATCCACAATTGAAAGAAATCCAATGTCTCCTTGGCTTTTCATCACGGCTCTTGAAGACATAAAAAAATTAAACTGGGGAGGCAAAGATATCAACATCAATGGATCCAGTTTAAACCATTTAAGGCATGCTCCTGCTAGTAGCTGAAAGCCAAGAAGATCTCCAGGCCATGCTACAAAAACTTAATACTACCTCGGCAGAAGCTGGCCTACACGTGTCATAAATAAAGAGAAAACTAAAGTCATAACTAACACAGAAGACAATCTACAGATAAGAATACACAATGTAGTACCGGAACGAGTATCAGAATATATTGAGATGACCCCCTTGTTTATTTAAATTAAACTATAAATGTTTAATTGTTGGGTTCTCACAATAATCTTTTCCCCTTTTGTTGCTTGATTTCCCAAAATTTAAAAGAGATACTACTATCTCAAGGTCGTTCCCACGGTTTGCCAAATTGAATTTCCAAAAAAAAAATCACATCTCGGCGTGCCTGATCAAGTTCGACATCTCGGTGCCCGTTTGATCGCCATCACACTCCGCTGGAACCGCTCGTGGTCGCCAACGCCGCCAGGTGCTGCCTGTTCTCAGCCACCTCAACGCGGAAACTGCCCGCCGCTGCTTACGTTGTCTATTCCCAGCCACCTCTAGACTCTACTGGAACCGTTCGCCGCCGGCTACACCATCGGACGCTGCCTGTTCACAACGGCCTCTAACGCCGCCCTCTACTACTAAGGCCACACCATTACCCACGTCGCCTGACGCCGCCATCTCGCCACCTTCGGCACACTTCTGGCGAAGTCAAGCCCAGGTTCGCCCTCGTCGCACCATCCCTCATTGTCGACGCCCCGCGGCCTTCGGCTTTACCGTCTTAGCCGTTGCTGCCGCCCTTACCGTCGCTACCGCCTTCGCCGTCGCTGCCGCTGGAATGCCGGTCCAGGCCCACCACCGTCGCCGCCCGCAACGCCGTGAAGCCTAGTTCTCGCTATCATTACTACGATTTTCCAATTCAATTGTGTACAGACATTTTATTTCTTTTATTATTAATAAATAATTATTTTCAGCCTCTTGTCTTTAATTACTGAGCTAGCCAATTTTAACACAGCGCCCGTTAACAAGCAGGGCCTAGTTTGTGTTACAGTCAATTCTTTAAAAATATATAAATTCTGATGTAATCTAACAGTAAACTAAAAGGGCAAAATGTTAGTTCAGTGATAAAACATATTACATTGCTACTATTTTATAAAGGTAGATGTTCTAGAATGCTTTACTAAAAATTGTCGCTCTCCTACGCACATAAATGTCAAGAAAAGCTTTGATTGGTTCTAGATAAGCAAATCGTCAACAAAGTTTACATTGCACCAGTCTTTTCAAAATGATAACAGAAGCGAGAATTATTTTACAGCTTCAAAGAAAAAGATAATTTTAACAATAAATCTAAGTCATGAAGTAATGCATCAGAATTAATTGTGCGTAAAATGTTGGACCTTTTTTCGCTCCAAGGTTAATAATTATTGAAAACAAGTTAAAAATCCTGAGGTGCCGCATTAAATCAATTTAGCACAATTAAGTAAGTTTTCAAAATACAAATAGGTTACTTAGAAATCTTGAAAGAGGCCAAAACGATTCAGTGATATTTAATTTACTTATTCTTTAATTTGTATAAAGTATTTCTAAAAATTATGGGCCTTTTCACACGTAATATTCAGAATGTGACCTCCCCTATCCTCTTAAATGCCATTCACTTTCCATCTAGAGAATCGCAATTTCCTGGATTTTCTCTATCAAAATAATATCGATGCATTTAACTTATGAGTTGTGACACATTTCAAAGCAAATGATTAATGATGACGAAGATCATTTAGGCAGATTAGAGTTAATTGTATTTAGTTTCTAAATACCCCATTAGCGTGTTTGTCATTTTGTGAAGGGCAACCATCTGAAAATGTGCAATTTAAATATTATGGAACATCCTTAGGGATTTTTTCGGTTAAAAGGTGGATTGAGAGTCTACTTTGCAATCGATTGACACAGGGTTCGAATCATGTCGGTTGCGTGGAAACATTTCGTGAGTTACCTACCACCAACGACCAACAATAAAATGTACATACTTTAGAGTCTTTGGACATTTATTAGAATTAAAATACTTAGGTTTTTTTTTGACAAATCTTTTACCACCGGTGCTAACAGATTTCCCTTCCATTCCCCATCCCATCAGTGTTCCAATTTCACTTTAGTAGCATTCGGTGGTAATTCTCCTTAGGCGAATTTGTCTTCCGAAGGTTTTTCCCTGCACCCTTAGAATAAAATATCAAAAGGAATTGTTTTTCCATTTCCTGGCGATTATCATTCTTGTGCTTCCGATTGCGGCTTTCCAGTAAACAACATAAATAATTCTTGCATGACTTACTTTGAAGTGAAAATAAATCCGTTCTGCTTCCTTTCCTCTCCGTACAAAATAAAATCTGCAGTCTTCTGCGGTACTTGCAAACTCTTTGAAACTACTTATTTACACTTAATATTTCATAAGGAAATTTCTAACGAAACAAGTGCTTAGCTTAAGAGTTAATTAACTTCTTTTTGTAAACTGATAGTTGCAGGGTAGAGCGAATTTTATGCTCTCTTTTTCGAACTGGCTGGTTTGTTAAACGTTTCCTAACTAGATTAAATCGAAGTAGGTATTACTACAGCGAGTTAGAAAATCTTGTTTAAGAGTTTGAATTTTTGATGTAATTCCGGGCGTTAATATTTTAATGGAGAGCGTTTAAGTAGGATCTTCTTTTTAAGTAAGGTTTAATCAAATAATAAAGAAATAAGATTTTCTTACAGGAAAAGCAAGAACCAAGTTACTTGCGGAAAATACCTAACATTTAGGCTTTAACACGTTGACTGCCGTGAGCATCACCGGTGATTCTCACTAATAGTTCACCTTGGTGCCGTGAGCATCACCAGTGTTGCACAGTAGGTACTCTCTTCAATGGCTTGCAATGAACACGGCCTCTTACTAATGGTTGCAAAAGTATATATGGCCTGTAGGGAATAAAATAGTGTTCAATTTGCTGCATAATTGAACGCGCTAGCGATATCTGTTAGGGAGTATTCCAAGTTTGAATATAGAAGTTCATTATTTATTTATTTCTATCCCGGCACACGGGGAATGCCACTTTTCTCTTATGGCGGCAGTCAACGTGTTAAGGCCTAATATTAAACTCTTTTTAAATTTCAATTTTTTTAAATTGAAAATTAAGAAATTAAAAATAATGCAGAACTAAAATAATGGTTTTTTTATGATATTGATATACGTATAAAATATCGTACTATATGAAAGTTGTGCAATTCACAAAAATAGGAATTTGCTGGGTCAGTGCACGCCCGCCCAGGAGGCTTTCTATGGCAAAAAATGAATATCAGTTTGCTTACGAATTTCTTATCATCCCCCATGTTCATAGAAATGATGCATAAAATTCGGTTGCTGGGCATAAATCGATGTTGCGAGTACCCACTTCTGTAACTTATTGGAATAACCAAACCTGCAAATGTTCACTTGTCAAGGTGCCGTTTACCTCAACAAAATTGGACTTAAGCTACACGAATTAATAATTTTTTGGGCATTATGTAACAGCACTGATCTGCACGAAATAAAATTTTAACACAAAAATTTACAATGGATAAAACATTAGATTTAACAGAACAAAAAACAGTTTCTGTCGACCAAAATAACCCAACAAAAATAAAATCCCCGTTAATTGGTTGTTACAACAAGTAGATTTGATGTGTTTTCTGTAGGATCGTTTTTAACAAAGGCCAAAATCGGAAAATTCGCGGTGAACTTTAATCTGAATCACACGAAAATGCGTAGTTGGTGAGTTGATGGATAAATAACTTGGACAATAATTATTGGTTTCAGAATACACTCATTTTGTTTGGCTATTATAACGACAATTACGATTACCTTAATGATATTCTGAATTAGTAGCCTTTAATAAACCAAACTATAAATGTAGTGTAAATAAATAGAAATTTAACTAGGAATATACCAAATTATTTTTTTATAATCGGTCATCATCGAATCGATCCGAAGGCCATTGATTCTTGTTTACAATTATTGTAATTGTTTGACACTTTTAAGGGTACGTTATTGTTGTTTATTAAATAAATGTGATGAGGCTGTGATACTTTTAAGGTTAATTTTGTTATTACATTGTTTTCAGCAATTAAAAAAAAAAACGTAGACGGTTTTATTGATTTCTTTATTATAAGTAGTGTTGCATGGGACTGAGTTTATTCCATTTTATTTACAGTAACAGAATATTTATCTCAAAAATAATTATCCCCTCTTTATCTAGGACTCCAAATACTAATGTTTTTAATAACTATGTTAAAAACATGTTGGGTGGATAGAAAGCTTTAATAAACTTTATAATCGAGTTTAGTACCGATCCAATTCGATAAATTGAGTTTCACAACCATTTTGGTTAGTTAAAAATATGATTAGTTAGTTTGTGACTCTTTCTTGGCGTAGCCTTTTGCAATTACTTCGTATGTTAGCTTCAGATAACGAGCAGATAAAATATTAAACGAAAAAGTTCAAGGAAACTCTGTGAAAAGAACGGCGTTTTATTTCATGTAATTACTTGTATGTCTAGTTTTACCACATTCCCTTGGGGGAAATTAAAGTATAGTTGTTTATGCTACCTTTTTATTTATCTCGTTTTGTTTTTCTGTATAAAAACAATCATTTTATAAATTAAATTGAAGGATTCAGTACTTTGGCTTATTTTCAAAATGAATTTTGAAAAATCCGGAAATCACTAAAGCTTTGTAGATCAACTGGAAGAGCGTTGTGGCTTCGAGTTAGTCGAAGGTCAGTGTTCAAAACCCTGCGGAGTTTGTATTCCTCTAAGTACATAAGTAACTTAACATTCATAAGTAAAATATTAAATATTAAAATACATTAGAAGGCAGCATATTGTCAATGAAAATATATATGGAAAACTTTGCATAGAATTGAAAATTATCTCAATTATAAGCTTGAAAAGCACGATTAATAAATTATGAAAATAAAGCTGATTGAATATTACAATAATTAACCAAATCACAAATTAACTATATACAGTTAAACCCCGTGTGTATGGTAATACTTTTGTAAAAAGAAAAATATTGTGTTTTCTTGCCCTAAATATTATGTCCGAGGCAGAAAAACTTATTTCGCGTGGGAAGATGAAGACAACCTCCAATTCCATTCTGATGTAATTATGGAAACGCTTCTCACATTTCAGAATACATTTGTTGCGTGATTAATCCCTAGATATGTTTTTATTGTTTCCAGTAAAATTCAGTTTGACAGATTGCATGTAGCGCCTTCAGGATCTTTTAAGGTCGCATTCTCGCATTAGACGATATGTTTATTGATATAACTCCAACTAATCCCAGCGTAAACCTAGAAATTAGCAAATATTGCGTCCGAAGTTACGTTAAAGTTTTGGTTCATGATAATGGACAATAACCAGCGTAGCCGGTTGTACTAATTTTATTAGAAAATTTGATTTGCTTACAAAAAAAATCGATTAGAAAAGTTATATTTAATTCTAATATGTGGTGCCACTGATTTATATTTACGTGACAGGAAACGGGCTTAAAAGGTAAGATAATAACATTCATCTTAAATTAGGCAACCAAGTGAATTATTCCATTGAACCAAATCACATAACAGGGACTTCTTGTGCTGCATCTGATGTCTTTCCCATAGGTTTTGTGATCTGGCTTTATTTGCAGAAGTTTGTTATTATTTATTATGAGCCCACACACCCCCTACACACGGCAAGGACCTCCCTCTTCATCCTTTGTAATTTTTTTTTCAAATCTTTTCACTTTTTGTGAGAAGTTACTCGTCTAAAATTTATCAGTTGAATTTAGATACACTCTCCGTAAGTGCCACTAAAATATCTATGAACTTCTTTCTTTCTTTCTTAATCTATTTCTTCTTTTTACCGCAATGCAGTGTCGAGGTTGAGTTTACACTTGCCGGCGTGCAGTGAGGTGATTGGTCCATTTTTGTCTTTGCAGCATATTCCAACCAGCTTTCATTCACAACACATTCCTACGCCTTAAACCTAGTCTTTAACTAACGAATTCGACCCAAACAGGCTCCATAATACAGTGGCGAAGCCGGTTTGGCCGATAACGTTAGAAGTAAATAGAAATTAATTACTTTAACATTTAGGTAGCGTCTTTGACCAACGTCGTCATTTGACACTTTGCTTGGCTTTTACGAGAGGTTTTTATTCAAAGTCAAATTCAACTAACATCATGTATTTTATATTGCACTTTAGTTTTACAAAATGGTACAAAGTAAAGTGATGCAAATTATTCTAATTCCCAATTACATTTAAAACGAAAAAGTCCATAAAAAGAATTTAAATATTTTACATAAACATTTTACAAGTCTTGAATTAAAGTTAAGTTAAAATAAAAGTCTTACATGCATATTACTGGAACATCGTATGGAGGGTGTCAATTCTTTGTAGATACTGCCTCTTTGATGGCTGGATCTTAACCATGCCTTTTAGTGTATTTCCAGCAGTATTTATACAGAAAATTGACTCCCTTCTTCTCGATTTTCAGTCGCTTATCTATGCTCGTGCGAGGTGTCAAATTTCACAGTACATTGCACTTCAATGTGTACGTGCTTTTCTTGCATTCTTAAAAGATGCAACTTCGATACGTCGCACGTGTAGCTAGCCAGTGAATGGCCTTATCAAATGACGTCATGATACTTGCTTGTCCGCTTAAATTATAATATTTGATATTTGTGCATTCGCCTTTGTTACAATACTATGGCCACCGCTGAAATCGAACCCGTGCCAGCCGGCTAGCTAGCAGGCCCTTACCTGCCTGCTACCCAAGCTGCCTCTATAAACTTCAAATGTAAAAATATTGGGAAATATAGAATCACCTCTCTAAATTAATTAGATCCCTCTAATAGCAAAATATCTTAAGAATTTAAACAATTCGATATTTTTTATTTTAGTTTTGTTTTTAGGTGTAAAAATCATATTGACTAGTTTTGAGTAATTAAAGGACAACTGAAGTATTTTTACAGGTGGATTTCGTCTATATTTTATTAACGCTTTCTTTAAGAGGAGAATATAAGGTAGTAAATGTAGAATTCATCAAATGGAACAATTAGAATTGCAACAGACTATAATATACATATACATTATACATACAGATAAAAAAGACATAATCAGGATACGGATACGTTTAACACAAGCTGCGATCACATGTTGGTCCGAATGGCCGAATGGCAATGGTTATAAATAAATAAATCGAAAGAAAACAAAAGTTAGGGAACAAGGCGGTCAAATTGACATAAGAAAAAATCAGAAAGGAGATTCGTTAAAAAAATCATATATGAATCGCACCATCATTCACTATGGCTCTATAACTGAAATGAACATAGAGTTCAATGAAGCTAATCAGCAGCGAAATTAATAATTAAAGTGCGTCGCCATCTCAATATGGAAACAGGATTTTACTGAAAAGGAAATAAAGCGATTTTCAAATGCAAGACGTGTTAAATATTGACTTATAATTTTGGAAGATTTACCTTTCATAGATATAGGAAAAGTAACACGAATTTGAATGATAGGAAGACCAATAAAGCCACACCAGAAGATAAAGAAGAAGAAGAAGAAGAAGAAAAGAACTGGAGAAATAAAGCAATCAATATCGGTGGAAGGAGACTAATAAGCTTAAGATATGCTGTTTACGTCATACTTTTAACACAAAATACCGAAGTTCTAACGGAAATGATTAAGAATTTGTATAAAGAATCCTTGAAAAGCAGTTTGAAGGGGCACCTGGAAAAACATAAACATGTAATATATTATGGAGGGGCAGTGAATCAAGTGGCAGAGTATAGCTATTACTAGGAACGCCCAAAAGGATGGAATATAAGTTTGTGTCCCATGAAATTTGGAAGTTTGCCATTTACTTTGTAAATATACTTCTTCTTCTTCTTCGGGCTATTTTAACCCCTTGTGGGTCTTTGCCTGCTAATTCGAGCTTTCTTAGCCATGTTTAGAGTTGAGAGAGAGGTGGCTGGCCTCATCGCCCCTATGTTCCTTTTTCTTCTTATGACATTATAGTCCTTTGTGGGTCATTGCCTGATTGGCTATACTAGTTATTCAATTTTTTAGTGCCTTCTAGTCCAGTTTTGTATTTTCATTGTTTGGGTAATATCGCATAACACTGAATCTGTCCATCTTAATTTGGGTCTTCCTCTTCGTCTTGCTTGCAAAATCCTTCATTCTGTAATTTTCTTAGTTTCTCTGTCTTCTTTCATCCTTATGTGGTACCTATAGAATTGTATGTAATTTTTATCGATTACAAAAGAGCATTTGATAGCATTAACAGAGAAAAGGTCATCCAAAGGCTCAAGGAAACCCAAATACCAGAAAAACTAATTAGGCTAATTCAAATAACTTTAGAAAAAACTACAGCACAAGTAGAGATCAATAATAACCTAACAGAACTCTTCAATATACATGCAGGAGTAAGACAAAGAGACGCTTTATCGGCACTTATATTTAACTTAGCCTTAGATACGGTACTAAAGAAAACTCAAACGATAAATGATATAACAAAATAACAAACACAATTGGTAGCTTATACGGATGACATAACAATAATTATCAGAAACAAGAAAGCACTTGAACAAAAACTTATGAAACTTGAAAAAGAATTACAAAAGATAGGATTACTAATAAATGAAGACAAAACGAAAATAATGATAGTAGGAAGGAGCCCACAAAATAAAGTAAGGCAAAAACTGAAACTTGGAAATCTTAATATAGAAATGGTTCAACAATATAACTACCTAGGATCGCTGATAGTATCTAATGGTGACATACAAGAAGAGATAAATAACAGAATATATAAAGAAACAAGAGCTGCTTATGGCATACAACACTTAGTAAAAGAACGAAACTAAGATTGTATAACACGTAGCTCTAATATTAAACAGTATCGAACACACAAAAAATCTGAATGACAACCCCTCTCCTCTAAGCCGCAATACATAATGCCAAACGACATAAAAAAGAATTGTTTATATGCCAAACCTCACCCACTGTCAAGTCCTGTTCTACTTTGTCAGAAGAGATAGCCTCAGCGATTTCAAATTTTCTGTGGGCTTTGAACAGACTGGGTGTCTAAAACTGACCAAACGCTGTAGTCCACAGGGTTCAGGTCAGGCGAGTTCGGCGGCCATTCGTCGGTGCTGACAAATTAATGAAAGTTTGCCCTATATCAAGTTTACGTTAATATTATCTAGAATGCCCAAATCTGGCCAACAAAATATTACTGGGCCCAAGGCAAGAAAACAGTTTTCAAAATGTCACTGCGGAACACATCTTGGTTTACTTTGAGCTCTTTGGGTACGAAAACAAGAGGAGTGTTGCTTGTTGTTGAATTAATTCTATCCAATGCCATGACAAACAATGCACCCTGATGATGCATAACTACATCGGACGATCCTGGACCTCCATAAGACCATTTCCTGTCAGTTGGTTATTGTGGGCCTGCTCAACTGTAAAAACTTTTTCGGCTGCGAAAATGGTATTCGCGAGTTGACTAGCAACAACATCTTTCCAACCGAACATGTTTGCTGGCACCTGTAAGATACTGCTGTCTTCGCAATTTATATGGAGTAAACTGAAAATCTTCTGGTTCTGACAGTTCACTTTCTTCCGCTTCCTGGGCGATCCCCATTACGTTCGAGGCCCTGAAATCGGTGCACAGTCTTTGAAACTATATGGTGAGGAATATTGAGAATGCAAATAATGTCACGCTGGCGCATTCCACATTTAAAAAGTGCGATAAAAACCTTGCGACTAACTGACAGCTTCTATTTTGCGGATAAGTGTTCAGAATACAAAATATCAACAACGGCGAATTATCACATCAAGTCACCCATGTTAATAATACATTTATTGTCACTCTGTGTAGCACAACATTTCAAAGCTTGTGTCTTTGACCCAATCTATACCATCGGTTATGGGACTACAAAAAGCAGTATCGAAAAATGAAGATCGCTCACAGAGCATTGGAAGTAATCATGATCGGCATAATCAAGAAGGACAAATATGTATAATAGGTAACTACAGGATCAGAGGGATGACCAAAGTTGTCCATGAAAAAATTATAACTCTAAAATGGTGAATCGGAAGGGAAGGGCACGTCGCGAGAAGTAAAATAAATAGTATTAACATTAACTAGTAGAATATTAGGTTAGAGACTGTATGAACACAACAGAAGCCGAGGAAGATCTCTGTTGAGATGGTTTGATGAAGTAAAGAAAACTGCGGGGTTTCGTCACCGGGCTGCAAGTATTAGGAAAGACCGATCTTCAAGATTATATATAATGGACTTTTGACGATATGAGACTTATTACGTTTAAAGTAGGGCATACATTTAAATAATTTACTAAATAATTACTATAAAATGTATCTACGGATGCAGCCTTGCTGACTACAGTTGTATGGTCAGCATATTGTACTGCAGCACCTTCGCTTACATAAGTTGAAATATCATTGATACTAAATTACGAACAACAGATGCCGCAGTATGGAGCCCTGTAGAACACCATTCATTCAGTTGAGGTATCACCATTATGCAATATAATTTCTTTTATATATGATTTGCATACTAAATAGCCAAACCATCCATATTTTAAGTAGTTACTGTCACTCGAAAATTTAATCTTTTTTACTAAACTTCACTGTAGAGTTTGAACCAACACAACCAAGAGGAGCCACGACACACAATATATAATGAATCACTGGGTTGAGGCTATACCAATACAAATATCTTTAGCGGACTAATACAAAATAGTAATTAACGTCACAAGTCCGGGAACTCATATTTTACAGTACGAGTCAGATGTTTAAAGACGAGGCGACGTAAGGAGCCGAGTCTTGAAACTCGAAACGAGTACTGTAAAAAGAGTTCACGGACGAATGTCGTTATGTATTTTATTTCATACTGTAAACAATTCGATTTTTTAATTTTTACATGTGACACTTTTTCAATAACGTCAATATGTGACATTACTGTATCAAGGCCGGTAGGTGCGGCTTGGTTACTTTTACGGGCTCTGATTGGGTGCATAAAATAACAGTCCGGAAAGTGTTGCTTGGTAACACTTTCCGGCTCTGATACCGTAATAGCTCACTTTCCGGACTCAAAATGGCGTCGGAAAGCAGAATTTACCAGACAGTATGAAATAAATTCATATAAGATATCACTGGAACCGGTAAGTCTAGATCTTGCGAAGTAAATGAACAAACAAACAACAGAAACAACATTTGGCAACAAAGCATCATCGTCATAACCTGGAACTGAACGATGCAATTATAGGCCTTTCATTCATTATAAATAAAATAATCAAAAATCATCGCCAGTTATTACCCAAACCAAAAGCAAACACTGTATATAAAATTTAATCTCAGACACTCGTACTTGTACAAATAGACGCTACAATATTATTTATTTATGTATGCAAAACCGAGCTTAACGTTACCTGCTTTGAAACTTTGGGTGGTTACAACTTTATTTAGTTACCGCTGGAATTTCTCAACTAACGCTTTCAAATTGCACAATTCAGAGGAATGCCTCCCAACTTGCAACATTTATCATAATACAAGTACCTACTATTTGCATGTGCATTGTGCATGAACAAATTACTCGTGGCAGGTATACAAAGCAGCCTCGATAAAGTTCGTCTGATTAACTAAAAGCTTGGAATGCTTTTTTTGTTTTACGTGTAGTTATAGCCGAGTATTAACAGAAGTGGGAAGCAATAAGGCATGCGAAGTTACACCTTAAGTGCAGGATACTTATACTTTGTTATTTTTTTATATATTTTTGAAAGCGTTTTGCTTTACTATTTCTTGGAGTGCAGCGCCGATCTTAACATCAAAATTACCAGGTTAAAGAAACAAATAGAAAAAGATTTTTTGGTTCCAAATCAGATTATGCTGCAAAGTTACAACAAAACAAAATTATATTCTCACTTAAACCTAAACATTTGTTACACATAAGCTTAGATTAAGAACTAACATAAATCTAACCCAAAATAGCATCACAAAAAATCAGTTAAATTAGGAATTTGGTAGGAGGATACCTACCAATACTTAAGTGTTACAATTTCAAATGACATTCATATAATAAGGATAAATATTTCATAAGTCAAAGTAAAATTTTCCTTTCGATCCCTTATAAATTGATACTTTTGCATGTTTGCTACGTTCTTGTCAAAATTTGTAATTAATCCCGTTCATTAATTCAATTTGCGATAAATTTGATTTTATTCCTCAAATTACAACTGTTTTCATCAAATTTATACTTGAATAATTAATTTAAACTTTCTCTTTGTTACATGAAAACGGTATTCAAACATTCCAGCCTTGAAATGTATTTTTTACCTTTGTCGATCAATAGGAAACCTCCAAAATGACTTGCAGGAATTAAATATATCATTCAATTATTTTTGTTATGAAAATTGAGACCTTTGTAAACTTCTTACATTTTGCGAAGCCTTTTGATGTATTTTTATAAAATCAATTTTAATATCCTAAACATTTAAAGAAGGAAAATTGAAAACTGAATGGCAAAGTTCAGGAATTAAAGCGGGCCTTAAATAATCTTAAAGATATCAGAGATAAATTTAACTTTTGCTGTTGTCATTATTGGAGTTCGTATACGAGGCTTGATTTCAAAATTATACTCAATGGGTCGTTGATTCTAATTAGCGAATATTCAGAAGTCTTGATATACGTATTTCTGAATTTTCGGTATTGGGATTAATTAATATTTTGCCTTGCGTTTGCATGTTTAAAGATTGAGATGTTTGGTTATTTGATTACGACGACTTTTACGATCAGAAGTAGAGCTAAGTGAGTCTTCCGGGTTTGAATTATGTCACTGCTAACGTAGAAGAATACAACCTTTCGCCCACTATCGTAAGGAGCTTTATCAGGAACTAAATGAAATATATATGTCAACCATGTCAAACGCGAAACGCTTTTACAGAAACGTCAAGAATGACGATTGAATAAGCCGAATGGTTGAGTACGATAACGACTAAGTTAAAAGTAAAGACAAATTTCACATCCCACAAAAAGATAGTCGGTGGCAGGAACACCATACAATTTTCCTGTCATGGTGGATCCTCTTCCGTTTTGGTACATTTCGGTTATCATACAAATGGTGCTTTTCCAATTCTATAATGATGTTTTGGTCTCTATATGGTGTTCCGTACAGCATGTGGACGTCATTGTTATATCCGTCCATATCCGAGGCTTATTATACAGGGTGAATCCTAAATGGCGGACAATACCTACACCACGTCATTCTACATCAAAAACAAAGCTATAAAGTCTTATACTAATGTAATATTCCCTTCTTAAGTGAGGAGTTATTGGGAGACTAAAGTCGTATTGTGGTTTGCTTGTTGTGTGATATTTTCATGAAATAATGATTTTTAGCTATAGTTGAATCAGCAAAAGAAATAACTAATGTGTAATTTGTACTCGTCATAACTCTTGATTTACTTAGAATTTCCATCCGAAGTTTGAAATTTCTGCAATGCTTATGCTTTTCATGAATGCTGCGACGATGTAAATTTTAAAACTTTACTTTCTTTTGTATTTTTATTTACATTTCTGTAATTGTTTGCTGATCAAAACGTCGCGTTTGATTGTCCTCATATTCATTATCCTCGTATTCATTGTTTTACTTTCAGTTTATTTTGTTCTTAGTGCATTTGTTTGCTATTTGTTCTGAAACAGTCTTTGCGTTTCGATAACTATTAATTTTGTTCGTTAAATTTTGCAAATTGTCGCTATGGAGTAGAGTGCTGTGGAATATGTAGAAGGGTTTCGCTTCTGGCTTGGTTGACAAGTTGAGTTACCGTTACCCTTCTGCCTCTTGCTAGAAGAGTTTTGCCTCTGGCGTGGCTGACACGTTGAGTTACCGTGCTCTTTTAGTGCTCCCTTCCCGCCTGAAGAGGCCCCTTAAAAAGGTGGGCCAAACGCTGAGTCTTTCTGTCTCAAAATGACGTTAGAGTTGGATCGAAGATTGATGCCTCTTGCTCAGCATAGGTGTAAAAGGAGCTCAAAGAATTGGTATTGTCAGTTAATAATATACCAATTGTCTTGTACCTAAAAGAAGAAACAACATGAAGACCACTTTTGCTGTATCAATATCTACCATGAGTTCAAAACGAAATTACATAAGGCTTGGCCATGGAAAAATAAAATAATGTCTACTGCAAGCTTTATATACCAATTGACTAACGTTTAGGCACAGCCTTCTTAGCGCAAGCGGCAGTGTGTTAATGTTAGGTTAAGTTGCATTTTAAATAAACCAATTTTTGAAGAAATGAGTTATTTTATTTCAATTTAGACGATAACAGTAACAACTAAATTACTACACTGTTAAACAAATCATAACAAGTAGGTAATCATTAAAATTGGAAATTATAATTTTTTGATTTCACAGGTACAGAAAAATAAACATAAAAACTAAATAAGCTGTTCAAAATGACCACCGTTTTCCTGCAGACACAAATTTACTCGTCTTTTCATACTATTAAAAACATTTATAAGAATTTGAGGAGAATTCTGTTTTGCAGTTCCTCGATATTGTTAATAGGGGTCTTATATACATTATTTTTCAGATAGGGGAATATAAAGTAATCTAAAATAGTCAAGCCGGTGATCTAGGTGGAAATTGTGGATTTGAACGTAAACTAATTATTCGATCGTCAAAAAATTCACGAAGGTAATTGATGGTGTCTTGAGCGGTGTAGGCAGTCGCGCCATCCTGTTAGAAGTAGCCCTGTTGGAGTTCACCCTCATGAAGCTGATTAATAAATTCACGTACAATATTCCGGTATCTCTGAGCAGTAACAGTTTCGTAGAAAAATATGGGTTCGATAATACGTCTTCGAGACAGCAATCCAAACACCAACTCTTAACGGATGAAGGGGAGTTTCGTGAAAAGTATGAGGATTCTGAGCACTACATAACCTCATACTTTGTGAATTTATATATCCCGAAAGGATGAACCAGGCCTCGTCAGAAAAAAACGTTAAATTTAACAATTCATTTTTATTAATTAAATTTTGTTGAAACCACTGGCACTACACAATTCGTCTATTGTGATCTGCTGGCAGCAACTCATGTAAAGCAAGAATTTTATATGGAAATAGCTTTAAATCCTTTTTGACAATAGTATGGCAGGTTCTTAATGATAAACCAGTCCCTTGCGAAAGTGTACGTAGTGATGTACTAGGTTGCTCCTTCATACGTTGACGAACATCATCAACTGTATTTCTAGTACGAACTCTTGGCCTTCCAGTTCTATCTCTATGAGTAATGCTCCCTGTATCTCGGAATAAATTAACACATCTTCTAAGTGCGCTGTAAAAATCTCCTTCAAGGAAAGCAGTATCTGGAAATTGTTGCCGAAATTCCTCTAAACATGACACAGCACTATGAATCCATTGGTTTTATATTTTTTATCGCAAAGCTGCATAGAACGCAATGCTCGCACTGATATTTTATATGCAACTCAGATTATCTTATAATCTTGATACTGCCAATCCTAGATTTCGAAGAAAATAAATTTCTAAATTTGTTTCAAAAGACTGCTGAAAACAACTGACCACACGACTGATATCCCATCCATTTCGCCTTCTAGCTTTAAGACAGCATTAAATAGGCCATCGATCACCTGCAGCTGCTGCAGTTCTGCAATTTTAAAACTGAATTCTTCATTTCAGGTTGAATAAAACAAATCGTCAGCAGCCTCATTAGCTCACTAACGCAGTACATATATATCCTGCTTCTAATTAGTTTAGTAATTCCCGCTTTAATAAGAGTTCTCTCCCTGACCTATTTTTTTTTATTGCCACTTCCAATCAAGCTTTTTATTTAAAAAAATCATAATATGTATTTAAAAAAGAACAAGCTAAGTACTGATGATGGAAATCTTTGATAAAATTAAAAAACATTTCAAGAAATCCCGGAGTGCGCACATTTCTATGAAATAGAATAGAATACATAAAATTAATAAAATTTGCCAAATTTTGCATCGTAGGTATCTACTACATGATGTATGTCATCTCTATGATGCATATTCTGATTCTTCAATTTTTATTTTAAAAATTAATACGAAAGTTATACTATTTGAAATATTTAGACGGTTAGGTTCCCTTCATAAAATTTTGCACATGCGAGTTTATTTGCAACTGGTTTTAATCATCTTTCGAATTTTAAGAGGTTTTAGGTAGTACTGAGAATTTTAGGAATTAGTAATAAATACCAACTTCTTAGTTGACGTCAGGTTCATTTTGCTAGTTGTAAATATTTGTTTTATAACTGAGTTTTTCGACAACACTAATATCTCACTCAGCGTAACGTTTTGGAGACAAGTCAAACTTACTACAACATGCTTTTAGAAAATATTAATTTGCTTATCAAATTATATCATTAATATTTTAACCTAACAAAGCATAAAATGATGATATAGTTTAACATGTTTTTTTTTTGCTACAAACACGAATGTTGCTTGGTCAGAAAGGGAACATTATTTTAGCCAAAGAAAACACTGAAACAAAATTTCAGAAAAATTCTTGACATTTTCATTGTGAAAACTATTGCTTATTTAGTTTAAACTTGAAGAGTTTCACAACTTAGTAAAAAATTCAAAACGTGAGTGCGTAGGATATTCTCTTGTGGTTCTAGTTGTTTACTCAGTTTGTATAATAGGACTGAATAGGGTTTTAGTTTCCTTTGTAAACTGGAAGCTGTATTTGCATGTTTCCGCTCAAATGCATCACTGCACCCGGATACTGAAATTACTGAAGTAATTTGTTTTAAACGTTTTAATAAAAGTGACACAGAAGTAAAACGACCGGTAAACCATTAAATACATAATCGTACAATTGCGATAAAGCTTTTATTAGGCATAATCGCAAAAGATTTAATTTCTAGAATTAAGAGAATGTCAATTAATTTTCATGAAGCGGCATGAAATTTACTTTTTAAAAGAATAAAGAGGTTGTATAAAAGGGAGGGAAGGATTTCAGTCGGCTGCTAAGGAAATTTCAATCTCGTGAGTATTAATTTGTGAAGCAGGCGAGATTCTTAATAGTTGCAGTGAATACCAGGTTTAGATTTAAACGAAAGATTGTAAATAGGATTCTAGAAGAATGTACGAGCTTGAATTTAACTGCTTCATTTGCTTTCAGAAAGTCAATTTTTCTAAATTCGATTAATCTGTTTAAGTAATCTGATTTAATACGTATTTGAATTTTTACACTTCCAAATAAATCTTTTACAATAGAAGTAGATTAAAGGTAACGAATTAAATATATTTATTTGGAGAAGTAGAGGACAACATTGGACTGTAAAGAATATCACGTCCTTTGCTGTTCTAAAAATGTCAAGATCTTGTTGAACATGTAGGCGAAGGAAAGCTGAAGTTTAATTTGTGTTGCTCCTTCAACTTCAAATTTTTCATAATTTACTATTAGAAGGAATTTAAAATTCTTACATTCTATTAAAATTTGTAGATATTATAATTAAAGTTCTACATGAGTGAACAAGCAATTTAATGCTGTTTGAATTTTGAATAACCACTCTATTCAGAATAGTAGGTTTTCTTACTTACAATAAATTGAAAAGCTTTACAATAACCTCTGCAATTTTAAATTAAAATGTTAAGTTATTTTTAAAACGTAAAGGTAAGCCCCTTTCCACTACTTAAAAATCTCCTCGGAAGTCAATTAAAAGTAAAAGAATGAAGACCAAACCAAATAGAATTACAATTCAATGAAAATCTTGTACCAGAGGGAATACGTATCGACATCAATGAAATCAAAGACAGAGAGGCCAAATTAACATTGCACGAAGTCTTGGACTACGAAGCACTCAATTTCAACCATTATTTTTTTTTAGAAAGTCAATTCTCAGTTTTATTGTTCTTCGTGTGTTTCACCCTTTTATAGTTGTTCTTCACTAGGTAGTCTTGCTATTTTAGGATATTTCAGTTAAGTTTATATTATATTTGTTGAGTAATTTATGAAGGCTAAATATATGTAGGCCTCTTATATTCTTGAAATTTCTGTATTATTTGGTTTTGTTGCCACTGAAGTTTCCTGAATTTCAGTTAATTTTCTGTTTCGGTTATTTCTAAATAGTTCTTCTATAATTCCTTCTTTTCTTGTTCTTTCTTCTTTGGTTGCTTTGTTTTAAGTTGGCTAATTCAATATTTTCCTTTACCTAATTCTTTCATCGACATACTCATTGAGCTCTTATTCTGGAGTATTTCGTCAATTGTTTCTTTATCTTGTCTTCTCAGCTCTTCCCTTCCTCTTTTTGCCAATTTTTCCAACTTAACATACTATATCCGTTTGCTGTCGTTTCCTTCTATCAGTGCTTCTCTCTTTTTATCAGAGCTTTTGTTTTATTTGTTAACCTCCCAACCTTTGTTGTTGCGTTTTTCCTCTGTTTTCTTTTAGCTTTTATTATTATTTGTTCTATAAAGTTATTCGTTTGGCACTCTACCCTGACATCGACTTTCATTCTTTTTATGCTAGCTTCTTTCTTGGACATTTTCCCATGCAGTTTTTCTCTCTTTTCTCATTTTGTGTTGTTCTTTTTGGTTTGTCCTTGAATTCTTCCAGTGTTACCCTTGATCTCGGTCGGTGCTAACTTCAAACATTTATAATTTCCGTTTTTGTTATGGTTTTCTTACTTGTAGTTCGAACAAAATTAATTTAATTCTATTGTCAAAAGTTTTTACCAGATCTATGAAACACATACGCATACTTCCTGCGTCTCCGATAGTTTTTCACGCGATATACCTGTGTCTTGTCTGCAGTTTTTCCACTCTTGTTACACATCCTGTTTTGTAAATAGGGGTGATTATAGCTGATTTTCCAATCTTCTGATGCAATTCCCATTATCATTACTCTGTTAAAAATGTTTATTAGTATATCTATCGCATCTTTCTCTCTTTGTATTTATCTTTTTTATTGATTGCTATTTTGTAATATTATCTTTTTGCTCTTATTCTTGTCGATGTACTTCCTCTATCACCGTCATAGCATTGTCCTCATTTCTAGTTGCACTTCTATGCCTTTGGTTCATCCAAAGGTTAGGATGGCTTGAGTGATGCACCTAGAAGAGGATGTTGCAACAGAGGTAGCACAATGGGCCCACACGAGGCCTAAGTGTATGTGACGCAAGTCACCCTCTACCCATAATCCAGATCCCAATTTTATTTCTATATATCACAAAACTTTGCATTTACAATGAATTAATTTTGGAGTTAATTCTAGAATGCTACCGTTTATGCTTGCCTTATTTAGAAACCATTTGGCTTATTCAAAACTAGTTCTTTTCTAGTGGCCAATTTTAGGACATCCTGTACATGGATAACTTGATCTATTGCCACGAAAATGTGTTTAGTAATCTAGTAATCAAATTACAAATCCGCGCATATAAAGTAATAAAAACGTGAGAGCACATCTGGCGATATTGATTTCTCACCCATTGCTTTTGTCTATTCGAACATCAAGAAAAATAAAACCTGGAACACAATACTTCTTTTTAAAGAAGTGTATCGCCCAATGCAGCCCCCAAAGATTTCGTGCTTATAAACTTTATCTTCCAAACATTTCTTTCCGTATTGCATGTCGATGAAAACCTTCCGCCGATTTACTTTATTCGGCACCGTTTGTAAGCCGTTTTTCGATAAGAAAATGCAGCGAGGGTATATAAAATACCGTAAGGGTTTGTGAAATATAGTAAGAGTTTGTAGGATGTAATAAGGGTTTATCGGATGTGTTTTCTTCCGCTTCTCGTGTTTTTTATTTATATTTGAAACATAAAGAAACGGCGGTGTTTTATTCAGAGTGTTACTGAATAATTTAAGTTTAGGTTTAACGTTGTCCTAAATGACTTTTCGTAAGAAATATACGTGAAATATGTGATTCTTATAAACATCAGAACGACTTAGGAGGTTCATTCCGTGAAAGCGTATTTTCTTTATCGTCATAAAATTGGGGTTTCATAACCCTTTTATTTTTTGACAAGCATCGAAAAAATATGCGGGGACAGGATAAACGGTGCCTAAGCTAGAAACTACGCGGAACTGTGAATAAAGTATTTGGTAAATCAGAGTATTAATTTAATATACATCGAGAAGCTTTCTCCGAGTAGTTTTATTGCCTGTCCGATAACTTGTTAAATCTTAGCTAGACAGAAAGTACTTCTAAAATAAAAAGTAGCACTGAAAGCTTTCCTGTCGTATAAATTTAAAGCTAGAAACGTAGAAGGATGCTAAAGCTTCTCCCTTTGGTGGCATTTTAAAAAGGCGTTGATTAATGTAAAGCTTACATAATGCATTAGGAAAAATCTAGAAAAATATCTTCGAAGATTAAAAATACTGTGAAAGAAAGAACACTTCTCGTTTGAAATCAACCGATTTTAATTAGAAATTGGAAACTTAAGCAACGTTAATATGAGTAAAGGTTTGTGTATATTGGGTGGACAAATCGACAAAGCCCTTTGATCTACCATGAAATAAACAATTCAAGAGGTATTTGTCCAAATAACGAATTTATAAATCATTTGGTAAGTATTAATTTGGACGCAAGTGACTATCGCGAACCCAAAATGGGAGGTCTAAGGCTCTTGCGGCCTGTGGTACCATGGAGTAAGTACGTAAGTAAATAAACTGTCTATTTTCGTAAACCACCAAAAGTACAAATGATGTACATTTATAAATACAAAACTACAATAACAATTTTAAAACATGACAACAATTAAATCACAGCACAAAAGGGATTCGTTCAGTCCCTAAATTTAAAAGAATAGAATTCACGAAGTGAATAGAACGCCTTATCTTTCGGGAATTTTTTTATTTTAGTTTTAAAGGTATTATAATTTCTAATTCTTTTTATGGTTTCTGGCAAGCAATTAAACAATTTTCTGGGGACACTTGCAACTTTACTTAAACGATGTTGTTAGAGTTTCTAGTGGTATTTATTTACGTCTCTACATTTTGGAAAATTGTCCAATTTTTTTTGTAAATCACACAAACACTGTAACATGTACATTGAGGAAATGGTTAAGATTTTATGATTTATACAATAAGTTTAGAAAGGCCATTTTCGGAGTATTTGAAGCATAGTCTTAATTATTTATTTTTGTGATAAAAATATTTTTGCAGTACAACTACTATTTACCCAAAAAGTTAATCCATTAATCGTAATACTGTAACAAAGACGCATATTCAAATATTAACCAAAGCTTGAATTGCATTCAAGTTCACTAATACACGAACGTTGGTATGATGTCATTTATCAGGTCATTCCACTAACGACGGCACGTGGCAAAATTGCAACTCTTAACGATTGCAAGTTAGTCACGTATATAGTGCATTGTACTCATGTAATCTGATACGCGCTACACGCGCTAGAGATAAGACATGGAATTTGAGAGAAGGGGTTCGATTTACTGTATATAAGGTTAACAGCAACACGCGAGAAGATGGTTTCTACCCAGCCATCAACCATGCAGTACCTCGGTAAATCTACACCCTTCAAGATGTGAATTCATGTAAGATTGTTTAATTTTAACTTAACTTTAATTTGTGTAAATTGTTTAAGTTCATTCAATGAACTTAGTTGTTTAAATGTAATTCTGGACTTAGAAAATATTTGTGTTAAATTATTTAAACTCATTCTATGGTTTCTACCCAGCCATCAACCATGCAGTACCTCGGTAAATCGACACCCTTCAAGATGTGAATTCATGTAAGATTGTTTAATTTTAACTTAACTTTAATTTGTGTAAATTGTTTAAGTTCATTCAATGAACTTAGTTGTTTAAATGTAATTCTGGACTTAGAAAATATTTGTGTTAAATTATTTAAACTCATTCTATGGACTTAGAAGATATTTGTGTAAACTGTTTAAATTCATTTCATGTACTTGGTCGTTTTAAATGTGATTGGAACTTAACGTAATTTTGTATAACTTTAAAAGGTAATCAGAACTTAGAGTAATTCATATTTGTTCACGTTGAAGCTGGACTTGTAACCATTTACATTAATGTACTTTGAACTGGGACTTGGAAATATTTATATTGTTTTGTAAAACTAAAAGCACGGATAGGAAATACATAATTGTTAGTTGAATTAGACTTTTCATTCAATACATCTCGCAACAGTTAAGCAAACCCCAAGTAACGGAGTGAGACCAAAGCCTCTACCATCAGTATTTAATTAACTTATTTTATTTAACTATTTTTATTATACAGCCCCAACTCACTACGTTACAATACTACTTATACTGTCCCAATAATATACTCATATTTTTAATGTACTACGAATAAGTAAAACAGAATAATTTAAACGAGTTAATTTTTTAGACAAACAATTTATATGAGCTTCCCAGCATAAACTTTTATCCAACATTACTCTTATGAACTTGGTCCTTTCGATATGTCTTGATTGAATAATATTATATTTGTTTTTGCATTTTAAAACTACCCATTTTGTTGACACCAGTTTTTTATATCTTTTATGTTTTGATTAGCTGATTAACTAAAGAACATACTGTTATTATCTGCAAAGTTAAGTGGGCAGCACCAACAGAATGATTGATGTCATTTATGTAAAGTAAGAGGAAGGTGCGCCCAAGAATATTCCCTTGAGGAACGCCAACATTTAACTACTAGCAAACTGCCTGCTTGATGACTACAATAGAAATTTATATGAACTGGCTGAGTTCTGTTTGTTAAAAACGAATTTATCCATTTCAGTGCAGTTCCACGAATTCCATTTAGTTTCAGTTTATCCAATAATAGGTTCTGACTGACCGTTTTAAATGCCAAAAATGTTAAAAATGTCAAAAATATAACCACAGAGAGAAGTTTTTCGTCTGAATATACTAGCAACTTCTTGCCAAAAATATTTTTTTTTAACTTTATTCTAATTTACAATCTACCCAACAAAATACAGAGTAATTAGTAAATATTATATAAGATTTTTGTCTTGAGTCAGGCACCGCTCATCGACTGTTCTCTGGGATTTTTAAAGCTATGTCTTCAGGCCATTTCTTTTTGAGTCTTCTATGTGACATTGGTTTGTTGAACAGCTCCCTTATAAGCACGTTGCAATCTTTATATTTGATAGCATATGATCTGATTACATCATTTACAAAGGTATGTTGAGATCATTATGAAGCATTCATAATCATTCAGAGAGTCTTTGAGTGAAATGTTTGGAGAATCTTCGTGTTTGAGGGTTTACTGCAGCCCGACAGTTCTATCCCATATGTCCTACCCGGCATAATTAGGTTTTATACAGGATTAATTTGTTTTCAAGGGATAACTGCGACCTTCTGTTAAGTAACCAGTAATATTCTTGAGCTTTAATTCAAGTTGATGTTTTTTAGCTTTTATGTGAGCTTTTCAAGTGAGATTCGCATCAACGTGAAGTCCAATGAGAGCATTATACATATATACGGACAATTTCATCTTCTGTTTTTAGTGAGACTTGGATTGTTATATTAGCTGTTAGGTACTCTCTAAATATTTCCCAATTTGCATCACTTTTATAAAGTGAGGGGTTCTTTTGTTTTGTGATCACAGAGCTGCTAATCGTAGCTATTATTGATGAGTGATCCTTACAGAAGTTTGTAGACAAACCTAATGTAACGAAAAAATCTACAGCATCCGGTATTTTGTTTAAATCTGATAGCCAATAAGTAGGCTCGCCAGTGAAAATTATTTGGCCTTGTATTTATAATTTGCCACGTGCCAAACTGGCACTTCGAGATTAAATGGGGGATGATAGAATTCCTTAAGCGCGCAGCTAGACTAAACAGTGGAGAAGGGCTGTTCGAAACGGTAAAACCCTGCAATTAAGGGTTGGTCATAATAGGGATGGAAATTGTTGAGCGCCACTGTGATATAAAAGTCACATCAAAGATCTAAAAGGAACTCACCACAGAAGATTTCCAAGGGTTCGAAGGGGTTACGGTTTAGACTGCTTCCTGCTGCAAGATGACACTTACCTTACTTAACTTTACAGGAGCTCTTAAGACTTGTAGGCAGGCTAATACTTTATACATAAACCTTAAACAAAACACTAGTACAAATATGATCGGGAAGGGCTGAACACAAGAACAAAGCCAAGCTAAATTGACAATGAAATATTTAATGAATCAAAAGGCACAAAAATGAATACAAGAAATTACACAAGAGACAATCAATATGCTACGTTAAAAGCAAATCATAAAAACTATACTTTCGTTACGGGACGATAGAATTGAGGGCACCATATTTACGTTACTTACTACAAGCTTAGCCCCCCAATCCCAAGTAAAAGATAGGATCAACAATTCAATAAGCACCGTTAAACTTTACACATGCAACACAATACAAATTAATATCTAAACTTCGCTTAATACTGAAACTACATTTTGAACGCAAATTAACTTTACTCGAACACCAAACCAATAAAACAACCAGTCCACTGATTTGCCTGGGGACCCTCAACCTTTACAATGTAAATTTTAAAGCCGCCAAAAGGCGAGATTCACAAAGCCTTCATACAATGCCACCGGTCAAACAGATAAACTAGCAATCGACTACTTTAAAAACAGGTTGCAAACAAAACATAAGGATCAAACAAAAGGCGGTACTTATTAAGCTCTATAACAAGTAAAGAACGTTAAAAAGGCCTGCCGACAAAATGCAATCGTAGAACTCTTAAATGAGGTTGAAGCACAAACGAAGAAAGCAGGAGGAGCAAAAAGGGGACTAGATTTACCTGGCGAGATGTTTGTGCTTAAAAACCAGGGAGTAACACGGCGGACGTTGTTGGTGATCGGCAACAAAAGAGATGGCATTCTTTTCCGGGAAGGCGGGTGCAAGACAAACGACGAATATTCCTTAGGCTATGGGCTTTCCTAATCCGATATACTGAATTTGTGTGATCCAACTTCCACTAAACTTCCACAAATTTCACACAAGACTATGTTACTTCCTGGGATTATCGGGATTTGTACCGTAAATATAGTTTAAAGAAACTAACGAGTTTTGGAAGAGCTTCTCGATGGGTTAAATACCCAAGCGGAAAACAATGAACTTGCGCCCGTCTTAAATCGGAGCGGCCTAAGGCGTTCGATCTGATTGAGTAGTTGCCACGTACTGAAGTGGGGAGCGGAAAAGAACTTGAAAGCACACTGAAACAATCAGCTGACGCGGCCTAACGTACAGGGGATTCCCCCGCACCGTATCACGAGAAGCTGTAATAACGGAAACAAGGTGAGATCATGCCTTGCTGAAATACGCGTGAATTTAGGTCACCTTGGGATTTGAACAAAGGGATATTTCTACAACGACAAAACATACTAAAATGACTTGAAGATTTCGTAGAACTGCAAGGAAAGAACGTGCCGATTTAGGCTTAACCTTTCGTGTCCTCCAGACTAAATGAATTTAAACTGTAGCAAAAATAAAATACTAATTGACACGGAATCAAAATTAAAGGACAGGGCCGTACTGAAGAATCATAATAATAATTCAAAATGATTCAAAAATCCCAAAATAACACGGGATTGCAAAATCACGTGACAAATTGTTCAAAGAATATTTCATATTGGTCTTGCTTAATGAAGTATAAAAATAATATTTAAGTTTCATTAACGAAGCTTGTCCTAAAGTCAACTAAAACTTGTGCTTAAATAGTTCATCCTACAAATACAATTGTCTCAAAATTAATGGAAACTTAGCCCTGAAATGCACACAACCGTGACGGGGAACACGACGAGGAAACTATATTAATTGATGTGAAATTAAATTCTCTTGCTGCTATTCATCGTATAAATAGATTTTCACTCTGTAATTTTCACCCAGCAAACGAAATAGGCAAACATTACAATATTAATGGTTAATTATTTTTGTGTTAAACACGCAATTCCTAATGATAAATTATAATCAACATGTTTCTGATCAGATTTTTTTAATCAACTAAAAACTACATAAAAATAATTAGCAACTGGCTTTTCGGCAAACATTTATTATAGGAACATTCTATAAATTAACACAACAAGTATTTTGTTTTATATTGTTATAATTCCCAAGTGCGAATTTCACTCTTGTATTGTAATTAAAATTTTAAATTAATAAAATTAATTAAATGCTATCCAAGAGGCGCGTGGTGTGTTAATAACATTTGTCGACATTCAGGAATTACTTTAATGCCTCGTTAATTAACTACATACAATGGTTTTAATAAACGAGCCAAATTACTTTAAATAACTTGGGTTTTTGTCTCAGTTTCAGTTTCTGAGTCTGAGCTTTTCAGTTGGGTGTTATTAAAAGGCACGTTGAACTTGCAACTTGTTTATCAGCAAATGAAATAAAGAACAGATTTTATTACTGTGAAAATAAGGTGTAAATATACCTGCACTTGATTAAATATTTAGTCAGAAGATAAATTCATTCGAGATACTCTAAGAAAGGTCAATTTTCTTGCTCATTCAGACATTTTGGGTCTTTGTTTTGGGAAAACTTTTATTTTAATGCGCTAATTGTAAGAAAACTGTATTCATTATTTACAGTTTGTTGAGCTAAAGTGAAGGAAACAACGAAAAGTTTTGATTTATTTTTTGTAAATTAAATTTGTTGTTGCATAAAACTATTCAAGAAACGGTGTAAGTCTCTGCAGAATTAATTAAAAGTTTAGTTTGTCCTACATTTCATCTAATTTGTTTGAACGTTGTTTTTAACGTTGTACGTTAGTACGAACGAAGAGAATACTGTAGGGTTTGTAGACATCTTTGTTATTTTTTATCATTTGAATGTGTATTGTGATGAGTTTTTTGTCATTTTCTCATGGTTCTTATTTGGAATTTCATCTGAAACTTAAAAATATTCATTGTATTTATTCCAATTATTTTTGTGTCGAACAAGGTCGCTTGTTACAATTTTGAATAAGATGAAGTAAAAAATTTGGCCAAGGTGAAAATTTGAAGCTCTTTCTTTAATCAAGGCGAAGAACTCGATTCAGTTTCAGTCTTTTTTTCATAAAAAGAGGGGGAATTAGAGTTAGTTTGTTGGTAACGTATTTTTTGACTAACTAAAAACGGGTGCCACAAACATGATTTAACGCCTAGTTATTCGGCAAAATGAACAAAATCGAATCAGAATACACAGTAATGCGTATGGCAAGTAATACATTAGCATACAAAAAATGATGCTCTTTTGTCAACTTTAATCATTCATTAACTTAACAAAACTTTTGTGCAACCTACCTTAATGATGGTTTAATTGGCCGAGGCAGTCAGAGTTAGCATAATTATTTTGGAACATCTAAGTGTTCTATTTATTTAACTAGTTAGAAAGGCGAATATTTTCTCCACAACTAACTTTCTTAACTATTTTATACAGGCATTTAGATATACGAAAAAAAATACTGTATAAAAAATTCGTTTTGTATTATTCTTTATAAATAAATCACATTCCTAATTTATTATAATTTACCTACTGCAAAATTTGGAACATGCTGATTAGAATTCTGACCACATTTCAATTTTGAACCTCGAACATTATAAGTCGAGCATTTAACCAGTTTGGTACGAAATATCAGTCGCGGCAGTAACTTCTACTTTTTGCCTTGTTACTAACTATTATTACAAGCAATAATCACTTATGCAGTGTTTAATATACAAAAACAAAATCAGAATGAAACAGAAAATTGCCAGCGATAAAACAAAACTAAATAATATCAGTCTAAAACTAATTTTAAAGCAAGTGTTCGAATTGATGATCCCTATTTTTTGTACATAACTAAAGGCTTCTTTGAAAAGACTTAAAAATATTCTTACAAATTTTAGTAGTGAATGTTTGAAATGCTGCTTCAATTGAAACCTTCATTGCCATGTCCCCAACAACCTTATCGATGTAAAACAATTCTCCAAACTCAGAAATCCGTAGGTGTTATATTACGTGACCTAGGAGACCATTCTATTGCACGTCTTCATCCAATCTAAGATTGATGAAAGTGCTCCTCTAAAAATCGCCGTATTTGTACAGCATAATGAGGTGAAGCATCCGGCATCACCTTTTCTTGAAGCAAAGTGAGATAAACATCGCCAGTAACGTTTTCTTTAACAAAACAGGTCCAATACTTATTTATTTATTTTATTTATTTATTTAATACATCCACGTAGCATCGGTACTGTCAAGGGTAAAATACAAAAATATACTCCTATACGTCGTTGCAGTAGTATTCTACCAAGGAATAAAAACATTCATTGTATAATTCTTACATTCATTAAACCTCATTGTTAATTTACTCTTGCTTTTTATTTGTGTTTTGTGTTTATTTTAATAAGTATGTATAGCCTTGTGAGCCTGCCTACCAGTAGCAGTGTTTCTCTCAATAAGGAAGGGTAAGTAGCATCCAGCAGTAGGGTGCAACCACCCCACCCCCTCGAACCCAGAAGGAACTATCTGCGGTACGTTCCTCGAGACCATCCTGGGTGACCTCCGCAGTGGCCATCAACTTTATTATTTTAAATGGAACACCCTACATATTTGCACATTTTTGGAGTCTCCATTTAAGTTTACATAATATGTATCAAATTTGCAACATTTTGATGACAAAGCGAAATGAAAGTCAAGGTGCCCCAGCATTCGAGGGTAATTGTTTTAGAACAGTTAACTGGAGTATTCTAGCTAACCGTTCACAAGTAAGACCTAATATTTCATCTAGAGGTGGTTATAGACTACTCTGCTAATCTTAAGGGTGATTGTGATCCTGATAACGTTGTTATTTGAGGACAAAGTACAAGCAAACAAATTTGCTGACTTTCCAAGGACCTATTATTACTTCACTGTGCATACATAAAAAAACTTCACATAATTATTTTAGCCCGTTGTAAAAATGAAGCGTTAATGACTATAATTTAAAACAAAAATTATAACTAATATTAGCATAAAATTATTAACGATGTTTGTTTTAATGTTATGTTAACCGATAATGACAGTAACGAAGTTTAAAATTCTTGGGCGAGCAACTAAACGAGGTGAATTACGTCGTAAACAAGATTGACATCCCCGCTGCCCTAATTTTCATAGAAAGGGTCGCCTAGGACAAAGCATTCGTGTAAATGTTCTTGAAAGGATTAGCTCGTGTGGTATGCCGATGTGCTTTCGATCCCTATTTTCCCACAAGCTGTTTGTTTGGGATCAACTGTGGTAAAATTTTGTTTTGGGTAAATTTGGGAATTTCGAGAACATGAGTGACATCCATCACAAATAAAAACTTAGCAATTTTTAGCTAATTTTTGTAATCACAAAGGGGTTTATTTTCGTCTTTTTAAACAGCTAGCTACTCATAACATTTTCTTAGGGATAATCGAAATGTTTAACGAGTTTCTAACGCGTAGAAATGCAACAGGTACTTCAAAGGTAAATTTAAACTTTGTTTTTGAAAGTTACACAGCTACAGCCGAAAATGTTTCACTGTTTTTAAATGCCAGAATAATTAAAATTACACCCGACACTGTAATGGTTAAGGGGTTGTTGGGCTATATACCATAATAATTAAAATAAATTAGCAAATACTAAGGGCAACTCTTTAAAAATTCTGTTGTCTGCCACATAAATCAAATTTAAGCAAACAGGCAAAGGTTAATCCATAGTAATAATTCGAAATAGATTTCTTGATTAAATTAACCAATAATTAAGCATTTTATAGTTATTTATTATACAAGACGATGAAGATAATTAAATTTTATCGTGGTGTATTATAATACTCTATTTTTTTCTATAGCATTTATTTTAAAGGAAAAAAATTATAAATTAATTTTTTTTGTCATTTATTTGACATTGACGTTTAAAAAATTACAAATCGAGTCACGTTTTAAAATGTCATTAGTATGGGCGTACAGTCGTTACGCACTCCAGAGCGTAAAGTGACTACTTTTCGTCCGCAAAGAAGGGCGTAAAGTTCATTATCGCAGACCTCGGGTTCACTTTACGCTCGCGAAAAATTAATTTGAAATATCACAAAAATACCTTAGTTACAATGCAATTTTTATAAAATCACTCTTGCCGTGAATGCGTCAATTTGGCATTTTTAAAAATGTCATTAGAAAATTTTTATTATAATTCAAAAAAAAAAAATAAAATCTGCGTTCGTGCAAAAAATATTGTATGTACCACAGGCGTAATAAGCGACTTTGGCCTTTGGCGTGTTATAGCCCTCGGCTAAAGCTTCGGGTTATAATATTCACGCCGCAGGCCAAAATCGCCTTCTTTACGCCCTTGATACATAAATAACTATTAACTACCCTTGCTGTTAAAGTGCTACTTTATCTACTCAAATTAATAGATAAAATAGCACTTTAACAGTTGCTATAAAAAAAATAAAATTACCTTTTCAATTTAAATTTGTCACATTTAAATGTCGGTATTCGTCGACAGGACAGGCTGGGAGAAAAGAACTTATTGTGAAAAATAAACTTAAATTTTATTCGAAGTATTTATATAATCTTCTTAAGGTTTCCGCAATCGATACCGTTAAAGCTTATTGTAGTAATCTTTGCATTTCCTGCAGCAATTTCCTCATTTATCGTTCCATTAAATTGGTCGTTTACGCATTTCTTTTTTACTACCCCAATAAACGTTAATTAATGTCATACATAGTTAGGAGACTATGACCAGATTACACGTAAAACTGACACGAAACTGCTAGTTTTGTTGTAAATAAGTTCCTAATTAGGTTTCTAAGCTATTTATTTTCAAAACGTCCTGGTATTTTGATTTTTGGGGGGTTCGAGCTGTCATTTTTTTTTTAATCATTGTGGAAATGAAGTACATATACAGTGTGTCTCACTTGAGACGGCACCACCCCAGTATTTTTTTTATATATAATACTAAATTGTACTTTTAGGGTATGTTACTTTCCCTTCACGGTAAAATGCTAGTCTACTACTATTTAAAATAAACAGCAAAATTGAAGAAGTCGTATTAGGGATTTTTTTATCAAAAAATCTTGCTAATAAAAGTTGTTCGGAATCGTTCAAATAAGCTAAATCCGAAATTTCATTAAAAACAAAAAATTTTGAAAAGTTTGCCATGATTTTTTATTTTATTCTTTTAATTCAATACAATAACAAAAAACGACGCTTAATTACTTAAATAACAGTATTTTCAACAAAATCGCCATTAACACATATACATTTTCCTATTCGTTTTCTAAAATAAAGATATTTTCAAAATTTTTTGTTTTTAATGAAATTTCGGATTTAGCTTATTTGAACGATTCTGAACAACTTTTATTAACAAGATTTTTTGATAAAAAAATCCCTAATACGACTTCTTCAATTTTGCTGTTTATTTTAAATCGTAGTAGACTAGCATTTTACCGTGAAGGGAAAGTAACATACCCTAAAAGTACAATTTAGTGAGGGGTGTAATCAGAAGAAAGAAATTTTTTAAATCAATAATATATAAAAAAAAATACTGGCGTGGTGCCGTCTAAAGTGAGACACACTGTATAAGAGGAACGGCTAATGAGGTTGCAATCCCCTTAAAAATTTGTTTGTTTACAAAAGCTAAGCAAATGATTCAGAAAAAAGTGAAGATTGCTGAGTCATATAAAATTACACCTCCTCCCGCTAAAAAAAATCTTACGTACGCCAGTGAAGGGTGCAAAATTACGTAAATGGCAACTTTTAAAAAATGTAAAAAACAGAATAGAAAACTATAAAACTTTAAGTAAGGTTTTAAGTCGAAATGTGAATTTAGTTCCCAAAATGTATACTTAACGACCTTCATTAATTTGTTGGCTGTAACTGCATTGGAATTTGATTACCACATTCCACAGAGAACATTAAAGTAACCGCCATTTCGGGCGTTTTATTGCAGAAAAGATTAAGCTGTGTTTACTTTATTCTATTAACACCGTTAACAACCAACAGTCTAGTATTACTTTGACGAAAGCGAAAACACGATTTTAGTCTTTATTTGCTAAGAAAGATAAAATTTCCTTTTGGTTGGCTCACTTTAATTAAACAAAATAGGCGTGACGGCACCGTTGTTAGAACTAAATCGTCGGTATTTACAATTAGCAGTCCTAACCATTGTATTTAGCTCAGGAATTACACATCATTTCCTTTTGATCTCAGCACAATATTTTAGCGATTTCTAAAGATCCTTTGGTGGGTCCGTGTAAATTATTTATTACCTACTTAAAAAGTAAAAACACAACAACTAATAACAAGATGTTTTCTAAAGGTGTTTTGTAACTGTGGATTCATATTGAATGAGTTAGTTGGCCTATTTCCACAATTTGTAATGTTATTGATTCTTGACTTCGTACTCAGAATTTTTCCAAGCAGTTGACTCCACCGGAATTAGAATCTAGAACTGCTCGATTACAAAAGGGACTCTGTTACCACTGAACCACCGGAGTGATCCGAATATATGCCTAATTTAGTTGTATGTTATAAGTTACACTCTCGAATTTCTTGTTGCGCAGCAGCCTATTACGCATCATGTGCAGTGCTCTAGTGTGCATGTGGATTTCGCTTACCATCATAAGGAAGATACTGGAAGAAGGTCCCTCAGCAGAACAGACTCAATAATGGAACTACTAACCATATGCGTAGCAACTACCTTCTTTCAGATAGAAGAAACATTCTATCAATAAGAGTTTGGAATGGCCATGGAAGCCCCACTATCACCCATAGTTAGTAACATCTATATGGATGACTTTGAAGAAAGGGTGATATCCAAGAATACAGAAAAACCTAGGATATAGCTTAGGTATGTGGATAATACCTTCGTAAACTGACAGCATGGAGAAGAGGAACTACATACTGTAACGAGATGCGCCAGCTGTCAGGTGGAACGTGAATCATTTCGCGCGTATGCGTCAGCTGTTCCAGACTGTTTCATGACTCATTGTTCGGGAGAAGTCTGGGGCGATCCACACTGCACTCGAAGGCCGCGGTCAGGGTATAAAGGCGCATTCCCTTGGGCGAACGAATCAGTCGAAAGCCTACAGTCAGAGCCTACCAAAAGCTACTGACGCAATCAAGTGCTCGGCTAATATAAATGTAAGCGAATAATATAAGTGTATAAATAAATTAGTTAGTGTTTCGGATTAATATTAAAATCATGCTTTTAGCGTTTAAGTTGTTGTTTCGTGGTAATTGTTACATTATTTAAATTTGTTAATAAATAATTCACACCACGGACCGAAGTTTTGACTAAACGTTTTAAAAATACAGTAGCTTCCTCACACACCGGACACCGTCCATCAACTTCCCAATGGAAATGCAGTCAGGCAACGAACTACCATTCCTATATGTACTCGTACACAGGAATGAGGATGCAGTTAAGATCAGTGTATATACGAAACCTACCCATACAGGTAGATGCCTACACTTCGACTGCAATTATCAGAAGAGTGTGAAAGTAGAGGTAGTACCGTCAACGAGCGGAAACAATATGTTCGTCGGGCAAGGAGGAACTGAAAAAGGAAAAAGAGGCTATCGGGAAGATGTTTAATGAAAATTGATACCATGATACCACATCTAACCTAACCATCACCGAAGAAGAGGAAAAGGATGAAACAAAGTATACCGCTTGATGCCCTATGTTCCGGGTATATCAGATCAGATTCGAAGAATAGGATAAAACTTCTAAATCCACAAGAACACTTAGGGAAACCCTAACCAAGACCAAACCTGAAAACGAAGACCAAAGTTCCAAACGATCTTCCATGCGACAGCGATAGGCTGTACATTGGAGAAACCAGCCGACCTCTCAGAGTGAGAATCTCAGAACACAAAAACTGTGTAAGAAAAGGCGAAACGGAAAAATTTTGATTTTCAGGACAATCTGACAAGAAGACTATCGCATCCAGTGGAATACAGCAGAAACTGAAATTGTGACGAAAGAACCAAATAGTACCTACCTAAAGGAAACTATGCGCAGAAAACCCCAATAGGCTACTGCGCAACCATAATAATCCGGAAAGTTTAACTTATATAAAACTAAATTAGGAATATATTGGAATCACTCCGGTGGTAATAAAGTAGTCTGTTTTGTAATCGGGATGTTCGAGGTTCGAATCTGAGTGCGAAATCAGTCATCCTCAAGACTACGCCTGAAGACGGAAGTAGATTCACTTCCAAAGCGTAGCGAATCAATAACGTTCCAAACTGTGGAAATAGCCTAACTAACTCATTCAACTAATATTAAAATTATGCACTAATAAGGACAATAAAACGAACGAACGGAACTACTTAATATTAAATTACGCCAATTTATGTACAACTAAAAAGTTCCATTTATTTCATTAATATTTAAATTCAATTACACGTGGAGCGTTTAATTCACACTTTCGATTCGTAGCTGTGGCTATGACTGGACTGGCCTAAATCCACTCCTTCATACGCGTTTAATTTCTATCGCATGTCATTAGAAGCTCTAGAAACTACATGTAGCGTACGCATCTCCAGATTTCCAGCGTTTACTGGTCGCTTTAATGTCGCTCCAGAAGCTCCAGAGCCCACCGATGACATAGTTCGTTCTTAAAAAAAAGTGAAATTTTGTGAAAATATATTTTAGCGCATATACCTACTAAAATTGGCAAATTGGCACTGATAACTTAAATGTAAACGATAAATTTCAAACTGGATCTTGTTTAAGGTTATGGGCGATTTAAACACATTGACTAGTATTGTTACCTCATACAAAGTTGTTTCTAGCTACAGTTGTTGTATTTAACGTAAAGCGATATGACTTTATACCGTTTTTAATGTGCAGAAAAGAGACTTTAAACATGAGGTGAGATTACCGATCATGGACGTTGAATCTGAAGGTGTAAAAAGTCGACAAGTTTTCCATGGGTTGCTGACAGTTCTTTTTTGTTTTTTTTTTAAATCAACATACGTTATGTCTAAACTGTATTTTAAGAATCTTTCTCACGGCGTAGCCTTTAATATTTATGCGCCTTTAACACAGAAATCCCAAATCAGGCTGCAACGAACCCAAAAGCATAACTCCAAATGATAAGCAGCAAAGAATTAAATAATAAATATCCACTTACCTTTTATGGGCGCGTCGAATGCACTGAATTTAAGATCCTTCGGTTATCCTTTAAAACTTTATATTAAAGAAATTATTCGAACGAATCATCAGATGGATACGGCTTAGTTTAAAATGTTAATTTCGGAATTTTTTTTCGGTAATTTTGCACAGCTAAGAGGTTTTTTCATCGTTAATTCAAACTTCACAGCGAATATATTATTCAAACGAAGCATGAGAAGGGTACTTAAATTTAAATTTTCGGTGAGACGATTTTTAACACAAACTTTTTTATTTGGACCTTTGGCAGTTCGAGTTTACTTTACGAGCTGTATTTTAGGTTTTAAATTAAAGGGAGTTATTTCGGGTCAGTTTACTTATTAAATATTGCTACCTTTTCGTTGCAGAGTTATTTGCTCAAATCAATGTGGGTAGGAGTTCAGAGTTGAAATATTTGAAAGTCTTTACAAAGTAATCGATGAAAGTATTTTAAAGTTTGTTTTATTCTGATTATTTTTGTTATAAGCTAAACTGGGAAATTTAATTTCGGTTTGTATGTGCAGCACTGTGGTATTGAAATATCGAACACATAAGTTTAATGCAGTTAACTAAAGCGTTCGTACTCTCCATTGTTCTACTTTTCATTGTTGTCAATGCAGTGTAACTGAAAATTTCCTAGTTTTAGGGATATAAAAGTGTCGCTCCTGCTAACGTTAAATACTTTATTCAAGCTATTTTTGCAATAAGTTAAACTTTTGGGAAATTCGATTTGTTGGTTTGATTGAAACATTGTTGTATTCAAATATCACAGTAAACTAAAGAATTCGTGATCTTCGTTGTCCTATTTTACATTGTTGCCAATGTAGTACACCTGAAAATTACCTAGTTTTGGGGATATAAGTGTCACTGCTGTATTTGTAGTTATGTTTGGGTTGAATAAATTCTGTGTACTTTACAAGAAAGTCTTCACATTCAAATCAATGACATGAATTTCAAGTTTGTTTTATAATTCATGCAGGTTATTCTTGTATTAAGCTAAACTTTTAAGATTTGTTGATATGATTGAAACATAATTTAATGCACTGAGCTAAAGAGGCCGTACCCTTCGTTGTGATACTTTACACTGTTACCAATGCAATATAGCTGAAAATCGTACGACACTGATTAACGACCAATAGAAACGTTAATATCGGGCATGGTTACCACGGCCGATATTTCTCGGAAATTTTTTGTTGATTGGTAGACCAACCTATGCAAAATTAAAAAGCGGAATTTTTTTATGTTAAATGTGACAGCTGACGTACAAGTTGCTATGGTTACGTTTCTAAAATTTAAATATGTACTGAATTATTATTGCGATGCCAGTACGATTTTCTTACCGAATCTACACTCGAGCATTAATTCATGTCCGCGAAATTTTTAGTAGTGCATTTCAACAACGTAATTGGCCCTCGCATTCTGCTCGTGCCGATTAATACGTCGTTGAAATGCACACCTAAAAATTTCCGGGAAGAATTAATGCTCTTGTGGGATTATAAATGAAAATTCCTCAGTTTTAAGGATATAAAGTGCCATATTTTGGTTTAAGAAGTTCTGGATGCTTTGCAAGAAAGGTTTCACGCTATGTCAGTGGCGGCTGCTCCATAGGAGCTCAAGGGCTCGAGCCTCCCAAAACCATTCTTAGGAAAGAGTAAAAGTAATTTACTTATTTAATTATAACATACAATTGATTGTTAATTATTACAATACAAATTTTGCATATCTATATAAAGCATTATTAATGTATAACGTATAACACATATTATTATCCGCCTGCGACGCGACTGCTACCTATATTTTAAATTGTTAGAGCTCAGCCTTCGTCCGCATAAGAAATATATGTAAGAACGAACTGTGAACGGAAATTGCCGATTGCGGATTCTCTATTGCTTTCTTAAGTTACCCGAAAACTCGCGATTTTAGATCCCAGTACGAGTGCACCAGAAAGATTCGTATTCGTAGCTATTCGAACCCTGCTTATTGAGAAGCGTGTTACAGAATTATTTCATAATAAACATAATTAGTAGATATATTTTATACTGCAAGAAATAAAAAATAACTAGTGAGACTTTTAGAACTTTAAGTTTGCAACAGAAAGATGATTTTCTCCATTTAAATAAAATTGTTTGTTTCAATTTGTAAATCATTACAATATTCGGTGTTCAAAAACAGTTTAAATAAAAACATAAAATTATAAAAATATATTTAAAAAAACCCACAAACAAACATTACCATAATAAAATAATGCTTGAACTAAAACCAAAGATAAATTGGTATTTATTCTCTTAAAAATTATATTGCTCATCTAAAGGAGTGGGTAAAGAAGGATATGCTTAATATAATTTTTCAAAGCCAGTTTTAAAACTTTTTTGTATCCAGAGTTAATTATTTTAATAAATTATAAATCTAAACATTGTTTGGGTTTTGGCTTCGATGGCTTCAAATTACCAAAACTAATATGAAATGTATACTTCATAAATTACGTAAATAACTATCATGCATTCTAGTCCGCTGGCGCGTATGGGTATTTGTTATGACTGAGAATGAAGTATTCGATAATTATTTTGATAGCAATTAGAACTCGTGAAAAATACCCAGTACCTGTTTTACTGCGGTTACGGTTTGCGGTTTTGTTGTTTGTCAGTTGAGACTTGTATTCGAATTCGTTGTTTCGGTCCTTATGTTTTGAGTACAAACTGACCGAAAATACTATAAAGTGTATTCTGAAAGTGGATTTTAAAACTCTTCCATTAGAGGAAAAACATAAACAATTTTGACGAAAAAGTTATCGAATAGGAGTATTTTATTTCTCAGAAAGATAGAGGACTAGATTTTGTGTATAAACAGTAATATTTTTAAGGGATTATTGTACTGTGTGTGTGTTTGTTTTTTTTTTACGTCTGTACATAAAACTTTTTTCTATTTGTATGAAATTGCTCACTTACTGAAGGTGAGTGTTTATTATGTATTATTATATTCTCTCAGCAACTAGAGCCCCCCAAAATAAATTATCACGAGCCGACTATATGTGTATTAGGCTAAGATATAAAAAAATTTGATTTGTTGGTATGCCTGAATTACTGTACACATATTAAAATATCAAAAAAATAATCTTAATGCACTGAGCTAAAGAGATCGTACCCTTCGTTATAATACTTTACATTGTTGCCAATGCAATATAGCTGAAAATTCCTCAGTTTTAAAGATATAAAGTGCCATATTTTGGTTTAATAAGAAGTTCACACCTCAGTTGATTGCATCAGCATGGTATTGCCATTTTGTAGACGTAGTTTGATTATTCCTTTATGTATATACGAATTTTAAAATGGTTTTATAATCCACTCAGACTATTCTATTTGTGTATTAGGTTAATGTATATGGGAAATTTGATTTGTTTGTATGGCTGCAACACTCTAGTATGTAGTAGTAATCTTGATGCAGTTAGCTAAAGGGTTCGCACTCTTCATTGTTCTATTTTACATTGTAGTCAGTTGGATATACCTGAAAATTCTCTAATTTTAGAGTTATAACTGTGTCGCTGCTGTATTTGAATTTAGTGTATTCTTAATACTTTACAATATATAATTTTTTCATCACAACTGATTGCATGAATTTTAAGTTTATTTTATAATTCGTTTAGGCTACTTTTGTGTAAGGCTAAGTTAGATATATTGGCATGGGTATTAAAATATTAAAAACGTAAGCTGAACGTAGTGAACCAAATAATTTGTGCCTTCGTTGTCCGATTTTACATTGTTGCCAATGCCAATATACCCGAAAATTCCCAAGTTTTAGGGATACAAAAGTGTCGTAGCTGTATTTCTGGTCATATTTCGGTTTAATAAACTCTGTGTACTTTACAATATTGTTAGTATACAGGTCTGTTTTTTGTTTCTGATATTTTTGGTATAATGCAAAATGTTCTTTATGATATTTATTATCCTTTTTACTGTTATATGAAATTTGGCAACTCAGTCACGTACACTAAAAATCAAATTGTAAATTACCAAACAATCGTAGGTTTCTCATTTGTTAGTATCTTCAACTTAATAGACAAAATCAAACCCTTTCTTTGTACTTTTCGTTGTGTTTGTCAAGTAAATTTAAATATTGTGTTAATCATGAAGCTGTTAGAGGAACGCAAAATGGAAGCTTTAAATTCAGTTTCTTCAGTATAATCACCTTTTGTAACTTAGAAGCTGAGAGGAGGATTTTAAGTAAAATATTTGAAGAATAAGTATTACACATTTTATTAAAAAATTGTTATTTACACTTGACTTAAGATGACTAGATCGTTGTAATCTCAAATGAATACAGGAACAATATTAATATAAATCGATATATTAAAGCTGTTAATGATAGTTTCTGCAACACCTTAATATTTATACATTTAATTTGTTAGAAAATTACAATTTTCGGTTAATACAATAATAATCAATCACAGATTTATTTAAAATGCCTAACTATCTACTAACTTTTGGACATGCAGATGCAATTGTACAAATACTGTTCACAATACTGAGAATTTTGGACAAAGCTTTTCACGTTACTTTCAATTGTATTGCGAGCAATATAGACAATTCGCGCAGAGTCATACCTCGTGGGAACACTCAGAACTACCTTCATTATTAATAATAGTAACGGTGGTGGTGGTCTGTTGTCCCTTGATTGTGGATCTCGTCGAGGCATGTCTTTGATGGTAACCAACTGCGTATTGAAGTCTTTGGCTTTGTTCCTTTCTGTGTCCTCGAAGCGTGCAAAAAAGCATTTCACGCATTCCCCTTAAGGAGAAAACATAAACATTAGCGAGAACGTTTTTCATAAAGAATAATTCGCACTTTTCCACTCTTTTATGCAAGATGGGTAACCTCCGGGTATTTTTTGGCGCAAAAGATTTAACAAAATGAAAAAGTGCGACTCGTTTATAAAATACGCGTGAAAAAATTCTTACCTTCTAAAATTCTTAGATAGGAAGGCGTACAGAAGCGGATTAATCCCAGAATTGAAATAAGTCACCAGAAACGTCAGCGGTGTGAATAATGCGCTGAAATTCGTATTGCCGTGATAGTGCCGTGACCAATATTGCCACATTTTTCTGGCGTGAAATGGGAGATTGCATAATGCAAATGTTAAAACGACAATAATGAGCATCCTTATTACACCCCTTCGTGCCTTAAGCACGTTTTGACTCGAACTCGAGTTTGGCAAAGTACTTCCTCCGGAGTTCGACTTCCCGTCATTGTTTTGTAGCACCTACAATATCTTTTGAATTACTAACCAAGTTTCAAGGAACAAAAGCAAACCAAGCACGAAACGGTATATGTTAACTTGACGTTTTAGAGACGCTGTAAATCGAGTTGTTGGATTTTACAGGGCAAATCTAAAACCAAATTATTATCATGTTGCTCAGATGATAAGGGATGTTATTTCCGAATCTGTCAGAGGTAGACAAGTTTTTACCTTCTTTAGAAGATCTTTTTATGCTTTCTCTGGATATTCATGTAAATGTGTTTATGTGAAAAATTTACAGAAGCGGTAGAAAATTCACTTTAAAACCTTTCAAGATGATTATTTGTTGTAATTCGCCCATAAAATTCATATTTAAATATTTAAAATTGGGCATTTTGATTCAGGTTAACAAGGTAATTTTAAGTGATTTGATCCATAGAATATCCGTTCATGTCATCTTTAGAAAGATTACTGTTAAAATACGAATTTGTAAATTTTTTCTTACATCTCCACCCGGGGATCAATTTAGATCCGGGCGAATAAAGCAAAAGCTGAGGAAAAAATAGAATGGGAAAGAAAAATTACTTTACCTGGCGGAAAGGCTTCATAGTAGAATCTGAAATTATAAATCTGGGAGCAAAGACGAAAGATGTTAAAATTCATGGGGCTGTAATATCATCCACTAATATTAATTTATTTTGTTCCGTTAGCTTTCAAAAAATGATTTTCGAAGCATTTTTTTACGAATACAAAAGACGAATTTAATAATAAAAATTTTACGACTTTTTTTATGAAACATTCAAAGCTTTTCTACAGATTTTATGCCTTATTATTCATGGTTACGATTTAACAAGTTTCCTTTCAAAATTGGGGGCTAATTTATTGCTTTACTTCCGCGAGTGCTTTAGCGCCCCTTGATATAGAATTTCATGCGTAGATGAAATTAGGATTATTACTATCGATAGCTATTTGAATTAGTTTTGAGCACGACTTGTGCGTTTTCCAAAATTAGACATTCCTAATCATGCCTATAAGCAATCAATGAAATTTTACCAAACATACCGTTTCGTGCTTGAGAATCGTTGGTTTTACTTCATTTCTAATGCAATTCTGTGACAGAAATATACTTGTAAACTATTTTAGGAAAACTGATTTGTTTTTCGAGCAAGGTTTTCTCAAGCCTTACACTTTAAAAAATAGTGAAAAGCTTCTTAATTGATGTTCATTAAAACAAATTAAACTATTTTGCTCTTTGGTTAAAACATTTAAAAAAAAAGAAAAATTTCAAAAAACCCTTTAAAAGGTTGCAGTTTATAAAAGGAGAAAATCATACGCGCATTCGGTGCTGAAAACAGGGAAAGATAACAAAACAATCAGGTCAAGATTGTCTATTTTTGTATCTAGATTAAAATTCCGAATTTGTAAGCGTACTGATTAATTATTAACAAAAGCGAACGATTTCCTTTAACCTGTTAGAAGAGGGCAATTTTTCTGACAAATCGAATTAACTCATTTTTCATCAAACTGGGTTTATTATTTCGTAGGCTGCTTTTCTGCCTTCCCAATTTTTGTTAAGAAATTTGAGAGGATTGTTCTTTTATTCTTTGTATTAAAAAAATATTATATTTGATGAAATGAAAATCCACCCAATTTGAAAATTCTATTCTCAGCACAGCTTTGAATTTGTTCTTTGTAAAAGTTTATTTCAAAGTTCATGCTTTTCGGTAAAACAACACAGGAGTACAAAAACAGACAATTAGAAATGAAAAATCAGTGGTCAATAATGAGTAACAAAGCGATTTAGAAGACTTTGGGCTGTAATAAATCAAAAATTTTTCATATATGCTAGATTGACGCCTACTTCCTGCTTTAAAAGATTTTTTTGTTTTAGAACATTAGCTTTAGATATTAACTATTGCAAAAATCTACTCCAAGAGCTTTAAAATACCAAATAATTCTGTCATTCAGTAGATCTTTAATTATTTTGAAAACCTTTCGAGTAACTAAATACAAAACAGTTTTTTTGTCAGTTTTCCATGCCCCGATAAAATTATCAAACTACGTAAATTTTCCCAACGTAACCGGAGGTAAATGTATGGGGTCCATAAAACAGTTTATCTGTCACAGAAAAAAAAGCGAAAATTCATACTGAAATTAATATTCTTCCACTCTAACCCTACTAAATTCGAGTGATATAATCACATAAATTTAATGCTGACCTTTTGAACTCAACTGACCTTTTTATCTGCTGGCTTGCCACGAATTGATTGCTTTCCACACAAGCCTTGATATTGTCCGTTTGCACTTGCATTCAGCTGCTTTTCTAGTTTTCGGGAACTTCTCCATAATCCCACGGCGATCCTTGTGTACAATAACTGAAAGCATTTTTATAAACAATGTACAACACGAGTTGGGAGCAACACTAAATTGTTACAAGCTAACAAAGTTGTGATATCCAATTTTAAAATTTTTACTTCGAATTTTTGAACTTAAGTACGGGCGGAACAAATGGCACAAAATAGTCTTTAATGGTCATGGATGCAATGTACGAAGGAATATCAAAAACTAAGAGTAACTTGCATCATCAATTAACCTGAGATGTACGCCCAGGACGTATTTATTTATTTCAAGTAGGAAATCAACGGGCATTCGGCCCAATTACAAATTTCCTCTTACGTATTGGCAATGGCAACTTAAATCGTAATTTTACAATGACACGCAAAAATAAATAGTTGTGATTATGTGCGAGAAAACTGGGTTTGAAAGCGACTTAAAAGGCCTTAACCCTCCATGTTGTCGAGTTGAGTGTGCCGATACCTTTACCTTTAATATTAATAATAAATGAATGAGATGACGCCAGCGAAGGGTAACAAAGCAAAAAAACAAATTTAATTACTTTCTAAAGTTTCCAGCAGCTTTTCTTAATTTATTAAAATATTTAAAGGGTTTGCACAAATATTTAAGAATTTATGCATTATGTATGGTGAATATACTAACAGACTTTCTAGGCTAATCAAATATTTCCGTGTCATTTTTGGTATCTACACTTTTCAGGGTATTCTCTGAAACGGTTAGTGCCAGACTGTTTGAAAATTACCTTTGCATCATTGAGTAGCATGTGTCGAACAGCAAACGCTTAAAACATTCTGAAAGCTTCTACACTATTCTGCAAAAACCGCGTATAATAGGTAACCTATTATACGCGCAAAAAATTCTCACAAACTTCAAGATTGTTTGAAAAACGAAGTATTTATTAGAATTAAAATATGCACTTATACTGCTCCAACTAACACCTATTATTTTAACGATTTGTAATTAAAAGCCCAAAATCAGCTATTCTTCGCAGTTTGGTGTTAAAACATTCACAAGCTCTCTGTAAAGGACGTTCTTTGGATGCATTTTTTATTCTGATAGTTAATTGCTTACTTAGTGTTTTCTGCTTTCCAACTAGCTTATTATAGGTACCGGTGCACTGAGAAAGCCGATAAAGTCTTATATAGAATGACACTGGGGAAGATTGGTTAGGTTGTATTTTTTTTTGCTACAAATAGGATGTTCTGAATGTTCTTTGTACGAGTATAGTGGGCTGATGCTTTATACGGCCAGAAGACGTATAGTTATCGATGAAATGGTACTTACGGATAAGAGGAAGTAAATATTTTGTTAAACATTCGCTTTGGTAAACATTTTGGTTGACTGCCAAAGCGCCCTGTACATTAGTTTTTATTAGAATTTCTACTTAAATTTCTATTTTACATCAGCAGAAGTTTCACTGGAATCGTTTGTATAATAAGTATATGGCATTCCCAGGTACTTGGCCTTTACTTAGCGTGAATTCCAAAACATACGATTTTTTTGAAAAATATCTTGACAACCAGCGACGATTAACCTTTGATTTAGTTATTTGCTTTTCTGAGTATTTTGGAGACTTTTGTTTCTTTCTGGCATAAATACCTAATTTTTTCAATATCTTACAAAAAATATATGATTGAGTGCAACCAAACGTTCTTGCAGCACTGTTCTGGGTTGTTCAATCTTCATCGTTAAACATGCGATCTAACTTCTTAACGTTCTTGTTTCTCATTATCAATGCTTTTCGACCAGATTCAGATTTCCTTTTTACGATACCGGATTTTACTTCTGTTCATCTTTGTGTTAAAAAATTAGTAAATATAATTATTGTTTTAAAAACAGCATAATGAGGTTCCTTAAATTCCTAGGCAAAGCGTAGTGTTGATACGAAGCATTTTCATTCGGTATAGTAGGTATGTGGCAAGTGCTCTTAATTCACTAAGTTTTACTAAAATTTGCTTTTTTTAAATTGGCCTTTTCCGTGTATCTTTGGTACGCTTCCTGCTTCTTCATCCTTGAGGATTCCAGTCTACCGCTTTTCTTGCATTTATCCTTTATCAGCATATAGCTGAATTATATTCTTTAATTAATGTAATTTCGAGTGTTATTAGGTTTTGCTTTACATCCATAAATCACTATTTATTGGAAATACTAGCCAAAAATTTCACTTAGGGTAAGTCCGGTATACATAGACCATCGCGTTAGACGGACCACCTCCTTATTTCCATAATTGCCTTAACAGGTGACGCAAATATCTTGTGCCGGCATTCAGTACCTATGTATCAGTGCATCGTGTAAGGTGGTTGGCGGCACTTATTTATTTGTAACAGGTAAGATATGCTTTGTTTCCGTTTTTTACAGTGCATTCACTTGACCTCATGCAGAGTTTGTTAAACGTATTTTTTCCGCAGCAAACATTAATATCTAATACTATACTAGAATTTCTGGCACCCTAACCTGAAAATTCGAGTATTGCACGCTTGTGTACGTCGTAATTACGTGGTCCATCTATCCCGTACAGTTCCGATTCCGTGCTTAATTGGAATTGAATCAAAAAGATTTTTGTGTGATTCTGTAATTTACTGTTGCAGAATACCTACTGTGTATAAGAGGAAATACCCAGACCGAAGGAAAAACTGGACTTCGGAAAACTTAGAAAAGGCATTTAAGGCTGTGAAAAATGTAATGGGAATAAACGAAGCTGTTTTCTAAGACGAAATGCAGATTTGTCGATCAAAAAATCTGAGGAGGTGTCGGTCTTTCGTTTTACAGCTTTAAATAGAGAAAGTGTGGAAAATTATTTTAACCTATTAGAGAGAATATTGTTAAATACTTAGGCTCAATAATCACGGCAAAAAATGAAACAGTATTAGATGTAAATGCCAGAATGCTAGCAGGCAATAGATGTTTTTATGCGTTAAGAGAAATGTTTAGAACAAAAAAGCGCTCAAAAAACTCCAAAATAAAGATTTATATAACCGTAATAAGATCGGCAGTGATGTATGCCTCCGAGACGTGGAACTTAACGAAAAAAGATGAAGACATGTTAGGAGTATGGGAACGGAAAGTGTTAAGAAGGGTAGATGGTCCCGTGTGTGAAAATAATATATGGAGAATGAGGACAAATACAGAGCTAATGACATTATTTGATAGGCCATGAAGTATACTGAAAGAAATAAAAAGCAGAAGGATAAGTTTGCTAAGACATGACATATAAACCGTATGGAAGATGATGGATATGCAAAGAGAGTTTTGCACTGGAAGTTGAAAGGTAGAAGAGGGAAAGAACGACCCAGGAAAAGATGGATGGACCTAGTAGAAAAGGATTTAAGAGAAATGGGGTATGAAAACTGGAAATAAAAAACTAAAAACAGGAAGGAATGGTCTCACATAGTAAAGAAAGCAAAAGAAATATAATAAACGAGCGCCCCTTGGATATTTTTTCAAAAGGTTGAACAGGCGGCTAGCCACCGTCCTCGGCTAAACACAGGCTTGGTTACCGAAAGGAGGCGATGGTCCACAGAGGACTCCGAAGCCACAGATAGATAGATAGAGAGAATATTGACGGAAGATGAATTGTTTAACACACCAAGTAACGTTTACAATGTCGACGAAACCGGATTGCAGCCCAATAATAGATCAGGCCAAGTTATCGCCGCAAAGGGCTCTAAAAGTGTTCCGGTTATTACTTCGTCTGAAAAGATGAAACTATTTCCATCATAGCGTATTTTAATGCAGAAGGGGTGTTTTTACCACCATATTGCATCATAAAAGGGGTGTATTCAAAACAAGAATGGAAAGATGGAATGCCTGTTGGTAGCGTGATTACAATGTCTCAAAAGTCAGCGTATGTGAGAGCTGATATCTTCTTGGATTGGTTACGAAACCACTTTATACCGAGTAAACCAAGAGACGGGACTACATTTTGATCTTGGATGGACACACGCCTCGTTGTAATTCGCTGGAACTGTAAGAGTATGCCGAGGAACAGAAGATTATCTTACTTTGTCTACCCAATCATAGCACACATTACTTACAACCGTTGGACAGGGCATTTTTTTAAATCCCTAAAAAGTTTTTTCTATCTTGTCTGTGAAAAATGTATGAAAAATAACTCCACCCAAAGTATTAATCGTTTTCAATTTGGAAAACTTTTAGGAGGAGCTTGGAATGGTGCGGCCAAGTACCAAGACGTTGTTTTTGTGTTTAAGGCTAGGTATTCTACCTTACGATCCACAAGCTATTCCAGACTATGCGTTTCTATCTGGTGATACAACTTCGGTTGCTCAAGATCAAATGTCAATACAGCCACCTTCACGAAGGCAACGATTGCTTCATCCAAGTGGTTCCAAATCAACTACACCTCCAAAAGCACAGACACGGCAGCCAAGTTGTTCTTATACGATCGCTACACGATTAATGAATCCTGCAGGATATTTGTTAAATGAGATATCACCGATTCCCCTAACAGTTTCTCGAGTTGAAAATGCAAAGAGCGTTCCCGTATAGTGTGGCCGCAATTCTTAACGAAGGAAAAAATATTGACAAACTTAAGAAGAAAGCTGAAATAAAAATGTCACAAAAACAAAAATCCAAACATAGAAACGTCCTCTTATGAAAGAAAAACAAAAGCTTGTCAAATCTTGGTTTCAGTGTCAAAACTGGAGCAGATGGCTACATGAAAATTGTAGCAAGTATGACAGTTTTTGTGATTTGTGTGGAAAAACACAAAAACAGTAAGGTTATAATGATGAGTATTGATATTTTGTTACGTTAACACTCCTATATTAGCTACATTTACATGTAGTTAGTAAAATAAAGTTTTCTTTTTTGAGTTTATATTTTAATTCAAGGTTTTCTTAATCTAAACAGTCATGGTCCATCTAACCCATATACCTAGAGATAAATGGACCAACGATGCTGTTAAAAATTTTCCATAAATCTAGGAAATATGTATCCCTTTCGTTTTCGTCTTTTAAAATTAATATAGAATTGCAGGTCACTTATCTACCACTAAAAAAATTCGTTTTATTTTTACCAGAAATATGAAGCGGGGCGAGGGACGCGTGCGGTCGGAGGGGAGGTACGGCTACGTCACAAGTGGAATCTGTCATCATTCGGTTAGAAAGTTTCTCAGAGAAACAACGTGCCGATAAACGCCGTTTTGGTTGTTTAGAGTGAAATAGAGTTTAATATTTTTGTAGTAATTGGCTGTACAATATAAAAGTAGACTTGATTATCTTTGATTTCCGACAAACGATACAACGGCTGAACGGGGTGCTTTCCACTTGTGACGTCACGCAGGCGACAAAACCCGGGACGATCCTGCCGTGTGCAAAACCTAGCCTATCTAGGAGAGTTAAGATACCTTGGTACTACCTAATTTGCCGTGGTGGAGAACCTAACAGGTGTAGGATATTTGAGGAGGAACTAGGTGGGAAATGTTGCCGTTTTAATATATGCTAGAATGCGTTGGCGGGAGGATACGTGTGAAAATTTTGTGTACGTTGAAGAGTGATTCCCCTAGTTCTTGTCTCTTTTAGAGTTTGTAATTATTTGTACCTTCCGTTCAGATGGTAGTATCTCCATCTATCATTCGAAATTCATAACGAGATGTAGAAGATCAGTTACTATGTATCTCTGGATCTGCTTTAAGCAATTCGGGTTGAATTCCATCTGCATATGGTCTTTGTGATTATGCTGGCTTTTATGGTGTCCCGTATTTCATGTTTGACTATTTTCGTCTATATTTACACTTGCTGTTTTTCGGCTTGCAGCTCTTTAAAAATCCTGTCCTGTATTTGAATTCGATATCTACGGTTTTTCAGACTTCCCAACGTTGGATCTATGGAAGTGAGTGGGATGCCAATAATTCGCATTTCTTTCTACTGCCTGCTTTACCGGCGTTCATTACTGTGTTTGCTGCTTTCTCTGCTTGGAGTGATCGGTAAAGGGTATACTTTCAGATTTTTTCTGCATTAAAAATCACATCGACCTGACCTGTACCGAGAATTCCATCCGAGATCTTTGGTTTACAAATCAAGTGTTCTAACCCTAATAGCTAACCAAAACGTTAGTATTCAATAATGGTTAAGATATCGTAAATGAGGTCAAGTGTGGCGAGTACTTACATATTTTGGCACTTACACATTTTACACTCATGTGCGAAACGACTATTTCGCGTTTGCTAGACTTAAACACCAAAGAACTTCTTATTGGGCATCTAAAAGCACTAGGCCGGTTTTACACTAAGCTTTTGTTAAATTAAAGAACGATTAAAGGTGACAAACGAACATCATGCGTTGTTGCCCTGGCTGTTATTTGCCATATGAATGCAACTCATCCTTAGCTTACCAAACCGTAGTCCATACAGAAGAGGACTTTTGACAATGCATTTTTTGATGTCACCGAAGCTGTCAAACACGATGGTAGCTGTAGCTGTAGCTGGTAATTGCTATATTAATATAAACGGCAGCCGTTTTGAATATTTAATGTATAACCATAATTAAATTGAAAATTGTTGTGGGTGATTAAAAATAATTTCATTTATTATTGGGTAAGCACTGATTATGTTTAGCATCACAGTAGCGGATTCGAATGATAAGAATTATTTTAAGTAAACCGTACAGCCACATGCAAATATCCTAAGATTTTCTCCATTCAGTTTTGCGATATGGTTAGTTCCTAAAGAATACAAAATATTTATATTCTGCTTATATTTAAACCTTTGATAACCTAGCTTTCTCCTCAGCAAGTTCCTATATTTGGAGGCCAAGCAAATAGGTATAAAAAATAAGTAGCAGAACTGAAAGACCTATAAGTTGCAAAAGATCTGCACTCGACTGTGAATTTTGACCTAAAAATGAAAGGGAAATATTCGACTCAGTATATGTTATCATTTTTATTAGCCTGTCAAATTTGGCGAACTATTTGCCATACACCCTGTATTTTGAAAGAAAACTGAAAAGATTTAGGGCGAGTTGAGGAGTGTAAATCGTTTTAATCATGTACTTTTTCATAGTGTGCTGTCGCAATTGGGCCAAGCTGTAAAGCATACTATATTTCGGCAATTTTGCCATTTTTAGGGTTTATTTTTTGGTAAGTGGTTGTAATATTATTAAAACTATTTGCATTGAATGGATCACGTTGTATAAATTTTTTTGAAAAATATTAATTTGTGTAAGATTTCTTGCAATTGTAATAGTTTTGGAAGTATCCGAAAAGAAAAAAACTTAGTTGAAACCTTAAAAAACATGAACTGAAAGCTCTGACCTAAATAACACCTTAGTGACTGACTTCTTGTAAAAACAAATGCATCAGTTTTATTGTGAGAAACGTATTCTACTTAAATAACAGCGTGAAAGACATCTAGAAGCACCAATATTGTGAAAATGTAGCGGAAAGCAATAAAAACACCGTAATAAAGCTTCAATATATTCCGTGCGAAATGTTCTATATATTTTTTATTTATAAAGCACATGGAAATTTATTGCAGTATGATATAACTTAACGAGCTATGAAGTGAATTTATAATAAAAAGCGATTTTCTCAGTTTTCTCTAATATTTGAGCCTTGTTTGTTTTAAAATTTTTATTGGGCATTTCGTCGTTGAAATGTTAATGTTAAATCTAACCACAAAAGACATTCAGAAATGAATTTATTATTGACTGCTGTCGTACGAATTTAGTGTTTAAAATCAACGTGGATAAATCCTTCATAACGCCAAAGCCCATTTCAATCCAATAAAAACTGAATAATACCCGCAGGTTTCCCAAATACAAAGTTTCCATCAGATTTATTAAAGGCAGGCTGAATTTTTAAAACAATAATTAAATTGGTTTCAATTTCAACATTGATTTACGAGAAAAAAACCTAGATTTTAGATTTAATTTTGGCAACCCTTGTCAAGAGTCAGATTTCTTGTTTGATTTATAACCAAAGTTCCTCGACATAATATAAGAAACCTATAAGTTGATTAGCGAAGAAGCGTGTTCAGGGGAATTCAGCTATCTCACGAGCACTCTTAGAATAAAACAGAAGCAAACAATGGAATTATATATCGAAGTGCTCTTTAGTTTCTCGATTTTGGAAGCGATTATTTTCTTTTGTAAACAGTAGGAAAAGATCAACAGCATTGCAAATATTGAATCGCTTCTTTGTAAGACTACGCTTTTATAACATAATGATTTGCTGATAAGTATTTGAATATCTGTTGTATTTGAAGTGTATTGCAAGAAAGGAACCTTATAATTTTTAAAATTCATTCGCTCATAGTTGTAGCACTTCCCTACCCTAGATCAGTAAGTAATCTTTTGCCATTAACAAAGTAACTCTCACCCGCCTAACTGAATATATCTGTAACTCTTTTATATAACAAATTTAACCCGAGCTAAAATTTAAAAGCAGGAATTATATCACTAACAACAGCAACAGGTAGGAAACTAGCTTTTATAGCCACTTAGCTGAAGTAGTTCTCGTAAATCTACTTTTATGGTGTCTTTAGTTTCGCCAAAAACTGCACAAAGTCTGGAAAGTTTAATTATTTTTTTCTTGAAAAACTAAGCATCGAGTTTATTATAAGCTTGAGAGATTTAACAGGCTGATGTTTTTCTCGTCCTCTTGAAATTTATACTTGACATTTTGTATTATTATTTTAAAATACAGAGCAGTTTAATTCAATTTGTACCTACTCTAAATGTAAATAAATCAAGTAGGCAGGTAAATCAAGTAGGTAGTTAAAAAGATTTGAAAAGTACATTTTCCCATTTTCTTATTTTCATACACAAAAAATTCAAGGTTTTTAACAAGATATATAATTATGGAAATATCTAAGAATAATATTGGAAGTATATAATATTCAACAACTTGAAACGTGACACTGGTAGAGATTTTGATTTTGATGTTCTAATTTTACGTTACCTAATTCAATAATTTTATTTGCAGTTAACAGTTTTATAGTTATAAAGAAAAACTGTGCTTGTATTTATGTGTAGGCTTAGAGAAGGTGGTTTGTCTTACTCTGTTTTGTTTAATATGCAGTTTGTTTAAATTGTGTTTCCGAGTTTGTCCAAAAGGCTGGAAGTTGATTACACAGGCTGATTCAAATTTGAGAACCATCATGAGAACTTCCTTGTTACAATTTTTTTGCTTTCGACTTAAATTGTATCAGTTTTTCTTATCCAATGCCAGTGTTGTTTAAGTATTAAGATTTTCTGTTGTGCTTGTTTCACTTTATTTTTTCTTTTCGTCAAAACTTCCAATTTTACTTGATTAATTCATATAGCTAATTTCCCTTTTCTTATTTTGTAAAGGTTTTCTCTTGTTCGTGGTTTTGACAGCATTTGTAATGCTATATTTCCATGTGCCGGCGCATAAATCTCCATCTTAAAGCGATGCCTGGTTATTTAGTTCAATTGTTTGCCTTGATTTCGTGCAGAAGTAAATTCTTTCTGGTTCTACCGACTCTATCTTTCATTTTTCTGTTGTGTTGTATAATCCTTTATGTCATTATTTCGGTTACAGGCGTAATTACGCCTGTGGTTGGCAACTTTAAGTGCATTTCGTTTCCTTGCGTGGAGTTGAGCAGTGGGGGAGATTGTCGGACGCTCCAGGTGTACGCGCATCGAATTTGACTCGCGGTCTTTGCTGTAAAATTTCTGTAGAGTAATCACGACATTTTGCGACGTTAATTTTAACGCACTATTTTCTTCGGTAATTATGTTCTTCTGAATGGAATTTATAGTATCCGATGTCTGGATGTTTTTCAATTTATTAATATTTAAATTCTTTGTAATTTTGCACATTTGTTAACACATGTGCAACCTGTTTTCCGTTGCTGTGGTAATAGAATTTTGATTTATGTCTAATTGGGAAATTTGAAGCACGTGGAGAACGCCATTTTGCATCGCCACTTTGCAGTTACCGTTTGAAGTTCCATTTTGAATTCTACATTTTAAATTATTTCGCCATTCATCACCTGCCTAGAATGTTTCTTTGGGAGATAACTGCTTAACTTTAACATTTAATTTTTTTATGATTTTATTAACGTAGCTTAGTAATTTATATTACGCATGGTTAAAATTTGTGCCATATGTTTTCTTTGTGGTTAAGTAATTACATTTCAAATTCAAGTACGTAGTAAAATTATTCAATCATTAGTTAGGCCTGTGGCTTACTAGTTAAATTCAATTTGCATATTTTTTATATTTTCCTCTGCAATAGACTGAATTATGTTTTGTAATCATTTTGGAAAGGTTCCGCAATGAATGAGTTTAGTTGGGTTTGTTACCACTAATTTCATTCTAAAGAGGTAAACGTTTACGCCATTGGATTGAATTTATATTTCAGGTAATTCCTTGCGTTCCCTATTTTAAGCCTTCAGCTAGTGTAATTTTCATTTCGTATTTGAATATTAAGCCTTCAGCTTTATATTATTGTATTTATATTTCAATTTTTTTGTATGTTGAAATGTTATCAAGTCTATAATTACCTCTAATCAATAGTTAATATTTTCATTGTTAATTATTTTTACTCTGGCTTTCGCGCCGTAAATTGAGTCCCGATAAAATAAAGAGTTACAATTATTTATGGCTTTTATTATCGTTTTGATAAGTTTATGGTAACAAGTTGTCTTCGTTCCGTTATCTAGTCTGTGATATCTGTTATTTTACACGTTACATGTATATTTTAGTTTGGTATATGATCTCTCCTTGTTTTACCCAATATTTTTCTTAGAGTTTTCATCTCTGCCACTTGTGTTGATCTTTTTGTTGTTGGTCTGGCTCCATACGTCAATATTGGTTTTACTACACTATTATACAGGGTTACTGGTAATTCGATACATTCCTTTGGAGATGTGATGGGACAGGCGCTAAGAAACAAATTTAACCCTAACATACATTGTGCAAAACTCAATAGTTTTTGAGATATTTCAATTTTTGTGTTTTTCTCAAAAAAGTAGATCTTAATGTCTTTAAAGTTAATTTTTAAAAAATCTACTTGACATTTTCTGAACTTTTTGACTGGATTACTTGTCCCACTCTATGGTCATCCGTTTCGAATGGAAAATATCCGGAAACATTTAGATCATGTGAAAATTTTAAATAAAAACTTATTAAAAATAATTTTTAAAAATCAACTACGAAAATTACCTATTCGTTTTTCTCAGAAATTATTTTTTTATTTTTGCATAATGTATGTTAGGTTTAATTTGTTTCTTAGCTCCTGTCCCATCACATCTCCAAAGGAATGTATCGAATTACCAGTAACCCTGTATATCGTGTGTTTGACTTAAGGGGCGAACATAGGAAAATAGCATGGTAAATCGTAGATATGCAGATTCGTACTTGCCGTTTGAGTTGATATATTTAACATTCTTGACTAAAATTTCCTATTATATGGAGTTTTATTCTTGGTTTATTACTGCTATTTGCTTTTTGATAACCTTAATTTTATCTCTAAGATCTTAATTAATTTGCGCTGTTATTTTATTTTCTTAAATAACAATCATATTTTAAGTTTACATCCTCAAGTTTCTTAATTAAATATTAGTTTTCCATCTTTCTCGTTTATTTTTTGTGCATATTCGTTACGTTTCTCTTTGCATATTAACGCAATTTACTTGGTACCACTTTAATCATTACTACATTATACCTATTTATTCCATAGCAATCTAATCTGGAAATTTTCAGCTGTAGCTTCTTTTTTTTTTCATAATCAAAATCGTAAATTATGAGAATGATAATTTTTTTAGAGAAGCTGTTTTACATCTTCTTGTAAATTTATAAAGACAGATGCTTGCTTAATGATTTTTTTTTATCCGAGTCTGCAGGAAAATACTAAAAGGTAAACTTTTCAAGAGATTGAAAAACATGCCCCGAATCTTTACATGTTTTTGGTAAAAACCTGAATATTTTTGTTTATAAAACAAGGGAGATCAAGCCTAGACAACTTACCAGGCTTTTAAACTTAAATATGTATGGCAATAAGAAAAAAAGATAAATTCACTTAATTAAACACTTAGTTAAACAAAAAGGCTCTTTAAATAAAAAATCATTTAATTGCCACATTATCAATAGTCTCGCGTCTACGTCACTTATAGTTATTTATTTTCATTTTACCTTCAATTTTTCACAGAAGTCTATTTTCGTTCCTAAATGAACTGACTTCAAAGTGAAAAGATTATTTCATTCAATGTTAGAGACAACAAAAATCGCCATACACGACAAAATACGTGAAAAAGTAATGGTACCTCATTTCTTCTCAGTCTGAGCAACTGTAAATTCCTGTCCTCTTGAATATATGTATGATACTCTCAAAATCCACCTCCGTACGTGACGTGGATAACCGACCTTAAAGGTTTCCATCAGACATATTTTGTTTCAGTCTGTTTCAGAATTGTAGATTTTAATATTTTTTTGTAGACAAAATGTTAAATTTGGTAGTCAAATTTAGTTTTCGTAATAATAATAGAATTTTTTGGTTGAATTACTAACATTTTAAAATACGTCTGAATGTTACGCTTTGATTATTTTTTGTTATATTTCATATACCTAGTCTAAGCATGGATAACTTCAGGAATTATTTTTTGAACCAACAAATATCGTGGCATCAGCAGAATTTAACTATGCTGTCAAGAATGTCATTGTCAGTGCAAAATCCTCTCAGATCAGTGAATGCAATCATCATAGTGACGTTTTGAGGTTAGGCTATTAAATTGTGATATGTGTTGGCTTATTCTTTACGTTTTACATCAAAGTGAAGTGACTAAAATATCCAAAATCAGCAACGAATGGCTCAGTACTGTTTTGATTACTAAACTTCGGTGGCCAAGGATTCATGTTTGCAAAAGCATGATTGCCTTCTGGGGGTTAACTTTTATTAATCGCTTGTAAAACGGAAGTTTTTAGGCACATAAGTGGAAATTAAGTAATTGCTTAAAACTCCTAATCTGTATTTAAAATACTTTTTCTGCCGGATGTTGATTGCCTTTGAGAGTTAATTATCACATAATCCCAAAATTATTGAAATATTTGATTAAAAACATTGAGCTTTACCTTCTTGCAATTGCCCGTGGAGATCTTACAATTGCTATACTAAGAAAAAAATTAGACTGCAGGTTTCAAAAGAGAAGTATCCAGCTGTTAATTCCTAAATAAAGTGAGATAACTTTCTTTTTACTTTTCCGCTTTCCGAAAGGCTGCACCTTTTCACAACAGGAAACTGTTTTCGACAACTTTTTTAAAGAACGTTCTGAAGTTTGAATAAGTATGTAGTTTGGGGCCACATAAATTCAGTAGGAAATTCGTTCTTAATATGTTTCGTAATAAATTTAACCACGTCTCATTTACCTGCGACATTAATGGCTCCAAGAAAAATTACTTACCGTCATTATGGCCAGGGGAATAACATAAAGAAAGACGAAGTTTATCATGTCGAAGAGTTGGGAATTAAACTTTTTCCTATTCGCTATACAGACGGTTTCGTTCTTATTACCAATCATCGTCGTTATCGTGTTGACCCAGAAAAATTTCGGTGCGCTGTACAATGCACTTGTGATCCAAACTGCCAGGATAACGAGCTAAATAAAAAAGAAACATTATTGAAAATTGTGTCTTTGAAAACCTCTTATAAATTAAAAGTTCCGAGAAATACGAATATTTGCCTTAAACACCTTACAAGTAAGTTTTTTAAATGTAGCGGTATTACTAAGCTGGAAACTGGAAATTAATCTATTAAACTCGGTGAGTTATCCAATTTCCTGGACTGCAAAACTGTAGTAGTGTAAAATATCGTATATAACGGTTATAGTAACAGGATGGGAATTTAGAGGAAGTTTATATTGGGTTATCAACATTTCCACTCCTGGATATAAATGCAAATTTACCTCAAACATAACTAGAACTGAATAAGGGAAGAGGAACACAATTTTGTGGTTTCTCAATTTGTAGTACAAGTTTATATTTTCGATTTAGGATTTAGTTATTTGAAGTTTTACGTTAACTAAACACTGTGCATTTAACGTTATTTTCGCTATATTTTATGGCTTAAAATTATTTCCTCACCACTTTAATAAAAAACAAAAACATCAGCATTTTCATCCATTAAGTTGAAAGCAGACATTAAATCTTGAAGAACACTTCAATTTTGTAATACTAAAGAGCATTTAAGTATGTTCGCGGAGATTTTAATTTTTTATAAAAGCAAATTTAGGAGAACATTCTAACATCTACAATCATTAATATTTTTTACGTTTTTCTTAAAATTGTCATCTTTAATAAAGCCAGGGGTTACATTTACTCGCTTTAAAATTCAATTTGTGGAATCTAAATGGACATCGAAAACCCAAGAAAACATACTCATTTATCTGAAATACTTCAACGGTGTCTACCAATATTAAAAAACGTAACCTTAAATATACAGAGAACTGTAGCACCTAGGTGTTATACGCAAGGTAACTAAACCAAAACATCCGGAACAATCTCGTTTTACAAAGTGATAATGTAGAAACAAACAGCATGGAAAGCTCTTGGGACAATAAATCTGAATAACAACAGGGATCAGGAAAGGCGACAGGTTAAGCATTTTGTTATTTAATTCAATTATGAATAAACTTATTAAACATAAAACCCCTCCTTTCAGAAAACAGATTAACACCCTTAGAGCAACATACGAGGTCTGAGTAGCAGCTTAGTTACGTAACTTTCTCTATTCTAAAAGCGTAAAAGGTGGTAGGATCAATGATCTTGATAAACTGATATACATGGGAGCAATGGGCAAAAAGATCAGTTGGATGATAAAAGCATCTACAAGAGAACTAACTCTAACTGAGGAGCAAAACCAGATACATCCATTTTTTACCGCAGTAATCATCAAATTTATAGGGATCTAACATGGAATATAAACAAAGAATCTAGCAGGAAATGTTGTAAAGGTGTAAAGATCAATTCGTGGAACAAGATTATCATATAAAAGACAAAGGAGTGAATAAGGAATAAGAGCAACGTGGAGATTAAAATGAAAGTAGATTAAGCAATTGATAAAGACATAAAACTGTTCTCGGAGCAAAAAGTGAACCAGAACATCTGGCGACTTCAATTTCTTTGTAGAGACGACACAGAGAAAATTTTAGGAATACAATTGATGGAAAAAACAGCGGATTGATCAATAGGGCAGCAATTAAAGAAGGAATTTCTTCAAATATGGATGATGGCAATAAATAAGATGAACCATAGACTTAAGTCAAAATAAGGAGCATACATGGAAAGTGTAGAAAATATGATATCACAAGAGCAATGCCTTAAAGTCGATAACTTGCAACGTATTTGTTTCATGAAGTTCGCTTACCAGCCAAAGAATTTACCACAACAATAGCCATAGACAAAAGCAAGAGTCTTACTCTGACTGAAGAACCCTGTCGATGCAAACGTATCATGAGCAATAAAATAATTAAACAAGTATTGAGCTTTCACTATCTGATAGTAAAAACTTCAAGCGATGGGCACATTTGTAGTGAAGTAACGAATCAAACTTATAAGGCCGCAGCCAGAGCTCATTGTTTAAAAAGCACAGTGTGGCATATCCGAATATAAAAACAAAACTAAGACGCATCGGTCATGATGTCATGAATTAGAATTATAAATAACTATAATTAAGAAAGAAAACACCACAGGTAAGAGTGGTAAGTGGTACAATCACCGGACAGAATATTGCCAGGTAAAATTCAAAGTGTTAAGATTAGAAGAACGTATGTATGATACTAAGCTGGACACGATAATAAGGTGAATGTAGGATGGAAATGTTATGAATGGATGAGACTAGGATAGCAAAGACTAAGAGATACAAGATCAAAGGAAAGACGAAAACCAGATAGATCAAGAGACGACTGTAAAGAGATGATTGGCCATCGATATCTTGGGAAAATTAAGAACAAAGATGATGAGGCGAAGAAAAAGAAGACGAAAAACAAGGATAAGAAACAGACGAAGAAGAAATGATACGAGAAAGAAAAATAAGCAGTACAAGGCAGAAGAAGAAGAATAAACAGAAAAAAAAGAAAGAGGAGAAAAAGTGTGTCAATAGATCCGATATCGTAGAACTATTTAATAATTTGTTTGTCTGATCCGTAATTACAATTAAAATACCGAGCCTGATGTAATTAAGAAACATGTTGGACATTTACCTTCACTCTTATTAAAATCTATTTTAAATTATGTTTTAAACCCTTGACATCTCACCTTTTCTTAGAAAAGTTAATGAAATACAGTGCACGTTTTATATTTGAAACTTGTTGTACGTAATTTAATTTAACGAGTAAGAGTCTTAAATTTTTACATTAAAGTTTATTTTTACAAAAGCGTTGATAGGCAAATATCGATTTCTTATTTAAAAATAACATTCCATAATAATAAAAATAAACAAAAATATCTTAAACTTACCCTCAGTCTAGTAGGTGTTAGAATTTGTTTGCAGGTAATCGGATGAATAATTGCGAAATATCTCTCGGTACATATCACCACCAAGATAAAAATGCTCGCCGTATAGCTTAACGAGGTGATAAACTGGTACATCTTGCATAAAAAATCACCGAGCACCCAACTGAAAACAAAAACTTCTATAAAGTGGGCTATTTTAGTGAAGAACTCTCTTAACTTGCTATGATTAGCTATCGAAAGCTTCAGTTACCTACATCTCGGAAACTTTTTAAAAGAGCTGAATAATTTAACAGATATTTGCTTTGGATAAAATATAAAATTGAAAGTTTGCTAGTAAAATGATCGGAGAGAAACTTCGTTTTAAAGTTATTCAATGTTAGTTAATATAGCGTGGGCTGAATTAGGTTAACTTGGAGGTGTTTTTGCAGACCTAAATTAATAGCCCTAAAATGTTTCGAAGCAGCTGAGGCTGAAATATTACGAAAATGCTAAACAAATTTTCTTGTTCAATCGAGAAACATAAATTATTAAGCTAAATCAGGGGGGATGGGCTGAAGTTAAAATTTAGTTAATAATGTTTTAACGATGTTTGGTATTTATCATCTACTTGCAATGCTTAAAACTTAATAAAACTTAGGTGGTTCTACAGAAAAAGTTAAGTTGTTTCTGTAAAATAAGAATCAAATCTACCAATGAGCATTTGGTTAAAATCCATTCGAAAAGGTTATGGATAACATTTTTAAGTGTTAATGGTACTTAAAACTTAAATAAAGTCAGGCCATAGTTTAGCCCTGTGATCGACCAAATTTGGAATCTTCTTGCATCGCTGAATGCAACTATCATAACGATATTTGAGATTACTACAACTAGTTTAGTTTGCTAAGATAGTTAAAAGTCGGCAAAAAATCGCTATTTCTTTGGTGTGATACATAAGAAATACTCAGCATCCGCAGCAATTTCATAACATAAAATCAAATCCATTAAAAGTCATAATAGTTGCATTCAGTCATGAAGGAAGAGCCACAATGGTATAAACAAACAAACAATGTCGCATCCTTTTGAAAACATGGCGTACTACAAACGAAACTTAATTAACAGCCTGAAAACCCCACAAAACGTTTATTAGGGTAAAAACTAAATCAATTTGCCTAAACCAATAATCTGTACTGTTGTGGCATTCAACATGCAAATGATCGAATCAAGGGACTTAATTTCATATGCAATTAGTAAATATTAGTCCAAGTACATAATGCTGTAGCCCGTGCAACTGCACGTGCACCAACAGTTAACTGTCAGTAAACAAAGGACTATCTAAATCTACTCAGTAATTAATATGCACTTACTCGGTGGCCAAATATATGGAGAGATTCTGGAAAACGCAGAATACACCAACACATAAGTCAGCTACAGCCAGATTTGCCAGAAAGAAGTTCGTAATTGACCTCAGGCGACGGCTCATTGTTACTACTAATATCACCAGAAGGTTTCCTGAAACAACAGAAAGAATATATTTGAAAATTAATTATTAGTTTTCAGAAGGTAAAAAAACTAAGGAGCTTTTAATATTTTCATAGATTTGTTTGTACAGCGGTCACAACAGGAAAATCCAGTACATTGTTTTTTTGTGAAGGTTTTTCATTTTTGCTTTAATTAAAAGCCCATTTGAAAAGCCGGGAATGAGATGTTATTCCTCAGGAGAATACATCAAATTACGTTTGCATTTATTTTTTTAACAAGCTTCGGGTTTTGCATTTTTACGTTATTTAATCCTTAGTCAAGTCGGCTTTGAAAGTTTAATCATTCGAATTTACTTTTTCAAACGATTATTAAGAAAGTTTGGTTTTCAGTATTTAGTTTAAACAGAAGAATCTGTATACAAATGGTTCTTCGAGATAGCCATAAATTAAATTTGAAATACGAATGCAGGTTTGCAGAATTCTTCGGGTTTTTCTATGCAGTATTTGCAGTGTTGCCAGATTATAATGAAAATGGAGAATCGCCAAAATAATGTGTTGGGTAATAAGTACATTCGTAATTAGAGCTTAACAGTTTGAGTATTTGTTGATTCCCAGCCAGTAACTAAGTCAAAACGAAATTTTAAGGAGCGGATAGCCATCCATGTGAAAAAGGCCTCGCTCTGTAGGCATCTCGGGTTCGATTCCCGAGACTGGCGATACCGCCGTCAGAATTTTATAGGTCGTACGCTTCTTCGTACTTCGGAAGGGACGTTAAGACGGCGGCCCCGGTTATCATACTAACGCCTTTGGTAACTGTTGACCTAGCAACACAACGGGTCGATCTTCTTCACGTTTTTCGACGGGTAAGTTAAACCTCCTGTCCGGCATATGTACGTGCGAAGAGGGTTCACCGAACTCATACTCATGAGTTAATAACAAGCCATTGAATTAGGCTTCGGCCATAAGAGGAAGAAGAAGAAGGCCTTTTGTCTTTATTCTAAATGCGGTTTGATTCCGTGGTTGGTTTATTAAAACACCTGATTTTAATTTAGTTAAAAATAAACGCTGATAAAGCGAACTCATCAATCACAGTAAGTTGGTATTTTCCTGTAATAAAGTTTCCTTCGCACTTTATTTTAGATTTTGGTTTTTATTTTTCAGGCAAAAGAAATAAAAAGCCCCTCAAAATAGCATAAGTAGACGCCCAAAGCTTCAAAGGTCTTCTTCCATGCTCTTCTATCCCTCCGGTCTCTAATCCAGTCTTCCTTTACTACCTCCATTCGCTTCCTCTTTGGTCAAACTTTCTTCCGTGTTGTGTCTGCTCCTGATTGCAATAGAGTTTTCACTACCCTCTGTTTCGATATGTCCCAGCCATCTTAGTCTTTGCACACTTATAACGGTTGTTATCGCTGCTTGTTTATATAATTCCATAACTTCCCGATTTGTTAATCTTCTCTATACTTCGCCTTCTTTTATACCACCATATATCCTTCTAAGCAGCTTTCAGTCCCATACTTCAAATTTCGTTTCTATATTATTATTCAAAATCCATGTTTCACAAACGTGAACTACTGTTGGACGTACTTCTTTGGATCTCAGTATTTCCTTTAGAGCACCAGCAGTTCTACTTCCCTTAGTCAATCTTTTACTAATTTCATCATTTTATTCGTTAGTGTCACATCCGGGTAATCAATTTTATAAATTATAATCTCTTTGTTCCCTATATGATCTCTAGAGGACTTGTCCAACACGATCTTTATTACCCCCCATCTCCATATATTTGGTGTTGTCTTAATTTATTTCCAACCCGAATCCCTTTACTTTCATTTCTAGTCTTCGGGAAACTTCCTTTATCTCTCCTAGGTTTCGAGCTAGTAGCACTAAGTCATCACCATAACCTAGACATTGATGTGATGGTATGTAGTGCCTTTCATATAAATTTTACTCTCTCTCGATATGTTTTCAAATATTAGATTAAAGAAACTCGGTGATAATGGGTCACCTTTCTTGACCTCAAAACTATCGGAGGCTCTTCTTTACAACAATACCTCACATTTTGTGTCGCTTAATATCGCTTTCGATAGCTTGATTATTTTTGTAGGGAACTCAAAATTCAAACTCAAAAAACTCTAAAACTTCATGCAGTTTATCCTTCTTGAAAGTGTTATAGGCCTAAGCTGCACTCATAGGAGCAAGAACTCTGTTCATTAAGATAACTTGATCTATCACTGATCTGTTTGTCCTAAAATCTGTTTGATTTTCTCAACTATACCTTCCACTAACTTTCTATCTTCGTCCTTATAATATGTTAACTCATTCTTCTGAAAGTTCTTTGCTTTCTTAACCTCTTAGCAAACATTCTTGATCTCTTTATTAACATAGGAATGCTTAATTTTCTTAATCTTTGCCCCAGGTTCATCCTTTTCTTTTCTCTACATAACCTTTTCTTTGCCCTTCTGGATTGTTTATACTGTTATTCCTTTTCCAAGTTTCCTTTTGACATTTTCTTTATTTTTTATTTTCCTTGCATTAGTTGTCATACCAACTGTTGTCTTTTGGCAGTGTTTCACTCACTACTTTCTGCAACGTTTCAGTTGGTACCATGTTCTATCCACGTCTTGTTTATCTATAGAATGTTGTAGTCTATCATCTATTGATCTTCTAAAAACACTTCTAGTCTCCTCATTTTACAGATTGATTATGTTACATCGCCCAATTTCATTTCCTTTCAGTTTCTACTTCTCTGGTATCTTTTTTCCAAACTGACTCTCATCAAGAAATAGCCCGAGTTTGCATTTGCTCCCCTATAACTTCTAATATCTTTAATGTTCTTTATGATTTCTTCATATATAGGGATTAAAATTAATCAAATTCGCAAGGGGAGAAAATTGTCGAATTATGAATACCTACGCATTTCGGTCATAAGAAATCTACAAAGGAACCCTCTGGCGGACGAACGATAAACCAGATAAATCATCAGATTATACAAGAACAATTTGGAAAAATGTCAGATCATACAGAGAAACGGAGATGGAATCAGACAATTTTCTGGTACGTACGATAATTAAACACGAAAAATCGGTAATAGGAAACACATCACCAGCTACCCAAACAATCTACAATGCTTCAGAAGTTCTACATCAAGAAACAAGAATAAAATTCCAACAGAAAATTAAAGAGAAATATGGATGAAACACAAAAGATAGCACACCGGATGAAAAGTGGAAGAATTAAAAAAAAATCGTAAAGACTATTAGACCGAACAAGAAATGGTAGGAAAGCAAAAAAAGTGAGAAAGAGAAGAGAAACGTGATTACCAAACAGCACGAAAGGAAAGGCAAAAAGCAAGAAAAAGAACTACAATCGGGGTATGTAGAAGATAAAAAAAAAATACTGAGCAGCAAAATCAAGTACAAAAGTTACGTATAGAAGAATAAAGAGAAATTTCCAAATAAAAGGAATAAAATAAAGAAAATGGAAGAACAATATAAAAATAGGTAAATTTCTATCAAGTACACGTAAAACCTACCAGCAAAGAGCTTAATTTCTTAAGGATAAAAATGGAAATTTAATAAGAGAAAAATTCAAGATAACAGTGATAGAAAGAACACCTTGATGAGGTTTTAAATGAAGAAGTTAACGAAAAAGTAGAGAGAAACATTTTGGAAAATGACGAAAACGATATACATAGAGCAATCAACAAAGAAGGCGAGAGAAATAATAGAAACCAAAAAAAGGGATATCTGTGGAGTTCATAAAGTACAAATAAACAAGCCCCGGCGCATACCGAATGTTTACTTCGTGCGATTTAGAGAACGAGCTTTAGTACTGAAAGTAATGCAGTGACGTAGGCAATTTATAAGTGCCGCAATTGCAACAAATTTCTAAGTAGTGTTTGGTTAATGACTGTTTGTGCTAACTTTCTAAATTTATCAAAAATTCCAGTCACAAAATTATTCATTTGGTTTTATTAGTACTAAATACATATCGGTATTTGTACCATATCGAGCTGCGAATAGTTACGCCAATGGTGAAGAAAGCTGACAGTTCGACAGCTACAGCGCATCTTAAGTTCTCGCCAACTTACAGCGGCCCAACTGTAATACACTCTTAAATACGGCATATAAAATCTTAGCAATCCTAATTACAAATTTACTCCAAGAAATCCCAAAAAAAGGTAGTTGGGGAATATCAAGGTTTCCAAAACCATAGATCAACTATGGACCAAGTTTTAACCCTCAAGGAAGTGCAAACCACCTGTTGTGACTATAACACAATAGTAATTAACGTCACAAGTCCGGGAACTCATATTTTACAGTACGAGTAAGATGTTTAAAGACGAGGCGACGCAAGGAGCCGAGTCTTGAAACTCGAAACGAGTACTGTAAAAAGAGTTCACGGACGAATGTCGTTATGTATTTTATTTCATACTGTCAACAATTTGATTTTTAATTTTTACATGTGACGCTTTTTCAAAACGTCAACATGTGACATTACTGTGTCAAAGCCGGTAGGTGTGGCTTGGTTAGACTTTTACGGGCTCTGATTGGGTGCATAAAATAACTGTCCGGAAAATGTTGCCAAGCAACATTTTCCGGCTCTGATACCGTAATAGCTCATTTTCCGGACACAAAATGGCGCCGGGAAACTGAATTTACCAGACAGTATGAAATAAAAATATATAAGTTGTTTATCGATTTCAAACGCGCATGTGACTATAAATAGAGAGAACTTATGCAAAGCAATGAACGAACTAGGAATACCAGAAGATCTGATTTGATCCAACTGATAGAAATATATTAAACGGCACACAAAACACAGAGTAAGAGCAAATGGTATTCTATCAGAATCTTTCAATATGAAGAAAGGCTTAAGATAAGGCGACCCACTTTCTACAGTATTGTTTAATTTAATGCTCGAGAAAATAATAACAGAAAGTGGAATTAACAGGACGGGAAAAATAACAATCGAAATCAGCGTATGCAGATGACATTCCGCTCTTAGAAAGACCTGAAAAAGAATTAGTGGAAATAACAAGAAATCTAGAAGCAGCAGCAAGAAAGGCGGTACTTGGAATAAACTAAGATACAACAAAAGCACAGAAGAGACCTGAAAATACTTGAAATCAAATTAGGGAAGAACGGCACTTTAAATATAGAGAGGGTGGATAGTTATTTGTATTTAGGTGTTCTAATCACAGAAAACGGGAATAACAGTAAAGAATTAGAAAACAGAATGGCGAAAGATGACAGGTACGCGGGGGCTTTAAGTAAAATATCAAAATCGAAAAGTGTATTAAGAAACACAGAAATAAGGGTGAACAAAATAGTAATAAGATCTACGGTGACGTACGGCTGTGAAACCTGGATGACACAGAAGGCCGATAGGTTAGAAGTATTTGAAAGGTATAAACACAACAGCCGAATACTGCGCAGCAGTATGGGGCAGAAGCTCGCACGTCAATAAGATAGACGTCCAACTCAACGATACAATGAGAATAATAACTGGCACGCGGAAATCGACTCCAACTACATGGCTGCATGTTCTTGCAAATTTAGCTCCGCGAGAAATCAGACGACAACTAACACGCGCAGCCAAAGAGTGGCAGAAACTCAACGACCCAGAGAAGCCGAGAACACTACCTATCCATCAAGTAGTTATTAGATAACATCCCACCAAACCGATTAAAATCACGCAATCCCATATGGAAAGACGAAACTATAACAGCGGCCGAAGACTTCAATATCCAATATGCATGGGAAATCCAATGGAGAAACGCTGGTATCGCTCAGCATAACATACAAGATCCTAACCAGCAAATCATAGGGATGAAGATGCCCCGGAAAACATGGTGCCAACTAAACGGAATTAGAACAGGTGCTATACAAATGGGGAGTCACTGACAGTCCTACGTGTGATTGTGGAAATGGAGAACAAACGGTAGTCCACATAGTTCAAGAATGCCCCATACGAAAGTTCCAAGGAGAATGGAGAGATATTTATCATGGAAGCTACTCCGGCTGCAATAGCCTGCCTAATCGATCTGGATGTGGACCTATAGCTACCTATCAAGGTCGGGCCGGGTATTTTCGGTGTATATGTGCCCCTGGGAATCGAACTCGGGCCATCTCAGTGGTCAGACGCACTCTGAACCAACTGAGCAACGACCGCCATATGATAAATAAATAAATAAGTTAATATGGGAAAGGAAAATTCTGGGGAGAATATTTAGGGGGACAAAAGGTGGCAGAGATACGAAACAAAAAAAAATGAGGAAGTGCAACAACTTTATGAAGAAAAATAAATTAATAATACAGTATGTATCTGCCCAGCGGGCAAGATTGTTAGGACAAATGGAGAGAATGGATCCCACACGTTTACCGTACTTGAAAACTACGATGAGTCAAAAAGGAGAAAAGGACGCCCAAGAAACAGATGGTTAAAGGCGGTGTTTGACGATTTTCAACAAAAAGGAGAGAGAAAGCTAAAGACAGAGAAATAGCAATGGGCCTAACTGGCCCTCCACCAGCACAAGATCAATTTGATTAACTGTTTGACCATCTGGTGAAAACCATGTTCTTTTATGTATTTCCTTCTGCTAGAAAAAGGTTCATTATCATTACTGTCCATATGTTTGCTATTTTACCATGTTATTTGTCTATACATATTCTCTCGGCCAGCATTGGCATTTATGTACATCCCCTATAATTAATAGACTAGATCGTATCTTTCTTTCTATTTTCCATCTTTCTGTTCTGTGAGTGCAAGGAACGTCCACAATAGCTATTTTCCTATATTTACCCCTTATTCTGAGAAAGCAACATCGACTTGTTATGGCTTCAGAATCTACTTCTCTGGAGAAGGGTTTCGCCTTTGGCTTGGTTTACAAGTTGAGTTACAGCGCTCTTCTTCTTCTTGCTAAAGAGTTTCGCCTCTGGTGTGGTTGACACGTTGAGTTACCGTACCCGTCTTCCTCTTGCTAAAAGAACCACACTAGAGGTTCACGCGTTGGGTTATCGTGCTCTCTTAGTGCCCTCTTTTTCCTCCTGATAAAGCCACTTAAGAAACTGGGTGAAACATTGAGCTCTTCTTTCTTAACAAAGACACGGTCCCAACCCGGAAGACGTTTTTTAACAGTATTACTGGATTTTAAAATTTTTTGTTTTAATTTATTTTTGTTTTTCATTATCTCTGCCAAGGTATCTACAGCTACTATTGACATCGGTAAGTTTCCTTGCTTAACATTAATTTTTTTATATCCTTTATTTTCCCATTTACTTTTAGTGTTTCTGGGGTACAACTATTAAAAAAAAATTCAAGAAATCCCGAAAGATAGGGAAAGTTTGCCTTGTCTGGCATCGCTGTGAATACCAATTTTTCTTTTAATAAAACAATGGAAATTCAAATTTATCTAATAATTTCGTCGTGTAGCAATTAATCATCATATATTAAAATAACATTTAAAATAAAAATAAAGCCGGAAATAAGAAAGCGTGCTTGAAAAACATTCCTTGAGTGCAGAAATAGAACTCGGAATTCAAAGTTTTATTGACTTTAAATCAATTCAAATCAAATCAAATCAAGCTTGTTCCTGAAGGTATTATCGAAACTTTTGTTATTGTAAGAAATTTGGGGCAAAATCCTTAAACGAAAAGGAAAATGCGTTTTGGTCGTATTTGAAAACAAAGAGTGACAGTTAAATTGGGTTACCTAGTTTTCTTCCTTCTCTTGTTTGCATTTACAATACGCAAAGTGGTTTCGCATTAAGTACATACATTTGATAAGTTCACAGGTTTATCTGTAGTTAAGCAAGTAATATTAGAGATTATTACACACCAGTTAATCTAATTAAACATAAAGTGGTCCCTTTGCTAACCTTTGCGTATTTGATTGTATGAAATATAAACTCCCATATGTATAAACCATATCGTAATCGAATATGGGAATGCAGGAAATTAACCCTTCTCTTACCCATTTGGGAAATTTTACCAGTTGCTTACACGTTCTGCAAATAGGTCAGGTGGATAAAATAATTTTCAAACTGTAATTATGCGTAGCCTTATTCCAACCAAGCTACGAAAATAGCAACATTCGGACTCGGTTAATAAAGCGATGTGGAAATAATTACAAAAATTCGGAAAAGTGGAGCATCAGTAAATTTCCAGATTAAAACCTGAGTTTTCTAATTTCAAAGGGGTAATTTGCAAACTGTGGAGAGAAAATGTTCAAACTGTAAATTTATTATAAAATCGAAAAAAGAGATAGGGTTATGCTGTAGTAATAAAGAAAAAAAGGACGGCAACAAGCTGTGCTGACATTTAGCAGCTTCTGGTACAAAACAATTTGGCAAATAATGAAGTAAGCAATTAAAGGGACACATAAAAGGTCCTAAAACGTGGGTACTATTATTAAAATTTTAGAATATTATTAAATATTAAAAGAAGGTCCTGTTTGGCTACCATTTTTCACAGTTTAATTCCAACCTATATATCAACGTCATTTACTAACCGAGTCATTATTTATGTACATCATTATTTACTGACACATTTAATCACCATCATCACTTTCCCTAATTGATTCTGTAATTTACACCGATCATTGCAACACTAAAAATTTAATTTCGTCCTTCCAATACTTAAAAACAAATTAAATTACTCAATCAGCTGGTTTCGTGTTCACGGTTTACCTTCACGCTTTTATGAGCCTAAAGAAAAGATAAACTAAAAGTTGGGCAACTTTATAAATATAAAAGCAAATTAAGTGGTGTTTAGCAAGCGAACTGGATTTATTTTTGGTTTTTGTTTACTTCCGTCCATTGGGTGTAGTAGCAAACACTTTGAGAAGGGAAACTTTTTGTAATAGATCTAAATTAGACCTTTGAGATTTATGGTGCGAAGTTTTTTGACCTTTAACATTTTCTACTGTTTTTGAAGTATGAGAACTAAATATGTAGTTAATTATTCAGTTATTTTTTTTCTCTTTGTTGATGGCACATACTGCCTGGTCATTTTTGGCCGCACCAAACTTACCTTGATTTAATCAACGAGGTTCGAACTCTATGTAGCTCACACGTACACCAACCAAACCCCCAATTTTTACACTTTATTACTGTTTCATCGACATTTCCATTATTAATTTATAAATCCTGAAAGCCTTTTATTTGTAAACGTAAAACTTTAATGCCATCCTTTGGGGAATGTTTGTATCCGCTTTTAAGGCATTTTATATTTTCTTACTAAAACAATTCCACATTGAACAAGTCTCGCGTGTTACCGGATTTATTAACGTATCTTCCAACAAGCAGACAGAAAAAAACCTGAAATGTCTTAAACCACGAAATCCTAAGTGGCATTTTCTCCTTGTTTTAATACGAAGGAGCTTAAGATAATGACGAGTATTAACTTTAACATAGTGTCTTGCTGAACTTGTGTTTTTTCAAGCTATCGTGCGAGGATAACAAATGTAATAAGCGATGGTTTCTATCAACCAGTCTTGGGGAGAGTATAATAAGGGAATCAGTTTCATGGAAGCTGCACAAAGAATGAACTTCTTTTTGATCCTGGAATTCTGATAAGTGTTGAAGGATTTCGGTCGAAATGGCCGTATTTTGCGGCTAAATTGTTGATTGTACTTCGTTTTGCTAATTTATTTTTTATCATTTATCTTTACATTAGTTGAAAACAAAATATTCCTCTGCGTTGAACTGTTAAGCTTTATTATCAAGACTCAAACTTATTTGTCATAAATCTTTTAAGAAGCCCTTTAACAAAGTTTGTTACAATACACAAAAAACTGTTTTTCAAAATAATCCTTTTAGTAAAAGAAACAAGCTATTTGGGTGTTCGGTCACGTTATTGCGTCATTTTCTTTTTCCCAAAATAGGCCCTTCATCTTAATTGCTAAAGCTTTCTGGAACTATTTTGGAATTCAGAAAGCGATTCTAGTTAAAGCATCTTATTTGGTAAAAATCTTTAGGGCACTTTGACCTTTTCAGTTTGTAAAGGCTCCAACTTTAGAGGTAATTTTTTAAGTGTTAGTTTTACGTTTATACTTCTAACGGTTAGCATATTCCTCCCCCAAACAGGAATCTACATGAAAGGTTTTGTGCCATTTTGCTACCGGAAAATGTGTCAGAATATTCGTACCCTGAATACTAAAATACTGGCCGAAAGTTTCAAACTCTAAATCACGTATCTAATTAAGTAACAGCTGTTGAAGCAGGGATTGAAGATTTTGTTTTTTAAGAGAGTATTACAGAAAAAATATTTCTGTTTCCTCATTAAACTTCGCTGGCTGTTGTTTTCATCCACTTTTCACCCACAAAACGTAAAATCCAACTCGACGGTGCGAGTTCTAAAATGCATTAAAAATTGCTATCGCAAACATTTCTACACTTTCTTAACAAAGATTCTTAATGAGCTGAAACCCACTAAGTTTCAAGTTCGCCTAACATCAGCATTAACGACACGACCTTCGTATATGACCTTTTAGGGAAAGGTCTAAAACTTCATTGCTTGCAGGATCGAAACGCAAGTTTTAGCAAACGAAAGGAGTGACCTTGTTGGAAACTTTAGATTACGGACTTAGAAAAAAACTTCATTTAAAACAATTAATCCGGTTTCAGATAGTAAGATTTCTAAATTTAGATACTTTTATATTGCAAAGTATTAAGATTTTCAGCCTCTTAAATGAACTTGTTTAAAAGTGTTTAAGGCATCAATTGCTTTCCTGAAGAGAACGGCAGTAATTGAATTGCCATGGAGATGCAATTTAATTCGTTATTGTAAATTAATTCCCCGAAGTTTGTAGCGAATCTGAATATTCATGGAAATCGCTAGCCTCGGTTAAGTAATCTTTTCACTAAACTGATAGTTCATTTAATAATTTTCGACCAACTTTTCATTTTCCTGCAAGAACAACTTGTTAATAAACGAAGTTTAAATTTTAAAATTAACATTCGCAAAAATATAAATTACAAACGAAAAAGCATTTTTTAAGGGTTATTTGTGGTTCTAAATTCTCTAAGCCGCTTTTGTTCTTGACTAGGCAATATTGTCCTCTAAGTTTTCCAACTCCTAAAATACTCAAGATATCTTGTTCCATATCGACTCAAAAACCTCTTTCACGAACGATCGCTCTCATGAATAGCTTCTTATCTTTTTATTGACGTTATTGACATTTCGAGATTTCATTCCATGAATACTGGAGCAATGCCATTTTAGTAAGTACTATGTGTTTTATTTCTGAAGTATTTCATTGAAAACGGTAGTGTTATCGGTGAAAATTTATATATGGAGACGGATTCTTTAATGCTGCATTTTAACGTTCATTCATGCTATATAGCGATACGGATTCGTTATTAAATGAAATTCTTATACGTAATATTCGCAATACATATTGTGTCGATCGTTTTCTACAGTATTTGTTGATTTTTAAATCCTTTGTTGAAAAGCAACAGGCAAAATTTACATAATTATTCTATGATTAAGTAAAAAGTAGAACTAAAACAGACAACCTTTAGTCTAAATTATATATACTACCAAAGCTTTTCAAACTGCCAAACAGAAAAAAGCTAAATGTAACGCTTTTTGTTATTGATTTTCTTCTGTCTAAGTTTATTATACGGAAATTCTACACCAGTTTTGTCTTTGTTCAGTTGTTAGCGGAAATAATCCTAACTTGTTTGTAAACAATAATCTAAAGGCCGGAGTGACCCGAATCTATAAATAGAAAGGGCGAGAAAACTAAATTTAAGTTTCCTGAAAAATACCTTCTGGTAAGAACTAAACAACTGATAACCGAGTTTCTTTCTATCATGTCAAAAATTTTGGAAGTTAATATCATAACTCGGGGAGTAAATTTATTAAAGTTTCTAGTTCTTAATATTATAGATCAAAGGCTTTTGTTTAAGCAATTTGTGTTTATTGCAGCTAGCACAGCAATTATTAAACAAAGGCTTCCACAAAATTGGCCATAATACTCTGCATAAATTCAACAAAATTGTTGTTATTATCCTGGAACAGCATTTACAAAATAGGCCAGCTCTTTAACGGCCTAAAGCTGCCACATAAAAATTACCGAGACGGCGTTTAAGGCTTTTCTTGTTTTGTTAATGAACAACTTAACAAATGTTCATTGTTAGCGTGGCACTATAAAATTCTAATTTGATCTTATCTTTTTATATCCTTTTTTGCTTTTACTTTCTTTTTTTAAATCCTTATTTAAGTCTGAACTAATAACATAAATGAATTTAGGGATATTAAAGAGAGCAAATTGTACAAGGCAAATTAGTAGAAAATTCGCACAGCCAAAGGAAAAACTATTAATATATTGTAATGATATTAGATGCTACCTCTTTGAAATTAATTATTTTTGAAAAAACTAGCACATTTAACACATATTGCTCCGGTTAGCTCAGCCTGTATTTTACAATTTATTATTTTATAAGAACTCTCATCAAAGGACGTTAAAGGGATCGTCTCATTACAATCTAACGAAAACCAAATAAAAAAAAATTAAAAAAAAATAATGCAAATCTTTTGATAAATTAACACACAAAATTATTATCTAATTAAATTGTCATTAAATACCAAAATTTGTTATTTAATAAATACCTTTTTAATCACTTTTAAAACATCACACTAACAATCCTGTAATCCCACGTTCTTATCGATATCCACAACAGCTACAAACTCGTTTTACTCCTATCAATATTATCCCAACTTCTTATCGATCTCCACAACCGCTGCAAACTCGTTTACTCCTATCAATATTATCCCACACTCAATTTTTATCCATTAAAGAAACTTCCAACTTCAATAATTGTATTTAATTAATATATTTTTTTCAAAATTATAAATATTTTTCCATATATTTTATATTTATATTATTAAACATCTTCTTTAATACATTTGATAAAGGTTTTATTAAATTTTTTTTTATTTAAACTATAATTCTTTATCAAAATTAGAATTTTTGAAAAAAGAATCTTCACTTCAAAAACTGTATTTTTCAACAACCTTTCAGTTTTTTTAAACATCCTCATCTCCCTGGATATTTTTTATTTTACCTACTATTTATTATTTTTTTAAAATATAATAAAACCTCTATCAATTAAAACGTTAATTTAACAAAATTCACTTAAATCTAATATTTGTACATTTTTTTTAAAATCGTACAACAACATTAACATTTTAACCTATTCATTATTTACATTTTATTAAAATTATACTTATATAATTTTAAATTGTACATTTCAAAATCAAAATAAAAAAAAATATTTATTTATATAATTAAACTAAAAATATCATTTCAATATTTAACAAAATGTTGCAATATTGATGAAGCTTTCCGCTTGAGAAAACTATTTGTATCGTTAAAATCAATTTCAGCAACGATTTGTTTTCCATTCCCAAGACAACAAAATAGAGAAGAAAAAATGTTGTAAGACGGCTTCAGAATTAGATTTGTTCGTTACTAAAATGAAGCTTTTTATTGCTCCTATTCGTCAATGTTTCGACTTCTTCTATTATTTCGTTAAACTAAGATAGACACGCTGGGGCGTTACCAGAATTTATACTATTTCTGTTCGGGCCTATTTCAATTTCGGAAACGTTTTGGCAAAGCACCGTACGTGAAACCATTCAATAAAATTTACCCGAGGGAGAAGTTTGTTTTTTGAAAACAATAGTCGAGTAAAAAATTGTATTTTAGACCTTTGTTATTATCTGAGCATATAGAGTTCTTTTATTTTTGTTAGTCGTCAAGCGAAGAAGTAAAGTTACTTGCGGTATAATTTATGCAATCTCACTTGAGAACATGCAACAAAAAGGGAAACGAATTGATTAGATGATTGTATACATGCATCAACATATTATGTAGATACATAAATTCAATTTAATCTGTATTGAAGTATTTATCAACTCAAGCTTCTTTTCGAACCATGCCAGGTGAGATTGCACAGACTATACATTTTTACATTAAAGCACTAATTAATTTATTAATTTGTAACTTTTTTAATTTGCTATAAACTGCTTCCATTAATTTGTAATAGCTAAATATTTATATTTGAAATCCACAATTTTTCTCTTCTCCACATGTGTTCAATATATTTGCAGCTAGTATATAAATATTTGATATTGTACAAAGATGATCGATATTTCCCCGAGCGTTAATATCCTCTTCTATAATCCCACATCCGGAATTATAATCATAAGGAAATCCCCCGAGTTTAACTGTAGATATTACAATTAAAGAAACTCAAATGAAACTGAAATAAAGTTTCCTTTCTTCGACTCAAACTAACTAAATTAATTTGCACTTTGACTCCATTGTTCCGTCATTATCATTAAAAATTTCTTTAAAATTCCTCTGCCGGAATTATACAAGACTCTTTGAACTTGTTACAAATGTTAAAAAGACAATAAAAGTTTTACTTTCAGGATTAAGGAACTTTTTTACATTAAGGGTGAAATTTAAGGAATTAAGAGCTGACAGCGGATGTAAACGGCGATTATGATTTCAGCGACGTATTTCGTATTCTTTTTCGGGCAAGTAGGCCATGGTAATCTGGCAGATTTTTGTATGTAAATGGATTTTGATAAATTAGTAGATTATTTCCCCTTTTAAAGCTGTTATTAATGAGTCGAGACTCCGTACCAAGCAAAAAACTTTTAATTATTTTCTTTAAAACCCTAGCTTAGAATATACAACATAGCGACTGTTCAGTGATACTGACGGTATGACAAATTGTTTATGCAATGCAGATTCAAATTTCGGTGGTCGTATTTATAAAAAAAAATTAAGTTTTTGGTGTGATGAACCCAGCAATTGATGCCGTAAATCTAATAATAACGAAGCAGTGAAAAGAGAGGAAAACTAATAATAAATAAATAATGCTCTTCATAAGGATTAACATGCCTAAAAATTGCAACAAAACCCATGGTTTGCTAGGTATTGGGAACATTTCTTAACGAACAAGACATTTATCGGATTTCATTGGAACAAACTAAGGTTTAGAAATCTTTTTACATTTGCTGTTGATTGTTTATTTTGCTTTCAGCATGCAGAGTTCATTTCACGTACTTAAGAAAATGGAAGGACATAAGAATAAGGAAAATAGGAAAATGCTGACGTGATAGGGAAAGGTTGACTCAAAGAAGGGGAGAAAATGTTAAAGATAACATCAACATTATAATGTGCGTGATTTTTACACTTTATTCTTGTTTTATTTTCATCTAGACTTACATAATAATGTCCTCATTGTGGAAAAATATTTTAGAAAGATAATTAGAAATGTTAACAGAACGTCTTCCGGGTTGAAATCGCGTCATTGTTGAGACAGAAAAAAGAGTTCTTCTGTCTTAACAATGACACGGTTTCAATCCGGAAGACGTTCTGTTAACAGTGACAATAACCGTGAAAGTCTTCGAATGCATAATTAGAAATATTTTTAGATTTTAGAAACAATTGTTTAGATAATTGTCCTAAATCGAATTCTACTGGTATTGTAATTTTTAGAGTTAAGAGCCCTTCTCGTAGTCACAGGTAAAAGGTAGAGGCCTTAACACACCACGAGGAACATCAAGAGTTTAAGTTTTTATAGTCCCTAAGGTCTCGCAAACTAAGTATACGTTGTGATGTGGTAAGCATCAAAGCATCGCACCTTCTCCTAGTTTCGCCACTCGATGCGGTTGTTTCGATTTCAAATTATTTTGCCTTACTCATTCAATTTCCCAGCAATAATGTTTTGATAATTCAAAGTAATAAACATTTTAAAACCTTTTACAGTAAGGATTGCGTAGTTTTTGATGCTCGTCGAGTATACGTAGCCAACTTACACCATTTAGCTTTACTTATTCAACGAATTTATTGGGCTACACTGTATACAAGTCAACTGAACTTAAATAAAGTACAACCCAAAGGCTGTTTAGACATTAAGTCCTTCTACATCCATTGTGTAGTGTGTTTTCAATGCTTATTGGGCAATCTCCAAAGTCTCGTTTTCTTTCCTCAGTTTGAGGTATGTCCCAGATAGATATACTGGTCCACGACTTCTAGAGTCTGATATGGATGGAATCTCAGCCGACGATCTTCGTCTTTTTAAGGCTAATTGTCAGACCAACTTTGTCGATGCTCCGTGCAACTGCTTTAGCATGGCCTCTAGTTTTTCTGGATCGCTACTTATGAGGACCATCGATGTTGATGTCCACCCGTTCGCAAGATATGTTCTTAAAGATGTCTTCTAGCACCAAGTTGAAGAGTTTGGGAGGGATTATATCTCTTTGGCGGACCTCTCTGTTGATTGGGATCTTCTCTGTCACCATTTCGTCTTTCTTGCTTTTATTAAAACAAAATTACATATAATAAAGGTAATAGTTTCAAATCATTACACTGATGAAAACAAACTCTAATTATTTTTACAGATACTTTTAAGCATTCGGTGCTATGTAAGGGGCATTTTGAAAATAAAGGTTTCATACAATGTGATTTTTTAAAAACTCAATTACAGCAGGCCGTATTCTGACTTAATACAGACAGTTCTAAGGTTATTAAGACAGAATACGGCCTGCTGCAATTGAGTTTTTAAAAAATCACATTATACCTTCAAATAAAAGAACATATTCATAGTATCTTAATGAACAACTCATATATTTAGAGAGAACAAACCTAATTAAAAAGGTAGCGCCAAGTTAAAACAAACGTTAAAGAGAGAAATGTTAAAATTATAAATAATACTGATGTCATTATGACTGACAACTTTGATGGGATCGACAGCTGACAACTAACTGACAACTTAGTCAAAATTTCGCCTGGAGAGGTCGCGCTATAGAGCGCAAACTGTGAAGTTGATAATGTGTAAAAAACGCGTAATGGTACGGCCTTATAAGGGACGAAGTTCCTATTGATACAGTTGGCATTGGATGAGAGGTAACTGTCCTCTCATCTAGTGGTGAACTTTAAAACTACACAAAACAGCTAGTCTCGTGAGCACCCCATGAGCTTTATAACATGTACGGAATTTCTTTCCATTTTTCAAAAATATTTATATTTCCAGGAATTATACATTTTTTGTGTAAAATCTGTAAACGAAACTGAGATAATTCGAAGAACGAATTCATTTACAAAGAAAGAAAATCAATTTTTTTTCTAATTATATTGTGCCTAAAATTTTATATTATTTCTCGAGCGATTTTTCACAAAATCGGTCGTCGAATTTATAGGTCAAATTCTATTTTTAGCTGTCATTCCGTCAATAGACTGAAATTGCCTATTTATTGAATTCAAATTGTACCGCCTGTGAAAGAGGTATACTGAATGCCAAACGAGACAAATCGGAAATTTGACAAGGATGACACAATAAATCCTTCTAGTTTTCCTGTCCGTTCCTCACCATTCATATTTGATAAGATAATTTCCTGTGAATAAAGCAATTTATAGATTCTTCGCGCGTCTGGGATATTTTTACCACAACTATTTTACGTCAACAGCAAGGTGAAAAGGGTTGAAGATGCGACAAGCGACATACGAAATTATCGAAACCTATTTCAAGCAAAAGAAACAAGGTTATTCAGGGAAAGTTCAGGGCAAGTGAAGCATGCTGTGGAAAGATTTGAACGTAGTTTAATGGATAAAAAAGAAAAAGGGCTGATAAAATATAAAATGCACGTACTTCTGTTTAATGGACTAAAAAACATGCGATTCACATAAGAACAACAAAAACCGGGCCGAAAATTCAGGTTCTACATGCTAAAACTTTTTTTGTTCACGGTTGGTTTTCTAGAATTTGCTTTGATCTGAATTCCTTAGCATTTCAGTCCTAATTTGAACGGGTCCTGAATGTAATGTCCCTATTTCCTCCGCTTTTTACGTATAAGCAAACTAATGGTGTCTATACCTATTAATATACGGGCAGGTTGGCCTAACGTGCTACATGTAACTGCATAGAAAATTAAAGTAGAGGTTGTTCACTCTTTATTTAGAAAACAGTTCACCATGATTTTAATTTATTATGCTAGTAACGACGAAGTATTGGACCGGAACAGGTTATAGGGCCTACTCCATGATCGTGGATGATGATAATGAGTAACAAAGAATTGTCAGTCAAATCACCTGAAGCTTTGTTAGTTAAAAGCTCGAGAGTCTTGTCGTAGCAAACAAAAAGGGTTACGTGGTAATCAGAGGTAAACCTGGTGCAAACTTTTAATTACGTGCCACAGAACTTATAAAAACTGAGCGCCTTCCGATATTTCTAACCTGAGAATTTCCTGAAAAATAAGTCTCTAAAACCCAACGAAGTGGTCGTTTTTAAAACGCAGTTCCAAATTTATGCTTGTTAAATAACATTTTAACCTTGTTTAGAAGAGCTACAAGTGCGAGTTGCTTCTTAAAGTAAATGTTTTATAAAAGTAGCTTGGTAATTAAATTACCAACGAGACAAAATTCAATTTGTTACTGAAAATTGGTGTTTGGTGATAAATTTACTTGTGAATAGGGCAAAGCAACAGCGACTTTGACAAAACAAACATTCGATAACTTGCAAAATGTGACAGAAACTCTTTGAACTACCTTTTTATTGATAGTTACACTACTCTTAGGCACCCAAGGAATTTTTCAGAAACCAAAATTATCGTAAAAAAGCGGCAATCAGGCTGGAACAGGTTCTAAATTTTTGCTTTGTTTTAAAATACTTGATGAGTTTTTAAACTGTTACCCTGGAAATTTAAACCCATATTTCCTCAAGCACACGTCTTAAAATCAGCTTCGAGAATTGTAGGAAAAATTATTGAACGTCAGAACGTAGGTGAATTGTTGGCTGTATAATTATAAATGGTATTTAGTATTTTACCCTAGGGTGAGGGTTTAAACGCAAATTCAACTTTAATCGCCTTAAATTTCGATTCAGATGCAGTTCTGGTCAGTTTAAGTCATGATCTTATGATTTCTTCTAATATAGCAGCTCCCCCTTCTTTTAATTTGTTAGGTGAAATTATATTGATTAAAAATAACAAAACAAATAATTTAACGAAACAGGTAAGAACCTCTTGCCTCTTGCCAATCTTGAAACAAATCACAACATGCCAAGGGGAATTCCTACAAAAAAAGTAGGTACATCGCTGACAAAAAACCAAATCAGAAATTCTTCTTCGGAAGTTCTTCAATAAGAACTGAAAAAGAAAGTAAAATTAAAGCAGGCTTAAATTAAGCTGCTATTTAAATTTGTTCTAAAATACTTACTCGGCGACAATAATTTTGTTGTATGGTAAACGTTTGTAAAGAATTATTGTCTTATTAAATGCTACTAGAAAGTTCACAAATAAGTCTCTGAAACCTTCGCGTAGTATAGCCAATCTTGAAGTTTCCAGAACTCACTGGTCGCTTTGATATCGTTCCAGAAGCCTGTCTCTCCACGACATATTTCGTTATTTTGTTAAGTAAAAAAAAATTTAAGTTGACTTTGAAATTCTTATGAAAGCATGCCTTAGCACTCGTAATTTAATGTAAATAACAAAATGTCCACCTGGATCTTATTTGAAGTTATGAAACACATTGGAATTAAAGTGGGCGGTCCAAGAAGCCGACCTGTGTTAATTACCCATGGGTTACTGTGAGCTTTTTTTAATGAATATTTTTGATTTGTTTCCAATTTGTTATTTCAGCATAACAAAAAGAAACAATAAGCAAATTCGCGAAACGATTACTTTTGATGTGGGAATGAATATCCTGTGAGGCCCATTCTATCGATTATTTAACAATGACTTCTTTGTTTACATTGTATGTCTTTCAGTCTGTACCGGTAATTATTATTATCTGATAAAATCACTTATAACTTCTTAATGCAATTAACACTGAACTTTGTTACTTTTTTTTTTTTAATTGGCATATTGAGGTCGTCCCTAATATTTTGATTTGTTACAAAGTCCCATGCGTTTACCATGGCTCAGGCTACCGTGGATTGGAATCTTTCGATAAGAGTTCTATGTTTGAGTTGGAGGCTGCGTCCAAAGCTGAAAACCGTAGTATCACACTGATAGTGCCTTTGTATATTATACCTTTGTAATAGTATGACGATTTATTGTGAAGGGATAGTTTCTGTCCTATTAAACAATAGTAATTGCGAAATTTAACCTTTACACCATTACAGTAGAAAAGTTTTTGATAATATACGTATATATAATTGCGAAATTTAGTATCAAGTAAGTTCTTTAAGATGTGCTTGTCCCACATATTTAACTAAGACCTTTGTATAAGTACATTCCCATATATTTTGCATTGTCCTCTTGTAGTAGAGGTTATCCCTTTAGGTGAATTCGGGGACTCTGAAGGGTTTCGCCAACCGGCATTGTCGACAAGTTGGGTCACCGTGACTTTTTATTTCCAACTCAGCTCCGTTACAATAGCGGATGAAATAGTGAGTTCTTCTTCCTCAACCATGATACTATCCAAGCCCGAAAACATGCTTCTGGCTGTGGAAGTCTACCAAATAATTTACAGGTGAAGTGTCTTCGGTATTCATTATACTAAGAAAGAGGGTTCACAGGATTTATACTTATGAGTGAATAACAGGCCTAGACTTTAGGCATAAGATGGAAAAAAGAAAAAGCAAAGCTAGTTCAAGCACTTGCTCTACTGTAGAATAATGCCTTCTAAGTTAAAATTGAAACCACCTCCAACTCTAGAATTAGCTGGTTTCCGTTTATCTTTTCAAAATAAAACTTCAGTCAACTTTTTAGCGGGCTAGAAAGCATATCAGTTCCAGCGTCGCGATAAACATTATTCTTCTTCTCAGCCCATATTAGTCTACTCCTGGATATAGACCTCTCACATTCAAAACATTATTTGATATTCATAAGCATTTTCTTGGTAGTTCTTTTGTAATTTGACATGTGAACATAAAACACAAGCTTTATTGGGATGAAGATTTTTTGGTCACTATCCCGATCGCTTATAAAGCTGTCTATGAGTTTCTTCTCCAGATTTTGCTGGGAGATCGTCTCTTACATATAAAAACCTAATCATTGACCGTACCTCACAACTGAGTAAATTTTGAATAACTTTACTCATTTTGAAGCAACTCGACACATTAAATGATACAATCTTGTTATTTTCACAATGCTGACCTAATTAGTTGTATGATTTCTCTGTGCTTCAGCTTGTATATAACTTGTGGGGATCGAAATTTCTAGACATACCTTATTGGCGTGAAAGGCTTACAATTTTAAAGTGAGTATATTATTTTTATTTCAGTTTTGCGTTGCTTAATTTAGGCATGGTTCATCATCAGGATGTTTAGTTTTAAGCCATATTCTTCTTATTGCATCTGCTTAACAAGAGTTTCTTCTGCAGCTTGAATGTCTTCAACAAATTTGAGTGGTATTTTCCATTTGATTGTTTATGAAACTTCTGAAGAGATTCCAATCGGTCTGGTACTCACCGTTACTATTTCTGGTGTAAGATTTAATGATGGATCATCTAAGATAGGTTTATATCGAGATAATCTCCTGATATTCTTTTTGTTAGGAAAAGTTCAAGTGGCCAGGTGCTTTATGTAAATGTTTGTGTATGTGTTGAAAGGTATTCCAGTTGTTTTTCCCGAATTACGTTTAATAGTTAGGTACTCTTCAACTGCCAGGTGGAGAAATTTGTGAGTCTCACCGGGTGCTTTTGGCGTTATAATTTCCTATGGCAAAAAATAGTCTTCTTCTTCTCCCTCTTATGGCCGTAGCCTAGGCCAATAGCCTGTTTACTTACTTATAACTGAGTTTTGTGAGCCCTCTTTTCACGTAAGGTAGGTGAGCCAAATACTGCCATGTTCCCAATATTGTCACCCCTCATAAATTCGCCATTTCGGTTACTAAACAGCAGATGACTCTGCCAGTCCCTCGGCGTGTTTAAATGAACAACGTTGACTATGAAATAAATGCGCTTAAGTCAACTTTCGGTGTCATAACATTAAAAAGTGTGATTCGGGGGTGTGCGCTATAAAACAGTAAAATATTGCGTGGATTGTTAAAAAAATCCTAATACGAATTATTACAAGGCGAGACCGTGAAAAGGTAAGTCCACACAAGTACTTTCGTAGTCCGTATTGTGCTTATTTCTGTTTAAAAGTTGGATACATTTTAAACTGCCTTTTTCATTTGAGGTGCTGTGGCCCTAATATTGCCATATGAACAAAAAGTACCGAATCTTGGTTCTGTTTTGTATGTGGAGAAAATCGTCAAGTTGATATGAGATTGTCTCACGCATGTAACCAATATGTCCATGAAGAATGTGTAGGGCTCACCAAAGACGACAAGGAAATTTTTAGATGCCCAAATTGTCTTTTCATACTTAAAATGAAATGTATTTTTTTAATAAAATGTCTATTCTATAAGTAAAAATAAAGTTCTTGTAGCGTTTCTTTAATATTAGTCTTTTTACCAGTGAAAACAGCTGTTCCTTTTATTCCCAGTACTGTGGCAATATATGGAACCTGTGTGCCAAATATTATCGGTTTGCAGACTTTTAAAAAAATATATGTAACTTTTTTTCAGTTTCTATAGTGTGATTATCCTTTATAGATAATAATATAAACATGTTTTAGCTAATGTATGTGAAGTTACAGAACATTACAGGCCAATTTAACTGTAATAAAAAATTATATTGCTTAGCATGGCAATATTTGGCTCACCTACCTTATGTCGGGCAGGAGGTTAACCTTTCCCGTCGAAAGAGCTGAAGAAGATAGATCCGCCGAGTCGCGAGGATAACGGTTTTCAAAGGTGTTCAAAGTAAGATAACGGGGCCGGCCGCCTTAACATTCCTTCCGAAGTGCGGAGAAGCGTACGACCTGTTAAAAGTCCGGCGGGGATATGGCCGGTCCCAGAAATCGAACCCGAGATGCCTGCGTGAGAGACCAAAGCCTTTTACACGCGGCTATCCGCTCCTCAGAAGAATAAACCCTCGCTGTAAATAATAGAGTAAAGAATATAGGAGGCATACTTTTACTGCTTGTCTTTCTGTTTTGATATATTTTCATGCTCAAATTCTTTCGTAGGTAATACACCTGCATTTTCAATAATAAAAATGTGAATCCTCTTGCTCCAAAAGAAAATAAACAAGTTTTGTTATCACTTCAGCTGTAAAACTGTTGCATTCGAATAAATCCTAGAAAAGCTATTTCGGTAAAATTAGAGTAGAATATAGTAAGTAGTGAACTCTGGGAAAACTCCTACTTTTTAGGTTTCATCACGTTCTCCAATAAAAGTTTTTTTATTTTAGTAGTGTAAAAGACTGTAGTAACAAACAGCGAACCTGTCTGACACAAATTGAAACACTCATAAATTTTCATGGGTTTACTAGGTCGGTTAGATTTAGATTCTGTTTTAAATAATTGTAAGAGATCGATACGCGAAGGACATAAATCAGTTTAATGTTACGTTATTATTCTCTTTCGTTAAAATTTACCAAAGCTCCGTAATGATGAATTGGAAATTACGTAAATTGCACGAAGGATCTTAAGAATATTACCGTATATAAAGTAGTGAAAAAAAACACAAAGACTGTAAATTGCGAAATCTTATATTTTTCAGTATCAAAACAATTCAACTATAAAACATTTTTAAATTATAATATTGAAGAAACACGTGCCATATCCCTTGCAGATTTAACACATCTTATATAAAGCACAGCTTGGCGTAGCACGTTTAGGCATTCAATATTTCGACGGAAGTCAATTTTCTACTTAGATGACGATCGTTATTGCGTCCTGAATTTATTAAGCGATAAAAATTATTATCTCCTACAGCTAACGATAAATTTTACTGCCGAATATTGCTTTTTACATATTTAATGTAGATTTCTGAAGCGATTCCTTTGAATACATTGGTTGACTTGTAGTCGATGACTTAACTGAAGATTTAATGAAATTCATTGATATTTAATTACATGTTTCGATTTTTTGCTGTGCTGTAAATATTAATATTAATTTCCCTCTTCCATTTCAGTTAATATTTCGAACCTAAAGTTGATACAATTATTTAAGAAATTTTTATTTTATAACGTCCAATTTCAAAATAAGATTTTTAACAACACAAGTCACAATGTGAAGATTTCCTTTGGCTAGGCAACAAATATCGGGCCGTGTAATTGCGACAAGATAATTATTATTAACCTTTTCACTGCGGCCGACTTCCGACTTCAGCTAAACCCCCTGCACGTGAGACTTTTCCGCGTTAGGTAGGCGTGACCATGCTCGTACATAATAACGTGTACACTCGCTAAAATCTGACGTAGACTACACAAACTACGCAGATGAGTAGTTTGTGGTAGACCAAAGTCGAAGCTGCAGCAACTGCCGAGACGTACTGAACCTTCCCACACCACTACACAACAGTATAGGGCCTACGCAGTTACGTAAAATAGAAAACGAAAATAGTCGGCTTTCGCGGTAGAGACACGTAAACTCAGAGCCGCCAATATTCGTCTTTCGCAGTCAAAAGGTTAAAGCTGACAGCTGGTAGCGCGCACAGAAATGAAGATTGCGTTTTTAGATACCTAATCCACCGCTCTTACAGCCCTCGGTTTGGCTAAAATATTAAGACCGCCCTCTCATCGGGCTGACTTTTATTCGACATTGCTAAAAACTCTTCGCATATTATTCGTTACGAAAGTGTGAAACCCTTTTATAAAGTTGCTTTCCTATGGTTATAACCAGTTTCATTTTCGAGTGAAACATTTCCATGAAAGCTAAAGGCTTTTCACAACGCAAAACATACGAAAAGGAAGTAATAAGCAATGTGGAATAAATCACAAAAATTATAAAAATGTCTTTTAAGGGGAAAGCAACGCAAAGTACCAGATTTTTGAATATATTTTTCTTTGTGCATGAAATTATAATCATTTCCGTTTATTAAAGGCAAATCTATATGATTTAATTGTATACTAAAAATTGAAGCCATTCTAAGTATCTGAAAATAATTCCCGATTTCGGGGTTAATTTCAGCTTATTAAGCAAACTTAAAATTACAAATACTGCGGTAAAGGGTTCGATTTCTAGTAAGTAATCAGTGTGTAATTTAGAAGTAAATTTGCCATTCCTCAGTCAACTAGGTATAAGCCACCAACCTAAATTGCTAGGAGGTTCTGACGTTCCACTGAAGAATAATAAGTCCTTAAAAACCAAATCATGGTAATAAGGTAAGGCGTAAGGCGTATAAGGCTTACCTTGTGTAGGTTACTGGGTACCTAGGCTGCGTATATCGTATATCTATACTTGATTTGCCATTTTTATAAAGGAAAAATGATATTTATAATACGAGTTAAATAAATTTTCTTCCAAGAAAACTTTTTGTCATATGTGTTGTAAACAAGGCACAATAACAGTATTTGTCACAACAAAATTCCTAAAAGTAAAAAGCAGTGGCGGTTGCTCCATAAGGCCGCGCGGCCGCGCGCCCCTCCTAAAAAATGCTAAGGAACACACAATTTTTTTCTAAATTATTAATATTTATTTTACATACATTCTATGACTAAGTTCAAATTTCAACAAAAAATTCAACTCTATCCAAACATCCGCTCCCATCTCTAATTGTCCGTCCTCGTTGAGATCTCTAATTATCCGCGTCCTCAACCAACGGCCGCGGAAAATCTGCGGCCTTTAACAAACATTATACATTGCCGCCGAACGACTCCGGAGACTAGCCGATAATAGCCGATTGTATAAATTACAGCAGGCCGCGATTTTAGCGCGGCCTGCTGTAACTTATTGTTGGAGCAATGAATCTTCTTTCATTTAATCGGAGCATCGCAAAGATTCGTACTCGTCTACTCGTAGCTATTCAAATCCTGTTATTTTATTAAGAAACGTTTTGCAGAATTATTTCATAATAAATGCAATTAGTAGATATATTTTTTACTGCAAGAAATAAAAAATAACTAGTGAGCCTTTTAGAACTTTAAATTTGTAACAAAAAGAAGGTTTTCTTTCAGTTACATGAAATTGTTTGTTTCAATTTGTATATCATTACAATATTCGGTGTTCAAGAACATTTAAAGAAAAATATCATATTATGAAAATATAGGTATTTTAAAAAAAAACAAACTAAAATATGTACGATTGCTTAGATAACTAAAAATATTTACAATTTTATTTACAGTCGATTTAAAATATCTAAAAAAGTGGGTAAAGAAGGATATATTCAAATCTAAATATTGTTTGGGTTTCAGCTTCGATAGCTTCAAATTACCATCAAATTTATTTACGCAGTTAGTAGGTGTATACTTCATAAATTACGCAATAACCGTCATGCAGTCTAATATTTGTTATGACTGAGAATGAAGTAATCGATACCTAATTATTTTGAAAGCAATTATTAGAACTCGTGAAAGGCCGAGTAAAACTACCTAGAATGATAATAGTAACTAATCACTAGAAGTACCGAATACATTTATTTGCGGTTATAATATTTACTTAAATGTGCCAATTTTCAGATTTGTATTTATGTAAATTGGTTCGGAAAATAAAGAGACAAATTTTCCCGTAACTTTTGGTAGGTTATTTGGTGTTTGACTTCTGGTGCGCCCCTCCAAACTCAAACCCCACGACACGCCACTGGTAAAAAGACAACCAAACAATAATATCAGAATTAATCACTGCTATTAAAATATTCATGAAAAGACATCTAATATAAAATTGTGTTGTTATACTGGAAGTTTTTGCTGTGAAAAGTTGGGATCATCTTTAGATTGGCTGATAAAATTAAATATAGCAGTGAATATGTTATGTCAAATTTTTAACATGCGTTTTTCTAAAAGGACTTCAAAACTCGTATTTCGTAAATATCACAGTCTTAAAATTCGAACTTGGAAATTCTAAAGAGAGACTTCTTGAAATGACATGCCCTTTGCAGGGCGTTGCTGTTCCTCTCTCTATATGCTTGTGGTGTGCTTGTCAAGTAACCTACAGACCTACAGTTTAACGTGGGCTCCGCACGGAAGTGCTTGTACTTCTATTCCAGAGAGGACTTACTAAGCAGAATACACTTCTGTGGCTTGCCATTGCCTTCCGAGGGAAGCGGTCGGGTGTTTTCGGTGTATAGGTGACCATGGGAATCGAACCCCGGCAAAAGAAAGAACTAAATAAAGCAGTAGATAATTAACAATGAATACATTAAAGACTACAATCTGGTCACATATTATTTTACAAAGGGCAGGAAGGTGTATCACAATGGGGAGTCGGACTACTTATTAACAAGAGATTGGCGGATAATATTATACAGTATACAGTAAAATCCCATAGAATTATGTATATCATTATAAAAATATCATCGAAATATAGCCTACAAATAATACAGGTCTGTGCACCTACCAGCGATTATGATGATGATGAAGTCGAGAGTTTATATGAAGAATTGACAATGTGTGTACAGGAGATAAAGTGGGAAAGAAAGAAGAAGAAACTGAAACTTGCATAGGAGACTTTGGAATAGATGATAGAAACGAGAGAGGACATATGTTGATTAACTATCTAGAAGGTGAAAATTTCTATGTAATGAATACGTTTTTCAAAAAGAGAAAGAGTAGAAAGTGGACTTGGAGTAGTCCCGGCGGACGTACGAAAAACGAAATAGACTTTATAATATCCTCCCATAAACATATAGTTCAACAAACCGATGCAATGAAGGAAGAATAATAACTGAAAACAATGAAAAATACAAGGAAGAATTGGAAACACAAATTAAAAGACATGCTATATATGAACAAGACAACTTAGAGAAAAGATGTGAAAAAATAACAAACGCAATGAACAAAGCTGCGAGTAAAATAGGAGGTGTGAAAATGAAAAATGCAAGTAGACTAAGTAAAGAAACCGCCGACATGATGGAAGAACGATTGCAAATGGCTCAAACTCCATCAAGACACACAACAAGATTTACACAGCTTAATAGAGAATTTAGAAAAGCAATTAAAAATGATTTAAAATTATGGCATGAAAGGAAAATAGAGGAAGCATTAAACGATGGAGGTAAAACTAAAGAATGGAAAAGGCAAAACGTGCTTGGTAGAGATATTATTACCTCGATAAGAGATGCTAATGGAAACTTAATCACTAATCAAAATAAAATTATAGAAAAAACAGAAGAATTTTATAAACAGCTATACGACTCAAATTTAAGACACGCATTCGCAGATAGAAAAATTACAAACGTGAATTCAGAAGAGATCCCAGATATAGAAATGTTTGAAATAGAAAAGGCATTAAAGACCGTTAAGAACAAAAAAGCAGCCGGAGAAGACGGAATACTACCAGAAATGTTAAAACAAGGTGGAGAATTGCTTTTAAAACAACTACAAAAGCTCTTTAATGACTGTCTACAAGAAGAAAAGATACCGACAAACTGGAATAATGCGGTTGTGATGCTTTTACATAAAAAAGGGGATAAAACTAAACTAGAAAACTACAGACCAATTAGTCTCTTGTCACAAATATACAAGTTGTTTACAAAAATTTTAACTAATAGACTAACAAACAAATTGGACCAATACCAGCCACGGGAACAGGCCGGATTTAGGACACATTTCGGGACAAACGACCATCTACAGGTAACAAGAAATTTAATAGAGAAGTCCAAAAAGTACAACATGCCATTATATTTGGGCTTCGTGGACTTCGAAAAGGCATTCGACTCTCTTGAACTATACACCATCTTGAATTCCCTACAAAATAGCCGCATAGATCATCGGTACACAAATCTGATTCGGAATATAACTATATCAAAATGCAACACTAAGAGTTAAAACACACACTGAAACAAACAAAGTAAAAATGACAAAAGGAGTAAGACAGGGAGACACTATCTCGTCTAAATTGTTCACACTATGTCTGGAAGATGTTTTTAAAAATTTTAACTGGGATAACAAGGGAGTAAATATAGATGGCAATATGTTGAACCACTTAAGATTTGCAGACGATGTCCTATTAATAACAGAAAATATCACAGATCTACAGGAAATGACGACAGATTTTCAGGAGAGATCAGGAGAGGTGGGATTAAGAATCAACATTGAAAAAAATAAAAATTATGAGTAATGATGATATTAACAATGACAGTAAGATTAAACTGAACAACAAGGTTATAGAAGAGGTCGATAGTTACATATATTTAGGTCAGAGAATCGGCCTAACAAAGTCAAATCAAGAAGAAGAAATAAACCGCAGAATCAAATTAAGTTGGGCAGCATTTAGTAACTGGAAAGAAGTCTTCAGAAGCAAAATGGACCAAAAAATAAAAACAAAATTATTTAACCAGAATATTCTGCCTGTCTTGACTTACGGTGCAGAGACCTGGACATTAATGAAGAAAAATAAAGAAAAATTAAGTAAAGCACAAAGAGCTATGGAAAGGACAATGATAGGAGTATCCTTAAGAGACCGAAAAAGAAATGAATGGATAAGATCAATAACAAAGGTAGAAGACGTAGTGGAAAAAATATTAAAACTAAAATGGCGATGGGCGGGTCACGTGGCATTCGAAAATCGTGTTAAAAGTACTTAACACTACCTGAAATAACTGATTTATATTTAATAGAAATTCATATATTAAGAATCTACTTGCCTAGGACATGTAGTTTTAGTTGTCGAATTATTAGGTTAAAATTACATCATTTTATCAAGGGCGTTCGTAATATCTGTTGTTATTTTTTGACGTGCTTTTGTTTTTCCATTTTTCACATGGTTGCTTAAAAAATAGTACTTTTCACATCTAAATTCACATCTAGAAAATTATTGCATTTGTAGAGGCAAACCTTCGAGGAAACCAAGTGTATTAACTAAAGAATCCTTTGATGATATTCAAACACGAATTAACCAAAGTTAGGATATTTAGTTCAAATAATGGGATCCAATGATATACCAATGGCAATGACATTTGTGAGTCTTTGTCACTTTAAAGTATTGCCAACTATGCCGAGTATGTTGCCTATATGAAGGTAAACATTTAGGCCCCGTTGAATTTCTGTATGTTCTCACTGCATAAAAGTGGTAATGGCCAGACATTAAAATCATTTGCGGAAATCACGTTCTTCTTAAAAGTTTCACATAGGTCACACTATACACGCTTATACATAGTAACTAAATAAGCAAAATGTACAATGTGATTTTTTAAAAACTCAATTGCAGCAGGCCGTATTCTGACTTAATACAGACAGTTCTAAGATTATTAAGACAGAATACGGCCTGCTGCAATTGAGTTTTTAAAAAATCACATTGTATTTCAATGAAACAAAATAAAGCGTTTTATGTGGCCTGCAATTTAAAACCCAAAGAACCGAATGGCAAATAATGTAAGAAATGTTATCTTAATTAAGATATTTATTGAGTTGTAATTGTTATGATTTATTTTATACTAATACACTGTAATTTACATTTCTGTATACAGTACGGCTGTTTTTGTACCCCCTCATTTGCTCTGAATAGGCAGCACACAATACACGTCACAGGTAAACCTTATTTATGGTAGCAGTTTGGGTGATTGCCTATTCAAAGTAAGAAAGGGGTTACAAGATAAAATGGGCACCTGTATAGGTAACTTTTTTGTCGTAAGCGTAGGCGAGGGTATAGATTACTATAAATATGTGCCTACTTGCTCTTGATTTATCATTTTTGTAAAGCGAAGACAAAATGAGTTCCAGTCCAATTCTCTAGCCGTAAGTTTCAATACCCAGAGGCGTAATTTAAGCACAGTTAATAATTCCACCCCACGTATACTTTGTAGTGATTTATTTGTTTTGTACAAAATTTCTTGCGGGAGAAACCAAAACTACAAAAAGTTCTAGCTGTCAAAAGTGCGATATTGTTCCCAAACATAAATAAAAGATTATCTACCCGACTTTAGCATCCTCAAATTTACAAACCTTTCCCGAGTATTACAATGCCTTAAGGAACACGCAAAAAGAGATAATATCCACAAGTTCTACTGGCCTGAATTCTTGATGCGATTGCGAAGAAGAAAAACTTCCTACCTTTATTACGTTTGCGGAAATTCATTTTTAGCCTTCTGTAGCAATTCATTTTTTTTTTTGTTTTACCAGGAGCATATTTTACTTTGCATTAAGGAAGGAACTAAATTAAGGTACGTCAGAGTTTCCTGTGTTTCCCCTTTTTTAATTGCCTTCTTGTAAGAAATATCTAAAGGGTAGACGTGACTGCTTAATTAAACGTGGCCTTTTTGAAAAGATACTTTCGAGTGTATTTAAATTATAACATCAGTTGTAAGACGCATAAATCATTTAATTCACAATTTTTTTTTATTTTTTAGCGCAATGTTAAGCGTGATAAAAAAGATTTGTCTAAATATCACTTACCAAAAAAGCACAAACAGAAGACAATCGTATATATGGAAATAAATATAACTTTTATATAAGTTCTATCGAATATAAACTCTTCTTCTGCAAAATCATAATCCGGAACGAAACTTTTCACCGTTTCGTTGAGGGGTAAAATTGTGGTTTCTGGATTTTGATAAATAACCCCAAGTGGTTCTATTGTTGAATTATTACCAACGTCTGCCATCATGTCGGCCCTTCTGTTGGATCAGAAAAATATCCTATTTCAACTTTGAGTAAATTCGATTCGTTCTTTTCTTTGTGCGTTTGGTTATTTCGTCTTCATCTTTAACTCCTTTTGTGCTGTTTTAATCCTCTTCCTTGGTAAGCCAAGATAAGCCCGTTGTTTCGAACATTTCCTGAAAGAGAAACTGGAATTAGTTTTTGGAAAACTAAATTGCCTTAATTAAAGTAAAAGATTAAAACATCTATTTTTGCGAAAGTTAATTTAAATGATAATGAAGGTGAATAAGGCGTAAAACTTATCTCGAATTGAATTAAGTTTTTATCTTTTAAATACCCTGAAGCCAGTTATAAGTTTGTTCGCTTTGTTATTTCTAGATTTTTTTTATGTTTAATAAATAACTAATTAAAATCACAAATCAATGAATTTATCTTCTGTATTCTTCAGTTAATTAAAACCGAATAAATTAAATTTTTTTGCTACAATTCGGATGTAGTATTTGATTTCACAAAAGAAATGGCACAACGATTTGAATTTTGAATAAATTTAAGATTGAAGCCTTTGGTATGAAAGGACAACAAAAGATATTGTTTTATATATTTAGTTAGTTCATATAAGATGTTATTTTTCAATATCGAAATGTTTGCTATCAAATACAAACGAAAAATAAAACACGAAAAGAAATCCCAAAAATATGGAAAAGTTCGTTTTATATTGCTTTTGGCTTTATATTGAACTGTTGTCGGACTACAAAACTACAAAAAAGGCTTACCCAACTTAATTAATTTTTGTTTATATTTACTCTTTGGTTAGGTGTGCTGAGGTTACAACATTAGTAACATTTATAATAAACTTGTTTGTTATGCTTATGACTAAAACTTTATCGAATTTAAATTTATCTCAGTAAACTGAGAAACTAATGCTTAATAAATCAACATAGTAAATTATTTGTCAGTTGCTGTCAAACACAGAATAACATCCAACAAACACTGTTTCGGTAATTTAACTTCCAAAATTATTCGAGAAGGTATTCCAAATAATTCCGAGATGATTTAAACGTTGATTAATAATATTAATATTTGCTTCTTTTAATTAAAAAAATTCTTTATGAATTTGTGGATTAAAACTACAAATTTAAGTTAATCATGTTTTATTAGCATAGGTCAACGTTTCCATATACGAACATCTTCAGGGCTAAATCTGTTATTCGTTGTAAACGTCAATTATTTGATATTCTTAAATAATGCAGTACTGAGAGCCACAAAATGAAAAAGAACCAATTTTTCTAACTAAATTTCCAAACAACTCCACATACAAATCGATGCCTTGTAACTGCAGTTGCAATTCCCTGATTCAAACATTCAGTTCTAAAGATTCCAAATTTTTCAAATAAATCAAACTTTCTATTAATCAATAGTATTATCGGCAAGAGACTAAGCGTCGGCGTTCGACAGTTGAAATTAATTTTATCCATGTTGTTCGTAGGTAGCACTATTTTACGATCGAACTGTTGATGTAATTCCTACTTTAAATTAATTGGATGGGAAGGAAACAACTGGATGAGAACTAATGTAAATCTAGGATTCCTGATAGTTATCGATTATCAACGGCTGTGATTTCTACTAATTAAAGTTGTCCCTGATTTTAAATTAATAGGCTTAAATTACGCTTGATTGGTTATTTTAATTAAGTGCAAAAAAGAAATTTCTAGTTATTACTATTGGGTAAGTTTAGTTTCTAAAGCTTTTGATTTGAGATTAAAACCTTGTGAGCTCTTATTGTTTTTTAAATGTAATTAAAAATCCTCAATTTTGAATTTTTCAGTTGTTGGAAGATTGAATCAGATACATTCTTCTTGCTGTAATCAAACAACATACTTAACAAAAGTTTCACAGATATGGTCTCTTTCAACAAAACCATTTCCTGGGGCGAAACCACATAAGCCAAATTACTTTTGATAACACCCTTATGTCTATTCAGTTTTACCGAAAACCCCACGTAACTTAACTTTATATTTCTTCTGGCCGAAGTATTTTACCTTACTTTTAATTTTAGAATTAATATGAAACGGATTACCCTAAGTTTAATTCTAAAAGATTGCATTAAAATGCATTTTATTTTAAATACTATTAGTTTTTCTGGAATAACAAAATAATCAAAAAATTCAGATGAAAGACATTTCACATTTATTACCCTCAGATATCATCCCAAAGATTTAGAAACCTTCCTTTGATTTTTTCCTTTTGAAAAATATTTTTTTACGAGAAAGCAAAATCCAAGTTAATTTTTGAAGACATCTGTATAACTGATTTTTTTCTGAAACACCCCTGCAACTTAGCTTCGAATTGCTTCCAGTTGTTGTACTTACACATTTTCTAAAATTTTTTTAGTTCTTAAATTTCAAAAACCCTTTTCATGGTTTTTCTGAAGAGGACATAATTATCAAACAATTGTTATTGAAGACAGTTTACTTTTCTGTTACCAGACGTCAGCTTAAAGATTTAAGGAGTCTTTTTTTACGAAAATAAGAACCTAAGTCTAATTTTTGATGACACCTGTATATGTATACCTGAATTTTTTTCTGAAACCCCCTTGCAACTTAGCTTTGTATTTCTTGGAGTGTTTGACATATTTTCTAAATCTTTCTTTACAATCTGAATACGAAAGGAATAACACCCGTTTTAAATCTGAATTCAGCACTCGGTTGCCCCATAATAGCATTTTCTGATACTTAGTATTCTCGCTTTTCAACACTATGCAGCAGACATACATGATTAACGAGTAAAACCTGAGGTTTTTGGTTGAAGTGTGTAATAAACAACCTAGTGCTATTATGGCAGCCGTATATGATCCAATTATACGGTAATTTTGCTTTTAAACCCAGATTATGCAAACTTGAACTGGAAGATTAAAGTTTCTATTTTATAACAATTATCTGTTGAGCACAAATTTTCTTTTGCATTAAAGTTGACCTACTTAGGTAAAGATATTTTAACAACTAAGTACCGTGAGGTATTGAGATTACAATATGTAGCTCTCAAAGTGTTTATACTGAAATACAAATTACAATAACCTTTAAATATGTTCAAAAACGAAATGTTGAGGAACAAGTTATTAAACTGTTCCCAACGATGAATTCAAACAGTTTGTGGAGACCCTCGTTCAAATTTTGTACGTTTCAAAAGTTTGCTTTGGCTGCGCATAACGCATATTAAATTGGCTTAAAAGTTGTTTGCATCCGGGCCGTTATTTCAAGAATTTATTCAACCACAAGCCGTTGAAAATGTTCCCTAAATTTTGCTACAAATTTTAGATTTATTTGAAATTTTTCGTTACTTCCAATTGAATTTTCTTTTAGAAATGCAAAAATACCTTTCTTAAAGTGCTAAGTATTGTTTAGCCTATCCCACTGCTGCCACCAAAGCCCTTAGTATGTATTGTCTTTTTTTATTAGGGCACACTTATCTAAACCGTTCAAGTATCGATGCTACATCCACAATATAAGCAGGATTTAACTAGAGCATCATCAATAGATTTTTTTCGTTAAAACTTCCCCACTTTTCCTAGAGTATGTAATGCGTCTTAACAACTTAATGAAACTTTATATTTTCGAAAAGCTTAATAAAGCTTTCGTGGTAGCAACTTTTACCTACGACACGACACAGCTGCCTTAATTAAAACCTAACGAAAATTATGTGCAACGCCATATTTCACTAAATTTAAACGACCTTTCGTACGTGAGTATTTGAAGACGTCTCATTAGCTTCCCTCTACCTCTTGAAATTTAACACCACGGTTCTCCGAACAAATAAATCTTGTTGCTTCGTCGATCAATGATCGAAAGCTGATTTAAAATCTTGCTTAATGGACTTGAAAACCTAAAGAATTGGCGAGAACAATATTCATTTCCACTTCATCTTCCTTCCCTTCCGCTTTGAATATCAATTATAAAGAGCAAATGAAATATTTCTAAAAATCTTTAAAAAACTGCCTTTAATTAATTAAGTTGGATCCAGATAATGCAAATCATTCTTATCTAAAATTTATATTCCGATTTTTAACTGAATCTGGCCTTCCCGAAATACACAAGCATGACTTCCATTAAAAATGCATTAAGGACAAGTAAGCTTCCTCAACATCCGCTTTTATTTATGTTCTGGAATTTAAATTAACTCCATTATTTCCTGTTATCGGACACATTTTGTAATCTGAAGCTATCTAAATTTGCAACTTTAATTGAAATCGTTGTACTTAATGTTGGAGCAGATTCATTAACGATTTTATTTGGGGTTTTCGTGGATTACCTTGTTATTTTGAACGGACTGTTCTGGAAGCGTGGGCTACGATTTACATCATTTTAACCTACATATATATGAAAAATGCATGACCAACTTGATTTATTTATACCCAAAAATAGATCTGCTCCAACTCGGTTGATGTTGGTGGTATGTTTTTTTTTTTTTGAAGAGGGGAAGTGTTTTGAAGGCTACTTCGACAAAACCAACTAAAAATGCTTTCACAGTTCAATGGAACTTTGGTAGGCATTACATTACATAAGTAGGAATTCCCGTTGTTTTTCTAAAAAGTGGTTTTAACACTTCATTAGAGTAAGGCAGGTCTTCTATTTGTTAGTCAACCCTTGTTTCCTTTAGTACTTAGTTATTCCTATTGGTTTTCTTCTGTTGTTCTTAGAATTTATTTCACACCCATTTTGATGGAATTCGCTTTTTGTTCCTTACGGAAGATTTAACAATTTGTCAATGGAGATGATTCTTTGGCATTGTCTATTTATCCACTTGCATTGTTTAATCAAATTGTTACACTTCAACGAGAATCGCATAGTGTCTTTCTGCCATACTACATGCAGTATAAATCAGTTGCCTTTTTAAACCTTAATTTAAGCATAGTTCAAATAGGCTCGAAAACAAGATTATACCTAATCATCATTTAGGTGTCATGGTAGTCTACATTTCCATGATTTTTCTTTTTCATGATCGAATATTCTTAACCAGTGTCTTGCTCTACACTCCTCTTACCTGTTCTCTAGTCTATCTGATCTGTCTTCCGGCCAGGATTTTGTTTTAAGTTCATTTAGTGCTCTTTGTATGCAAATACCGCACAACTCGATGAATGATCATTTGGTCTGGTGGTGTTGTGTCCCCCAAGCTATGGATGTCATTCTGCTTATCCTCAGTACCTATCTTCGTAGAACTTTTGCCAACATGCCTTTAAATTTGTTTTTGAAGCTTATTTGGGAACTAAAGGCCGCCTTTCGAAAATTAGCGATTTTTGATAGCGGATATCTCATAAACGGTTGGAGATATAAAAAAACTTTACAAAGCAAAAATGTGGGAAAGTTTATCAGCTTTATATATAATGACTTTTTCGCTAAGACACACCGTATTCAAGATATAAGCAAAAAGCCAAGAAAAGGGACCTTCTCGGTCTCCCCCTGCACCCCGCTCAACTCCTATGTCCGGGGACTTTTAGTATGTTTACCTCCTAACGACTCCAAACAAGGCCCTGAAGTCAGAAATTGTGACACCCTCCATGCATTCTACACCCCCCTATTGAGCGTTCGTTGACTGAACTATAAAGTGAGAAATTTTTGAAAATTGCCCATATAGTCCCGACTTGACACCTAGTTACCATCACCTCTTCTTCCGTCTTAAGAAGTTTTTAAGAACCCTCGACCACTTTGTTGACTACGACGACCTCTAAACAATGGTACAGAATTGGTTTTTATCACTGGCAGCGTCCTTGAATGACGAAGGTATACAAAAACTTGTATCATGATATGGTAAATGCTTAAATTCAAATAGTGACCACGTAGGCCAGGGGTGGCCAACCTCTTATAGTTCGTGCGTCAATTTTTCATATTTTAGTTAAGATGCGCCATACAATCTTATACCCCCTGCCCTTTTAAATATGATAATATGAATTTATGTGTATTTAACAGTTATACATAAAATGATTTATTATACATGTGGTAATATAGAAACTTTTAGCAATTTTAAATAAAATGATATCATATAAAGCCAAGATAAACATTAATTACTTTAATGAGACTTTTGCAAATGCTTAGCTTTTGCTAAGTTTGTAGTATTTGAAGTTAAATCGGTTACAGAAAGCATCAAACCGTTTTTCAAATTTGTTTCAGTCAGTCGCGACCTCAATTTGTTCTTAATCATTTTCATGGATAAAAATACTTGTTCGCATCTATATGTTGTTCCAAAACGACAGATATAACTCTGAACGCATTTTCTTATTTCTGGAAAATGTTCACAGGGCAATGATCGCCAGAAATCAATTATATCAGAAGCATCTGGGAGTGATGGAAGCTCATTAAATTTCATTTTCAATAAAGCATTGGTTTTAAGATAAGTTCCATTTATATGTTACTAGGCATTATCAAGATTTGCTGTTCAGTAAGTGAAAAGGGATTTATAAATGCAAGTATGACGTCTTCTTTTTCAGCGAAATCCATAAAACGACTGTTAAAGGCCTCTTGCAATAATCTGAGTTTCTCAGTATATTCTGTAAAGTTGCCATAATATTCAACAGATTCACTATGTTCTTTTAAATGTGGAAATTGACTTAAATCCTAATTTTCTAGTTCGGAGATGAACAGTTTTAATTTCATTTTGAATGCACTGATGTCAATTACTAAGCAGAGCTGGGTAGTAGTTTAACTACTAATAGTTAAACTACTAGTTTAACTACTTTTTCGGGTGAAGTAGTTAATAGTTACCTACATTTTCGGTGCTAGTAATCGTAGTATAGTTCACTACTTTTATTGGGAAGTAGTTGTAATCATTACTATTTTACTAGTAGTTAAGTACTCAATTTTTCGATTTAACTACTAACTACTTCTAATATTTCAATTCCTAACTACTTTCAGCACTATATAACTACTTTTTTGTAGTTAAACTACTTTTGATAGTCACGTCGAGTAATGAGTCATTTATAAAAACGCAATCCTTACGTGCGTGATCTACATGGTGGCTATGTGGAGGCAGTGAGCTGTCCATAGCCGTTCCAGCCTTCTTGTTTTTGTTTTGTGTATTCAATTCCAACGCATATCATATTTTTAACTCTTAAACCACTGAGTACAACCCCAAGGGGAAGTCAAGTTGATGCAATTAGACCATTTGGGAACTCAATTGGAGAGATGTATGATTCTCTGTTTTAAATAACTGAAAATACGACTTTTGATGCTACCCCTCCGCACGAAGCAGAGTCATTAGCCAAAAAATTAATAGTTTTAATTTAGTTTGCATTGTAGTAATTTGGCATGACATTCTCAATAGAATAAATGTAGTCAGCAAAGTCTTACAAAACATATCAACAGATTTCATTTCATTTCATTTCAAACCCATTAAAATATTAAGGCAGTTTATTTATGAATCACATGATATCATTACAGATCCCAAAGAAGTTCAAAGTAGATTTTTTTCCTTACACGCATTGGAAATTTAGGCAAGAATTTTAGGAGAGAAGGACTTCTTAAAAATTGTCAAAATTTAAATTTAATTCTGAGTGACAAGACAGGCACTGATACAGATATTGGTGGGCTTGAATTGTATGATGAGTTATTAGCTTTATCTGACATAATCATACCCGATATGCCACCCTTACAAGTTCTGGAGTTCATCATAAAAAATAATTTAGCTAAAGGTCTAGCTGTAGCGTTGAGAGTACTCTTAACAATACCAGTATCAGTATCTACCGGAGAAAGGAACCTTTCCTAACCTAAAAATTACTTGAGAAACTCGTTTGCAGGGACTAGCCATCATTTTCATAGAAGCCAAATTGCTAAATCTCTCGATTTTACAAATACACATATTAACAGATTTCGCATCAAGAAACGCAAGAAAATGTTTTCAAAACTAATGTTTTACATGTATAGATTCTCAATATTTATTTGCATATTTTTGAAATAAATATTTTTTCCCCCAAATAAATATGTATTTGAAAATGTGTTTCCTTTTCTTGCCCAGTTAATGTTATATAGGTTGGGGTAAAAAAATAATTTTTTATTACTTTTTGGATAAATTAAAATTACCTAGCAAAAAGTAAAGTTTGCTAGGAGCGCCAAAAAAGCTTGGGCCGACCCTGGCAGTTTCAGTAGCTGATTGTATAAAATGTACTATAGGACTGGTCCTAAAATCGAGTTCCACGTTTAGGTAGATATGTTTAAGGCTTCAATATCACCTTCGGCATAGCCTATTGCGACTTTTCGATGGCATGGAATTATAAACCTTCCGCTTGACTGGAACTAGTTCCATCATCTCCTGTCACGTTGTTGAGTTAAATTCAAATGTCGAGCATTATCAAAGTGCACATGTTCTTCGTCCTTCAAGTACTCGTTCTTGCACTTTCTGTAATTTTTAATGCTGAAGACATGTATGCGAAATACATACATATTGTCGTAACCTAACGTGTGTTTATATACCGTATAAACTTAACATAACAACCTATCAGTATCGCTATAACTACATATTCTGCTTCATAGGATTTAGTTTAATCTGCAGCTATTCTCTCCCACTGCGTTTCAGCAATTGCTTTTATATGATATCGCCGCCGAGTAATTGGTCTTCCAAGGCCTCCTTTAGTTTACGAGTTCTCTAATTTAACCTAATTTAATCTTATCTAGCATGACCAACCGAACTTGATTTAGGCTAAGAAATTTAAATTCAAATTTACTTGGCTTAGAAGTTCCTTCCTTCATTTTTGTTCCTAATAGGTTTAAAGCTTATAGAAATTAATTAATCAAACCAAAAGCATTAAATGCTGCTTTCCATTAAAATTATGGAATGAGAATTAAAAATTTTAAATATTTAAACAGCTGATTTCCTAGCTTAAACGTACTCAAAGCATAAGTAAATTACTACGATAGTGAATTATTCGCTCAGTGAATCAGCGATTTTCCATTTACAATAGTTCATAATTCGCCAGGATCTTCTTGAATAACATGGCATTATAGTTAATCGATATTTAATTGTCCTCGTCTAGCTACTTGGAAATGCTTGAACTTTAATTGCTGTACGATTCACGAGGATGTATCAATTAAGGTTCAAAGGAATTATTTTGACCTTCTTTGCTTTTTGTATTCCTATTTAATAAATTCTATTTAGCATTAATTGTTTCATTTTGTTTTATCCAGATAATTCAACCTTTTTTTTAAGGTTAAAAAGCTGTCCTTGGCCCTGTTTCACAGTGTTTAAAAAAATCCCCGCTTCTCTTGTCTTTTTCATTTTCCCTCTCACGATTCCCTTTCTACCCTTACCTCTTCCTTCTCTTTTCCTGCCCCTTTCACTTTATCAACCTGTGACTTCCTCCTTTTGCTCGGCGCTTTTCTCTTTTTCTCGTTATGCTTTTTTCTTTCTCTCTCAGCACCTTCATCTTTCTCTAGCTGCGCATCTCTTTTCTCTTATGCTTTTGTCATTATCTCCTCACTTTTTTATTTCTTTCATCCTTTTTCGTTTTTCCTTTCATCAATACTTCCCTCGCTTTTTCTTTCAACATAACAAACGCAAGATATCAAGGTTTAATGATGATAAAATATGATTTATTTAACTTTCCCATTCATAATTTAAATATGAAGCACATTGCAAAAGCAAGCACAGTTTCTCATAGTTTCTTTGATGGAACAAAATAATCTTCCGTTTTTCTATCAATAAGTAAGGAACTTGATCAACAATTTTGAACTGTAAAAGGTGAAGTATAGGTTTTCAAAATTTGTTCTAATAATTCTATTAGCTTGAGGTTTTCCAATTATATATCTTTGTTTGTGTATTTTTGTCATTCTATGGTTTCCACCTTAACGTTAGTCATCTAACAGACTTCATATCCGAGTTCCCCTGGATTAAAAACGCAGCTACAACTGAAGTTTGAACTCATGTCACCCTAATTTCCAAGCAGATTCACTCGGCTACCGACACAATCTTTGTTTTTGTGCAAAACTTACAAAATATTCTACAACAGTAGAAGTTTAAATATACTATTTCTTTAAATTTAAAAGAAACATATAGCAAGAAATTGTCAGTTTATTATGTTATATGAGAACTCAGATGGCGTCTTATTTATTATCTCCTGTTACAATTTATAGTTTATTACAGTGCGAACTTTGTTATTACAGTTATACGAAACAATTTGATGCTCTTTGATAGTTTTACAACTTCTGAATGTAGTCTGTAAATTGAAACTAATCCAAATCCCGTCGACTTTATTAGTAATAAAATTCGCCAGTCGTGAATTTGGAGCTTTAAACAACTAAAAAACATAAGTTTTGTTAACGAGCTTCGTGATTTTATCTGTTCTATTCTGTCAACTTACATAAATCGTCACCACAGACAATTCCTTAGGAACATTTCGTTGTCCTTTTATTAAGTTGCCTCGTGTTTCTGACATTTATGAACGAAACCATACATAAATTTAAAGTTATGAGAACGTTCCCGTTGGCAATATTTTTAAACGTAATTTTAGTAAGTGAAAGTTTTAATTAAATCCCATGTTTTAGGGATTCTTACCTGATAATTCATGTTTTGACCTTGACCTTTTAAAGCTAATATATAATCAGAGTTTTGAAGGGAAAGTTTTTCGATTTGCCTTACTAAAATTGTGAAAACGGCCATCTTTAGAATTTTCGTATTGAAGGTTTGAATTAAACGAAAGCTCGAGATGTGGCGCATAATCTTACAAAATTTGTTGTCATATGTTAGGAATTTCAAAAGCTTTCCTGAACCAACAAATTAAAACTGGGAAGTGTTTGAAAAGTCAAGTATTTCACGCGGAACGAAAGCAGCCCGGGAATAAAAAAATCATTAGTGAAGAAAATCGTTCATCGCCTCCGTGGTTATCATCCCTGATACTATATAAATTGAAGAACCTTCCCATAATTTCCTAAACTACACGAACGAAAGGTTTTCCACACAATTTCACAATTTTCTGTTTTTATCTGAAAGTAAGGAAATCCCTTCGCACACCAAAAAACTTTCGAATACAAAACTTAAGAGATTAAAGTTGTAAATATATGAATCAGGTCAGCACAAGAAACAAAAACCCTTTGAGATTAGAAATTCGAGGGGCGAAGCAATGATTTATCGTACAAACTTGAATTTAAAGACATTTTCAACCTCATTCATAATTTCCATAGGGATCTGAAAACGAAAGGATAGTCGCTACTATTTCGCCTTTCCCTTGGAGATTTTTGGCTCCACTTTATAGCTAAACTTGTAATATAAATAAAAGTTGCTAAGTTTATCTGGTTGTATATCCAAATTTTACATTTGGTGTTGCTTTTTAATACGTAATGACACTAGGTGGAACTACACAGTTTTATTTGTAATTTTGAATTTTTTGAGTTTGGCCTGTAAACACGAAAATTCTAATAAGCTTTGTGGTAATCTTTCGTGAAGCCGAAGAAACAAATCGGAGTTAACTTTGAATGAGATTGAAGGGCAAGTCATTAAGTTTATTTCGGTAATATCAACACGTAACAGGCAATAAAATTGAAACCCAAACGTAATTCAAAAGTTAATCTACAGAAACGTTATAGCTGAGTAAACTCATCTGATTTAAATTAGAATAAGGAAAAACAATACAATTCTAGGTTATCTCTTACACTTTTAAAACTCCCTTTAAGTACAAAACAAAACGCACCCAAAATTACCTTCTTTGTTTTTTAAATCTTTTTTAAATTATATTTAAGTCTTGTGGATGACAAGATAAAAACAAGTAAATTACACAACAAAGGCTTTTAGTGATAATGTAATTTTGTAGTTTTTAACTAGAATAGTAAGGGAAAATCAATTATTAACAGTCGAACACGGACGTTCTAAGTCGAGATCAAAAGCTTTCAGTTTGAGTGATAAGGCAAAGCTTTGTTTCCGGCAAAAACGAATCTTTCTTCCTTTAAATCCTAGAATCGAACTAAATCCTTGATATGTACGCAATAATTATTAGGTGGGTGTTATTTAACTTCAGATGAAACTGTAAGGATACATATTTTCTTGGTTTATTAGGTGATTTAAAAAAAATCACTTGTTTTTCCATAATTTACGTACATGTTGTACAACCATTTGTAAAGAAAATTATTAAATATCACAGCTACATATTATGTTGTAGGTTGTATAAACGTAAACCGTGTTGGCTGCAAATGACAAAGCAGTAATTTACGTTGCTTGTTTTAGAACTAAGCTTTAGCTAACATCAACTAAGTTTGTTATACCGAGTGTTTGACTTAAGGGGTGAACATATGAAAATAGCATGGGAAATCGTATAATATTATGCAGATTCCTGCTTGCCGGTTGAGTTTATAGGATTGACGGTGGTATCAATTGATAGGCAACAAAATGCGCTTAATTTGGTACAACTTTACTTGAATTTGTTGTTCGTTTAAGAAATAGCTTAAAAACTGTAATAAATAATTTGTATTTTATTTACAAAAAGCAGATTTCAAATTTGATCATGGCTGGTCTGCTTTTTGTGAATAAAATGGAAATTATTTATTACAGTTTTCAAGCTATTTCTTTCTTAAACAAGCAACAAATTCGAGTAAAGTAGTATGAAGTTAAGCGCTTTTTTTGTCTTTCGATTGATATCACTGTCAACTCAATCTGCACACATACGATTTTCCATATGTTCGCCTCTTAAATCAAACAAGAGGTATGTATTTAGTCCTTAAACAAATATTTTAGTATGACGTCGGTCCCTGTGATCTTAGGAATTCTTTATAAACAAATAAATATAGCCCTGAAAAGAGTCGTTTCAGAATTCGTGGTGTGATGGGCACCATAAACAGGAGGTTATCTAAATTACATAAGTTGTTCAAAATGATAGCACTGCTGCCAGCTTGTAGGCATAAGTTTCCATGTTTCCACCTTAATTTACGTTCATGAAAACCAAATTAAACCATTTTGTAGTATTTCTCAAGTTATACCACAACAGTTTTTTCTAATTCCTAGTTTTTAGTTCTTCAGTGGCCACAAAATTCCAACTGATCAAATCCATATTCCATTTCTAAATACGGCAAAGTTTTCGTGCATCATGTTCTTTCATATATTGCCGCAGTTTTCTGAAAGACCACACGATAAACATGGTTTCTCTGTTTCGGCATTATAATGACATCATTCTAGCACGCATTTTGATGCTTTAATGAGCTTCATTGTTAAACGATTTTTGGTGATATTTTGTTTTCAGAGATTGGTGATACTGTATCAAATAATACACAAAATACCTTGGCAACCATTCAGTTGCTAGGCAATCAGTCAGTTGCTAAGCAACAAAAACGTCAAATGTCAAACTTCTGTCAACTGTCAAGCAAAAATCACTATCATCAACCTAACTATTTAACTAAATTTCCCCAACTCGAAATTGTCAAGTATTTTTATAACAAGAAATAATGTAAATGGAAGCCAAAACAGAGAAAATAGTATAAAAAACTCGTTACCGCAGGCAATTCGAGCACTCGTCCGTTCGACCACTCGCCGCTACGCGGCTCGTGTCAGAATTTCGAACTCATGCGCGAAAACGATGCCTTCTGTAACTTGTATTTTAATATACTTTTCAGTTATCAAATAATAAATAAATCCTCCACTGTTCAGTTTAAATACGATACAAAAAAATCACCTTGTTTCTGTTTTTGTTGGGAAAAGTTTTTCGTCGTCTTCTTCTTCTTCGTCTGCTTCTTCTTCTTCTGCTTCTCCTTCTTTCGGTTCTTCTCTTCTTTTTCTTAACCCATTATGACACCCACTGTTGGATATCGACCTCTCAGCCAATATTCCATCTCTTTCCTTCCTTAGCTATTCTCATCCACCCAGTTCCACAGACACTATTACGTAATTAATAAGACAAGCAAAAAAGTAGCATATGCATATATGTGAGATGTGAGTTTTTAGATTGTTTATTTTGTAATTACTCAACTCATCAACATATAGAAGTTTAGTTCGTGAATGAATAACGACTGAATTATAATATGAATGTATGTTGATAAATTTTAGAACATTAACGCTCACTTGTATGTTGAGTATAAGTAAATAAGCAACCGCGCACGTGTTGCAATCTCGCTCTCGCCGCGCGGCCGGTTGGGAACCATCGACTTCAATTCATTGGTAAATACGTCATTTTGGCCTACTTGATTGGCCTCCGTAACTATTTTCATGACCTTGCTCCATCTTACAGGTCCTATTCATGTCACTGTTCCCACGATTCACTCTTAATTACGTTGTTATTCAGGATTCAGGTAATCCAAGTTAACTGTATTAAATATTACCCGTACAATGACGTCTTATATTTTTCTGTCGACCCCCAATCGACCCCTGAGTTCAAATTGACACCTAACAATGTTTTATCGACCGCTTTGGCGACTACCGTCAAGAGTATGTGGTACCAATATCAAGATGTCTGCAAATCAATCTGAGGTACAAGAGAGTACAAAGTTTTGATGGCATTTTAATTATATTTTAAAATTATCTTTGAATTTTTCCATATATTTACTAATCTACTATTTTGTAACCCTATTAGTATTAACCAATTCTCTCTACATTTTTCTGTTGGAATTCTTATTTATGATTTGAATATAGTATTTATAGGGTTATTTGGTAACTATCAAGCTGATCTGTTAAACACCATTTGTCATTATTTTGACCACCAATTTCTAAAATTGCCATAACAGTGTCATAGGCCCATAATTTCCTAGAATAAGGGTGAGTTTTTAGTTAAAATATTTTTATTTTTTAAGTATTTTGGGTTGTCTAACTTAAAAACAGCCAAGAAAGGATCGGATCTTCTAGTATGGCTTCTACCTAACAAAACTTCAAACTTCAGTATAAGTACAATGTGATTTTTTAAAAACTCAATTGCAGCAGGCCGTATTCTGTCTTAATAACCTTAGAACTGTCTGTATTAAGTCAGAATACGGCCTGCTGCAATTGAGTTTTTAAAAAATCACATTGTATATGCGAATACCGATTTTTAATCTCTTAAACCTCTTTGCAAACATTGAAAGTGATGAACAGAGTCGGTGAATGTTGGGTTGCCTGTTGGGTTGCCTATTTTATCTTTAATCAGTTTTTAAAAATTTCTAAGCAATTCTTTCTAAAGTCAAATAAAGATTACGCAAATATTATACAAATTTGCAAAAGGATGGATACATGCATAGGAAGATAATATTGAAACTCACCCCGTGACATGCAAAAATCAGTACATTGTTGATGGATGTCTTGTGTAAGTCCCTTTTTGTAAGTTTTACGTAATAGGCCATAATTTAATTTACGATATTAAAATTGGTCGTTCTGGCCTTGTTGCGTATGAAGGAAAGGTCTAAAAATTTTAATTCATACCCGTCCTTCTTTTCAACTTTTCATTATTTAACCGTACCTTTATTTTAAAATTATATAATTTTAAGCGCGTAAACATGCTACTAAAGTTACTCCTTAACCTGATTACCTTTTTTATAGCGCTTTCCCAGTTCTCCGATATTTAATCCTGTGGATACATTGATTTAATAGTTCTATCACAATTACCTTCATCTCTTTGCAACTTGGTCATTAACTTTAATTTCTGTAATAATACCATTCAATCCAGCTTATTTATTATTTTTTATTTGCGTGTTATTATTCTAGTTATTAGATAAGGATTTCGGCAATCTCCGCGGAGTTACAATCATTATTTTTAATGCCTTTCTGTTTTCCTTTTTCTGCTCTTGTTCTGCTTTTGTTTCGTATAGTTTTCGGTAAAAGATTTATAGTTCTTTGATCATATCTTTTCTGTTGGTAGTCATAACATCTCCTTTGATTTGAATTATTTGTATTTATTTTTTGTGCGAATTTATATTTTCGACTCTATTAAGTTTATGTCATTTTCGATCGCTTCCGAACTGTGTTGGTTTCCTCAGCAATATTGTAACGTAGTGATTTCCACTAAAAGAAATGTTAAAAGTTAGTAAAAATAAGTTAAATTTAGTAGAATTTCTAATAATTCTTAAGTGCCAATGTCGTTGTGAATTTAACCAGCTATGCCACGTTGTTGATACGAGAGGTTTTGTATTAAAATCTTGGTTCAACTAACAACATAATAATATTGTCCGAACTTTCATCAAGTTTCTTTCGGTTTGGTTGGTTTTGGTTTAGTTGGGATTTATAGATTTTGTATCAACATTTTTATAATTTTTTCGTTTCGTAGTACCTGTCACGTCAGACTGTAGTATAAGATTGTTGAGTATTTTCGTTTTTTACTTTCTCCTAATAACTTACTTCCATTTGTTTTAATTGCCAAGTATCAATTATTTTGGATTCACCATTATTTTCATTCGTTTGTCACATTCTTTAATTTCGTTAACTTTGGAGCATTTTTGAAAAACATCCAAAACTCATACAATTTTTTATCGCCATAGCTACGTTGATAATTCTGATGGTTATAATCCGTACGATTGTGACTTCTAATTCGTTTACAATCTATCTCCAAGGTTTATTTTATCATAATTCATGAAACACATGCTGATATCCTATGGAATTGATTGATATTTAAATCAATGTCTCGATTTTTACTGTTATAATATAAAAAAGGTGTATTGCGTCTTCTAATATTATTATTTATTTTTTTCTCAAGTGTTTCCGGCCTTGTATTAATTAATTCTTATTGCTAGTATGATAAAATTCGTGGTTGTTGTTTCTTTTATTTTTGAAGCTATGTGAATCAAGTCCACGTCTACTTCTATTAAAATTTGGAGAACTGCCTTTATTATTCTCCCAATTATAATTAATTAAAATTCGGATAATTATTGCTACTAGATCATCTTAATTCAGCGACGTTATTACTGGCTTATAAGTTGTTAGTTTGTGTGGGCAGTTAAGAAGAAAGCACATAAGGTGATGCCGAAAACTCTCTTTAAATTTAAGCTATTACCTATATTACGGTTAATGGATTATCATTCTTCTTCTTGTAGTGCCTATCCTAACGGATGTTGGCGACCAATAAGGCTATCTGTACTTTAGAAACTGCAGCACGAAATGAAGATGGGTTAGATTTTGTGTACCAATTGTGTAAATTTTTCAGCCAGGAAGTACGCCTACGCCCAGGACCCTCTGCTTTCCTCAATTCGACCTTGCAGTATAAGCTGCATCAATTTGTATTTTTCCCCTCTCAGCACGTGGCCCAGATATTCCAACTTTCGTTGTTTGATAGTGGGTATCGTTTCTAATGAACAATTCGTTCTTTCTAATAGTTGTCTCGGCATTGGTCACTGTATCTGCCCATGATACACCTAATAAGCGTCTATAATAAAATTTTCCAACTGTTATTTACATTTTAATTACACAACTTACTCTAATCTTCTAGCTTGGAAATTGGAATAAATAATAATCAAGGAAGCAACATATCTAATCTCATAACTCAACAAATTAAAAATAAAGAAAATACTGGCATATCCAACCTACGCCTTTACGGAAGAAAACTCTCCGATTCAAATTTTCACTTATATCATGGATCCAACAACTTTACAGTGTTTTTTATATTAAAAATTGTTTGACAATTACTTTTAATCTAGTTTATTAAAAAAAAAATTGATAGAAATATTATATTTCGTATAAAGAGGAGTTAAATGTTTATAAAAAGCTATTAGCACAGCGTCATAAGGAATCGAAATTGCATCGTCAAGATTACTGTGAGAATCAGAATTCTCATGCCGAGCATTTGTATTTGACCCATCATATGGTAATAAATTATTACCTTACTTTCAATCATATGGTCCATTTGTTATTTTATTGTTGTTAATGTCCACACTTCCAGATTCATTTGATGAAGAAATATTTTCATTTTTCGACTGTCTTCGGACTATATTGTGACACATTTCGATTCTTGGATGTTAGAAGGATTCACGTGTACGTTCTGAGACAAAGTATGTGCTGATTTTATGCGGTCTTACATCCTCAACAGTTGCTTCATCCTGGAGGGTTAACCGTCCAGTACCTTTTTACGCTGAATGCCACCTATATTTTTAAAGACAATGGTGTTTGAGATGTTTATACGTATCCTCTATAATTCCTGATATTTTTTCAAAGAAACTTGTTAATATAAGTTTAGGAGTAACATATCCATAAACATTTTGTTGTGTACTGTTGTGAAAATAGGATTAAATTATGAAATTCTATTATTTCTTTGTGAAAACCACTTTCAAATAATACTTGAATGCAAAATCAGTACTTAACTATAAATAGTTATTTATGTGAACTAAACGAAGTACAAGTTAAAAATAAAAACCACCAGGCATAATTCATTAATAAAACCTTACCTTTGAACTTTGTAAATGTAGCTACCGCGTAATAAAGGAGAGTAATACATACCACTATGTTAATAAAAATAATGCTTTTCTTACAATAAAATATGGGGAACTTGTGAATAAATAAAGAAACAGAAGTATCTATCAACATTTATTCAAGATAAATGTCGCAAATGATCGTATTAACTATTTACAATTCCCTAAGTAAAATTAGTTTACCAACATGTTATAGGAGTTTTCTGCGTAACAAAATACAATTTATCTTCCTGAGTATTGCAGAACTTATTCTCTCCTTACACATAAAAGATATAAACCGCCACAAGTGTCTAAAAAACGCATAAAGAAAATGACAGGATATAGTAAAAAAAATAAGCTCAAATCCTTGTAGCAAACTGAGATTTCCTGACAATATGAAATAAAAAGAAAGACGCTGGCTTAACGAAATTATCCCCATCAAAAAAAAGTTTTGGGGACGACAATAAAATTGTCTGTTGGCGAGCGGAATCGGTAGATGTATCGTTTGAAGAAAAAAGATAACAGCGTGTTAAATAAAATTGGAAAACAAGGAATTTTTTTATTTTATAGTTCAGGCAAACGTTTACAATGCTCAAAGCATTATTACGGGTTCCAAGGAACTAAGTTTAATTTATTATATTGTAGTTTACTATGATTATTTCGTCCAAGTTAATCGATGAATGTATTTCAAAATAGCAAGGAGAAAAACAAAAACTGTCCTTGTTAAAGTTGAACACGTTGATTACTGTCCTGAAAACTATGAGCATACAGGAAATGAAGTTTCAACCCTGGAAAACTGCCAGTTTTCTTTTACAAGGGATTACGAAACAGAACAACTTTTATTACTGAAAACATGCAATGTCAAGGCAAGAGACAATAAATAAACACGAATTAAATTTGGTTTTAAATCATAATCATAAATGTTATTTATTTCTACTTCTGCTTTTTATATAACAGCCTGAAACGTTTTTATTTGGAAATGGTTCGAGTAATTTATTGTACTTTTTAAGTACTATTTGGAAGAGCAGAGGCAACAAAAAAGAGTTTTAGCGATTTTTATTATTTTGCTACCATCTTGGGAATACTAAGAATTCCATCTACTGTAATAAATGTAGCTTATTTAGTTTAGTTGACATACTACTTTGGTATTCTTCAAATAAATTATTTCTGATTTTCGTGACTTGAAATTTTAGTTGTTTCTTTATTTTTAGTACATTCATTCCCCAAACGAATTTTTTACAAAGCGCAATTTAAACTAGCTCATTTAGTTTTACAGAAAAGTATCAAGAAACATTTTTTACCTAATTTTTAAAAGAAGAAGTGAGTCACAAGCCCTAAGAATTATTTAATTTAATTCGCAACACTTGTTGATTTTTCCTTCCTGATAGAAATGCAAAACAACCGATTAAATTATCTCAAATTACAACGACAAGCACGTACAGAATTTAAATGAAAACTGTAAAATCCCGAAACGTAAATGAATTATTAAAATATGTAAACACCTCCGATTTTTCCGCTTGTTTGTTTATTTATTGTGCGAAGTGTTTCAAATTATTTCATAATAACGCTTCCGCTTGGTATTCTATCCAACATTTGACGAAGGTTTAATTGTAAAAGAACGCTTCCTTTTGTGTACTCCATAAAAGAACCTCAGCTTTAAACAGTATTTCTACTTGCTTACTGAAGATTTACTGTGTTTATCCAAATTTAATTAAAAGCAGCCCAAAGTTTTGTATAATGTTTAATTAAAATTAAGAAGTGTTTAAATTGTTAATCTAAAACCTAATTTCTTTAACGTAAAAGAATTTTTCGACCTGGTTCAACTTAACTGTAAATAATCCAAATTACAAATCTTATAGAATTTTCGCCCAGTGCTTTTATTGATGAAAGCGATATCTTTAGAAGTCGTCCTTTCAAACGTAAACTTTTGCTTGTTTGTAGCTTTTTTAAACGAAACAAATTAAAAGTGGGATTAAGAAACGAGAAAAAAACGATGCCTCTATTTCGGTTATAAAAAGGCAGAAATTCATTTAATTGCAAAAACCTTCAGAATTCTTCCGAAAATAAACAACAAAACTGCTTACAGTTTAATTTTGAAATTTTAATGAAAAAGAATACCCACTGACCCAAAATAACTTTTAAATTTAACTTCGTGCCCTACTACCAACTGCAATTTAATCTCGAAAAGTTTTCAAAAGTGTTTGGTATCGATCTTGGAATGCGTTGCATTCAATTGGGGGAAGTTAAATGCTGCGTTTGTAAATAAGATATTCGGAAATGGCATTGCCTTGGAATTTTTAATGCTAAAAATATTTCTGCAGGTTCAGGTTGTTAGTTGTACCTTGCTGTTTTTTTTTATTAAATATTAAAATATTAGATAAATATTCAGGCTTTGCCTTAACAGTTAGTAAGTTGAATTATTCTACTTTGCAACGTTTGGTATTATTTAACGAGGATAGGCTGATTTAATCAGCTGATTATTGGTTATTATCATAGTAGAAAAGTACGCGTAAACTTTACAGGTTTAGGGAAGTAAGCAACGACTACTTCGCAAACCAATATAGGACGCGGATCTGGCGGTTGCAGTTTCCATTTTACTGTAATTATTTTTGAAATTACGTATTTATATTTACAAAGGCACATTCGATCACCTTATCAAGGAATAACATCAATTCCACCAAAGTTAGATTAATGCGTAACCTCGACCAGGTCTCGTAAACACCCAAAGCTTGATACACACATTAATACTCACATTAGTCAGGCAATTATATGTATAATACAGATAGCAGCGATACATGGAAGCAAAACAGGCACACATTACTACATTTAGCAGTATAGGTTCGGTTAGTGTTACTTAGAAGGGGGGGGGTCCCCCTGTGTAATCTCACATTGCATTTAATAGAAAACCCTCGGGGATGTTGGGGAGTGATGGATGCACCTTCCGCTACTTATAAACCTGAAAGCCAACCAATGGGAGATCCACCGATGTCGATGTTTCATCAATCCTAGATGACCCATACGGTCTAGGAAATCCAAAGAAACAAAGTAAATGCGGAGCGCTACCTGACCACCCCGGTGATCGTAGCCTGGGAGTCGCTGCACTACATACATTGGTATATGCAGCCAGGCCAATGGCCTTTACAACTACGCTTAGTTATCAAAGTTCCCAGGCATATAGCCGGTTAATGCCCTGAAGAACAACAAAGAGCCTCATGCTCTGTCCCAACATGCCACAATGTTAGTCCACAGTAATATCAACAATTACATCATCATCAAATCAACAACAAAAAAACAACAACTACATAACTGTTCATACCGACCTTATCTCATCGGATATGCAATCACATCTATTCAACAATCACATCTATTCAACAATCTCAGCTACTAGCCAAACATATAATTTACACAATTACCGGTCAGCTTCACATCTTTTCTAGGTATCCAGAAATGCATTTTACTCTAATATATTCACATTCTCCGCACCGCACACAAACTTGGCCCTTTTGTATTAGTTAACACATCTGTACGTCAATGCGTCCCGGACCGACTCCCTTTCTTAGATTCTGACGTGGGTTGGAGCCCTGAATCATAACTATTCCCCTATTTTAAAAGCTTTGGCTCGAGTATAATAATTAATAAATAAACAGTCTATGTTTCAAAAAATCTAATGCTTACATCATCGCCGCCAAAAGTACGTACAACACCAAGAATAGCTGAATATTACTTTTAATTTTGCTGGCAATGAACATCAAATTATTACGTTATTATTTAGTTCCTATAACGATCTTCTATACTTGACAGAGTAAATTTCACTTATCTCCCTTGATATGTAAATAACTAGTAAGTTGCCTTAAATGAACTTGGTGTTAAACAACAAACCGAACGTTGAACAAAATTAATAAAAAGATTCCAAAATAACATCCAAACAAGCACAAATAAACCAATATAAACTTCCATGTAGGGCAATTTGGAGAAGAATTAGGTTTCAGATCAGGAAAATCCCTTTTATAACCACATCAGGTTTACTTATATCGAAATATAAGTACGAACATCCTGTTCATTTCTACTTTGATTTCCCTTTATATCAACCATTTACGACCTACATATGTCTATTCTTTTTCCTCGAATAGTATCAAACTTAAAGCATGTCTTTGAATGTTCGCATGCCACGCTACCATAATTTCTTAAACGATTGCGTTCCTCGTGTGTGCGGGTTTTTAACAAAATCCAATCGGATTGGTTCCAAAATATAGCGTATTCCCGAGAAAATCATTTCAGGTTTACAGGTGTATCTGAATGCGAGAGGAAATCTTATTAAGTTAAAGTAGGTACCTATCGTACCTTTATCTGACCAAAACGTGCTTGAAGCTTTAATAGGATTTAATAAGAATTTACTTTGAATCTGTACTCGTATCTATGGTAATGAAAGTCAAATATAAAGCGGTTTTGTAATGCTCTTCCCGAAGAAAATATTAGTCAGCGTGTGTAGAATTGTAAAATAATCTGTATTATTTTGCGATGAAATAAATAATTAAGACTATTTCACAGCGAAAATTAATAAGATGTGTTTTTCGAAATTTATTTTCTTCCGGCCAGTGTTGGAGTTAATTACATATGTACATATATTTTAAGTTTCCGGGGCGTAGCGTTTAAATTAAATGCAATTTACAAAGTTTCCATCTTAATGAGTAGCATTTATTTAGGAAATCCAAATTTTTCTTTAAAGGGAATTGGTTACGAACTTAGATGAAGTATTTTGTATCTGCATTTTTCCCCTTGTGGAGGATAGTACTTCGTAAGCACATTCTAATTTAGATTATTTTATACACGAATGTATCGACCAATTAGAAACATGAAATTATTACGAGAATCGCCGTCACATGTCAAATGAGTAACATTAGCCAATCATAATGTTGAATTTTTTGAGTAACAACCAATCACAATTGAATTAATCGGAAATTTTCCCTAGTGAAAATTTCCAAAAAAATCTCCTTAGGGAAAAAGTGTAAATCTGTCAAATATGACATGTGTCAAATATAGTCGAATAATTAAAAAAAAAATGTATTATTATATTATTTATTTATCAATTTTTAACAAAATTCATAATTTATACAAATTTAACAGTATTAAATTATTCTTGCTTTTGTAGTACACAATTTGGGGCGATTCTCTGCCAAATACACCTCAGGGTAGGTGTATTACCTGGAAATTTTGCCTCGCCGCTCAGCCCTCGTGTTTGTTGCTCAAAACTTCCCTTGGGCTATGCCCTCGTGAAGTTCTATCGCAACAAACCCTCGGGCATGAGCCGTTCGAAAAAATTTCCGGCAATATACCTGTCCCTTGGTATAGTACATATGAAAGTCGTACGACACTGATTAACCACCAATAAAAACGTTAATATTGAGCATAGTTACCACGGCAACGTGCAAATTTTTTGTCTCTAATTAAACCAACCCTTTTTTCTTTTCTTTTTTGTGTGTCTTGTATGCGTGTATGTGTATAGCCAATCCGCTCGGAACCGCCTTTAGGCATTACTTCAAGTCAGACGGCTGTGTCATGTGTGTGTTACAACTGTCGGTCTATCAAATCCTCGACTCACTTCGTTCGCCCGGATTTGAACTACGACCTTGATTTTTAAACCTTCTATAAAACGCTTGTTGTCTTAATAGCTATTAGTGGCGATGTCGTTACGATTTGCTTATCGAATCTGCACTCGACCATTAATTCATCTCCGGGAAATTTTTAGCAGTGCATTCCAGCAACGTAATCGGGCCCTCGTGTTTAATACGTTGTTGAAATGCACACCTAAAAATTTCTGGAAAGAATTAATGCTCTTCTGAGATTATAAGTGATAATTCTTAATAATTTTGCAAGTACCTACAATTCCATGGTAACAAATAAAGATTTATTATTTTTATATACATCTTGTTATTTGAAAAATAATCGTGATCCTAATCTATTCTGTTCTTGTTATTATAGTTATTATTATTATTATTGTTAAGTACAAAAGTTTGTCTAGACTGTATATAAAAAGATTTGACAGCATTTATAGTGTCGTTATATGAACATAGTTATTTTTGTATTTTCATGTTTTGCCAGTGCACTTTTATTTGTTCACCGTTATGACCTTGCTGTATTGTTAATGTCAAGTATGTTACAATTGTGTTAATGTGTCAATGTATATCAACTAATAAATACCTAACTGTTTTATGCAAATCCTAAGTGTAATTTATGGTTAAACAATTTGTCGCTTCAATTATTATTATTAGCCTGTACAAATCCCTATAGAGGACAAAGGCCTCCCCTTTTCTCTAATTCTTTGAACCTCCTCAAATCTACTCACTTATTAGTGAGGGGGTTTTGGTTTACTCTCCCATAGTGACCGGTCCTCGTAGGAGAGAGGTGCCACATTAGTGGTTAGTGTTTACAAAATATCATACGGGGTCTGACATTGTCGGCTATATTACTGAAGCGTCTTGCACAGGGAATACATTATGTCAATATTTCTCGATTAAACGTAGTAATCACAGGTGGCTTGCTTCAAAATGGTAATACATAATTTAATTAAATATCATGTCAAGATTATGTTCCAAACTGAAGAATATACAAAATTATTGTTACGACTAGAAATTTCTAACTGTCACTTTTGACGAATCAAGTATCTGTGGACATATCTACTTGATCAAATTTTGTTTTTGAATTTGCAGATATTTCTAGTAGCTTTGGAAACATGTATGTTGAGTTGCATTTGGAGTTTTCTTTTTTACGTGAATCACTCAGTATTTAAAATATTACCATACAAAAATTAATTTCTAAAACATACATTAAAAATAATGCCTTGAAAATTGGGCGATAACAGCGCTTCTTACGCAGCAGTTTGTTATTGCTGCATTTCCATAAACGTCAATCAAACATGGCCATACTTCAGTGGCGCAGGTTGTTTGGAACCAAAACAATTCTATGTTTTATGTTATTTTAGCCAATGAAACAGTTTTGTGCCAAAAAAGCCTTGCTTACATCAACTAAACTGCCTTCGTAGCATGGCCTACTGCGGTCCAAAAAAAAAAGAATACATTTGTTGTACGTAATTTTTAGTGGCTATGACGTAAGCGTCCAATTTCTTAAAACATGTTTACAAAACCCAAACGAGATCATTTTAAAATAAGGGAATTAGTTACGGTTTAAGGGCTTCGACTGCGGTCAGAATTCAAGGAGGGCAGTAGGCCGCGGGACGCTTTAGCTTACGCATGTGTTAGCGAAAGATGTGTTAGCTAAGACCAAGGGTGTTGTGTATAATGTGCAGTAGTAGTGCATTGGTTGAAGATGTATTTCTGTATAATTAGTATCGCAAGGATGAGAAGCTGGTCGGTAACTATGTAATTGTAATGACCAGTAGTTATGATTATTGTTGATTGATATCATAGTTATTTTTGTGTTGGACAAGCCCCGCCTCCGCATATTCTTGGTTCTGTTGGACTTCCTAGACCTACTGGTCATCTAGGCTGGACAAAACCTCGGCATGGGTGGATCTTCCCGTTGTCGACTATGTTCAGCCATAGTTGGCGCGCGCGCGTATCTTCCGGTTTCAGGTTCATAAGTACTATAAGTAGCTGAAGGTACCCAACACGTCGCTTCTTAACGTTCCCCAGGATTATTCTACTAGATGCAACGTGGGATTCCATAGGGGGACTCCCTTCCCTCCTGTAAGTAACACTAACCGAATCTATACTCTGCTAAATGTAGTAATGTGTTCATGTTTTGCTTTCATGTATTGCTGCTATCTGTGTTATATAATCTGGGTCGTGTAAGCATTAATGTATGTATGAAGCTTTGAGTGGTTACGAGATCTGGTCGAGGCTACGCATTAATCTAACCTGCGTGGAATTAACCCAGTGGCGGCTCGTGGTTTAAAAAATAGGTGAAGAGTTACAAAATTAGCCATAAGAAACATTTACTCTGAAAATCATTTACCGCATTTGCCTGATTACAAGGCGACCCCTAGTTTTTGGTATGTTTACAAACAGAAAATATTTTATCAATTTTAAATTTTAAATGATAATCGGCTTTTCATGTTGAGTAAGCATTTAAAGGTTTTTGTTTTTGCAGTCGTCAACGCCTAACATTTTTTTCTGTTGTGCGATATTTTTTAGCGGCCGCACAATTGTTTGTTTCCTCTGCCGTACGAACTGCCATAATTTTAAAATTAGAATCGAAACTTCTTCGATTATTTTTACCAGTTTGACTTTTCATCGTCCCCGCATTTCAACACGAATCACTCATCTTTTTTAACGTGTCTAACAACACAATAATAAAAATAATACCTAAATTACCAACAAACCCGTCTAATCAGCACAAGTATTTGCTACTGAATGAATAACAATAACAATATCATTGTCATGTGAGCCTTATCGATGGTTCGTGCTTAATTATATATATAATGGAAAGTTGTTAGGGACTGCGCGATATACACTGCAAACATACAACCATAAGGTAAGCGCAGCGGCAGGTGACTGAGGTTGCCTAAAAAGTTCCTTCACTTGCGGAAAACTTACGTAGCGCTTCATGCGAGTGACGTCAGTGTTACCATAGCAACCCAGTGAATAGTACAGTCTTCCAAGCATATTTACGTTTAGCTCTGCAATTTGATACTGTGCTGCGAAATACATACCTATATCCATAAGAAATGTTTTGCGTATTGAACGGGGATAAAATTCATTTATAATTTAAACTACGTATTTAGGAATTTAGATAAATGGAAAGAATAATCATTTTTATATACAAAAAAAAAACTAATTCGAGTGAAATATTAGGTGAAGAGGCACTTCACCTACTTCACCTGGCGAGCCGCCACTGAATTAACCTTATTCTTGGTAAGTTGATCGAATGTGTTTTAGTAAATATCAATACGCAATTATAAAAATAAATAGAGTAAGATGGAAACCGCAGCCCCCTCGCATACACCAGCCTACACATTGTACAAAGTTGTGTACTAGTTGTGTGTAGTTTCCGGAAGTTGTTTTCTATAATCAAGGAAACCAACTGGAGCAAACTAAATCAGCAAAATTTTTACTTATGTTAATTTTCCCTCTTTTTTGGCATCAACTTTCTAGATTTAAAAAAACGCATTTTGGGGCACGTTATTTATGCTTTTGTAATTGTTAAGGAAAGTTGTAGGAATTTTTTGTAAGCACAACTTTCTCTAACGTAAATTAATATTCGTATATGCTTTTCCGTTCGTGCTCGAAGAATCCAGAAGAGAAAATGCCAAAGTAATAAATTTACAAAAATCGGTAGGGAGCTGAATTCGAATTGAGGGATTGTTAATTTTTAAGGGATTAATAGTTATATCAATTACTGGGGCTTTACGTTGTGGTTACTGGGGCCTTAAACAAAAAATAAAAATTACAAGAACGTGGGCTGTTTAATTAAAGCCCGATGGTATAGGTATTAAAGAGTATTCAGGTAAAATTTATATTCTGTGGTCCAATTTTACTTTATTATTTTTGATGTTACGTAAGAACTAGGTTGATATGTTTCTTATCCACTACCGGTTTGGTTAGTTGCAATTACCATGCTATTTTTAAGGAAGCTAGATTGACGTTCTTCAGTTATTTATCAATTGTTTTGTTACTTACCTACCAAATTAAATCCTACCTCCAAATAGTTATCAAAATCACGTCGAAATTAAATATTCTGTTCTGAAATGTTTTGTTCCAGTAAATCATTAAAAAAATTTCAAACAAAGTCTCTATAACTTCGTATCTTACATTAATTTCTCTTCCATTGTGCTCTAATGGTTTCCAAATTTACTTACAAAAGCCTCTTGAATTATGAAACATATTCAAGTTTCTAAAAGCTTCGACACTTGTATTAAAATTTGGGTTGGTGTACTTTACAAATTTAATTACAACTGAAGGTTTGTTTAACGTTTTATGGATGGAATTTTATTAAATTATGTAGAATTTAGTTATTAAATTTGTCGTTTGCGAATTGTAATTAAAGAGTAATTATTTTCTGAAATTAAATGTTATTCTCTCTGTTAAAGAACGTAAGAGAAATAGTTTAATTTCCTCAGACTCGTCACTAATCCGATAGTTTTCCGCTTTGTTTTATACTCCACAACTCGAGAATGCTGAAATTTAAAAATGTTTAAGGAAAGTGTTTTGAAACAACTTGAATTAAATATTTGTAAAGTTTCAGTCTCTGAATGTTGCTTTTTACGTTTTCACAATCGAAATAATTTTCTTTAAGTTCGAGAGTTCCTACCAAAGTTTTTATTAAAATTTTTCATTTTGAATTTCCATCAATTCTAAGCATTAATCCAAAGCTTTACGAAGTAAACAAATTCAAAGTAGTTTTTTCAAATATAAAAACCGCAATTAATTTTGGGATTCTATATCCTTTGTGTACATATTCATTAATATATTTATAAAAGCAAACTGTTCAAGGTTTTAGCAACAATCGAAGACGAAATTATTAATTATGTTGGCTTTCATGCTTTACAATAAACGATTAAAACTCCTTTAGAAATTTCAAGTCAACATTATCGGATTTTATATGCCACTAAATCAAAACGGTAGATTATCAAAATGTCAACGAGAAAGGGGGTAGATTCTTCAAAGTCTTAACGGATTAATTAATCATCGAAAGTAGAAAGTAGGTCGCAGGTTTTCCTTAATTAAATAACATTTTAAACACAGGTTCGCCCCTCAGTAAATTAGTAATTTTAACATTGATAAAATAATAAAAACAAACTTGGAGGATTTTTCAAAAATCTAAGTCAATATCAAAAGGAATAATAAATCAAGTTTATGCACATAAACGAATAAACCTTCATATATAAACTAAAACGTCAATGTTATTTTAACATTAATTTATTTCGGTTAGATTTTATTTTTCTAAGTTTCTAAAATTAAATCAATACGAGTTGTTATAAATCATCGACGTCTGTTTCGTGGTCAAGGTAGTGCAATCTACGTCCTTGAAAAAACATTTAGTTATCCGCACCTAAAATCCAAACTTTAGAAAAACATTTGTTTGGATAGACAAATCATTTTATGGATTTACCCATAAGTTTGTAGATTCACCGAAAATTTATTTCTACAAAAGTTGTTTGTTAATTTAGGTTAAACAAATAGGATTTATGCTGTGTATTTGTTCAGTTTTATTATAGAATATTGAATGCGAATTTTATTCGATTCGTAAATTTAATAGATTTCTGTTATTAACTAAACGTAGGATTTCTAGATTTAAAGAAAGAAGAAATCGGCTTTTTTGTCGTTTTTAAAAAAAGCATCTCGTGATATTCTCAGCAAATACGCTTACGTGTTTACAGTATATTATCTGGTTTATCCAGGATATATAAGTATTCTGAGCTTGAACATGAGTTATCACGGTTGTTTATAGAATAACAAAGACGGTTTAGGATCCATTTTCGGAAATCGGGTTAAGGGTTAAAACCTTTCAGTACAGGAATCAAAGCTTCAAAGTTGCTTGGTAGTCTTTGCCGTATTTAATGTTATTATTTATTGTGGCCACTGCTATTATTGTTTAATATTATTGTTTTATCTGCAAAATAAATCAAATTCCGTGGTTTATATAAGAATCCACAGAATAATTCAGTGCTGAAAAGTAATTTTTATAGTATTTCAACTGTGGTTGTTGCTGTTGTCAGTGCTGTTAATGTTGCTATTTTCGTGTTAAATATTCCTAGTATCTTATTTTTAATACAAAATGAATTGAGCAGTCCTATTCATAAAATATTTCGATAGAAATATTCAGGATTAAGAAGAACTTTTGCAATATTGCAATTACTGTTGATTTTGTTGTTTTGATTCTGAAGTATCAAGGGAATTTAACAACCTGTGATTTATAAAAAAATTATTCCGGAAATGTAGTTGTTTCGCTATTATTATTTGGTGTTACTGCCATTATTGTTACGGTTATTGTTTTATTTGTAAAATATAAAGGAAATTTAACAGTCTGGATTTACAAAATATTTCAACAAGAAAATGTAGTGTAACTTTTCCAATTTAATGCTGTGTTGTTGTTCAAATTGATGTGGCTCTGATGGTTATTGTTTCTAATTGTTGTAACCTTTGTAACAAATAATACGAATTGTTCAGTCTGTCATTCAATAGAAAAACTCAATTTTAAGTAACTTTCCCTGCTGTTATTGTTGCTGTTACCATTGTTGTTACTATTATTATAGTTGTTACTACAACTCACTGCTGACATTTCTGATATATAAAACAAATCCAGCAGTCTTTGATTTATAAACGATATGAAAATTTCTGTGCTGAAGAATAAATTTTGCAATATATAATGCTATTATTGTTACTGTTATTATTTTTTCTTTCTAAGATATAAAACAAATTAACTGTGTGTGATTCACAAAAAACATTCGACAGAAAAATTCAGGGTCGAGAATGATTTTTATGATATTTAATGTTCTTATTGTTGCTGTTTATATATGTAATTAACGATGCTGTTTTTGCTGTTAAAATTGTTTTCTTCGCAAAAAATATGAATTAGGCAGTCTGTGATTTATAAAAAAAATTCAGGACTAAGAATTATTTAATGCTGTTATCACTATAATCACTGCACTTATTGTTGCTGTTATTGCTATATGTCTGAAATATAAAAAGATTCAGAGTAAAATACAGTATCGAACAATTGTTGAAATATGTAATGCTGTTGTTCTTGCTGTTATTATTTGTTGTCATTGTCATTATAGTTACCGTTGTTGTTTTATTTGTAAAATAAAAAGGAAATTTAACAGTTTGCGATTTACAAATAGTTCGACAGGAAAATTAATTGCCGAAGTCCAGTATTTATGGTTGTTGTTGTTGCTGTTAGGACTGGTGTCACTGTTATTATTGTTTCTAACACTTGTTTGTAACACTTGTATCAAGTGAAGCAAATTGAGCAGTCTGTAATTTAACAGAAAATTAAATCTTAAGTAATTTTTCCCATATTTAATGTTCTTTCCGGTGCTGTTATCATTTTTGTCACTGTTTTTATTGTTTATAGTGTTTCATCTGTTATATATGACACGTCCAGCGGTCTTTCATTTATAATAGATTTATTTGCAATTTTTAATGCTGTTGTTGTGGTTGCTATTATTGATGTTAATACTTTTTTTATGCATAAAATGAATTAACTCTCAAAAATTCAGGACTAAGAAGTCATTTTTAAAATATATGGTGCTGTTGCTGTTGCTGTTTATACTGTTAACTGTCAATTACAAGCAACACTGCCGGAATTGCGATAAGTGGCAACAAGCGCAGTGATTAATTTGTTGCCGAGTAAATCCAAAAGCGCGTATGAAAAGGAATAGGACAAATTCGTGGTTTGGTGTACCGAAACATTTTTCGAAATTTTGAAAAATAACCTAACTTTTTGTAATTTTTTTGAAAATATGTCGAATTTGACAGGTATAGCCGATCGATAAAAAAAATCGTCAGCGTCATTTTGTATTATTTTCCAAGCAAAAACTGTTCATGAAATCTAAATTTGCGTAAACTAAATAATAAAAAAAATTCCCATATGATGCGGACTTTAACGGTGACGCTGTATATTCCGTTCTATTGTATGGAACAGAAACCTGGACACTAAAAGCTAACTCAGTGAAAAGATTGGAGGCTTTTGAGATGTGGGCGATGCGGAGAATGTTAAAAATATCATGGGTGGATCACATCACCAACAACGAGGTTTTACAACGTTTCCAAGGAGATCGCGAAGTATTAACTATTGTAAAGAGAATAAAAACAGCTTATTTTGGTCACATTTGAAGAAACGAAAAATATAGATTACTTCAGCTCATAATGAAAGGCAAGATAGAAGGAAAGAGGGGAGTAGGAAGAAAACGCATGACCTGGCTGAGAAACATCAAGAACTGGACAGACATGAACATCCAACAACTCTTCAGAATAGCAGAAGATAGAAAGGCTTTTGAAATAGTTGTCGTTAACCTCCATTAGACGACGGCACCAGCAAGAAGAAGAAGTTAACGGATAAGACCTAGCCGAAAGTTGATTTATAGCAGCAATGACCTCCTCCTCCTCGAAGGTCGTTAGGGCTTTTGGGTGGCCAACTGGTTTAATATGTCTACCATGCCACTTGTCCTGAAGCGTTGTTCGGGGGATTCCATATTTTTCACTGGCAGCAGACACCGAGAGGCCATTTCCAATATCTTGCAGTGCGTGTTCAACTAACTGGAGTTCATAACGCTGGTAACTGCTACCTGCCAACACTTTTCTATTTCTTTTCGGCATTATTTTCAAAAGTACTAATCATACGAAGAACAAACACGTGAAATGCAACGACAACGGATAGTGTGCAGATTGTATTTACACTGTCGTACATTCAACTTCCGAACTGACGGAGGTTGCCCCGTTTTACGGTAACTAAAATAAAAGATATTTTTTAGCTTTTAAATGTTTTTTTTAATCTAATGAAAACTAGGAATATAAACAATAAAAACAATAAAATCGATATAAGCCAAACTAAACAACTTTCACCCGATTATTAAATTAAAAAATATCTTGAAATTAAATGTAACGTACAGTAAGGTGTAGAAGTAATGACTACTGCACCTTGCAATATGCAGCCCATCTATCACCATTCCGGCAAGGTAAACAATTATTGCGTAAGGTGTAGAAGTAATGACTACTGCACCTTGCAAATATGCAGCCCATCTATCACCATTCCGGCAAGGTAAACAATTATTGCAGAAATAGAAATTGTGCAGTAGTCATTACTTCTACACCTTACTGTACCATGAACTTTAGTGTCGGAACCACTGACGATTCACTATCATCCTGGTTTTGATTGACCTCAGGATGGGGAACAATTTTGATTGGTCTGAATCTCTAGAATTATAGCTGCATTTAGCTAGAAGTGATAATAAAAGACTTATTTTTAGGTTATGCCAACAATAACCTGTAAAACGTTTTTTTTTTAATTTTATCAAATTATAAAACAATTTTTATACTATAATATAAAGTCCTACCTTTATCAATATAGTTTTCACTCATTTTCCTAACCAAAATACGATTTAAAGCGTTTCCACGCTTTCTTCACTTCACTAGTCAATGTCGATAGATGGCTTTAAAACATCGAAAATCACTTGGTTCGTTTTGCCACCAAGCAAATAGTAGTTTTAAATATCGAAATTCTAACCCCTTCATTTACGTTTTTGCTAAATCAAAAAGTATCCGTAGCTTTATTTATTTTGTTAGTTGCTGAAAACAAAATATCACCAAAAATCATTTAATAATGAAGCTCATTAAAGCATCAAACTGCGTGCTAGAATGAAGTCATTCTAATGCCGAAACAGAGAAAAGTAATTCTTGTAATATTTAAGGCTGCTCGCGTATTCCTAAAATATAAAGGGTATATAAAGGCCGTGAGTTATAAAGGCTTCGCAAGAAAAATTCAGTACTAAAATTATTTTTTGTAGTATGTATTTAATACTATTGTTGTTGTTATGATTGTGTAATTCTATAACTGACTATTACTGCTGTTGTTTAATTTCTCAAATTAAAATAAATTCAGCAATTTGTGATTTATAAACAATTTCCACGGAAAAACTGACGTTGAAACGTAACAAAAAATTAGCAAACTTTTGTTTATTTAATAACCTGTGCTTGAAATTAAAAAGGGGAAACAAAACAATTGTGACATTCTAGGTTATCAATTTTCAGGCGATTACAAAGGGGTGGAGATGTGAATATTAACAACAGAGCTAAATCATGTCTGCAGCAAAGGTTCATTTATATCATCTGTATTTTGTTTGCAAAACCCAGAGCTTCATGAAATTACAAACACTTTAAGCTCTCCACCCTAATTGTTTAATAAGATTTGTTAAAGTAAAGCAAAATATAACTAACTAATTAATCAAAATTTATTAGAATCAGCTTTGATAATAATAAAGTAGATAAATATTATGGGCATTTCTACATTACTTTGTTTAATTAATAATTATGTTAATAATGTCGGTCTATACATGAAAGTGAGCCTTGTTTAATTAAACACGGTGTGTAACAATATCAAGTAAGTACTCTAAAACAAACTACAACATTTATTTGGTTTCTATTTGCGCTTAACAAACAAAGATAATGAACGCTACCTTTAACGTATAATAGACTACCATTATTATTGTTTAACTATCCAACAACGTCTAGCTAGGAACCTTAGTATTAAATTTATAATAATATTGATTTTAATATTATAACATTAACAATATTAAAGCCACAATATAAATTTAATACTAAAATAAAAGATAAGTTATCAATTGATCAATTTAAATAGTACATCTACGTAGGTAGAATTTTTTAGAAGAAAACTTGATTGTTCACAGCGTAATCAAAGAGAGTGTGCGCAGGTTAAATAGCCTCATTCCGCTTTATTTGCGAGTTTTCGTGGTTTATGTTTTCGGTGTAACTGGAAAGTTTGGAGGAATCCTCAAAGAAATACTTGAAATAACGTTTTTACGTTGCTATTTTGACTCCAGATGTGGCTTTAAAAACAGAAATGAAACGTTCTTGGTTGTTTTTATGTGGATGTCAGTACATTTTTTATGACAAAAGGACGAAATTAATTTTTTGTTGTGCCTTATGTTTAGACTTAATTAGTTTTAATAAAAAAGTTAATTTGAACAGAGGTCAAGTTACTAGGAAGATTTTTTCAAAATTAATTCAAATTCATTTAGAATGCTCAATTTCAAGCTTTAAAAGTCTTCCTTCTATATATTTGTAAGTTATTGTATTGACTGTTAAAAGGTTTTTAAACACTTTAACCAAGATTTGGTTGTAAGTTTTTCTGGATTTTGAGTCTTCCTTCTATATATTTGTAAGTTATTGTATTGACTGTTAAGGTTTTTAAACACTTTAACCAAGATTTGGTTATAAGTTTTTCTGGATTTTGAGAATCCGGATACAAATAGGATTTGAAACTATGTCCTCTTGATTTTAAGCAGACCCCTGATCCACGAGGTGCTACGAGCTCAGTCATAGCAGATGAAACAAATAGCAAATTTGTATTTTCTTTTATTTACTTATTTATTCAATATGCGAATGCGAAATTTGATTTTTATGTATATGTAAACAGATGGACTATTTGAAATATACTGATAAAAATACGATATGGATAAATAGTTCTATTTATTTAAGTCGAAGAACATGGAAATGTGATTTTCAGAACACGTTTTTCAATTTCTTTTAATCATTATTGAAGCGTTCGGGGATCCCATTCTCCTATAAAATTTTATTAGAATGAACCGTAGGTCTGGCGATGTTTTCAAGGATCCTATTTTCTGCACAAAAATCCTGCAGACCTTTGAAAATGCAAGTATAAGCACCAACCTTACACCTCATTCACGGTTTTAGAAAAAAACTCAAAAGATGGAATAAGATTCATCTGACGTTATTTTATTTAGAGAATTCTGTTCATTTATATGGAAGTTCGAGTGTTTAAGGGTAAATTGTATTTATTATTTATAGCAAAAATAATAATAGGAATACCTACAGAAGCTGGCTTGGATGGTGTTGAAGTTGGCGTACGTATAATACCAAAGGTCTCGGGTTCGATCGCAGTTAAGGACATCTAAAATCCTCTGAATCTAATAACCTTCTGCTTAGGTAATGCTAATAACTGAAACCGTAGATGCACGTGAGTGATACTTGGCGCCCGCAAGTCTACATTTAGTCCGTCCAGTAAATAAACAAACAACTCAAGAATGATGAGTTTGCTAACCCTTCTTAAGAAAATCATCAAATGCTAACGGAATTTCGAACTCAACTGTTCAATAATATAATTTAGCTGTAATTGCAAAAGATTTTCTACAGGTTTTTGCAGAAGTCAATTAATTAATTAGCAGCATGCAGACTCAGGATCTCGTTAAAGGCTCTCGAATTTCATTAAACCAAAATCGATATGCATCTAACAGCCACAAACAAGTTTAGTACATGGATGTTATTCACCCCAAGTTAATAAGAATTTCCTTCCGAATTCGGTTACTTTTGAAATTTAAATTAAGTTGCCCAAAAGTGACGGGCGTAAACAAGATTTTAAGGAGATATTAAAGAAAACCGGTAAACTACAGCTTAAATTATGGTTAACAAACAAGTTTTCGGGGCATCAACAGGGCTTGTCGAGTGTGATTAATTAGCTTGATAAGTATGTATATTTTAGTCCTAGAAGCTTCCGTGTATTATGACGACAAAGCCAGTTTCCCCATCAGAGGTTCATCTGTTACGTTCAATAATTTATAAATTCGAATCCCTTGGATGAAGCCAACTTGACACTTAACAACCTGAATTTGAGTGGGTTTTCACTTACGTCACGTTTTTATCTTATGAATCTGTCGTAAGTTTTTCTTGAATTTTCATGTATGTATTTGGGGAATTATTGCCTTAAATATTCATTCAATAAAGCTTGTTTTTTTTAATTTTGTTCTTGTTGTTAATTCAGGGTATTCCATGCTTCTTGCTCTAACAGTATGCATTTTAATTTATTATGTTGGCTATTAATTTATTTGAAAGTTTAAGGGCCTGATGGTTTATCATATGTTAAATGTTATGTTATCTCTGGCTAGATCTATCTTAATTAGGATAACTAATTCGCTGGTTCTGTCTTGAACCCTAACGTTCAAGCGCATTTGGTATGACTTTTACCACGGTTTGCAAATATCTATACTGTTTTTTTTTATTGTCAAGGTCAAGACAGATTTACATCCCTTGGATTCGGCGAAATTTTAGTCGGGTAGTAGTGGCAATGACAGACCAATTGACATACGTTGAAATCCCTGCCACCCGCAGGCCTAGTTTCCATCCAATAAATAACCAAACAAACAAAAATACATGCAAAGGTCTTCAAACAACGAAACTATTCCATAAAGTTAAAAAGGCCAAATTGTCAGAATGAGAGATAGATGAGGAAGAGGTGAAAGGCATGCTTTGAGGAAATTCTACATAACGAAGATGAGGACACCAGAAAAGACGTAAAAGATCGAGAAGAGGAAACAGAGATAGCAAATACAAAATATCCTTCAAGGAAAGAAGTATAGGAGGTTATAGAGAAATTGGAAAGTGGAAAGTTCCTGGTAGGCATTGTACCAGAACTTATAAAATAAAGGAGATTAACGGTAATTGATCGAATACAAGAAATAGTTAAAGTAGTGTGGCGACAGCAAAAGGTACCAAAACAATGGAAAGAGCTATAATAGAACCGCTATGTAAATACAAAGGGGGTCAAATAATACGTGAAAATGATTGCTCTACTGTACTTAGTGTCTGTTATAGTTTACATAGTAGAATAATGGCAACAATTATCAGAGATAAATTAGAGCGATATTCATTAGAGATAACTGAGGAATAGTTGTACGGTTTTAGAAAGAACCACTTGGGAACAGATCAAGTACTCGTATATGTCCTGAAGAAAGTTCAGGCTACATACTGGTAGTGTACAGTTGATTTAGTTACATGCATTTTTTATCAATCTTAGACAAGTTTATGATACCGTAGGGGGTCGATAACTATTCCTAGCCATGAAAGAACTAGGAATAACAAAAACAGGACAATTACAGTTAGTAAAGATGGCGTTAGCAGGCACACATAACAAAATTAAGGTGATGTGAAGGAGAGCTTCAGGATGGAGACCTCCGGAAGCAAATAATTACAGCGACATTCATGGAACATGAAAGTTAATAAACAAAAACCACCAGGGCTTGGCATTTACTGACGACATTACGCTCTTGACAAGAAGGAAAGTAGAACCGAAGAGAATAACAAGAAAACTATAATAACAACAAAAAAGACTTTATTATAACTGAAACAAAAACTAAATATATGATAATGGAAGGGGGGGGAGGACACTGGGTTAGAAGTAATTGAAATAAAATTGAAAAATGATAAAAGTGAAAAATATCCGAAACACACAGTTTTGCTAATAGAGTTTTACTTACAGAAAATAGAAACAAGAACCAAAATTGAAAAATACTAGTGAAAATGTACAGGAATGTTAAGTGTAGTGATGAAATCAAAAATTATATTGAAAAATATGAAACTACGAGTGTACGAAACAGTGCTCAGATTTACGAAATTCAAATGCCAAAGATGAGACTCAAAACAAACATGGAGGAGATCAAAAAAGGGGTCGGTCATGGATATAGAGGAAAACTGAGAGTGAAATACTGGAGGTATGAGAAAGCAAAATTTTTTAAAGGAAAGAAAGAAGAATGATGGGAGGAAGGGCCAACGAAGAGGTACGCAGTTATACGAGGAAAAGAAATAAAAAGCCGGATGGTCAGGGCACATCAATAGAATTATCGACATTCGAATGCCGGAGATGATGCTGAAAACAAACATGGGGGAGATCAAAAGAACGGAGCGCCTATGAGAATTGAATAAAACTGAGAATGTGATACTAAAAGTTTAAAGGTAATGGTATCGACATTAACGCCTCGCGAGGGAGCATCGCCGACAGCATGGAGAGTTAATGCCTCCTGAGGTTGTTTCACACGCTATACGTAGGGAATGGTGTGGTAAGCTTACTTTCCCTACTCTACCCTCTACCATTATATTTCGGTTCCCAATTATTTTCAGTGGCTGGGTAGGCCACCCATCGAGCATCCGACTCCAAGACCGTCCGTCCGAGCTACAGTAACTCGGGCGATGATACTAGAAAAAAATTTTAGGAAGAATTTTAGAAGAAACAAGGCAGGAAAAGGAGCAATTAAAAATTATGGCAGTAATATGGGAAAAAAGTACAAGATCCGTTGGAACACATGCAAAGAATGAACGAAATTCGAATGCCAAAGATGTTGCTCAAAACAAACCTAGGGGGAGGGTCAAAAGAAGGGGACGACTATGCATATACAATAAAACTGAGAGTGTAATACTAGAAGTATGGGGAAGAAACATTCTCAGAAGAATTTTACAAAACAAACAAAGTAGAAGAATGGGGGAGAAGGAACGATATAAAGGGGATCAAAATAAGGAGACGGCCACGATACGGATGTTTAGAGGCAGTGAAGGGAATGTAAGGGAAAGTGAGTTGTTGAACTAGAAAAAACCGAAGACCAAAAGGAATGCAAAAAGATTGCCAAGTAACGGTCCTAAAAGTCTTGCAGACGCTGTATGTGTGTGTATAACGACTTAGTATACATGATATCTAATTTCAAAATATTCCATATCATTTTAAAGGTGATGGTTGTTTTGATTGAAATGTTATAATTAACAACTGTTACGAGAATAACTTTCCGCTGTCATTTCTAAGGTCGAGTTATTATTACAATACCTGACAAGCAGGTAATCGATTCTTAAATAAGAGAAGTGTTAATGAGATATCAAACCTACTTTAAAAGTGTGTTCCAGAAACCTATTAAACTGTTTTCAATTTATCCCACGTTTTACTGAAAATTGCAATGTTAGCTAATTTAAGCATTTCGGTTGACTTGACGTTAATTCCGCAAACATATTTTTCTTTTGAGACGGTATCAATTTTTGATGTAAAATACAGCGAAATCAAATTGAAGTACAAGCTAAATTTTTTCCTGAACGAACTTGATGAAAAATTAAATAAACTCCTAAAAACCCCAGCTCTAAAAATAAACCTAGAAAAAAATTTTAGGAAGAATTTTAGAAGAAACAAAGCAGAAAAAGGATAGAGAAAAGGAACAATTAAAAATTATGGCAGTCGTATGGAAAAAAAGTACAAGATCCGTTGGTCAGAACACATGCAAAGAATGAACGAAATTCGAATGCCAAAGATGTTGCTCAAAACAAACCTAGGGGGAGGGTCAAAAGAAGGGGACGACTATGCATATACAATAAAACTGAGAGTGTAATACTAGAAGTATGGGGAAGAAACGTTCTCAGAAGAATTTTACAAAACAAACAAAGTAGAAGAATGGGGGAGAAGAAACGATATAAAGGGGATCAAAATAAGGAGACGGCCACGATACGGATGTTCAGAGGCAGTGAAGGGAATGTAAGGGAAAGTGAGTTGTTGAACTAGAAAAAACCGAAGACCAAAAGGAATGCAAAAAGATTGCCAAGTAACGGGCCTAAAAGTCTTGCAGACGCTGTATGTGTGTGTATAACGACTTAGTATACATGATAACCAATTTCAAAATATTCCATATCATTTTAAAGGTGATGGTTGTTTTGATTGAAATGTTATAATTAACAACTGTTACGAGAATAACCTTCCGCTGTCATTTCTAAGATTATATAGGTCGAGTTATTATTACAATACCTGACAAGCAGGTAATCGATTCTTAAATAAGAGAAGTGTTAATGAGATATCAAACCTACATTAAAAGTGCTTTTCAGAAACCTATTAAACTGTTTTCAATTTATCCCACGTTTTACTGAAAATTGCAATGTTAGCTAATTTAAACATTTCGGTTAACTTGAAGTTAATTCCGCAAACATATTTTTCTTTTGCGACTATATCAATTTTTGATGTAAAATATAGTGAAAGCAAATTGAAGTACAAGCTAAATTATTTTCTGAACGAACTTGATGAAAAATTAAATAAACTCCTAAAAACCGCAGCTTTAAAAATAAACCTAACAATTTCAGCACCAGGAATAACTAAGGGGAAGTTCGCGACGCCCTTTATTTTATTAAATAAACGCTTGGATTATCCTAGCAAATGGAAGGTTGTTGATTTAGTACGGAAAACTTGCCTAAAGTGGTTAGTATAGGCTTAACTTGATTTCGCGACAGTCACCTTTTCTGTATTTGCTGTTTTTATTAGTTTTACAAACACTCTCATACGTGAAATGAAAAAAATCCTTGATTTACTCTTGCGTTCTTACTTCAGGCAAACACCATCTAACAATCTTGCTTTACTTTAAGACTTTTTTTTATAAATTTCACCGATGATATTAATAAAAAAATATAACAGGTTTCTACTTAATTTAAAGCTAAGTAATCAGAATGAAATCAAAAGCAACAAACTGATTTAATTTTGGCCTTCCATAAAAGCCATTTATGAACAACTCCAATCAAAAAACACACTGTCGTATTCATTTAGCACAGAATGAAATACACAATGTGTTCAACAATCAAATAACCAAATTTAAATTCAAATGCGTTATCAGATTTTATAACAGGGATGCTATTTATACACCAAAGTAATTTAGAAACGTAAGCTCAGTGAAACACATTAAAACGGACATGGTTTTAAAAATAAAGGAAAACGTACAAAATCGAATGCGTTAATTCCTTAATAAAACGTTTTATTTGAAAAAATACAATTAGGCACAGATTGGGAAACTTTAAAAACAAAATTGGGTTAACAAAATTCGACTATAAAGTTTATTAATCTGTAAACTTTGTTAAAAGTGGGTTTGGAAAGCAGTTAATTGGAAAGTAACTTGATAGTTTATTTGTTAGTGTATTTATTAATTAATAGTTATTCGCATGGGAGGAGATTTAATCTATTAATCATGGATGATATCGACCATAGAAGATTTAATTAATTACCTTAATTCCACTTAATTTTCATGGAATAACCTACAATATTTCGTCTACTACCCAATATTAAAATATTACCATCTCACTAACTGAGAGCGAAGGTAAAATTTACCGATAAAAGAGAAACAGACAATTCTAATCTGTGCAGTTATTTTAGAAACGACCGATGCAGCGAAATAGATCATTGACGACACTCAATTGTAACAGTTAAGGAAAGAGCTGCTCAATGCCGTAAGTGTCAGAGGCATGGGAACACAAAAAATTATTGTGCATACAAACCGCGGTTTGTAAAATGATAAAAAGACCATCTAGCTAATCAATGCAAGAAAACCCCCAAATGCTCCCCAAAATGTGTAAACTGTGGGGGCGACCATCCAGCCAACCACAAAAGATGTCCCCATCATATAAAAATCTGCAAAAATAGCGCATGGCAACCGACAACCATTCACAACACCAAACCAATCATATAATTAAGCTACACAACGTAACTCCAATCTAAATATTCAGAGAAACGAATCAGTCCAATATAATACTATAGATACTAAATAATTAATTACATCTTTTATACCCCTCATCAAATCCTTTATATGAACACACATTCTCCCAACCAGTATCAGTGGAAAACTTAAATCAAGCTATCTATAGGCTCACAATTCTAAATTGAATCGTGAATGGCATAGAAATCCGAAGACCAATTTTCATCTTCATTTTGTCAAGACACAACGTCTATATTTCGTGTATCACGGATTCTCACTTATTAGAAGCAGAAGTAGTCAGAATTAATGGCTACCAAATTTTTGGCCAGTATAGATCGACTAGATTATCATGGGAATGGGTCGCCATTAAAAAACAATTAAAACACACCACTTCAATTGAGGCACCTGTCAGCAACTTGGTAGTAATATCCATCAGCATCTATACTGCTAGAACAACGGAACCAACTCTAGTCATAGGAGACTTAACTAGTAAGAACACCGTGTGGGGATGCCGTGCAAATAACCCAAATAGTAAAAACTTAATGATATAGCTGCAAAACATCAAATACAAATATTTGCCCCAAAGGAGTATACCTACTATCCATACCAAGACGACCAACAATCTGATATATTGGTTACTGCGTCAAGTAAACATTTCCCTATGCCCATTTAACAAAGTAATAGCCGAACTGAACTCTGGCCATCTATCTATGTTCATCACATTTTCCTGTACTGATCCTACAGACCACCAGGAGGATGATAAAAGGTTATGTCAATTGGGACCAATTGCAGGAGAATCTAGATGCTCAGCTACAGAATTCAGTCCAGATCGTAAGCACTCGAAAAATTGACAAAGATATAGAGCTGTTCTAAAAGGCAATTGAGGACTATACCAGCTGCAATCAAACCCTGCAAATCTAGAAAAATGAACAATTCAGATGTCTCGCCTGTCTACATAATTGAATTAATTAAGAAAATATAAAACCAGAAGACATATGGCAGAGAAATAGAGAGCTTATTCTAAAAAATCAAATAAATAACTTAAGCCATCAAGTTCGACGCAAAATTGACAAATACAGAATCCAGATATACAGAAAAAAAACTTAACTCAAATTTATGAAGCCGCGAAGATCATAAGAAAACAGAATAATTCCAACCCTAACAACAATGCCAAATGATACTTGCAGCTCATTCGGCAGCAGTTTCCAATCACTAGCACTCAAGAAAACCCTCCCGGTCCGGATTTAAACCTCAAATCTTTAATATATGCTTGAAAACGAGCTACTTCCCTAGCAGATGGAAACGAGCCCACATACTGATGTTCTCTAAATCAAGAAAAAACAAATCAGATTGCAGCTGCTATAGACCTATAAGCCTACTCTCGACCTTATCCAAGCTGCTTGAAAGAGTCATCATTACGCGTCTCAACCAAATATATAATTAACATCTATGTGCCAATACAGTTTAGTTTTCGAGCAAGTCACTCATCCGTTCAACAGTTACAAAGGATTGTGGAAATGATCGTGGGCGGGTACGAAACTAAATGCTACATAACAGCAGCTTTATTGGACATCGCCCAGGCCTTCGACAAGGTTAGATTACCATTATAACTATTTCATTTTCTCAGTACTTGACGCCTTGATGGGTATCATCTTTACGTTTTTGGAGAACAGATCCTTTGCCTATAAAGCTCGTACATACGGATGTGTCCTAAGGAAGTATCCTTGGTCCTACATTATTTAAGATCAACATACGTGAAATGCCTAATCCACAGCAAAGCAATCCCGCATTATTTGCCGATGATACCGCCATATTCACCTACATACAGCTACTGACGATCTCCAAACAGTCATTAATTAATTCACTAAATAAGTGGTACAACAAATGGTGTAAATCCTGCAAAGTGTGCAACCAAATTTTTACTCTTAATTGCATAACGGAACGCTCCAGTATCCATATAAATAGAAAAGCAAACCCCTGAAATTTTGAAGGAGAGGTTATTAAATATCTTGAAGTACCTAGATACTTGGAGCAACCACGTGAACAAAACACTTATTCTAGGGTAGTTAGGGTAGGTCTGATTAACCGTAACACACCTCTGCGTGACCAGTGTTGTAAGGTCTACTCTATAAGACACTTCTAAAAATAATTGTCCCCCTCTTTTATTTATTTAGCGTATGGCATTTGTAGCCAGGAGATCACCTTAGTGATTGTTTGGCTGCCAGTAGCGCTAGTTCTTTAGCGCTATCCAAGGTGCAGCCTAGCTTTGCTACGGACGCGAACTAGCTTTGCACCTGCACTGTGTGTGTGTTTATGTGTGGGGGGTGTGTGTGACCTTGTTACTCTATCTCTTAGGCCTGCTTGTCCTGAATGGAGTTCAACACCGAAAAGATTCTGACTATATCAATTAAAGTCCCTTGGTTTGTCCGGAACAAGCAAATACACAAGGAACTAAGTGTAGGCAGCATACAACAGTTTATCAAATGTCCCATAAAAAACTTCTTTGCTGACTTAAGTATCATAAATAACAATGTTATCCTTCAAGAATTGAACCAAAAGAACGTACACACTCAATTTAAAATAAAATTGCCTCAAGACCTAACATCATACTCGGATGATAACAGCAGTCAGTGAAAGTGTAAACCACAACGTTAGTAGTGAGTGAAGCGATCACCCTGGTGTAGATATGTACTGTTTACCTAGTGTCGAGGAAATACAGGGAGATCGAGAATGATTGTCCAGAAAAAACCACCTTCCCAGGAATTATCAATATTTCACTCCAGCGTGATATTAGCCACATACCGCAATTCCTTTGACAATTAATATTTTTGTTTGTTAGATGGTGGATGTTTGTATTTACGTAGAATTTTTCTGTTTATATACGCTGTTATTGTTATTCAAAAGAGACTTTTTCAAGACTACAGAGCGTTAAAAGAAGTCTACAGTAAGTAAATTACTACCAGTTCTCCAGTTCATTAATAATGTTTATAATTTGTGTTTGTAAATTGTAGGTTATGTATACGCATGAGAAGTAACTAACTTCACCACATAAACCAATACCTGGTGGATGTAAGTTTTTATATAATTTTTATGAATTTTTTCGGACAACCATTTACGATCTCTCTGTATATACGTCCAAAGACTTCAAATAAAACACCTTGTTCAACCAAATCATGTATAACACTGTCGGGTGCTGAGCTAATTAACTGATTAGAAAGAAAACTTTTCCTGATATAAATCTCTCTCGTCAGCAAAAGTCACACTAAATTAATTTAAAGGTTCACGACAAAAACGGCATTGCCAGTTGTACGCAATTCGTTAATGTACTTATCAATTTTTTAAAAGTTTTCACAAAACTTTAATTTGGATTACGGTTTTGGCAGCGATTTTCCGAGGTATTTTCATATTTAAAGTTAATATTACATTCCCTGTTGTAACTCGGCATTGTTTTATTTAAATTAAAATTATTCATAAAACATAAAACTTGTTTTATTTCAATTTAAAAATAACCCTAAAGCCGGCCACAGATGCAGAGACTTGCCTCAAGACTTGCGTGTACGGTTAAAACCGTGCATTTAAAACCGACGGTGTGTGGTAGATGCCTGTAGATTTATTTAGAAAGCCAATAAACCCGCCGCAAAAAACCTGGCGTTGCCTGAATTTTTCCCTGTACAGTTTTGAATGCACGGGGAAAACCGTGCGTGTGTGGTGCAAGTAGGGTGACCAACCCTCCGGGTTTGACCCGGAGTCTCCGGGTTTTACTACCTAATCTCCGGGCTCCGGGTTTTAACACAAAATCTCCGGGTCAGTGGTATAGGATTTACTGATTTTAAAAATTAGGGCTTTGTGTTTACCGCTCTCCATTGATAAGATTGGTTATTTTGAATCATGACCAACTGCATCTATATACTCCGTATATACGGTCAGTCCACTCCGCTTAGCCAAGACGCAATTTAGAACGGACGATGGCGCCATTTGAGGTGAACTATACATTTTTCCCTTTAGTTAAGTATAATTCACCTCAAATGGCGCCATCCTCCGTTCTAAATTGCGTCTTGGCTCTTGGCTAAGCGGAGTGGACTGGCCCGTGGTGTTAGGATTATTAACACCACAGACTGGCCATATACACGAAGTATATAGATGCAGTTGGTCATGTTTTGAATAGCGGCAATAGCGCCCCATCCCGTCGTTTCCGGCAACCAGGCGACTGGCCGACCGGAACCGCGCACGCTTTAGAAATCAGTTGTAGGATGTAGCCCTGATCACATAACAATCAAATACGCCAAGTTAATGTAAAATTTGGCAGGCAGTTTTATGATTAGTTTGCCTTCGGTTGCAAGGCGGGGCCACCATAGTACGAGCAGACGCGACTCTAAAGTGCTTAGAATCCAAGGAAGGACCATAACACAAACAGTATGCAATTTCAATAGTGTATCAATATGGCGGATTTTAGAAGGTGATTGGCTGCGAAACACTAAATACGTCAACTGTCAAAGACAAAAACGTAAACAAACAGTTAGTCTACCAATAAAAACTCGTGCCGGTTGGTGTTTCAATATGGCGCGTGTGACGTATTTCCGTTGCACTTGTAGTTATGCACCATAATACCTTAGTTTCCTTCCTTTTTCTTTTTATTCGTAGTTAGAATCAGCTGATTTGTATGATTCTAAGCCACTCCAAGCACTTCAGGGTCGCTTCTGCTCGTGCAGTGCTAGCGCCATCTGGCAACCGAAGGCAAACTACCTAATCATAAAACTGCCTGCCAAATTTTACATTAACTTGGCGAATCTGATTGTTATGTGATCAGGGGATATAGTCACAGAACGTAAACTCTCAGCAATAGCAAAAAATAAATAATTCTGACGAGAAAAATAGTACGCCACTGCTTTTTACAAAATGGGTATTTATTTCTTAATCGGAAACCAATTCTAAAAAGAAAAGGCCTGTTTAGTTTTTCTGGTAGGACAAACCGTTTTCGAGTAATACTCGAAAAAGTTCGAGTAATACTCAAAAAAGAAACTCAAGAGGCCTGTCACGCATGTTTCTTCATGCCAGTATAGTGCATACCAAAGCTCAATTTAACATCTTAAATCGTTTTAGAGATATTTAAAAAAAACTTATTTTTTTGGACACCCGTATCTCGAAAAGGAAGTACTTTCGGACCCTTATTTATAGGAACTTTTTCCTTATTTTTAGTCGTAGAAGCCGCCTGTGTATAGTCAGCCCACCATTTTTGTTACACCCTGTAAATTTCCAAAAAATCTCGACCTTTTTTATTAGTGGAAAAAATCTCCGGGTTGAGCTTCTAGAGGAGTTGGTCACCCTAGGTGCAAGATTGCACAATTTTTATTCAGTGCCGTCGGTACTTATTATTTTGTTGGTGGTGTATTGACAATATTATATAATAAATTTCAAATCATGCCGGATTTGCTCAACTGCTCCCGTGATTTTATGTGTTCCTTCATCTAAATTTATAGAGACAATCATTGTTTATGGAAAATAAAATCGAAGGAATTCGTAATAATGCAAGCGCACGCTACTGCCAATAAATATAATTCATATTTTGATAACACGGCCGACATTTTGCAACAACTCTTTAGAATAAAACTACTGACAAGTCGCTACGTGTGTGTGAAAATACAGACTACAGTCTTTGAATGTACATTCAAAACCGCACAAGCTAACATCTGCATCTGTGGCAGGCTTAACAATCATATTTGGCAACATAGTATTCTGTACATAACCTTAAATTAAACATCTGACAAAAAACAAGCCATTCAAGTTTCAACAAAAGTTAATGTCAACATAATAAATTGAAATCATGGCCTACTTTGGTCTACTAAAGTCGTGACTCCGTTATACGTTAATCGTTATCGACTACTAAACCGCAGTTCAAATAAAATTATAATAATCTAAAAAATTGTGTTTGATGCTGCTTGGAGTCTAAAAAACCCAGCTCGTTTAATTTAAAAATCAAAGCCTGTTTTAATATTAAATCTCATATGAATGCAAAGAAAAAAAACCATGTTGATGCGTCCTAAACTTGCGTACAATCCATGGTCGTCCTCCCTTCTTTTTGATAATACCATCAAAAAATTGTTTTGCCGGAGTGCCTTTGTCTTCTTTATGCTTTGTACATTTATTTTCTGGAGAAAAATGCCTTTTTTTCGCAACCTTCCGGATAATGGCTTAAATCATACAGAACGGTAATTGTATAGCAACCATTTCCCCCGATATTGTGTAGCTTTCAGTAGGTTTTAGCGTTATCTTTGGGAAGCTGCCAGATTAAGTATAGCGAAACACGGAAAAAATTATTATTAGGGATCAGAACGCCATTCTATAATACGTGTTAATAGCGCTTTCTTTTCAGAAAAGGTGTATTTTATTAGTTTCTGGTAGAAGTTGCAGAACGATAGAGAATTGGAAAATTAATCGTAAATTTTGGAAATCGTCCTTTGTGAAGCTTTTGTTATACGGCAAATGCCCAGGACAATAATTAATTTTGTGTTCTATTAAATGAAGCTGTAATTATACAAGCTAGTTTTTCGAGGTATAAAGAGTTCAAAAACCCAATAAAAAAATAATGAAACGTAGCAAGTGCTGTATTTAGCTACTACATTTCACCCCAGCGAGTTTTATATGGTAAAATGGGCCTGAATATAATGGCTTCCGTAACAAACGATTCATAAGGGATCTTGTAATAAAAGCCTTTTATGGCTCGTATACCTTTAAATGTAGTAATATTTTGTCGTATAGGTCCGGAAATAATAATTTCAGGGCTTGCTGTTAGTTATACGGGGGGATAAGTTTAATAAAAACGTTGTAAAGTGTAAGGATGGAGACTTAGTTGATTTTATTATGAAAACATCTTGTAACTTTCAAGAGTTTATCCAAATAAAATTGTATAAAAAAGGCGAAAAGGCTAACTGATTTTATTTTTATAGTGATTTTAGTTCCTTTATTTAAACAAAATCTCACATATAAAACAAAAATTTTGTCGTCTCAGGAAAATCGAAGTTTAATCGTTAAGAATTGTCCCCAAGAAAAGCTTTTAGTTCGTGTCTTTTTAAACCAAAAGGGCCTTAACGGCATTCTTTGAATTCGTAAAAAGATAAAATTTTAAAAATTTACACTCTTAAACGTTTTTTTATGCACAAGCGAAAACTTAGCTTTACAAGCACCGACACTTCTAACGAATAATTTTCCAAGCTTTATTATTAAAAAAAAGGTAACATTAAGAAAAGTTTCATTTTCCTGTAAGAAATTCGGGTAATTTCAGTCCTAACGTGGGAAGTTTGATTACCCTCACGAATTTTCTTCCTGTGTTGAAGAGTTGATAAAGACGTATATTAACGAAGAAAAAATCTCTCGGAAACCGACGGATGACAGCTCGTTTATTTCTAGAATAATAATAAAGAAATGTTTTAATTTTCCACGACATTTGATATCAGATGCAAAGGCAAAGAGTTATATTTTCATGCCAGAACCGTTGAAGTTATGAAAATATGAATCAAAGTAGGTCTTTTCCTTTTGCCTTTCTCTTTATTCTCGAAGTTATTGTTACATTCTTTCAGATTCAGAAAGTTTCATCTGAAGGAAAACATGGAAATTACTGAAAGGTTTGTTCGACGATAATCGATTTAATTAGTTTTATTGGTAAATGTTTGACGGTTTAGGGATTTACGAATTGTTTTATGAATTTAATATGTGGTTGCAGGTCCCACCTTCCATACTGAACAAATCAAATTTGAAGGATTAGAAGGATGAAAGGTTGTCTTAAAAGTTTATTTTACTATAATTAACTTCCTATCTTTTACTGTTTCCAGAATCTTTGCAATATTTGCCCATTCCTCAGCATTGGCCCCTTATAACTATACGTACTAAAGATATTTGTCAAGTAATTTTATAAAACCGATGAAAGCACTCTCGTGTTATCATTTCAACAAATATAATCAGCTATCCTAACTGTTTATTAAATTACCGTCAGAAAATTTTAATAACCTCAGGTAGATACTTAGCACCTTTTCGTGTGTTTAAGCACTGAATAACCTCACAAATCACAGAAGATTACATAAACGACCTTTTACATATTTAACTCTGTCTCTAACACTAGCCACGACATGGCTTAATCTAATTTTAATACATCGTAAATAAATTGTAATTAAACAGATGCTTTTTAATTAAATCACGGAATATTCCTACCGTTAAGTGTCTCCTATGATAAATATTTATTTGGTCCTGATCACGTAGATACCTAATAAAAATCATCGCTCCCGACATCAGGGATAACCAAATTTATGAACTTTGAGGTATATTTGGGTTGATTAATTATTTATCGAAGGTCCATTTAATCAAGATATAGAGTGGTAGAATATAGATTGCTTAGATAATTTAGACTTCAAATTATCGAAAAGGTTAACTGACTCTGGAATACATGAACATCCTTTCATTAAACCTCGGAGCATATTCAGTGCCATGCTGTAATTTACAAAGTGGTGTATTACTACTCCGAGCGACATTAGCTTTAGTAGCCATTATTAATAAAGTGTACTGTAATATTTTACTAGATTTTCTGGATTAAATATACTACCACAACATTAAAATGCTGCAATTTGCGGTTTTATTAAAATTTTGTTCAAAGAGGGACGCTTCTAGCTGAGCTATAAAGCTAATTTCTTGGTTTTCATGGAGTAGTAATAACGGAAAAGCAAAAAAGCGAGTATTTATATAGTAAAAAGTTAAAGATTATGAAATCATCTAAGGGACTTAGGAAGGGAACAAAGTTTAACATTATCAAACCTAAGAAATAGTCGTGGAAGGCTCTTAGCAGTAAACTTAAACAGAACAACAACACGAGCAATGAATTAGTCTACGGAGTTCTGAATAGTATCACAAAGGAGAAGTTTAGTATGGTAGAATAGATAATATCAACGGAAGGACAGGAAATCCTAGAAAGTTGGCATGAAAATTCATCCTGAATTAGTGTATCCTTCAAAAATTGACCTTTAAAATAAGAAAATTATATTAATTTCTAAAAATAAAACTCAGAAAAGGTAGAGACAGAGCAGTTGGAAACATCGACAGAAAAACTAGAAGGAAGAAATATAATCGCAAAGAGGTATGTATTATCAAGCTCTGACAAAGATTTTTTTGGCAAAAACCATTGAACCTGATGTAGTGACAGCAAAAATGTTAAAATACTTAAATTTTAGGAAAAAGCTACGGTTACTAAGGTTAAAGAATCAGGCATGGAACCAGAAAAAGATACCACGCAATAGGAGTTGGCTAGAGGGTTCAAGAAAGGAAATTATAAGTTAGTGAAATCTATTGAAGATCTTCGTGTTAAGCATACTAAGTCAGGGCGAACTGCCTACAGCTTTTTACAGAATGTGTATAAAATAGGTAGTTGGCTAAAGACGATTGACTATTAAAACTTATGGATTGTAGAAATCAGTCTTTCTTTTCCATAGAATCTTCTTTAGTTGTCGTTTTATTGGCAACAATAGTATAAAAGGATCCAGATGCAAAAGGTACTTCGCCCTGTACCAAAGCAAAATATGCGACAGAATCCTGGTGTATAAAGCTAGACCACAGATAAAACACTTACTGAAAGGCGAAGTGAACGACTTGAGTTTAGGGGAGAAAGGAGAACTCCAAATCTAAAATACATCACCAACCAAGTGATAGTAGAAGTATCAGTAATGAATGAACTTCTTGGTGTGGTATTCCTGGATTTAAAACAGACCCTTGACTTGATATCAAATCTGGTAATCACTCCAGAAAAGGAATATAAATAAGTCAAGCAATCATAAATTTTTATCGAAGAAGAATAGTGAATTTACTAAAAATAGGGTTAGGTCAGGGAAAGATCCTAAGTTTTCTGCTATTTATATTTGTTCTTAGGTTTAAGATTAGGGAGTACCAAATAGGCCGCTGGAATTTAAAAACGTTGGATACTGGAGAGCTAACGTATGCTTGGCTTAGATATCTTAAAGAAGAGGGGTTTCGATAAAGCGACTCTCTATCTACGGTGTTGTTTAATGCAATACTGGGCCACTCTTGGTAATAAGAAACTAAAAACTGACGAAGGCAACACTGGGTATGTCTAACATACAAAGGATAACGGGTGATATGGCAAACATCACGTCTTCGAAAATCGCCTGCTCCACCACCAGGTTTCCATTGTTAATTATTTTCAGTTACTGGGTAGTAGGCCACCTGCTAAGCATTCGATTCGGATTTGATCCTCAGACTGTTCGCCTTCTAACCAAATCTTTTTACTACTGGGCAACCCTGTCTTTAATTTAATTTAAAACCTTTATGTACTAATTCGAAACTAAGCTGAGCTTTTAAATAAATTTTATAAACAGCTAAAATTGCATCTAAAAATTATATATTTTTTTAAACGTTAAAATACGACATACAGCTCTTTTACGCCAATGTTAGGATAACACTTAAGCAAATCACCAAATAATCAGTTATGCAAAGATACACTGCGCAAAATAAATGAACTTCAGTAATAGCTTTTTATGTAATGAGTACATAATTTAGGTCTTTATGGACGAGCCAAAAAGTTTATCGCAGAGCGAACGAAGTGAGCGAGGCCAATAAATTTGGCAAGTCCATTAAGCCTAATTATGTACGAATTACATACAAAGCTTTATGTTCAGCTGCATATCACAAAATTTACTTTTAAATTAATCTGAGGTTCAAATGACATTTATAGCTCTAGCCTCTAGGCTAGTTACCAGGATGTTTAATAGGAGCAACGGCCGTTTTCCTTAGCAACGGCCGTTTTACTTTATCATTATGGACTAGTACGAAAAGTGATATTTTATGGCCTCTAAACAGTAAAATAATCTAGTCATTGAGACAGCTGAACATAAACGCATTTAAGGGTTTTGTGAAATTTCAAACAGTCCTTTTTACAAATTAAAAACTCCTATAATTTCGTTGCACTTATTGCCTCGACTTTTATTGGATTTTAAACGTTTTTCAATTCTTATTAATATTTTTCTCAAAATAAATTAGATAAAACTTTAAATAAATTCTTTAATATAATAATAAAAAAGATGCTAAAATTAAAAGCCCTGAGCTTTAAATAAAATATTTCGTGTACATTTGATGAAACAAAGGTTCTGCTTGGTTAATTAAATTAGGAATTAACGAAAAGCAAATGTCAATAAATTCAAACATAATTGGAGCCGCTGTTCTGTTTTGCTTTAATATTAAAATATAGCAAAATAATAAAACCACATTTCTGCGTAATGGATATTTATTCAACCCAACCTAAACTGATGAAAATATTCTGTTGTACTGAGTGGTTAATACAGCACAAAATTTAGAATTTTGTATTTAATTTTTGTTAGGAAAGCTTGGAAATTGATTCTATTTTTTAGACAATTGTCTGGCTTCAAAATCTGTTTTTATCGAAATATGTTTTTGTGTTATTTAGGTTATTGTTATTTTTTTTTAATGATAACCCCAACATTTGTTCCAGATGTTTCCACCATTTATACAATGATGCAAAAGAACGATAAACATAATGGTTAAAAATACAAAGTTTTAATTAGAATAAGCTAAAAAACAAATTCAAATAAATTCCACCTGTAACTGCTGCTGGGTAGACTTACAGGCTCAGTAGCTCAGTAGTTGATACTGCCGGTCTCAAGCCAGGGTAAAGGTGGAGCGTTTGTAGAACGGGTTAGCACCCTACCTACAGTAAAAACCAACATAGCGCGGGGAGACATAAATGCCTCCGAATCCAGACGAATTATACGCAGAACAAATTATGCGAAAACTAGGAAACGTTTTCGGAAAGAGAGAACAATAAGATTTGGGTACCTATAGGAATATTACCAGATGGAATAGCTATGTCTATGAGGTTATTTCAGAAATGAATAGACATCAAACAGATCTCTGCACCTTGACAGAAGGGGAATGGAAACATGAAATACCAGAATTACCTGTCCGCTTACAGCGGAAAATTAAAACCAGCCCAAGAAGGAGTGGATCTACTGATTCACAAGAAGCACATGAAAGGATTTAACATACCATACTGAATCTCGGTGCAAACAAAACACACGCATTGTTGGTATAATATACACACCCGAAATCAACAAGCCCACTGAAATTAGAGAGTCATTCTTTAACGACATGCAAGAACTGCTAAATATCATACCAACTCAGGATAAACTTATTATAAACGAATTGGCAATAAACGACCCCCAGAATAATGTAAAAATACACAAATAAACAATCCTTTTCTTGCACATAGATGGCAATATGTACAAACTAACATGGGGAAACAGTAAAGGGCAACAATCAGTTATGGATATGTACCTAATTACCAGGAAAAGTAGAAAAGTTTTAGGTGCCTAGAGAAGTACTTGGCGTAAGCACACTAAATTCTTCGAATTTAGGAAAGGGTTAGTATTGCAAGTATTGATACCACCCTACAAGAAGAAAAATGCAACAACAGAAACAGTTAATCACGAAATACAACATTGAATCAGTATCTAACACAACAACAGCTGTATCGACAAAGACTTGCAGGAAAATTTAGAAATAACCAAATTAAGCACGGAGCTAACCACGAAAAAATATACAAGACAGTGCAAATGAAGTCATAGGAACACGAACTGAAAAACCAACATAAAACCTTGGTTTACGGAAGAGATTGAGGACCTAGCAAACGAAAACCGACAAGCGTATATAAAATATATACAGTAGGAAACATAAAATCAATATGAACAGTATAAAACAACAAGGAATAGGTTAAACAATAAAATAGTCATGTTGAAGATATACAAAAACAAAATATGAAACATGTTGAAAAATACGAAGAAACATCAACGAATACATCCAGTTATACCCAATAGAAAGCGAAAAATGGGCGAATCACTTCAAAAATCTATACCTGTCAACGACATCTACATCGCACAAAGAAACAAATGACGACCAAGGAAGAAATGAAGAAACACAAATCGTCAGTTTCGACGAAGAAGGAATTGAGAAATTAAGAAACTAAAAAGTATGAAATCTCCGGAAGTAGAAACAATTACGAATGAGGCGTTAAAGTACGAAGGTAGAAATGTAGAAAATTCTTCTTGGAGTAGCGTGCCCTTTACAGGGTGCTGATGCCTTCTTTCGGTATGTCTGTGGTGTGCGTGTCAAATAGCCTACAGACATAGAAGACCTACAGCTTTACGTAGTCTGCGAATCACGGAAGTGCGTGCTTAAGTAGAAACCTTATACTAAAAGATACACCAAAAAGGCACATTACACACTGAGTAGCGGAAAAGCATCACAATCCCTATACACAAAAAAAATCACAAAAAGACCCAACGAACTACAGAGGAATTAGCCTCCCATGCAGCACTGCCAAATTAACAAAAATACTTTCACAACGAATTGTTAATACAGTAGGTATATGTGAAGAACAAGGATTTAAATATCATTCGATTTATTTTATTGGTTTTTATATTTGTTGCTTCTGTAATAATTTTCAAGGTTTGTGGAACAATCCATCCACTATAGACGGAATATTTATCATCCGGCAGCTAATAGAGAAATCGGTTATTTATTGCTTTGTAGATTTTACACAAGCATTTGACCACGTTAAACTAGACGATGCAACTGAAATTTTGGGAAAACTAAAAGTAATATAGAAGAGCTAAACTCAAACAATACTACGATAATAAAAATGAACAGAAGGGATTCTCGTAGCAGAAGGCATAAGACAAGCGGATATTTTGAGCCCAATACTGTTGTGTATAAAATCGTAAATAGGAAAAAAGGAAACAACCTTGGGATATAAAATGGGACACAACAGTAAAGCTAATCTCCAACGAATACTTTTTCAACTGAACAGATCAGCCAAACAATATAATATGAAACTACCAACAGAAAAGACTAAAGCGCTATTTATAGCGAAAGATCCAATACGTTGCAGGATGATGCTGAAAGAGAAAATTATTGAGCAAGTGAAAAAATTTAAGTATTTAGGAGCGAACATAACAAGTAATAAGAATGTACTAGAAGAAGTAAAAACAAAAAGTAATGATATCATGACAACTGCGGGATGTAATATGGCGAAACAACTATGATTACTATGTGAATATTGACAGCAGGACCAGAATTTATAGAACTTGCGTGAAACCTACATTGACCTAAGTACGAAACTGAGACAAGAAGTGAAACAAATAAAACAAAACAAATAATGCGAACAACGAGATGAAGACCCTGAGGACGAGAACTGGGGCAAGTGTTAGAGACAAAGTCAGAAACTTACAAACAAGAGAAGACGTGGGAAAATGGGTCCGAGATAGGCAAAGGCATTGGAGAGACCACGCACTATGGGAGGCTCGCCAAAATAGCAATGATAGGTAAATCAGACACCAGACGGCCACAAGAAAGAAAACCCAAAATATGGAGATAGAAGGACAGCTGGGTCTCAATCTCCACCGAGGATCCAAAGAGGGGTATTATGTAATCACAGAAGCAACTCCTAATTTAAGAAGGACGAAAAACTAAAATAAAATAAATATATGAAGTAGCTAGTAGTTAAAATAACCTTAAATACCATGAGATCGAAAAAAAGATGATTCTGAGCAGGGCTTGACTAGTACAACACGATTGGTTAGACTGGTTCTAGAATGCCTATGAATTATAATGTGACAGTGACATTTCAAATGTAAGTCAGTTTTGCAATCTTGTTTCCAGAATTATTTAAGTTTATCGTTGTAATACTAGTGAAGGATCACATTTTGAACACCTACTCTAACATGTACTCATCTTAGTTTTCAGTTTGTTCCCTAAATAAATACTGTTTTGTGTTTTAATTTATTTGACATTTATTAACCTCTAACTTACTGCCACATTTTGAAATCAGTCTTGCCAATCGTGTTGTACTAATCAAGGCCTGCTCAGAATCATCATTTTTTCGATCTCATGGTAGTAAAACCTAACGGAATTGTTCGAATTGTCCGTCATTAACCAGTTAACATTGGCAGATGCGTAAGTAAATAATTTGCATATTTGATCCTCAATAATTTACAATCTAATACTTCCAATTCATATAAGAGTCTGATGTCTTAAACTTTAACCTTAAGTCTAGAACGTTTGGTCTATTAATAAGAAGTCACAATGACATCATAGAAAGTAATCTCCAGCTATTAAGCTACGTGGTTAAGATGGCCACTTCACAGGCCCTCGCCGCCCTATCTGACTCTACCTTGAAGAAACTGCTGCATTTGTGAACCAAAATAAGGAGGAGCTCCATCATTCAAACCCGAATGCCTTGATCGGGCAAATCGTCCACTTAGCTGTTTGAATAAAGAATTGCCAAAGCTGGAGCTAACCAAAAACTACTGAGTTTACGTCCTTTAGTTTCCAAGTGGAAATTATTTTTATGTTTTTTTTAACTGCACGAGTATTTTTGTGAAAGACGTGGCCTCTATACGAGGCACTCTACTCAACTGGTGTTGTCATTTTAAAAAATCATGACGTCATAGCACAAAATCGTCGGGGTGGGCAAATGGTTAAGGCATTCGACTACAACGCGAACGGTCTCAGGGTCAAACCTGGCTCGGGTGTTCGGCGAGTGGCCTACCCAGTCACTGAAAATAATTGGGAATCAAAGCACAATGGTAGAGTATAGAAGGTAGGCGGTTGTTGAAGGCATGGTATTTACCACACCACCCCGTATGTATAGCGCATTACGTACAGGTATGAAAGCGACTTAGGAGGCCTTAACGTCTGAACCCTCCATGTTGCCGGCCATGCTCCATGCCGGGGCGTTAATATCGATACCTTTACCTTCATAGCACAAAAACACCAGTTAAAATTATTTTATTATGACAGGAAGTGTCTTTAAAAATTAAAATTTAGGGTTTTTCCTAACAAATATGATTTATTTATTTCCTAATGAAACCAAACGAACATTAAGTATCAAACTTATGAAATATGTGCGGGTTTCTATCGTCACCCTATACGCATAACAATTATTGCTTTGCAAATATAAATTACTATAACAAAACTGTGAAAATGTAACAGTTTAATTAAAGCCGAACACATATACATAAGTATCGCAGATCCTCGTTTGTTAAAGCCATAAAACTGAAATTAAAGGCTTTAAACATGTGCATTTGCAGCTTTTCACGAATACAAGAGCTCATTTTTGTTGATTCTAAACGTACTATTCTTCCTGAATTGCAACCTATTTGTACTGCATTGTACTTCCTTCCGGCTTTTTATTTCTTGCGCAAATTAAGGGGGTAACTTTTGTAAAGCTTTATTCGTCTATTCAAATTAATTTATGCAATTTTTACGCTTACAACGTAATTCTAAACTTATTTTTGATAATATTTAAATAAAATCTCGATATAAAAAATTTAGATATTAAATATGACTAAATGTTAAAAATACAGAGTTTTCGATTATTCTTTAATTAAATACTAAATATAAGTGGTAGAAATTCTTTATCAGGAAATAATAATGTCGAACAAAAACAAAACGGCACCTAAGCAGTTCTCTTGGCAAATTGCCTTACTATTAACGAACACGTCGATCGCTTGCACAGGTCTTCAGACATATTAAAGATTGCTGAGATCATAAATCAGATCCTAACTTTCAATTAATAATTCCTAACGGAAGTTTGAGGTCTCCCATGTCGTATATCAATCAATGTTCTCATATTCGACTGGCATACCGTTAAAATTCACATTAATTGTATGTTTTAGGGTTAGGGCATACTCGTACAATGCGAATCAGGGTCAATTCTAACAAACATTTCTCTTTAAAAGCGTGTTGACGCAAGTCAAATTTGTTATTATAAAATTTATTTAAAAGATAGAATAATTAATTTGCTAATCTACAAATCTACTGGTTTAGATATTTGATTTACATTTGAGAAGATACAGGTTCGAATATTAATTGTAGCAATGGGAAAACTCAACTCGTATTATTAGAGCTCAACACATCTTGACTGTTATGTCATTTAACACTACATAACTAGAATTTTCCCAAAACCAAAAGGCATGTCCTTTCTAAGGGATTAATCAGTAAAGAATGAAATAACCAATCTTGCTCAACAATTGCAAGAACCTAATCTTTCTGAGGGTGATAGTATTGCAACAAATTGGAAGAAAATTAAAGAAGCAACTCTGCAAATTACCAAGAAACATTTACACAGAAAGAAACGTGTTGATAGAAGAAAAAGGGGTGGACAGAAAAAATATTAACTCTCATAGCAGAGAGGAGACTTCAGAAGAACAAGCATGTCAGAACATCATATAACGAAATCCATAGATTAATTAAAAGAAAGACAAAGGAAGCCAAAGAAAATCAGTGAAACAAACAATGCAAGGAAATTGAGGAACTGGGTAGAAAGTATAGCAACTTCAATATGTACAAAAAAAATCAAACAATTAACCAACAGCAACAATAAAAAAAATAATCTCTTAATGGGTGAGAACAACAATGCTCAGCTAGATTTAAATGATAAAGTGAAAGAATGAGAACGATACATTAAGGAACTAATATTTAAAAATGACCAACTACAACAGCAACAAACAATTGATTTGGAAGATGATGTGGATGATCATGACACGTATCCTAAAAGCGAACTAGAATAATATGCTTTCTTTACAGCAAAGAATGGCAAAGCTTCGGGCCCGGATGAAAGTTACATCGAAGTATCAAAACTACTAGAAGAGGACGCAGCCAAGGAAAAAATATTTGTTATTTTTAATAGTACATATATATTATATACAAAAATGGTCAAATACCCTCGGACTGGCTACAATCGACCTTTGTTACTATCCTAAAAAGACCTAATGCTAAATACTGTCGAGATTTCAGAACGATAAACCTGATGAGTCATCTACTCAACTCAACAATCTACTTTTAAGATATATAAAAAATACGAAGAATCTCTCAGAGAAACGCAGTTTGGTTTCTGGAAAGGACAGGCAACAATAGAAGTCCTTTTCAGTTGCACGTATTGGCTCAAAGATGCAGAGATGTATCCGTAGATGTGTTCGCTTGCTTTATCAGTTACGAGAAAGCATTCGACAAAGTCCAGCACAATAAACTAATAGATATCCTAGTGAGAATAGGTATCGATAAAAGGGACATAAAACTAATTTCCAACATTTATTGAAATCAGACTACGAAAGTTAGATTAAACAACAAATACACAAAATCAATAGAAATACTTCACAGAGTGCGCCAAGGCTGTGTCCTTTCACCACTTTTTAACACATTATAAACAATCCTCAACCTTACTTCCACATCAAACCAAAAACAAGATGAACTTCAATGTAACACCATTTATCAGGATTATTTTCCATAAACCCCCAATATCCAATATTAATATAAACAATATTACTTCCAATAACTTACAAATGAAATATTTATTTTATTTCATTCACTTCCAATATCCAATATTCATATGAGCAGGACTACTTCCAATAACTCAGAAATGAAATATTTTATTACATAATTTCCTTTTTTAAGGAAAATTGTTGCTTCCTTCCAACAGAAAATTATTCGTATTTTAGGTACTTGTTTTTATTTTCTCTCACTGCCGTCTCCTTGGCTCCTTTTCATTTTTCTTCTCATTCTCCTTGGTAACAAATTTTAACTAATTACATTCTTTCTTAATTATTGTATGTTGCTAGCTAAATTATTTTCACAGTTCCAATGCTTAACATACTTAACAATTAAACTATTTTAATCCTGTCTACCTAGATTCTTTTATATTACATTATTATTTTAATTAAAATTGCAGAATTAATTTAACAATAAAATGATTGTAATTAACAATTAACTTCAACTAATTAATAAAATAGATAATGATTTTTTTAAAAATATCTTCTTATAAATGATATCATCTCAATATATTAATAATAAAATTATTATTATATTATATTATATTATTATTTAACTTATTGAATTATTTTGATTTTGTTCTAACTACATTCTAAAGTCTTAAAGTCTATTTTACTTCAATTTCCTTTCACTTTTGTTTGCCTAAATTATAATTTTGAGAGATACTGAAATAACATGTGTCCAGAAAAATAAATAATGGATAACAAATAATAAACGCTGGAAAATTTTGAGGAGTTGAACTAGTACTTAGAAATATAAAAAATCTTTAGAAAATAATGTATAAAATTTGAAAGCTTAAACTAAATTAATATGATGGGTCGTTAAAATTTCAAGAATTGCAGCCTAAATTGCTGAAATTATTAAGGACTCCCTTCTTTTGAAAAATATTTTTAATCTATTATGAAAAGCCTAATTGTTTAATTTTGATAAAGTAGGTACAGTCGACGAAAGTTAATTAAGGTTTCCACATTAAGAACAAAAAATTTACTAAGTAATTGAAAACTATCTAATTTTTCCTTTTACCGTGCTTGATTAATTTCATTCAGGATGCTGAAAAAGTCAAGATAAGGAAACTGATACCTTGCACTTGCGACAATGAAAATAATTACAGTTCCCAGGGAATTCAAAATTAATCAAGACTTTGTATAATGCCGATAGTAAAACTGAATAAAGTCACTTTAAAAGTACTCGCTTTCTTTCAAATTTATTACTGTGAATGCATTTTTCTGCCTTTCACGAAGATCAAAGTGAACTTCAGTGCTTTATTTTTTAATAATCCATCTCAGTTTTCATAACGCATTTCTTTCAAGTTTCGAGATTTTGCTAAGTTCGGAAATTGTTTTATTTTGATCAAGCACAAAAGAATATTTAATAACTCATGCAAATTTAATTATTAATTAATGACATTTTTCAAATAACTGCAAGACTGAAATATGAATTTTAAACTTTTTTTTAATATTTAGAATTTAGAATTTCAAAATGCACTTTTAAGTGATTAATTGCAGAATGTGATGGATTTCCTTTCTCTTTTATTTCCCAAAACTACAAATTTGTATAAAAATTAATTCAGTAAGTCCATTTCAAAAACATGTTTCAGAACTTGTTTTGTAAATCTTTCAAGTGAGACGTACCTTATTAAACTCACAATTTCGAAATCTAGAAATTATTCATACATAGAAAAGATAAGTGAGTAAAAAGCGAATATAATTTCCAGTTAGGGAAATGTCAAAGTATTTTTTATAGACTTTCTTCGGTTTTAATACTTAACTTAGATACTCTTTTTTTCCTTATTAATTTAATCAGCAACCAGAATTTACATTATGAAAGCTAATTTTATGTCATTGCATGTTTGAATATACATACATATTTACATACACAGAATAGAATATAATAATCGTATTCATATCGCACCCAGCTGGGTTGGTACCCTATGTTCTTACTTGAAATTTATGGACCAGAAACGCTTTAGTTATCTATTGTCAACACTGAGCGTAAGCGGTTCCAACAAAATAGTAACAAAGTATTGTAACAAAGGCGAATATACAAATACCACCATATGTGGCGAAGTGGCTGGTTGGTTTATTGTTAGAAATTAATAGAAATAAGTTACTTTAACACGTTCGCTACCAAGCGTCACATACGTGTGACGCCTGGGTTTTCAGGTAAGACCGCCGCGCCGTCACAAATATATGACAACGGTAACGTTGTGCTTTATTGTAATTTCTGCGGATGCGGTCTATAGTAACGGCATAGTTGGTGTGGTGTGGTCTAAGGGAAGGTTTGGCGCACATATATGTGTCACGTGGTCTGAGATTGTAACCAAAAAAGTTTGAGCCTCTAACAATCGTCGATTACAACAAAAATATGTCCGGGATTGATAGGTGCGATCAAATGTTATCGTATTCTTCAACACCACGAAAATCAGTACGTTGGTACATCAAAATATTTTTTCATCTTCTTGATGTGTCCATTTAGATATAATAGAATTACCCCTAAATCGAAATCGTATATGGAATATAGAGATGATATTGCTATAAATCTTTTAAACCTAAACAATGAAACAGCTACAGCTCCGCGAACCAATAAAACCAATTTTGGAGTTCAACATTTTCCCGAGAAACTAGCAAAACGGCGCCAAATAGTTAAAAATACATTAAATTAAATGTCACATACTATAAACCAGCATCACAAATATGTGACACATCAATTGAAGCACCTACGGTGGTAGCGAACGTGTTAATATTAAGGTAGAGTACTTGACCAACGTCGCCACCTGATATTTTGCTTGGCTTTCACGAGAGATTTTTATTAAAAGTGAAATTCAACTAACATCATGTATTTCATATCAGTGGTTTAGTTTTACAAAATGATACAAATTATTCTAAGTCCCAATTCAAAGTAAATTTATGCAAATTACAAATTACATTTAAAACGGCGAAGTCCATAAAAAGAATTTAAATATTTTACGCAAACATTTTACAAGTATTGAATTAAACTTAAGTTAAAATAAAACAATCTTACATGAAATTACTGGAACATCATCTTGGAGGGTGTCAATTTGTCGTAGATACTGCATCTTTGATGGCTGGATATAACCATGGCAGTAGTGTATTTCAGGCGCAGTATTTATACAGAAAATTGACTCCCCTATTCCCCTTTCCAATATTTTATCTATGTGCGTTGAAGTGTCGAATTACATAGGAGCGCGTGTGAGGTGTCGAATTACATAGGACAATGCACTTTATGTACGTGCTTTTCTTGCATTTTTTTTAAAGATGTAACTTCGATACGTCGCACGTGTAGCGCACCCGGAGAATGACCTTATAAAATTGCGTCATCCTGCTTGCTTGTACGCTTAGATTATAATATTTGATATTTGTAGATTCGCCTTTGTTACAATATCATGATAATTTGTGTTGACCAGTAACTAAGTCTGTGAATGGTATTAAATATGTATGTCAGTGAAACCACTCCTGCTCTTGGTAATTCGTTTAACATTCTTCCTGTTATGAGGTCTATTCCCGGTGCTGTTTTGGTATTTAGCAGTTTAATTTCATCTTCAACTTTTTTAATGTAATTGGTGTGATGCTATGACGATTTTCAACTGGTTGCTTGCGCGATGCTATGTGGGGAAAATACTTTAATAAAATGGTTTGCAAACAAATCTGCTTTCTGTTTGTCACTTTTTGTTCAAGGTCCAACAACTGAGAAAGTTTCCTGAATGTGAGGAATTGTTATTGTGGGCTTGGATGGTGCGATCATACCTGCTTACGTAGTGATGTAGGTATTAAATTATTCAGCCCTCATTTCCTTCAATTTTACCTTCAGCCTATTACTTAACTGGTTAAGCTTTGGTATTTAATTACGATGCCAAACGGCCCTTGCTCTCTACTTTGCTATTAGTTTTTTGATTTTCAAAGATACGAGTATGTTATTTAAGCGAATTTTATGTTGGTATTAAGGTATGGTTTGTAGGGACGCTTGTTGCAGGATTGTAATAATTGAATTCGTTGCTTCTTATACCTCTTCCTGCCACTTTAATCTGAAGCCGATGTAGACATTTCTTCTATATAGCTACAATCTGTGTTAATGTTTTGTAGTCAAGGATTGGGTTTTCTTGCACAAGTCTTATGGTTGCTGTAATAGGCGAGTGATCGAACTTTAAATCATAGCTTGCCACCACATCTGTGTTTGGGACTTTAGCGGTATCAGGTGGCCAGTATGTCAGGGTGCCAGTTGAGACGAAAGGGTACTGCTGATCCTGGATAACTTGTGCTAACATTCTGCCTCTAGTTGTGGGTAGTCGTGAACCCCATAGCGTATTTTTGTTATTGTAGCCATCTCCTGCTATAATTTTTAGGACCTAAGGTTTGAAAGTAAGCTTCAAAGTACTCACTTTTGAACCGATGAGGAGATGGGCAATACACCGCTAAGACTGTTATGCCATGTGACCTTAATGAACTTTTATCTGAAGTTTTTCTTTTCTGCTATTTTTCTGCATTAGAAGTATCACACCTCTGGTTTAGAAGGCAACCTTGCCACCATCTACACTGATTTAGTTTTCAACTTATTTTATTTATTTGCCGTCGCATACCAGCGGCAAATTTTAATATAACCACAAAATTATAAACTGACAAACTTGCGGAAATTCAAAATTTTCAATCGACGTTACTTTTGCCACCAAAAGGCCAAGTTCTGCAGATTTTTTATTTGAACCTACGTTAGACCGAAAACTTAAAAGACTTCAGCTATTTATAAAAAGTTTGCTGAAATTCAGAGGATGTAGGTAAATTGAAACTACTGCAAAAGCTAAATTGAATAAACACAACAGCTCGTTAAATCGCATTCCACAGTTGCTAGCTAAAAAGAAAGTTAAAAAGAAAAAGAATTCACCGAGAAATACGAGATTTTATGTAATAATTTCGAAGTTTCAAGATCTCATTCGTTATCAAACATTCTTAGTTTTAAAGTTTTATGCACAATAAAGAATCTGAATTAATACTTTTTTCTGATAAGTTTTAGTACTCAGAACTTTTACTCCGCTTTAAATTATGTTTTGTCGTTTTCCCTGGATTAAAATGTACCTGGCAGTTTATAAAATAATAAGCGGCTTGGAAAATTGAGCTGTTAAAAAAAAACGTTTAACCTGAAAATGTTATTCCTATTCAATGATTAAGCTCTTAACATAGGCAAATTTGTGTTGTGGCCAATCTCTCGAAATTTAATTTTTAGCAAAATACCCATGAAACATTACAAAATTCTTTCTTCAGTCTACAACCTCAATGTAACACAATTTAAAAGCAATTTACTCCACAACACTTGCCCCAATTTAAAACTCAAAATTTAAATTTAATTTGCTATAAGTAACTTCCGCACAGAAGGAGAAACGTAGGAGTTTATAAATCACAAATTTAATATCCTTTTTTGTGCTTAGGTATATTCAAAGCAAAGGCGACTTTTTAAATTCGAAGGATCGAATATCGCATTCTTAATTCTAAAAATGGGACCTTTTGTATTTGTTTTAATAGTATACAAAAGTTCAAAGTTGTATTATGTATGTTTATCGTTTCATCTTTTTATTCGTACCCTGTTGTTAGGATTTGCTGGATGTTAAATATTTACGGTGTTCGATAATTTTGTAGTTATTTACATTGTAAGGGAGGTAAGTGCAATCCTATCATGCAACCATGCGAGTCAAAGTAAATCCTCTAACTAGTCTAACTCATAAGAATATCGTTTCTATGCCCATATAAAATGTTATACTAAAACTTAGCTGCGAAATAAATCGATAGTATCTGACGATTAATTTATAATGCATATACACAGTCAAAGTTGGCTGTGATTTCTCAACCGATATGAAATGAGCATTAAAATTCCTAAAACTTTCCCTATTTAACCAACTTTGTAGCTTTGATAGTTTCCGAGATCCCAATGGTGGGGATTGAATTTGGGACACACTGTCTATATTGATATGAAGTTTTGAATGATTTCTTAAGAAAGTGAGTTGTTAATAAATAAACACCTTTAAAATAATGTAAATTTAATGTTAAAAATGTAAATAGTTGTTAATTTTAAATTTAATGTTGTATATAAGTAGATTAGAAAATCTAGATAGTTAATTTTAATAAATATGTCATAATAAAAATGTATAGAGTGTTAGTTTATAAGAAATTTAAGATAACCAAGGGGATGTGAAATAAATAAATAGTTGAACATTATAATTGGTACACGAAAGTTTGGTTTTGAAATTATAAAACCAAAAACTAATTAATTGCTATTAAAAATAATTTCAAAGCAAATTATAATTACAATTACTTTGAAACTGTATCAAGATTGTTATTGGTGTATAAAAGATATAATTTGGAATTATATAATAAAATTTTTATAAAACTGGAATTTTATTTTGAAGGAAACAGTTGTAAATTTGGATAAAGGTGGGATGTTGAATTGATAAAGAGGAAAAGTGTGTGTATGGTTGGAAGATAAGGCAGGTTTTGGATAATTTGGAGTCGAGGCAGGAGGTCAGGAGGTGTATTGTTGGAAGAAATTAGGGCAGGACTTGATAATTTGAAGTTGAAGTAAGAAGTGTGTTCGTTTGAGTTGTTATAAAAAGGTAGTTTGTAAATTTATTAATTTTTAAAAGTGTTTATTTAGTTATTAGAATTTGTTGTTGTTTGTAAAGGTTTGCATAATTTTGAAAAGGTTTGAAAATTTTACTTTATGAATTTTTATACATTTTAAAGTTCATAAAAGCGATCCCTGGAACGATCCTAGATTGAGAGATCTTTGAGGATATCAAAAATTAATATCAAACTGAGCTAGTTGGTATTTTAGAAATTATATGCAATTATCTTATCTTAAAGAATTAACAGCATATCAATATAAACGTAGTAAGTTGGGGTTCTCTTCCGTCATCTGGAGCCCATTTTATGAAGTTCATAAGATGACCATCGAACGAGTGCAGAAACAATTTCTGAAATGTTTGTAGTATCGATAGCCACCCATAAACGACCAGGAAATACATAAAACATGTAGAGGCAGTTAAAGATAGAATAATAAAACCAGACTTGCATCTAATGCAAGGTAAAGATGTAGCAAATGAAATCCGGATTCGGTGTGTAAAGCTGTATTTATTCAATCAATTTACAAATTGACATATTATTTCTCTACGTAATCTCCTTGCCTCTCAATACACTTTTTCCACCGGCCTACCAACGCTTCAATTCCATCTGAGAAGAATTTCTTTGGCTGTGCGCGAAACCATTTATGCACCGCGGTTTTTATGCTCTCGTCGTCTCGGAATTGCAGTCCACCCAGATCTTTTTTTAATGCTCCGAAAATATGGTAATCACTTGGGGCTAGGTCTGGAGAGTACGGTAGATGTTCAATCACTGTAAAACCAAGTTTTTCATATACTTCTGTGGTTAATTTTGCAGTATGAGGACGCGCGCTATCATGTTGTTTCTTAAGTTCGGGAGTCAAGTGCTTTGGAACCCATCTTGCACACACCTTATGAAATTTAAGCTTTTCCACAACAATATTGTGAGCTGAACCAATGCTGATATCAATTTCTGAAGCGATTTCCTTAATTTTAAATCGTCTGTTTCGATAAATTAGCTCTTGTACCGTCGCTATGTGATTACGCGATTTGCCTGTCCTGGTCGCGGTGCGTCTGCTACACTATCACATCAATTTTTAAACTTATTGGCCCATTCAAATACGCTTGATCGGACCATACAACTACCACTATACACAATAACCGTTCTTCTATAAATTTCAGAAGGATTAAGATCCTCAGCAATTAAAAATTTTATAACTGTGCGCAATTCTTCGCTGGTGCAATTCTCTAGCGACGCCATTGCAAACAACTATGACAATTTGTAGTTGCAAATGTTTTATCTAATAAATAAAGGCGTCGGAGCCTCCCCAGATAAATACTGTAAAACATTATTCAATGTATTTTGTAAAGTTCAAACATTTGGATGCTCCGCAAGCACAATCCGAATTTCATTTGAAACAGCCTCGTACGTTCACTATAGGATGGTGGAAGATTATCCCCAATTTCTACCGTATGAGAGCGTGGTAATTCATTTCAAGGTAGTAAGTTTAGAGAATAGGAGAATTAGCTGTAATTTATTATTTCTTTATAAAATAATTAATTCTCGTGTAGATGTTAGTCCCAAAACAACAATTAAACTTTAATGTACCAAAACTTTCATCTAGAAATAAATTAATGTTTTATTTATCTTGTCCAAGAACAAACTTTTTATTAAATTCTCCAGTGTGTTGTATGTGTAATGGAAGTAACAAATTTGCTGACAAATTGAATTTCTACGAGCCATCTGTCAGAAAGTTTAAGAAACAGTGTTTTGCTTTTTTTTATCTTGTTTTTTATATATTTGTTGGTTTTATAATTCTTTAAGTAAGTGTTTAAGTTTTTTGTTTTTTTATAAGTATGAATAGTTTTCTTTTCTTTTTCATTTAGCCACTTATTAATTTTGTATTTACAATGACGTGAACGATGTTACGTTTGTTTATAACGTATGTATTTATAATTGTGGCCTTTATTGTACTGTTGGTCGCAGTATAAACTTAGTTAATAAATAAATAAATAAATAAGCCGTCCCCGACCAACTGCAATACACTTCTGCACTCTGTTGATCTTGCAGACAGGGCACCCTTTTGCCCTCGGGTCGATGCGGCCCTAAAGGCGGAGGAACGACTAAAGTAATCAGCACTATGAGAATACGGAAGGCAACGGGAAACCACTGTATTAAAGGTCCAGCTGGGCATCCCTGATGCAACTACATGGCTTCAATGATCAATATTAAATCAGAAAAATTGAAAGTAGCTACCTGGAACGTCAGAAACATGTATGACGTAGGCAAAATACAAAATTCACAACGCCATTAAAGAAATGAAGAGAATTTAGATTGACATTCTGGGAATTAGCTAAATGCGTTAACCTGGGTCAGGAAGGCCTAAAGTTGATGGGTACCAAGTGTACTATGCTGGCAACGATAATGCCAAACACTATTTATAATGGAGTAGTTGTTATAATAACAAAACACATAACAAAATCAATTGAGGGCTACATACCTATATCAGACAGAGTAATTCTAGTACAGGTCAATTCAAAACCGTTTAACACCAACATAATTCAAGCATACGTTCCAACATCCACCAGCAGCGAAGAAGATCTGGAAACATTTTATAAAGATCTCAGTGATGCCCTAAGTTTCTTAGTTTTTGATTACTTTAGCGCCAAAGTCGGTGACGGACATTGTCAGAACATTGTAGGGGGCTACGGCTTAGGAAACAGAAGTAAACGTGGTGATCGACTTATTCAATTATATCAGGATTTTGTGATAACAAATACATACGTTAAATTGCCTTTGAAAAGGCTTTATACCTGGAAGTCAAATGCAGAATCAGTTGATAAGACCAGGAATGGAATACGACCAGCCAAAACTTTTGCAGGCACAGACATAAAATTTGGCAAGCAAATGCACAATATTTAACCGATCAGTGCAAAGAAATCGAAAAACTTGAAGCAAAATACTACTCGTTCAACATGTATAAGAGTCAAGGACGCTGCAAGAATACACAGAGATAAAAAATCTAAATTATTGTATGATGAGCGAGGAAAAGTAGATTAGAAGAATGACAAAGGTATAATATACATATGTTATCTATTAAATGATGATCGACCGGTTTTACCACCAAATATTACCTACCACATTAGATGGGTCACCAATAACATCTGTGGAAGTAGAACGTGCCATTAAAAACTCTAAAAATGGTAAAGCAGCAGGTCCCGAAGAAATACCGTGTGAAATATAGAAACTCATAGATGAGAACAGTGCTTTAAACGTATTAACTGAATTCTCCAACAATATACTCGTATAATAGCGGACACATCCTCGGCGAATGGTTAAATTCAGTGCTTGTCACGATACAACAAACAACTATGAAAACCTGTAGTGGCTAGATAGCACCATCAGTTTGATGCATCATTTACTTCAAACTGTCCTAAAAGCAAAGGGTTTCGTAGCGGTTTCGGGACACGGGAAGCCTTATTCGGGATAAACGAAGATATCGTGATATATCAGTCGACATATATGCCCGTTTCATAGATTTTCAAAAGGTTTTTGATCGAGCCAAACACGAAGTACTTATTGAAATCTGTCACGTGCCAAACTGGCACTACGACAAAAATGGGGGATGATTGAATCCCTTAAGCGCGCGGCTAGCTAGACAGTGAAGATGGGCGGTTCAAAACGATAAAGACCCTTCAATTAAGGGTTGGTCATGATAGGAATGGAAATTGTTGAGCGCCACTGTGATATTAAAGTCACCCAAAAATCTAACAGGAACCCACCACAGAAGATTCCCAAGGGCTCAAAGGGGGTTGTTGCTGCTGGCCCACTGCAAGATGTAACTTACCTTGCTTGACTGAAAATAACTTACTTTATTTCAATGCTCAAAGCTTGTAGGCAGGCTAACACCTTATGTAAATCTTTAACAAAACACTAAAACACAAACATGTTCGTGAAGCATTAAACACAAATAACAAGGCCAACTAAATTGACAACTAAATATTTAATGAATCAAAGTACAAGAAAATGAATACAAGAAATTACACAACAGAGGGCAACAAGAAAAATATTACGTTAAAATAAATAATAGATAATACTTAAATAAGGGACGATAGAATCGAGGGTACTATATTTACGTTACTTATTGCAAAAACATTCACAAGCTTAGCCCCTCAATCCCAAACAAAAGATATAGGATCAACAAATCTTAGATTAACAATTCAAGAAGCACCAAAAAAATTATACATATGCAACATAACGCAAAATAATATCTTAACTTGACTTAATACTTGAAACTACAAATGATAACTTTAAAGGTAAACTGATACTGAAACTTGAATTACAACCTGAACGCTAAAATCTTTACTCGAACACAAATTGCAACCAAAACACAAAGATAAAACAAAGGTTGTACCCATTAACTTCAAAACAAACTGAAGAACGTTAAAATCAAAAGCCCTGCCAACAAGAGGCAGTCGTCGAAATAGAAACTGACGTTGTAAACAACGGCAAAAGCAGGTGCAGCGAAAAGATGGTACAAATGGCTTACCTGGCCAGCTGTTGGTACTTGGTCAGGGAGCACGTGGGAGACGTTAAATAGGCTAACAGCAACGAGGAGATGGTGACCTTCCTTCAAAAGGCGGGACCAAGAAGCAAGACAAACGAAGAATATTCCAGAAACTTTAGGGGTTTTCTTGATCCCGTGTTAGGGAAAATGTGTGATCCAATACTTTAACTTCCACTTTCACAACGTTCACACATAACTATTTCATTCCGAGATTGTATGGTTCTCTCTTGGGATTATCGGAATTCTACCGTAACATAGTTTAAAACCAAACTACCGGTGGTATAAGGACCCACATTGGAAACAACAAACTCGCACGCCCGTCTTAATTAAGCCAAAACGTCCGACATGGTCGAAAGATTGCCACGTACTTAAGAAAGAGGGGTGTAGAAGAATCGAAAAGACGCCACAGGTCAGCTGACAAAGCCTCGCGTGCTGGGGATTCCCCGAACTGTATCACGAGAAGCTGCAATAACTGAACCAAGATGAGATCATGTCTCGGTGAAATACGCGTGAATTTAGGTCACCTTGGGTTTTTTTAACAAAGGAAATGTTTTACAACGACAAAACATACTGAAATGACTTGAAGATTTCGTAGAACTTTAAGCAAAACGCGCTAAGTTGGCGTAACCTTGGATGTCCTACAGACTACAGTGGAATTAAACTGCAGCCAAGAATAATACAATAATTAATATCGGATCAGAATTAAAAGAACAGGGCCGTACTTAAGAATTACCAAAAATTTAAAATGACTGTAAACTTCCCAAATTACACGGTATTGCCAAATCATGTGGCAAATCTTGAAAGATATAGGATTAGACGGGAAAGATACTCGCATTATCGCAAAATTTGTATTGGAATCAATCCGCTGTAGTTCAACTGCTCAGCAGCAGTTAACATCAAACGAGGCGTTAGACAAAGCTGAATTTATCGCCCTTGCTGTTTGTTGTCTACTCGGAGAGACATTGAGAAATGCACAAAACACTTATAATTAGTAAACAACAAAATGCGACGGCTGGCATTACCGTTCATGGCAAGACTCGAGCAAGTCAATCAAATTAGATAGCTTGGATGTCAACTAAATAACAACGGGGACAGCCAAACCGAGATCAGGTTACGACTTGAACAGGCTCGAGCAGCTTTTAGAAAAATGAGCAGAATTTTATGTAGCAGCGATCCCACACTGCCCTTACGAATTCGACTACTTTGATGCTATGTGTTTACTGTTTTGCTGTACGGCGTATAGACCTGAACTGTGAATAACAGCGACACGAAGCGACTAGAGGCTTTCGAATTATGGTGTTATAGAAGACTCTTGAAAGTTTCATGGATAGAAAAAGTCGGTAACTCCGAAATACTCGAACGCTTAAATAAGAGATCATGGGTACCATAAAAAAGAAGGAAGTTCGAATATTTCCGTCAAGTGTTGAAGGGACGAAAATATAAATTGCTGCAGAATATCATGCAAGGCAATCTTGGGTAAACGTGGTTCAGGCCGAAGAAAACATCAAGGTTAAAAAACTTAAGCGACTGGTACGGTGTAAACACGAGTACACTCTTTAGAATAGCTGCGAACAAAATTCAAATAGCTGTGATGGTTACCAACGTTCTGAAAGGTCATGGTAGGTGAAGAAGAAGAAATTTGATATTAATCGTCACTAAATTAATTTATTACAAACTAGAGCGACAGTTGGTTATCTGTGCTTGGGTTGTAAAGTAGCTGTTACTTCCCTCGGGAGGTAAATTCAAACTTACTTCTCTGCCGTCAGACTAATCGATAAATGAATGGTAATATGGGCCTTTACACGGCAAATTGATAGCGACAATAGAAAAACTATCTTTTTTAATATTCAATAGAACCTTGATTAAGATTTAATAACAACACAATCACGAATGACGAACAAACCGAATTTTCACAAACATTTTTAGCATTAAAATTACCTACGTATAGTGTTTTCAAATTTCCTATTTACAAACGCAGCATTAAACTTCCTTCAATTGAATTCGCGGCATTTCAAGATCAATACCAAATACTTTTAAAAATTTTTCAAGATTAAATTGGAGATGATCGTAGGGCGCGAATTTAAATTTAAAAATTATTTTAAGTTAGTGGGTAGTCTCCTCGTTACGAGCTTTAGCAGCTTTGTCGTTTCGGAGGAATATTTGAAGGATTTTGCAAGTAAAGGAATTTCTTTCTTTTTCTAACCGAAGTAGAGAGGCCGCATTTTTTTTCTCGTTTCTTAAACCTGCTTTTAATCTGTTTCGTTTAGAAAAACAGCTACAAACAAGCAAAATTTGGTCTTTGAAAGGACGGCTTCTTAAGGGTGGGTTTTAGTTAAAATATTTTTCGTTTTTAAGTATTTTGGGTTGCCTGACTTAAAACCAGCCAAGAAAGGATTGGATCTTCTAGTATTGCTTCTACCGGCTTCTACCTAACAAAACTTCAAAATTCAGTATAAGTATTTGCGAATACCGATTTGTAATCTCTTAAACCTCGTTGTAAACATTGACAGTGACGTTGACAAAGTCGGTGAATGTTAGGTTGCCTATCTCTAATCAGTTTTTAAAAATTTATACGCAATTTTTTCTAAAGTTAAATAAAGATCACGCCAAAATTATACAAATTTGCAAAAGGGTCGATACATGCATAGAAAGGTAATATTGAAACCTACCCCGCTACATGCGAAAATCAATACATTGTTGATCGATATCTTGTGCAAGTCCCTTTTCGTAAGTTTTTCATAATAGGCCATAATTTAATTACTATATTAAAATTGATCGTTCTGGCCTTGTAGCGTATGAAGGAAAGGTCTAAAAATTTTAATTCATACTCGTCCTTCTTTTCAACTGTCATTATTTAACCGTACCGTTATTTTAAAATTACACAATTTTCAGCGCGTAAACATGCTACTAAAACCCCCCCTTAAGATATTGCTTTCATTTATAAAAACTCTAGACGAAAATTCTATAAAATTTGTAATTTGGATTATTTGCAATTAAGTTGAACCAGGTTGAAAAATTCTATTCTGTTAAAGAAACTAAGTTTTGAATTAACAATTTCAACACAATTTTAATTAAGCGTTAGTTATACAAAACTACGAGCTGCTTTTCATCTTATAATAATAATCTTTGTAATTCAATTTTTCTATTTTAACTTTATTAGAAATTAAAAACTAATTTGTTAAAGCAAAATGCTTATATTTACATTGAAATTCTAAGGTTTAAATTCTGTTTTATTTATATATCGTTCCAGTTTTTGTTAGCCAAAATTCAGGCTTAGTTAAATAATAACCAAATCTTGCATTAAACACAAAATTAAGTCTTTTGGTGGCTAAGTGGATTGCAAATCTGCCTCGCAACTAAGAGAACACCGGTTCAAATCCTATACATGCCAAATATATAAATCAAGGTTGCCTACGGATTACATAATCCTGTAAACTTAGTTACGTTAAAATGCCTATTAACTTCAGGCTTCAACGTCTACAAAATCATAAAAAAAGTTCAACCTTGACATTTTTAATCTAACAAACTTAACTGGAAAGCATCTCTAGATGTTTTCATTTTAAACGTCCAAGTACGGAATCTACGAAGGCCCCCTAATTTTTAATTACTTTGCAAACTTAATATCCGTTGTTAATTGTATATTAAAACATCTATAAACTTTGCTTTTAAAGTTTAGTGCTTCCTTTAAATCTTAAAGTATCATAAATTAAAACTTCCCTGGGTGAAATTAAAATATGGCCTTAACTTTGCGATTATTGTATGGGTTTAAAGTTATAATAAATGTAGGAATTTTTTTTTTAATCCCTGGAACTTAAAATTAATTCATTGTGGTTTATATTAATAAAGCAGGTTTATATTATAGCAAGTTTTGAATTTTAGATTAAACTAGTTTGGCTTAACATATTTTAAGCAGTACCAAATATGTCAAACTATTGAAGTTATTATAACTTTATGTTAACCTATTAACCATGGTTTAACAGTCGATTAAGAACTGATGTACCTATGTACCGTGAGTTCAAAAAGTCTTTATATAAGGGTTGGCCATGAGACACAAAAATAATGTTATTTGAAAGCTTTAGAATTTATGAACTATCATTTTTGAATCATTGTGTTGCTGGCATAATACTGTTTTGCAAATTTCAATAAAATTGTAAAAACAAAGGTTCTAAATCTTGCAGTAGACATTACTTTGTCAACCCTTATGTAAAAACTTTTTGAACTCACGGTATAAGGTATTTACGACTTTGTAGCCCAAGGTAGGCCATGGTTTCAATTTATTATGTTGGCATTAAATTTGGTTGTAATTTGAACAACCTGTTTTTTATCACATGTTATGTACAGAATACTATGTTGCCAAATGTACTCGTTAGGGTTATTTTTAAGTAAGGTAAAGGTATCGACACTTACACGAATATGGTCTGTAACACGCCTTCGACAACCGCCTAGCTTTCCTACTTTATCACTGTGTTTCAGTTCTCAATTATTGTCAGTAACTGGGTACTGGGTAGACCATCCGCCGAGTATCCGGCTCGAGTTTGACCCCGAGACCATCCACGTTATAGTCGAATGATTTAACCATTCAGCCACTTCGCGTTTTATTTTTAGGTAGAATTATAGAATCAAGTTTTCTGAGTAAATTTAATTTAAATTCATCAACGTCGAGTTACGAAGGAAATTTAATTAACTTTAGGAATTAAAATGTTTTAGAAAATCTCTGATAAAAGCAAAGTCTTCCTGAAACTTTAAATAAATACAATATTGCGAAATTGCATACAACTGGCAACTCTAACTTTAAAATTAATTAAGCGTAACTTTTACTGCCAAGACAAATTTATACCAGGAAAAGTTTTGTTCGCACCTATGAAACTGTCTGGCCCATTTTGGTCTATAAAAGTCTTGTATGAAATATGGTTTAAGTGCTTTCAAGATTCAAGACTTTTTTTCTTGTGAATGCCTAGATTTCTTAAATGTATTTAACCCAAACTTCACATATTTCTAAGACACAATGCTTTGCTGAATGCAACCATCATAATGGCAATTCAAGGTGTTTTGCTTTAATTTATTTCTAATATTTGAAGTTAAAATTTAGTAATAAAAACAATCATTTTCAATTAATTATATTATCCGCTTTGGATTATTTAATCAATAATTTTTAATGTGAAACACAAAAAACCGAGGCGCAGGAATACCCAAAATGTAATTCTGATGGTTGCATTCAGCGAAGCAGGGGAACTCACAATGACATATTTATGCCAGCGGTTCTCGACCTCTTGGGTTCCGCGTGCCACCCAAAGAATATCAAAGTTTCTCCGTACCACCACCCTTTATAAAATTTTTTAGCATTAATATAAAAAGGTCTGTGCAAATAAATAATATTTATTTTTCTGTATGAGACTTGGCAAAGGCAGTAATCGATATATTCCTTTTTATTATACCAGTTTTACATTATTTGAATAAATTATTTAAAGATAATTTTTGAAAAATAGTTTATCCTTCGCGTAGCACCAGTGGTACGCATACCACCGGTTAAGAATCTCTGACATATGTGATCGAGCATGGTCTACTAAAGATCAATTTTTGTTACTCGCATTGTAGAAAAGATACAATAAATGCAAACCAAAGCTATACAAATTAAATACTTTTTCGAAATAATTAAATTTCATAATGCATTTCATTAAGTTAATTTGACATTAAATTGCCAACAGGAAATATAATTAACTTTAATAATTACAAAGGCTCAAGCAAATCTTTGATAAAATCAGAGTTCAAATTAAAAAGTGTTTCGAAAACTTTAAAGAGTATAACTTCACACAAGAAATCATAGCTCGACTTATTAATTTATTTGAAATCAGTGACATTAAAAACTCAATTTCCTGGTTTTCATTTCTTTATAATTTATTCCATTTTTTAAAAATGTGTTATTTACAAACAATATTACCTTACGTTTCTATTGAAAAAATAGATGATTTATATGTATATTTTTAATAAACAATGACAACAATACTTTTTGTAATTGACAATTAAAAATAATATTTACTTTTCTAAAAATTAGATTTTTTCCTTTGTATGTGAGGATTTGTAATTATTATGTATTTAAAAAAATGAAATATTTGAGTAATTTCATTATAATACTTTTAACATTAAGGAATTGTGTACAACTGGCAACTCTGGTTCTGTCATTAATCATAAGGGATTTATACCGGGAAAAATGTTGTTCACACCAACGTCTCTCAAACATGGCCTACTTTGGTCTACTAAGATAGTGAATGAACTGTATGAATATCGACATAATAGTTAATCAAAAAGAATTTAGACAGGTTTGTAACAATTAATGAAGCAATAAACTAAATCTGTAACATCAGAAATATTAATCATGTCCATCTCTTGTTCAAAAAGGTCATGAGTAGATCATATAATATCATAGCATTTTTACCCAATTTCTTTCTACAATTTACCATTAACATTAACAACACATTTACTAAAATTAATTCAGTGTGACTTATACTAGTTAAGACAGATTTATACCAGGAAACTGCCGAAACTGCCCCTCTAACATGACCTACTTTAGTCTACAAAGGTGGCGAAAGAACTATAGAAATAAATGTTTGATTAGTCAGAAAGCGTTTGAACGTCAGAAATATTAATCATGGCCAACTCTTGTCCAAAGAGGTCTTGAATAGACCATACAAAATTATAGCATTTTTGCAAAAAAAAAATTCTCTAGTTTATGGATAATATTAACAATATATTTATCATCCGATAAAGTACAAAAATCCCAAAGAATGTTTATATACAAGAATAAAACGAGTTTCTTTAAACACTATGAACCAAATTATGCATTTTTTTTTAGTCAAAAGTAAAAGCCCCATATTTGTAAACAAGGGATTTAGTCTTCTTTACAGTAGCTCAAGTTCTTAATTAATACTTTCAATACATAAAGCTGTAGACTTTAGACAGTTAGCTATCCCTCATGCCATACTTTCCTGTACCAAGAAAGTAAGGAATTATGCAAATACATAAGCCATTTTCAAAGTAAGATAGCCTTAGGCCAGTTCTATTAAGAACTTGACAGAGTATTTTAGTGATGGAAAAAAAATTTTTTGGGCGTCATTAAAGCCAGATAGATATTCTAATATATTGCTTTTGTTAATGTATCTTAATGAATTCTGAACATTCTGTATACACAAACAATTTAATACTTCGTTATAACATATTAAAAGTATTGCTAAAACAATATATCTTCGGTGTCATACTGGGAAGAAATATGATGCGTAAAATATTTTTGATTAAATACTGACATAACAATTAATCAAAAAGAATTTGAAGCGACTTGTAACAATTAATGAAGTAATAAACTAAAATTGCAAAAATCATAAAAGTTAGCTATAGCCAACTATTATCCAAAAAAGTCATGAATAGACCCTATAATATTATAGCATTTTTGCAAATTTTCTTCTGTGGTTTCTGATTAATACTAGCAATATATTTATCATTCGGTAAACGTACAAAAATCCTAAAGAATGTTTTTAAACACGAATAAAACAAGTTTCTTTAAACACGTGTTCACTAATCTTTGTAAATTATTTAAACAAATTTTCAGGAACCAAATTATGAATTTTAGTTCATAGTAAAAGCCCCATATTTGTAAACAAGGGATTTTAATCTTCTTTACAGTAGCTCAAGTCTTTAAAACTTTCAATAGATAAACATAAAAGTTTAGACATTTATCTCTCAATTCTCTCATATCATATTTCTTTCCTGTTCCAAGAAAGTAAGGAATTATGCAAATAAGCCATTTTCAAGCTAAGATAGCCCTATGAACTTGACAGAATATTAATGATGGCAAAACATTTTTTCTAAAGCTTGAAAGATCTTATGTTAATGTATTTCAACGAATTATGAACGTGCTGTTATATGGAAATAATTGAATAAGTCATTAAAATACATTAAAAGCACTTCTAAAATAGTATTTCTTCTTTGGCATACTAGGGAGTAATATGATGTGTAAAATATTTTTGATCGAATGTTGACGTAATAATTAATCATAAATAATTTGAACAGGCTTGTAACAATTAATGAAGCCATAAAGTAAAACTGCAAAGTCAGAATGATTAAGCATGGCCAACCCCTGTTCAAAAGGTCAGGAAAGTCTTTTTCATACCAACCTTAACATGACTTACTTTGGTCTACAAAGGTCGTGAATGCATTACACATAAAAAGATTTTTGGGTACTCTTTTTATTATTGCTATAGCTTTTTTATTCTTAGTAGTTTCCATGGCTTTACTTTAATTTTATTCGTGATGTTTTGTACGTAAAATCTAATTTTTTGTAACTTGCAAATCATTTGTTATTTACAGTAAACATTTCAACCGTTCGTTTGAAGCAAACGTTTAAATATTAAACTTGTTTAATTTTATTTATTAAATTTCTTGCGTCTGTTTTCACTTTTTTTTATTTATTTGCAGTTTATATTTAATAATATTTGCACATTCCTCGAAACTTTTTCTTTGTAAATACTCGTTTGTTTAATTTTATTAAATCAAAGTAACATTCAAAGTCTTTGGAGCAGACTACTAAAGTTACAATGTCCCTGAAATAAATTAATTCAACAATTTACTTTCATCTGAATTTCTTTGGTTTTTATTTCTTTGAAAAATAAACAACGATGTTGAAGTTACTGAAACCTGAACCTACGTTGCCTTTGATTTAAATTAAATCAAGCAAAGGCTTTTTCAGTTAAATTTTCACTTATTACATTATCTGAAGCATGTTGTTTACTTTTATACTTCCATCATTAATTTACTTCTCAATATTTTCTTTATTAATTTGCGCTTCAACCTTTAAAGTAAAGGCAAATACATAATTAACTTACGTAATTTATTCAAGTACGACAACCTCCTTGGTATTTTCCGCAGCAGATGTTTGTAAACTGTTTCCTTTTTAGATTTTAGGTACGTTTTGAGTCTGTTGTTTTGAAAAACCAAACTTTGACTAGCTGATTAGTCATTTATTTAGATATTCACTTAGTTAGTCAATATCCCTAATCCCGGATACATGTTTTGGAATAAGGAAAGATTACAGTTTAAGTATTGTTATTTGGGTTGAATATTTTGTAAATTGGGTTTTATGATTGTAGTTGTCATTTCGTATACTCTGAAGTTATGATTTCTGTTAATTACGAATTCAGCCGTCCAAACAAAGGGTCCTGCAACTTAACAAAACGAAACCTAGGCCTACTTTTATCCAAAACCATTTGAAATAGTTTATAGTTATTTATTTACTTTTAATTTCAAATAAATGCTTCTCTTGTTAATGAATTCCTTCAAAACTTAATTTTATTTGCTTGAGTTAAATATTCTCACAGTTTCTGTCGAATTTTTTGAAAGGTTCTTTTGATGCCTTTTGTGTTCCAACACTTTGAACGAGGGAAATTTAATTTTAAACATTATTCTTTAAAAGAATTTCGGAATCGTTCTGCTTGAATTTTTCCTGAATTAAAATGACATCAGCCGTGACTGTAATTTGAATTTTAATTAAAAAAAAGCCTGAATTCGTGTATTTCAATTTAAACAACAAGTGTAGAAAACGGCGTAGGCTTAAAAACACCTTGTAATTAAAATTTCGAAGACGTTCAACTGTTAAATGTAAATTTACATGAATGTTCACGTTAGTAAAGTTTTCATTAGGGTTGTAAACGTTTAAAGTTCACAGTTGCTTTTCAATAAAAATCTGCCTTCTTGCAAATCGTAAAATTAAATTTGACAATAAAAGTCCTTTGAAATTTAATATAAAAATTTGCGAAAGCGAAAATCTAGCCGAATAGAAATGAAACATAAGATTAATATATTTTTTTACAGGAGGAACTCAAACAGAAAAAGAAACGAACGTGATATGAATAAAATTGTTTTAAACAAAAAGTCTGAATTTTTCATATTGCTTTACTTGAAATCAGATTTCAGTAAGCAAATCTTAGTTTCTACCAAATTGTTCACTTTTTTTGGAAGCATTAAAAGAGTTAAATGATTATAAATCGGCCTTTGTCCCTTACCCTTTTAAGCTTAATTTTAAAAATAAAAAACGAGGACTTGTTTCATTTCAACACGAGCTAATTGAAAATTTTTTGACCTGTAATAAATGTACTTTAATTAAATTCACCCTAATTTAATTATGATTAAAATGTGTCCGAATTGCTTATACTGTACGTTTTATAAACCCCTCAGTTGGCAATTTAAGCAGCAGGATTGCATGTAAGGCTTTCAGTTTTTTATTTCAGGTGGCTAAGTGGATTCCTTTGTTATATATTTTTCTGCGTAAATAACAGAAGCTGTTAATTTTTTCTGATTTTTATATTCCAGGGTTATTTTAATTTGTTTTCCTGTGTTGAATAGTTTGTGATTTCCAAATACTTTTGCAAGGTTGGAAGAATATTTTTGTTGTTTTCTTTGTGCGCAATGCAAGTGGAAATAATAATTAACATTTCAAATTGGATTTTCGTTAATTTCCATCTACATAAATTCATTCATTACACCCTTGCTTCAATTTTTGTTAAATGATTGGCTTTGAAAAAAAATCCAATTCCCTGAAAAATGTAATACCTAATTACCAAAGGCTTTGCTAACGTAAATTCCACATTGTGTCCCTTTCTTAAATTTCAAACAAAAGGGCTTAAAACTTTCCCTAAAATGACTAGCGTTCTGGAGGAAGCTCTTGCCTTAAAGTATTTATCTCTTCGAATAAAAGATGTTAAAATAACAATTTGTACTTAAAAAGTTTTAATTAATTAAAGACTTCATTGATGAGTTTTTCACTTGGAACTTGACTGTTTTATTCTATTTGTTTTCTATTTGTTCTGTTAATGAGGTGCTAATTTTTTATTTTAGTCAGCTGTTAGTTAATCTTCGAGTTAATTATTTCTTTTCTTTTCAATGTATTTTACACAAAAAACGAAAAGAGGCAAAACTCTTTGCTGCTGCGCATTTAACCTTAAAACATAGGTTTTAAGGCATTGTTTTATAGTTAAATTGTGAAATACTTTAGGAATTATCATTCTCTGAAACTAAAATTATTTAACGAATAATTTGTTTATTTAATCCTCAACTTTCAATTTTAGTTAAATTTTCTTTGCTTAAATTGGCGGCTGCGACAGATTTTGTTTTTCAGTGCAGACTTGTTTGAGGATGTTAACCGAAATTTTTGAAAAGAAAAGCAAGCATCAATTTTGCCAAATTCTTTATACCGTTCTGGGATATTTTAATTGCGCAAACATTCACTTTGTTTAATGTTTTTGTAACAGTTTTTTTACAATTTTTTTAAGCTTCACTGATTTGCTGTTTTTGTTTTGAATTTTAGTTGATTTGGATATTATTTTTGACGTCCCATCTTGAACTAAACAGCATTTTTAGTTACTAAAATCAAACTAAATTTTATAAATAAAATATTTTAAACAAAATAGGAAAAACACTGAAGTTTTTGATTATCAAAAAATTGCTGCTTTTAACAGTTTTTGTTGTTACTTTATTGATATTTCAAATCACATAAAAATTTGTTAATTACAATATAAAATTGTTTAGAATCACGAAAGGATTCTCGTCAAGTTCGACGCGGAGGACATTTCCGTGTCAAGTTCAGCGCCACTGACCCAGTAATCCGTTTAAATCCGGGAATTGAATGAAAACTCTTCAAAATTATTATTTATTCGTAAATTCCCACAACATTCTAACAAAACGACGTCATCACGTCCCTTTTCTAAGTGTCAAATTTAAAATGCACAAAGTCGCTTTTATAGCCACTCATTCAAGTTTTATCAAACATCCCGAAAGTTTTTGCATACATTTTACAGCTTTTAACTTTCGCTTTTGGACGCCACTTTCCATAAAATTTAGATTTCTGCAAATTTTCTTCTCTCAAGTTTGCACTTTGATGGTTTTATTTTTTAACACCTTCTCCTTTTAATGTTATTTAAATTTTAGAACACCGATGAGAATAATTTTCTAGACTTACCTGTATATCTAATAATTAAATGAACTAATTTTTAAGCATACACTTTGGTTGTTTTTCATATATAAAAACTTTGAAACTTTTCACTAACTTCGGTAAGTTTTCCAAAGCACATTCACACAATCGGTAAACACTATTAAGTCCACAATATGAAGAAAAATATCGATTAAAGTCAACTTTGTTCAAACAAATTTTACTAAGAAAATTTCGAAACTTCGAAAGGAAAGCGATTGAAAACAGGGGTGCATTAACTCCCGTGGTAAGAGCAAAACGACGCGCGATTCGCTACTGAACGTCGCGACGCTAGATATTGATACCAGACATGGGTTTCCCCCCACTTTTAAGTCGTCGGTTGCCTTAAATTTTTGTAATGTGCTTATAGGTACGAAGATATCGTTTGGAAATTCACCAAAATATACAACAATCCACGTAATTCAAGCGATATTTTATTGAATTCAAGGGAAATTGAATGCTTCATCTCGGGATTTAACAAACAAAGCGCACTCGATCTTAAAGTAGATCGATGATAATCATTTCCTGAATATAATGGCTTTTATAACAAAGGTTTTCTTTGTCTTGTTCTATTCGACGATCATTTTCGCTCTTGAAATTGTGCTTTTCGTTTCTTTATCTTTCTTTTTTAGAGGTTCGTCGTATATCCGATATCAGCATGATTTAAGAAGAGTAAAAGAAATATGTAATGAGTTTTGGGATTTGCTTATGTATAAGAGATGAAACTTTATTTGTTGGCGTTGTTAGTGAAATTTGATATGTTTTTATCAAGTTTATAAAACGAGCAGAAAATATCTGAATATTTCGTTTTGAATTTTGAAACCTTTGAAAAACCTGCTTCTGACTGGGATTAATAACTCCATTTGTTTATAAACGAAAAATTTGGGAGCTCATGTTTTACAAAAATATTGTCTGTTTGAGAATACTAAAACATGGATATAAATGGTTTCAATTCTGATGCCTTCAAAAGTTTATTTTTACTCGATTATTTTCGTTTTTGTGTAACAATCTGAGGTTGCTACGGAAAGATTGGTAACTTTTTTATCAAAAACAAAAGAACTTTATTAAGATGTTAGTCTCAAAAGGAAATACCTTTTCAAAAATTGCGATAATTATTAAGTTATCACAAAAATGGGAAATTTTATGAATTGTGTCGGATTCCCTTTAATTACTTTTGAACTATCTTAGGACGCCGTAAACTGTTTTTTTCAAAAATATATCAATAACATATAAAATTGCTGAAAACAGCAAGATAGCCTTAAATTATTCTTAAACTACTGTAGAATGTACTAAGCTCGTTCAAAATGCCCTGAGATGCTTTTTCAAAGATATGCAATAAATATTAAGTTCCCAGAAAGATTAAAAATTGCAGAAAACTGTGCCAGATAGTCTTACACTATTCTTGAACTGCCCTAGAATATTCGAAACTGTCTGAAACAGCCCCAAGCTACTTTTATAAAAATATACGAGAATTAATTGATTGAATCGACTTTTACTTGATAAAAATCCATGATGCAATAATTAAACAAATACAAAGTTGATTTTCACAAGAATCGTTCTAAAATGGAAAGCCCTGAACTGACTTACAATGTCCTGGGTTGCCTTTTTAAAATATACAATAATTATTACATCATTTATCAAAGAGATGGGGAATTGTCAGGAAGTAGACCAAATTGCATTAAATTTCTATTAAACTGACTCAGAATGCCTCGAATTGTCATACAAAATCTCAAGAAACGTTTTCAAAAATATACGAATATTAAATTTAGATTATCAAAAAAAAATTAACTATTGCTGAAAATTGCTCCAGATGTCCCAGGCTGCCTCCGACTACCCCACACTATTTCTGAATTCCAAAACTACCTTTAAATTGCCCCAAATTGCATCTAGAATACCATAGATTCCTTTGAATTGCTCGAAAATGCCTTCCAAAAACCAAAACTAACTTGTAATTCCCTGGGTTGCCTTTTTAAAATATGGAATAATTATTAAATTATCAGAACATTGCGCTAAATGTCTATTAAGTAGGCTCAGAATGCCTCAAACTGCCTTGCAATGCCCCAAGATGCCGTTTCAAAAATATACGATAATTATTACTCGACCATTTAAAGAACAAACAATTACTGAAAACTGCACTGCACATTTTGAATTGCCTTAGAATGCCTCCAGATATCCTATATTATCTCTGAATAGCCTAGATTACCACTGCTTTTAAATTGCTCCGGATTGCCTTTAAGTAATCGTAGATTCCTTTGAATTGCCCTAAAATGCACTTAAAAGCCCAAAACTGATTTACAGTCTCCCACATTGCATCTTTAATCTGTAAAATATTCAATAATTATTAGATTATCCAGACGATATAAATTTCCAGAAAATGCATCAGATAATTATTTTTAATTTCTCAGTGCCTTGAAATACCGTGCAATGGCCCGGGATGCCCTTTCAAGAATTTGCGATCATATTAGGTTATTTAAAAATGAGAATATGCTGAAAACTGCAATGAATTCCCTTAGATTTGCTTTTAATGTTAATTTGCACAATTTGCTAATGCTTTAAACATTCCCTAAGAATGCCTGTAGGTGTAGACTACCCTACTTAGGAACAAAGTAGGTACTTGTTTAGTTGTCAACCCATCGGTTATGGGTTATGGTACACACAAACGGACGGACGGACGGATAAAGTGCGAATGAATATCTGCTTAAAAAATTGAACAGTCAGAAATTATAAATGAAATGTAAGTTGAGACAAAATTATGAAAAATTGTGAAATTCAAGGAGATCTTCAATGCTACTTGTGCAAATTAACATTAAATAAAGGCATGAAAATGCTCCTTGTCACTGTATTTTCAAATTAATTTCTTAATAAAAATTATAAAATGTTCTCATTCGGACTACGCTTAAGATTAAAAGAAAATTGTTAATTAAATCTTAAGCAAGGTAATTTAATCATTAAATATTCAGTAACTTTCTTTAAAAAGGATTTGCTTAAAGTTCATTTTTATACAGAAATGGGTAAATTAAAGCTCGATGCGTTTTAAATGTTTTGAATCTGAAACTTGTGAAGTTGTATGTAGGTACTTATTTTATATTGGAATAAAACCAAGAATCAATACCTACCTAACTATATCTATAAATCAACTAATTATTTGAAAAATTCACAGATTACAAGAATATGGGGAAGTTTCTCCTTTCTTACACATATTTCGCCACCAGTTGCTTAAAAATTAGCAAAAAGTAAAACATATAAACTTTCAGAAGTTGGATATTCAAAAATTTAGAAAAGTTATCAAAGACTTTTTAGGGTTAAATTTAAATTTAGAGATAAATAAAATTTTTAAAGCCTCTTAATTAAGTTAACAAACTTATTTCGGGAGTGATTACCTAAAGCCAAAGAAATGTTAATTAATTGAATAAATCAATGGTTTCAAAAACGACTTTTACAAAATACGGTTTATATTTAAAATTAGTTCATAATATTCCTTTAAACTTTTATTTAAAGTCTAAAGAAATTCAAGAAGCTAACTTTGGAATTCATGAACTATCTGGTATTATGTTCAAGCTATCTGAGTCAAGTTTCTTAATTGGGAGAGCTTAAATGCAATTTCAAGAAGATTAGTCATTCTAAAATTCGCTTCTTAAACCTCATCCGATCATAACTACTTTAGTGATTCCTAATTTACAATTTGTTTCTGTTTGAGTTTTACTTTACTTTTACTTTCTAGTTCGAATCTTATGAATTCTTACAAAAGCTAACATTATTTATAAAGTATAAACATTTTACTTAATATATCCGTTTCTTCAGATTTGAAAATTCGCCCCAATACGTTTTTTGGTTGTAAAATATTCACCAAGGTACTGAGATACTTTTCTTCTTCCTCTTCTTTTTCGTGTTCTATATCATTTAAGGGCGTTGTCTAAGGGGGCCATAGCCACATTTAAGAGATTTTTCTGGAAAAATAAAATTTTGTAGAACTAACAGTACATAACAAATTACAAAGTTGCCTTGTGAAGTTATTATTCCACTCCATAAGCGAACCTGCCACTGCCCAATGAGCTACACTTTTTAGGCTCCCACATCGCATCAGAGTCGCATAAGGCAGACAACCCCGATAGAAAAACAAAACGACCAACTCCGAAGGATTGGCAGGTTGCTAAATTATCGGTCCTAATACACTAAGATGAGCTATGAAAGGATTTCTGCCATTCAAAGCCTGGGGGAAGGATATAATCTATCCAGTGCTACTGCAGCTAGGAGAAAAGGTACTGGTAACGCATCTATATAAGATTTTTAGAGCATGCATTGCCTAGATTAAGGATGGCAAAGGGTACAGGTCATATACTTACCAAATCGAATAGACCGGTAAGCTTATCACCTTTCTTTCAAAACAGCCTGGAGATGATGATAGATCAAAGATAATTCATTGATAACTCCCTCAATAAACGCTGATACGCTTACCAATAAGAAAGATTTACAAATCAGAGCTGGACAAACCTTTGCAGATTATTATCGAAGTCGATTGACGGCAAAGAGGTTATGGTCACCTGGATATAGAAGAGGTATTTAATAATGCTTCAATTGTATCAATAACTCGTGCCTTGGAGAGAAGAGGAGTCGTTTTTACCACTTGCCGGTGGATAAAGGCCAACCTAAAGAACAAGCTTATTAAGTGCACTTTAAGTGAGTTACCACAGAGGCGAGGGGCACCATTATTGTGGCCAATCTCAGTCGATTCGCTTCTTGTACGGTTGTCAACAGAAAACATTAATTTCCTAGAATATTGTAACAACTGCGAATGTAGAAAGTATCAAAAGTACAAGAGCAAGCGGGATGACGTCATTTTATAAGGTCATTCCACATGCTAAGACACGTACGCCGTTTTAAGAAAAGCACGTACATGAAGTGTGTTGTACTATGAAATTCGACACCTCGCACGCGCATAGGTAAGCGACTGTGAAAATCGAGAAGAAAGGAGTCAATTTTCTGTATAAATACTGAGCTGAAAATGCGCTATGCATGGTTCGATTCAATCATCAAAGATGCAGTATCTACAAAGAATTGACACCCTCCAAGACGATGATTCCAACAATAATCATTTAAGACTGTTTTATTTTAACTTAACTTTAATTCGAGACTTGTAAAATCTTTGTGTAAAATATTTGAATTATTTTTATGGACTTAGCCGTTTTGAATGTAATGGGAACTTATTTCTTAACTATAAAAGAATTTACTTTGAATTGGGAGTTAGAATAATTTGTTCCACTTTGTAAAACTAAAGCACAGATATGAAATACGTGATGTTAGTGGAATTTGACTTTGAATAAAAACCTCTCGTAAAAGCCAAGCAAAATATCAAGTGACGACGTTGGTCAAAGACTCTATTAAGTATTGAAAAAACTTATTTCTATTAATTTCTAACAATAAATCAACCAGCCACTTCGCCACAATATGCCGACGATCTAGCTATTGTGAGAGGACAACTCCCTCCTACTTCATCAGAGCGCACACAAAGTGCCCTGAATATCATAAACACCTGATGTAGACAGGAAGAACTCAATCCTCGTAAAACTACATCTGTGGTGTTCACATACAGAAAAAAACTTGAAATTTATCTGATACACACAGAGCCAGGATAACCCTTGGTATATGTAGGCAATTCTATAGTTGTATGGTTGTACGCTCAGGTCGTAAGGCCAATGATAATGTACTGGAAAGTGACTTGATGACCAAAGACAACAGAGGAGCAGAAAGGTTGTTAAGTGGTGTACAAAGACTTGCTTGCATGGCCTGGAGCCATGAGAACCACTCTCACCACAGCCTTGGAAGACTTACTGGAGCTACCGTCACTAAATATCTTTATTCATAGGTCTATTTGTCACAAACTTACGCAAGGACTTGTAGCAATTTTTCAAAGACATGGTGTAACCTACCTAAAACTTTACGAAGGCCTAAAGGCAGACACAGTATTGAGAATGTACAACTTTTAAAGGAATTTTGTAATTCTAGTACGAGAGGGACAAGATCGGAGGAATGAAAGTCAATCTTTCATGAAACACGGACGCCTCAAAGACGAAATCTGGTATTGGAGCTGGAATATACAGGGTTAAAAGGAGAGAGAAAATCCCTGTTGGTCTTGGGAACTATGCTACGCTCTTCCAACCGGAACTAGTGGTTATTCATCAATGTACCGGCCATCTTCTCGGATAGCCAAGTAGCAATAAAAGCCCTAAGTTCTTACCAAGTCGAGACTGGTTTGGGATTGTGTCCGTGCTTTAACCGAAGTTGGTAGGATTAACAAGCTAACCATAGCATGGGTGCCAGGGCAGAAAATGAGCATGCCAATGAACTAGCCCTACAAGGCTCGGCAATGATTTTACTAGGACCAGAACCCTATTGAATGTTACTACGTCTACGCCCTCATTCAGATATGGTTATAGGAGAGATTGCAGAAAACCCTAGGGCAAAGACCAGCGAAAAAGGACGTTGCCGAAGCTTACTATGGACCTTCTAAACCATAATCGTAACATAGTAAGGATAATGGTGGGTTTATTTACATGACACTGAAGTCTCACAAAACACATGAGCACAATTGGACTGACAGAGGAAAGCTAACAGGTTTTAAGAGGAAGAAGAAGAAGAAACGGCAACACATGTGAATCGTGAAGGCATAACAAAAATGCAGTTTTTGTAATTCGGCGACTTAAGCGGAAAGCTACACGGAATGGTCACTGTCAAAACGACTAAGCCTTATAAAAAGGTTAAAGCTACATAGTGACCGATAAACATATTTTGAACAACAGACCTGCAAAGGTCGTAATGGAATAGATAATCTAACTACTCCCAACCAATATCACTCAAACTAATAAATTAAGAAAATGATACCAACAACCACCAACTTGTTTTGCCATTGTCGTAGTAATTGCACCAAAAAGAAAAGAAATTACACCACAACATTTATACGCACTGAGAGGCCTATAAAGCTATACAAAAATCCACTAAAAAAACTTTGAAAAGCTCTTTAATCTGATATGTTCTTCGCAGCTTGCATGCTTTCATCTCTATGATTTTTATTATACTTTTAACTCACTGTTTAATCGTTCACGTAATGTAGAGCAGTACGATTTTAAATATGAATATTTAATCAAAAAGACAAATTCAATGTCATTCAATAGAAGGGCAACAGCTCAAGTAAGTAAAGGGAAACCTTTGTCAGCAATCGAGTGAGTCAGAGATGTTAAAAAGAAGTGTTAGTGGAGTTCGTTTATAACTTTTTTCGTGTTACATGTTGGACTAAGTATTTATATTTATTTAATTCAACTTATTTAATCCTTAATTTCCAACTACTACTTCGTCTACAATTGTAATATGAAAATCTAAATTACTATAAACGTATGAAAGGTGAAGGTATCGGCACTTCTTCACCGCGAAGGAGATGTGGCTTTTTAAAAAAATGTCTTAACTGATATTAGATTCATATCAGTGCTTGAATGTTTGTTTGTTTGTATCTGTATATCTCTAGGACTGTCTTTATTTTAATCAATACAACTTCATGCACGCCTCAATGGCGTTACGGTTAGCATACATGCATTATAACCCGGGGATCTCAGGTTCGATTCCCGGTCCAGGCGTCCAGGTCGATGGGATGTTCAATGCGGAAAAATATCTGAAAGTAAATCTTCTTTCGAATACGTGGTAAAACAGTAGGTCGAAGGCAGGCGAAGACATTTATATATCCTTTCTCGAACTCAGCAAACAGGAGTTAAGGATTATAACAAACCATCTAACTGAGCATTGCACTCTGAGGTACCATCTCAGTAAAATTCGCCATGCTGAGAGTAACCAATGTCGGTTCTGTGAAGATTTAACTGAAACTGCGGAACATATTCTTTGCAACTGCGAAGTCATAGTCCGCCAAAGGCTTCAATACCTCGAAAAGCTGAGTTTAAGACTTGAATAAATGAACAAAATAGCGCCCAAGAAAATCCTAAGGTTTATAAGTAGCCTAGAACTTGAGGAGTTCTATTAGATCAGAAGAGTTCCACAAAAGATCTAAGTAGGTCGCAGTCGTGGGAGGCACTCATTATGCCTAAATGACCCCTTTCACAATCTACGATCTTGGCACGATGAAGTCCCATTCAAGGGTGAAAATCCCTGGAGTCCGGCAAAATTCTAGTCCAGTAGTGCCAGTGACCATAGTAGTCGACACGCGTTGATATCTCTGACATCCTCAAAACCTAGATTTCGGCCAATAAATAAACAAACAAACAAACAAACTTCACATTTAACAGGCCATGCTTTCAAAAAAAATATGTCATTGTGAATTCCCCCGCATTACTGAATGCAACCGTAATAATACTTTTAGATGTAATCTTCAGGTTTATGTTTATTAAACATTTCACATTGAAATTAAGCAATTAAAACAATTAAAGGCAGATAATAAATGGCAACAAATTCGATGAGAAATGAAATCAAATAACCTGCATCCTTCAAAACTCCATAACATGGCTGCATTCAGTAAATCAGCGATGCAGGAGCGTTCACAATGACTTATATTTACAAACACGTGGCCTACTAGGGGTAAACCCAACTACCTATTCCTAACTCAGAGGTGAAATGTTGTTGATCACTTGGAGCATATCAGTATCGCAGATTCCTGCACACCATATTTAAGCATTTACGTTTTAATCCTTTTAAACCCCACTTCCTTGCAAAATATTTCCTGTTTATTAGGGTTGAAAGTTTGAAGATTTTCGTGTTTGGTATTACACGAATTTATGAAACAAAGTTGGAGTTATGAAGTTTTAGCATTTTAGTACCCTTGTTTGAAAACTGGGGCCGTATAAGATTAAAACCCCAACTTAACAATTTTAGTTGCTTTTATTTCAGAAACATAAATTACATTTCACTTCCCAATTTAGAAAAGTATATCGTCGCTTATGAAAAAAATATATTAAGTTAGTAATTATGAGACAGGAGACGCTTGCGGAAGTGTAGCCCAGTTTATGCAAGTACATTTCCGTTTTATTGAAACACGAATTCGATGAAATCCTAAATAATCCCAAACGCTGTTTTTACCATAAATTTTGAATCGCGCAAAAAAGCAATTCATCAAAAGGCACAGCTAACCTTTTCTGGCATCTTAAAATTTTTAAAAGCTCTACATTTCATATTTTATCATTAAAAATACGTTTGGGAAATATAGAAGATATGAATATTGAATATTGGACCTGAAATGAAAATATTAAAGGAAACCGAATTTTAAACTAAAGGAAAAGATTAAATTTCCTGGAGAGGCGCCCGTTTTATTGTTTTCAGTAGGCGTTTTCTTTTTATAGTAAACAGAATAACAAATCTTGTTCTGATATTCTGACCAGTTTTAGTTAAATAAATTCAAAATTTAAAGCTTACGTTTTGTTTTCCATGCGTGTAAGATTTTTTCACAATCTATCAACGTTCCCTCAAAATTTACAACCTAAATTTAACACTCATAACTCATACTCATATCATAAGTCACTCCCATTGTGTTTCTGAAATACTACCGTGACAGTTACGTGATTCATTACAGTAATAACTTGAAATTCAGGTGCAAAGCAAGAAGGGAAAGTCGAGCCTTACGGCCTAACAACACTAATATAGTCAATCAAAACACCTTTTCTAAGGTTATTTCCCGCAGAAATGTGTCGCAGAACACGTATTTCCTTTTCTTCGGCTGTGCTTACAGAACCAAATTTACTACCTTTAAACCAATATAGGCAACCTACATAGCAAAAGAATTAATAAAGAAGCGTACACCGTCGTTTCCTGCCCTAGTTATGACTCCCAAGGGACATTTTGAACTTCCCGCTTTCCCCAGTATTTTAAATTACGTAGATTCGTTCTGAAAAATAGATTTGAAAGGAGTTAGTAAGGTAGTATCCTTCATTCAAATAACTTCTGATTAAATTATGTTAAAACCAAGTTTTAATGTCAAAGTTTAGGTATTCATAGTTCCCTGAGTATTACTAAATATTGATTATCTTATCAGTGCTAATGGTCTCGTCATATATTATTAAATTTTATAGTATTCACAAGCCAGGAGGCGTGTTTGAATATTGAAATAGTTTAAAAGGAAATGTCAAATTTGACAACTTGAAAACTTACCTGCATGAGTTTCGGAATCGCTCTTCCCGCGCGTGTTATGAACAACGTTTTTCCTACAAACGTTTAGGAATCGTCCTAAACTATCATTTTGTAAGTTTTCAAGTTGTCAAATTTGACATTTCCTTTTAAAGTAATAATCTAGTAAGGATGGTTGCTATGCGATTTTCTGATTTTTCAGAAATCGCTGTCACTTTCCGGCACTCCGTGCGGGAAAGTGGACTTTCCCGCACGCAAAATGAGTGTGGGAAAGTAACATTCCTAAACGTTTGTCGGAAAAATGTCATTTGGAAGTGCAGTATAAATGCATTGATACCCAGAAGGGAATTCTTTGATAATAACTAAAAGGACAGGAAGGTATTGTAAAAATAGTGCTGACTTTTCTTGCTCCCCTTCCTCTCATGGCTGAAGCCTAGGCCAATGGCCTCTTTTTCAGGGGCATACCGGCTCAAATGCTGACCGGACCAAGTGGCCCCCTAGACACTACCTAATCTCTGAGGCATTACTTCATGGTTAAATATTCCCTGTTTTTTCAACGTACATACAATACATCAGCGGAGGCGGTACGGTAGTGAATATTGGCATGGTGCATCGCCCCACAAAGTTAAGCATCGCTGCCGATGGTCAGAACTCGGACGGGTGACCCGATTCAGGCTCAGCTCGCTACGGCACGGTGTTTCCTTGGCAAACTATGGGCCTTAATCGCCTGTTAAAAGCTGAATAATAACATGCAGTACATCAGTTTATCCCTAATATTCCATATCCTACTTACACTTGTAGTAGCCTCTGCCTCATTCTTGCGCGTCATATTCCTTTACCTTTAGTATTCTTGATACCATTTCCGCTATTTGTTCCATACATACTTGTTTTGTAACATTGTGTTCACGCCGTTTTCTGATGTTAACCGTATCGATATCCGATATCTTTTCCATCTGTAGCAGGCAAACAATGTATGTTCTGCGTCATCTCTTTGGTTGCAGTAGTAGCATTCATCCGATTCTTTGATTTTAAATCGATTGAGGTAATATTTATACTCGCATGTCCCCTGAGTATTTGAGTTAAATGGTAATTTATATCGCCAAATTTCCTCTCGCTCCATTTTTTTCTTTATATTCGAAATCAATCTTTTTGTCCATTGTCCTTTTTCCAATTGATTGTCTAATCTGATTTGCCCTTTCTTGATGTTTTCGGATTAGATCTCCATTTTTGTTATAACTTTATCTTCGAATATCCTGCTTCTCTCTTCTACCAATAAATCTGTTATTGGATTTTCGTGACTTGCAGGGCCTCTGTTGATGTAATCCTGTAACTGCTGGATATGCCAATCATCACTGTGCTCTAGACTCTCCTGCCCAGCATATATGCTAAGAGGGCTCACCTACATTTTATGTAAAATCAGACAATTGGCTTAAAAAAGAGAATTCAAAAAACACCAAGAAGCCATAACTAACTTACCATGCTCGATGGGAAGTTTCCTGAAATGGTCGAAATTATCTTTTAAAAATATATTCTACGCCCGATACCACAGGCAGCACATCAACCTAAGAGCATATTCATGACATCTATCTCTTCTTCTTCTTCTTATATTAGGATTTCTCCTGTTATTCAACCAACGATGATTTCCAACTTTTTGTCCACGAGCCTTTTTCCTTTGGGGCGTTTTGTTGTACAAGTCTTGGTTATCCGATCTGCTGCCATTCTGCGCTCGTGTTGATTCCATTGGCATTTCCTTTGTTTTCGACCATTTGACCACATCTTGTATTTTTTATGTTTCTCTGATAGATTCATTTGTCTGTCTGTTTCTCAAATAAATGCCCTTTATTTATGCGGTTTGAGTTTTTCGTGCTAGATGTTCTTTCTTCTAAGACGGGTGCAAAAACAAATGAAGAATAATCCTTAAAGGGGGCGGGTTTGCTGGATCCCTCAACGAGGAAATTGTGTAGAACTGAACTCGACAACACTGTCACTTAAAACTTCTCACACAAGTATATTTCTTTCCGGAATTATGATGGCGTTCCTTTTGTGAATCCGACTATGTCGTTAATTGTGATCCTCCACGAGGATCACCAATAATGGAAGCCTTTCCGGTAATTATAAGAACCCATCCTTGAAACGGTAAACGATAAATTTACACCACATCTTAGAAGATGTCCGACATGCTTGGTTAACTGTCACACACTACCGAGGGGCACGGAAAAAAATTGAAAGGACGCCAAGAAACTGTTTATTTCTTCCTCTGATATTTGTTCACTATCACTGTTCCCCTCGTTGTTTTCATTATCATCTTTTTGTTCTACTTCTCCATATAATTTTGAGAAGTGTTCGGTTCATTGTTCTTCTGTGATATCGTTTATTCGTATGAATTCGTTCATATATTTTCTTTACCTTTTTATCATTTTCCACACTTTCTTTTGTGATCCATATAGGTCGTGTTCCATGTCTTTTGTGAATTTTTCCCAATGTTCTTTCTTGATGTCATCTATCTATCTATATTCTTATATATTCCGCTCTATTTTCGGTTATTTTCTTCTTTTGTATGTTAAAAATGCTTGTTTCTTTTCTTGTGCTAATATTTTAATCCTTTCGTCATACCATGGTGTTTTGTATTCTCGTTTGTTTCTATTTACTTTTCTTTTGCCCAAGGCTTCTGCTGCTGCTTGTTGGATACTTTCTTTAATGATTTTCCAGCATTCTTCTGTATCTATTATTGTTGCTGAGTTGTGTGTATTTAGTTTCTCTTTTAGTCTGTTGCAGTACAGGATTTTAGTCCGTTCGTTCTCGAGGCTTTCTGTATTTAGTCTTCTTCAATTATTGTGTTTTTTAATGCGACAGGTTTTATTGTTATATTTAGTTTTCCCAGTACAAGTCCATGGCCCGATCCTGTATCAGCTGAGGACAGGGTGCGCACGTCTAATATATTTCTGGGGTGTATTTCTCTGTTCGTTAAATAATTTTTTATATCCTTACTTATTTAATTTATTTCCCTTGGACATTCTACACATTGAATAGACATTAATCATGCAAGAGTACACGACATAGAAAAACACAAAGGTTACAAAAATTATAACGATGAACTGATAAAGAAAAATTAATGAAAGTGCCTACTTCACGCAAAGAGGTAGATTCTTTAATTATTCATGATCTCCAATTTGTGTGCAGGGTGTTTCCAAAGGCGGTGCAAATGCTTCATTACATTCCTTAAAAAGAATTTGGCTAAATTTTTGAAGAATTCCGTTTCCTATAGTTATAGAAATGGTACAGGAATTACATTTTAAACTTGTTTTCCTTTCAAATCAGCAGTCTAAACAGAGTGTTTTAGTATTTTAACAATAGTTTTTTTTATAAATAGGTTAACATACAACATTAATAAAAATAATTTAAATCTTCTTCCAAAATTTTCGTTTGTTAAAAAACTAAAAGAAAGCCGAAATTTTATAAAAACTTATTATACTTACAAACTCTTTGAAAGATTAAACCAAAGACGTTCCTAAATTCTTTTCCTCTTTTTGAAATTAAATAAAGGCCAAATTATGATGTTTATGTATTGATCTAATAATTTCTGACAACCAATTTAATTGATACATTTTGTAATTGTGAGAACTACATTAATGAGTATGCCAATATTTTTAAAGTCTATCAAAAACTAAACATTGACTTACATTTTATGCTAATCCTATTTTTCGTCCCGTCGAACTCACTTTTTTTAATATTTAGGTAAAACTAATTATTATTTTACTGCGTGTTTTCGTAAGTTAATTATTATTTTGAAAGGTACACGTATTGACATGTTTACAGTTTGTTTGTTCAACTAATTTTTATCAAAATGTTGATGTGAAACTTTATTGACCTTGATTTTTATTTTATGTAGTTTTAGAATGAATAATCTGATTTGTAAAATAAAAAAAAATATTAAGAAATAAGTAATTAAACAAATAAGTAAATAAATAATGATAATCCTTTAAAAAAATTCTGAAGCCATTTGCAGTCAATTATCGAATGGTTTGTTTCAACTGCTTATTTGACCTTATCGAACACTTCTGAAAAATATAGAACATTCATAACATCAAAAAACGAATGGGTTTTTAATGACGAACCAATTTCATACAAACATGTACTGCCCTTTTTCAATTACCTACCTAAACTCGTTTCTCTAAAAGTCCATAAATGGAAACTGATAAGCAAACCGTCTACAATTTATCATTCGAAACGAAAAACATCTTCGACAGCACAACTATATTTTACAAAATTGTAGTTCTGTCAACGTTTCTGTTATAGAAGCGACACATTTGATTCGACTAATTAAGCCCTATTTTTATTCAAATTTTGTAAACGAGTTGCGACCACCAAATAAGCGGTGTTATGAAACATTTCCCGCTCCTAAGTAATTTTTTTCCGTAATATTTCTGTTTCGTGCTCAGGCATATCACGCGAACACCTGTTGCTTTTGCAACTTTAATATAAACTGCTTTAATTCTACACCTACAGGGCCTCGTAAAGTAACATTAAACCATACAAGATTGCCAGTTTCTTAATTTTTATTTTGCAAAACTTCTTAATTAAATCAAATCGATTTCTTCGTTTTCAGCTGGGTTTACAAAATTCAGACAGAATAAACGCCAGAAACAAGTATAATAAAATATTGAAAACCTTTTCATTTTTGATGAAGCACAATAACCCTTAAACCTGGGTTATACGCTGCCGATTAATAACATGTATAATTTTTCTTTGCAGACGAAAATGTCATCTAAATTTTCCTTCTGTTTAATTTTTCATTCCTGCTTTCAGATAAAAGAACATTAAGTTCATTCATCCTTTTGATAATCCACCCCTTCAAGCAGCATCGCGCATTTTGGACTGTGAAAAAACATTTTAAATCTGAGTTGATCTAACAGACGATTAAGCACGATTCTGAATCCCGAATTTGCAAAATTTATCATTTGTAACTCCCACGGCTCCCACTCAGGCGTTACGCTAAAATTATTTTTATTTTTTGTTAAACCTGGCGCATTTTGACTGCAAAAAATGCATAAAAAAGAACAATCTTTGTTTCTGATTCAAGGTGAAGATTTGAACTCTTCGTGACGTCCACAAAAATAATGAATGAAAATGATGGATGAGGAGGCGGTAAGTGTTAATGTCCTAAATATATCTTTGTAATCCGTTTGAATTTTAAACAAAAGTAGATAGGACAGTGATGGAAATCATAAATCCTTAATGGACTTTTGAATTATCACCGAAAGTGTTAGGTTGTTTAAAAAAGTTATCTATTTCAGGATGTATTAAATTATAGATTGTTAAATCGAACTGCATATTTTTAAAAGTTGGAAAGGTCAGTTTGAGGTTTGATATTAGTAAAATTCGCTTATCTAGTTAACTACGTTAAAGTTGGTGAGTAATGTGATTTTCTCAAGCTGGGTGACAGTGGGTTAAGCAAGGTACCTCCTCAATCTGGACTCTAAAACACGTCAATTCTGTCACGTCAGAATACTTAACACGATTTGTACAATAACGATGAATTTAACCTTTAACCAAAAAACTGCTGAAAATCTGCCTATTTATGACACTACAGATTGGCAATCAATGTTTTTCTTGCCTTAAGAAACTTTTTTTTTTCAGCATTTCCTAAATATAGCAAAATAATTACAGCACTAAATCTCGATTTCCTCTTTTCTAACATTACAAAGAAAAAACGACTCGTTATTTTCGTCGTTTCTAAAAATACGCCATAAAATCAACCGAACAAAGGTATTAAAGTACTGTTATTACTGACAAAGCTCTAATAACCACATTCTACTAAAAAAGGTAATGTTCGCCTTACTTATTTAGTGGGTTATAAATATCGATATCGTGTCTTTTATCCATTCATAAACCATAAACGCCTTTATTACAGCGATGTATTTTATATGACAAAAAAGTTAATTCATAAGCATGTTAGAAAGAGTTAATTCGTAAACAGATTAGTTATTGTCAGAAATAAAATGTTTAATAGAATGGATGTTATGTTTATTTTATCTTAATATATCTAAAATGGATTTTATAAGCTTTGGTTTTTGAATATTGACGTAATTATGGTAGTTTTTTGTGTTATTTTTTTAACAATGGAAAATGATACACCTACGTATTGTACTTTGTAAAATACATGGTTGTGTTAAACTACTATTTAGAAGGAATATCTAAAATTATATGGATTCTACGTGTTGCGTTAGTTAACACGCAAGCCATTGTTATTAATTTATGGTTTAAAATGATGGGCTTTGGGTAAACGTTCTATCATTTCTTGTTTTTAATACATTTTATACAAAAACATTTTGGGCAACCTTTGTAAGTCAATTTGCAATTTGCAAAGAAAATATAACTTTTATTTGTACCGGGTGTCAACGAAACCTGGGGCACCCCCATAATTTTTTTATTTTTTAAGATATCAAAATGAAATTTGGCATATATAATATACTCTTTAAATGGCATTTGTTGACATAGATTGCTTCTACTGGGCTCGAAGGGGTTGGGGTCGGCTGCACCCTTACTTTACTGAAATAAAACCACTTGTAGGTAGGCTCACAAGCTATACACAAATATTCTAAAGTAAATATTCAACGTTTAGCACAAAGGGGGTTCATAAATTTTATCTTAGGTTGTATGAAAAAGGTGATTAACGGAGGCCACATTTATATAAGTTAAAGCAAAATAGTTAAAAGCCTAGGCTCCCTCAATCACGATCAAAAAGGATGATGGTAATAACAAAACTTAGGCTACAAATTCAAATACAAATGAGTTTACACATGCGACATATAAAGAAAAGAATGAGTAAATATTGCGGCAATTAGTACTGTCTCTGTATTGTTCACACTAAAAAAAAAGTCACACGCACAAGTTGATATGATTTAATCACTTAACAGATTGCACAAAAAGGGAGGAATGCTTGATTACATAAATTACAGATAGTGGTTGTTGGTGTCTTTCCACGAGCAGATCACCAAAATATCGGTATTGAGTTAGGGCTTGAATTGGTGCACTCAACCGACAGTAAAGGGGACAGCCTAAATTATTTACCTGGGGAAGGGCTTAGCTGTCAGGGCCCTTGGAAGCGGTGGGCTGATTTGTATCCCAGCGAGAAATAGTGATGATCAGTAAAAGAAGGGGTTGATGTCCTTTTTCCGCAGACGGGTGCAAAACATCGTAGAAGATTCCTAGGGCTGTGGGTTTTCTTAATCCAATATCAGGAAATCGTGTGAGAATGGTGCTTCCACTATCACTAAACTTTCACACAAAACTATGTCTTTCCGAAATTATTTGGCACTCTCTGGGATTATCCGGCCTTTTCCCGTAAAAATAGTTTAATGAAACTGCACGACACACATAACCTGCACAGACAAGTACGAGAACTAAATAGAGGGCCATACGTACGGCAAGGAAATATTTTAAAGAACTCAAACAACGAAATCCTTACGTCTGTTGAAGACATATTGCTAGAGTGGAAGAATTATATCTCCGATCTCTTCAAAGCCAACAGAAGAGACATACCGGTAATAAATGTTACTAACGACGATATCGCAGAAATAACGAAGGAAGAAGTGATCAATGCCATACGAACCTCTAAATCAGGAAAGGCACTAGGACCAGATGAGGTACCAATTGAATTAATAAAACTAATAGAAGAAAAAGAAATCCCAACCCTTGTTGATCTCTTTAATGACATATATAAGACAGGCATACTCCCAAAGGAATGGCTACATTCGACGTTTATAACCTTCCAAAAATTCAGTAATCCAAAAAGGTGCAAAGACTACCGCACAATAAGTCTCATGTGTCATACTTTGAAAACCTTCCTCAAAGTTATACACAGGCGAATATACCGAAAATGCGAAGAACAACTGTCCGAGCAGCAGTTCGGTTTCCGAGAGGGATTAGGCACACGAGAACCACTATTCTTCATGAGAATACTGTCGAAAAGAGCCCGCGATGTAAATAAAGATATCTTCCTTCTCTTTATCGATTATGTTAAGGCTTTCGATAAAGTAGAGCACGAAAAACTTTTCGAAATATTACTAAATTCGCAAATAGATAAAGCGGACATTCGAATCATAATAAACTTATATAAAGACCAAAAGGCTCAGGTACGAATTGACGAAAAAAATACGGAAGAAATAGAGATACTACAAGGAGTGAGACAGGGTTGTGTCCTGTCGCCGTTGTTGTTCAACGTGTACTCGGAAGAGATATTTAGAAGAGCTCAATCCAACTCCGATGCAGGCATAATAATAAATGGAGAGAAAATCACATCAATACGCTATGTTGATGACACGGTTCTGATAGCATAATCAGAACAAGAACTGTAAGAAATGCTAACTAACATCGCGACAATTAGCGAGGAATACGGTCTTCAAATAAATGTCAAGAAAACAAAGTCTATGACAATAACTAGAAATCCATTTATACCTCAGATGACCATACAACATAAAAATGTAACTATAGAGAACGTATCCCAATACCGCTACTTAGGATCAATGTTAAACGACAGAAGTGATTGCCTCCAAGAAATTAAGTGTCGTATTGAAACTGCTCGATCAACTTTCATGAAAATGAAAACAACATTATGTTCTAAGCAGATGCATATTAAATTAAGAACTAGACTATTGAGATGTTATGTATTCTCAGTTTTATATTATGGGGTAGAAACATGGACATTAAGCAAAGATGCACTGAAGAGAATTGAAGCTTTCGAGATGTGGACATACCGAAGAATGTGCCACATTTCTTGGATACAAAGAATAAACAACAAAGAGGTACTAGAAAGAATGCATAAAACAACTGACTGCGTCAATACTATTCAAAGGCGCAAACTTGAGTATCTAGGCCATATAATGAGGAATGATAAATATCGCCTACTACAGACTATATTACAAGGTAAAATCAATGGCCGCCGCCCACCAGGCCGAAAACGCATATCCTGGCTCAAGAACCTCAGGAATTGGTTCGGATTAACATCTATAGAACTTTTTAGAGCAGCAGTGTCCCGGCTGATGATCGCGAACGCTTTTATCCGAAGAGCACGCAGGTGAAGAAGAAGAACGAGAAATGAGGAGCCTTTCGGTAATTTATTACTAAAGCTGGGAATGACGACTTGCACGACCGTCTTAACCGGGAGTCCACTATGATCTGCTTGTCTTTTCTATTTTTCGTGAGGCGAATAGGTGTTAAAAGAAGGCAGACAAACGCTTCCTTAAAGCGCGGGGCGATGGATTACGCCATCGGTGGTTCCCCCGGTTAACAAGAGAAAATACGCTGAACGAGCATTACATCACACTGTTTGGTCTCTATATTTTGAAATTCCTTTGAAATATTCCACAGCAGCAAGAATATGCCGAAATAGCATTATTTTGCAAATTCAGCAGCTTCAGGACCGGCTTAAACAGGACCGTATTATATTAACTTACGTAAGATTCAAAAAGCCGTTACAAATAAAAATCCAAAATTTGGTTGACAGAACTTAATATTTACTACAAAAGAGTTTGAGTTTCAGTTATTATCCGATTTATTTACCACTTTCGGCAATTTTTTCGAATGTTTTAAACAGACAATACGAAACTATAATGGCTAAGTAGTTATACTACATATTCGTTAAACTGTGCATCAAATATGTGTAGCTTGAACGTGGCCATAAACGTAGGCAAGTGGTGGACGGATGTATTAGCGTTTTGTTAAGCGTATTAATTTTTAATTCCAAGTAATATACACGTTATAGAAAATGTTTGAAGCTGTAATTATTATGATACAAGGCTGGTGGTTTTTTGTAACTCCCGGGCTGATTTACAGTAGCCCACCCGCCCCTGGGTGTAAACTTGAAGCTTCCCGCCACATGCAGCACATAGCGTAATTTTTTTGTGATACGTTCAATCAGTATTTCTTGTTTTTGTGTTGAAATTATATAAAGATTTTTTAATGAATACTTAATTCAATAAGTTATTTGCTTATTTTTGGTAATTATTGAATATCCTCTGTCACGCCGAAATCGCACTTTTTTAAGAAAAGCAAGGCAAATTCTTTGCGTAAAATTGTTGGCTGCGTTAGTGTACGCGCTTGTAGCGTGTACACAAGTAAGTACCGTAAAGACGTACTTATGTAAAAATGCATCACCGGCTTATCGGATAAGGAAACTTTCTCCAGTATACAACCAATCACAGCCCCTATTTCAACCTCCTGGTTGTCAACCAGCACGTGGGTTTGTTTTGGGGATTTGCACGGTCTTCGTGAACAGACTTCATTTAGTGTATTTTGTTGCGGAGAATCCATATTCAAATACTAAACTTGGTATAGTTCAATTTAAAAAAATTATCTTCAACATCTAACCTCCAACAAACGCCTCAGTCGAGTACGGTGTATGAAATGTAACAGCTGATTATCAACAAATGCCAGGCTACGCGAGCCGTGTCAGAGGATATCCATACATACCTTTATATACAAAAAATATCGCGATTTTCGATTTCAAAAAGGTGACAACCCTAATTTTAAACAATCATCTGGTTATAGTGCCCAGCCTACCACCTACTGTAAAACGATATTTTAAACTCACAGATTGCTAAAGGCAGAATTCCTAACATTACACGTTATACTTAAATTGTTGTATAAATAAACAAATAATAATCCATGAGCATAATGTTAGCTAAAGTTTATCTTAAACAAGTAAATTATTATGGTGTTGTAGTAAATATCTGGGGCGTTTATGTAACTAACAATACATTTATATTGTTATAAGCAAATGTAGCTGTGACATATTTTTCTCTATAATTTATTCTTACACCTGATTGTATCAGGTGTGGTATATGAGTTAAGACAAGCGTTTTTTTCTGAAAATCGTTAATTAAAAAATTTCAAAAATCGTCCGAAATATCAAACGTGTTCGTTATTTTTTCGGACAATTTCGTTTCGTTTTGTTGGTGTAAACAAAATCTGATTTATCGGTATAAACCCTACTGAATTAACTCTGTTACTGGAGTTAAAGTAATTTCAAGAGGGCATATTTGTAAACCTGACAACCTTTACATAACTTAGCATTACATATCTGACAAAATTCTAGCCGTTGCGTTGTCGAGAGTCTTTGATATCATTGATACCCGAAACCTGCCAATGTAATAAACTGAGATCATGGCCTGCTTTCATCTGATGCATTATAGGGTTTTAAATTTTAAGTTATACATTTCTTTTGTAAAATTCGTTTTCTTTCCTTCTTCGTATCGTCATTTATTATTAATTAAATAGGGTATAAAATATCGTTTTGTACTTGTATAAAATAAAACAATTTTTGAATTTTACAACTTCTTAAAACCTGAAAGAAAATATATTACGAAAACTGAGATGGATTATTAAAAAGCAAAGCACTGAAATTCGCTTTGATCTTGTGAAAATCAGAAGAATACATTCACAGTAATTGATTCGCCTGAAGGCAAGCAAGTAGTTTTAAAGTGACTTTATTCAGATTTACTATCAGAATATTGAATTATGATTAGTTTTATTGTTAGAAGTTGAAGATATCAGTTTTCTTTTTTATATTTTCATCATCCTAGATGAATTAATCAAGCACGGTAACAAGAAAATTCAGATACTTCTCTATTAGTTAATAACTATTCAGTTCTTAATTAACTTTCATCGGCTGTAATTTAGCAAAATTAAGCAGGCTTCAAATGACTAAATTAAAACTATTTTCCAAAAGGAATAAATGATTGATAATTTGGCATTAAAAATTTCAATAATTTGCGCGTAATTCTTGAAATGTTCATGACCCATACTATTAACTGATTAATTTAAAACAATCTTAATATTTTATTTAAATTCTAAAGTCTATTTCAAAGTTACTTTCCAACTCTCTTTAAACGTTCCATCATCAACAACCAGTAACATTCGCATAAACGCAACATCCAAGGATACCCTTCAGTGAAAATACAGTTAGGATTTCCCCTGTAAACCTGTAAAGATTTACCTGGAGAAACCAAAACACATTATAAAACTCTTTCCTGCAGTTCACGAACACATAAAGGAGAGAGATAATCGCACGGAAACATTTGCTTTGGGCTTGCATTTCAGACTTTTACCTGATTTAAAATAATCCTCGTCCTTCGCGTCCATCACCTTTAACTTTTGCCAGGTCCTAGGGATATTTGCAACCCTCATATACAGTTATTTAGAAATTACTTGGACTATTCCATTCTTTGACTTTGTGACTTTGTGTTGTGCAGTACAGTTTGAGATAAGTTACAAACAGACAGTCCGTATCCGCAACTTCAACGACGGTGTTTACAATTTCAAGAGTAAGTTTGTATTTTTATAGTTGAGACTGAATTATTCGCAGTTATATTATTTTGTTTAATAATTTATTGGAGAATAAGTTTAGAAATTAGATTTATAAGGATTCGCTCCTTTTGGGGGGTGGGGATATTTTTAATGTGTTTTAAAGAGCCATAAAAATTCTGTACGTATACAAAGTTTTGGTTTAGAATTGCTCGGATTTAGTTAAATAACATAAATGCACGAAAGAACTTTCTCAAATTCAGAGATATCCCTGAAAGATTTCATAAATTGCCTGGGAATTTTTCGTTTATTTCTTAAATAAGGAAAAGTTTGTTATTTAATTAATTAGCTGCCCTGAGCGGTGGAAAATTTGTTGCTTTCTGCGTCGTTTACTTGTTTACTAAATCACTTTTATTGCATAGTTTGACCACACAAAAATTGTACAGTTTGTAATTATTCGTACATTATTTAATTCAAGAATGCTGTTACCAAATTAATGTTCTTGGAATTAATAATTAATCTGAAATAAAGCCTGTCTAAGTAAAGTTAGTTTGAGTAAATTAACGTCAAATTATCAATATAAAATATAATTAACTTAAGGTGAAACCAAAGCCTGAATTAAAGAGTGTTTCGAAAACTTTAAAGAATCTTACTGTCGATACAACGAAATCACAATTCGAATTATCAGTGACAATATCCATCAAATCAATATCCATGTTGACGTTCTTTATAATTACAGGTATCACGTATTTCCTGTTTACCACGTTTTATAACAGTATTACTGAATTTTATGCCATTTTGTAAAATGCAATATTTAAACATTGTTATTTAACGTTTCTATTTGGATGGTTTATATCTATGCTTTTAATATTTAGTTATGATAAAAATACTTTTTGTACGTCATATCATAACATAAACATTTATGTTAGGCAATAAAATATAAAATTTGCTTTTTTGAAGATTCAATTTTCATGTTGCACGTAGGTGCTTTCAATTATTGTATATTAAAAAACTAAATAAAAATGAAATGCTTGCGAAATTCGTATTTATTTCAGTGTGACTTTTATAGGCAAGACAGATTTATTTATACCAGGAAAAGTCCCTCTAACATTGCCTACTTTTGTCTATAAAGGCCATGAATGAACTATAGAAACACACTTTTGATTAAATGTTGCTACGACAATTAATCTAAAAGCAATAAACTAAATCTGCGAAGTAAGAAAGATTAAGCATAGCCAACTCTTGTCCAAAAACCGCCCTGAATAGACCATATAATGTCATAGCATTTTTGCAAAATTTCCTCCTACAGTTTACAATTAATGTTAACAATATATTTATCATCGGATAAATGCACAAAAATCACAAGGAATATTTTAAACCAAAATAAAGCAAGTTCCATTAGGCACGTGTTCACCAAACTCTGTAAATTATTTAAACAAATTTCTAGGAACCAAGCAGTTAAGTCAAAAAGTGAAAGCCTCTATCTGTAAACAAAAGATTTTAGTCTTCTTTACAAGTGCTCAAGTCTTTAATACTATCAGTACATACACATAAAGGTTCGGACAGTAATCTCTCATGTCATATTTCTTTCCTGCCCCAAGAAAGTAAGGAATTATGCAGATAAGTCTTTTTCAAACTAAGATAGCCTTAGGCCAGTTCTATTTTTAAGAACTCGTTAGAATATTAATAATGGACACAAAAGCGTTTTCTTTGTCTGAATGTATTAAAACGTCAAAGGTTTCTCTTGTGGTATTTTAAGAAATTATCAACATTTTGTATATACAAAAAATATATAATAATTCGATAAAATACAAGAGAAATATGATCTATAAAATATCTCTTTTACTGTCGATTTATTATTACGCTCTACCTGCAACATTCCATGCTCGTAGAGTACATGGTGGTGATTGATAATTTAAACCAAAGTTTTGTTAAAACTTGGTTTACCAAAAAAACACGGCTTAGTTAATAACAATTTTCGATGCGTTTATTTGTACCCCAAAGAACTTATTAAAGTCAAAGAAACCTGGTTAATTAATATTTTTTTATTTGAAGTTTCCTTTAAAATTATTTCCAAAGTCTGCTATTTACATTAATTAGTTGGAGATGCAGATTCTGAAATTTAAACACAAAACTAATTTATTTTCTTTAATGCAGAATTTTTTGTAAACGAATTCTCTTTATTCTTATGAAAACCCAGAGTTTATCAAAACGTGTATCACTAAAATTAGGTCTTTAAAAATTTGGTTGCATAAGAAATGAGAATTTAATTATATGTAATTTCCTTAACAGCGTTTTGTCACGAAAATTTCAGATCTAAAATAGTTTGAAAAAATAGTCTGAAAAAAAAAATTGGTGAGTAAGTTAGAAATCAGAATCATTCCCAGTATATTAATAACCTTTTAATGAATTTTCACCAAGTTTTAAAAATCTGTATGTAGAAAAATATCACATCTGCCGAGGTGGTTACGTGCACTTTTGTCCCGTGCGATTTCGGTTCATGATGTCATTCGTGTTCTTTCAGCCCACAGATGGCAAGCCAAGATAATTAGGTGTACTTTCGGCCCAAGTCATTAGCATCTGCTACTGCATAATGACAGACAATAAAGATAATCCTCTTTTGTAAAAGAAAAAATCTCTCTCTCTCTCTCTCTCTCTCTCTCTCTCTCTCTCTCTCTCTCTCTCTCTAAATACAACTATCGTAAATCAACCGACCCGAAAAATTTTACAGCTGCCTCAAAATAGAAAAATTCATTTATAAAATGTTAAAATATTTTGGGGAAACAGTTTGAAGCCGTCCCTGGTAGGGTGTTTATCGCAGAACTTGCCACTTCTAACACGTTATAATACTTTTATTGTCCGTTGTAATAACTGTCAAGTAGACTACACAAAAGAATTCAACTTTTAAATGTCATACCAGGAAAAGTAAATTTGACCGGGAAGAATTACATTTTGAACATAATATGTACATTGGATTAATGGTGCTTTAATAGTAATAATAATTAGCGCAACAAATATGGCAATACTTTGAATCTATTTCTTTATTGTTGAACGTTGACATGTCCGCTTTTTATATTAATAAGTAATTGGAAAAACCAACATTAAAGCGATTAAGTAATTGATTAAGAAGTCAATATTAGCCCAAAAATCGTTAAAAAAACTGTACAATTTTATGTATTATCCTGATATATTTTAGAAAAGGGGTTACTATACAACCTTTCTGCACTTTCTTTCACACTTTATCAAGCTTAGAACTGGCTGCTAATAAAAATACATTGTTCAAACAGTGAAGAATAGGTACCCATATTGAAACATAAATAAATAAGTACCTACTATAAGTAGATTTTGTACTGCGCTTCTTAAGAATTTTTATTCTTGCCTGTTGTAACAGTAATCGATTAATATTTAAAACTGAACAAATTTGTTAGAGATCGGAATTTTTCTTGACTTTTACAGGAATGCAATTATATAAGTAAGTACGTGTTAGAAATTATTTCTTTTACAAATGCCAATTATCTTTATCGGATGCCAGTATGAGTAGATGGGTACTAATGACTTGGATCGAAAGTATACCTAATTATCGTTACCTGCCATCTCTGGGTTGAAACAACACGAATGACGTCATGAGCCGAAATCGTACGGTCCAAAACTGCACGATTCCAACCATTGGCTTCAGTTTTAATCACCAATGTCCTGTCTTTTGAGTTACAGAGATAAATCATTGAAAATATGGTGTTCATCTCTCTCTCTCTCTCTCTCTCTCTCTCTCTCCCTCTCTCTTACTCATTAATCTGTTCGATTGGTTTGTTGCATCTTGGGCTAGCCTTTTTAGGTTTGTATATGTTTGACAGTTCATGGCCTGAATTATCTGGTTTATCTATTGTAGTCTTGGCCGCCCTGGAGCGTTTTTCCCTTCTATCATACCTACCTTCCATAATAAATTGTTTGAAGTATATCTTCATGTCAGTATATACCCTATTAATGCGTCTCTCCTTTTAATAATGTTCTTCCAGAGGGACCTTTCTTCTTGGGCTCTGGCTAGTACTTCTTCATTTCTGATTTTGCCCACCCATCTAATTTTTATCATTCATCGGAAGCTCCACAATTCAAAAGTTTCTACTTGCGATATTGTCCAGGTCTCGCACCCGTACAGTGCTACGCTCCAAACAAATAGCTCCAAGGATCTTTTCCTATTCTTTAGTAAAGTCCTCTTGTTAAAAGCTGCTTTTTCCTGTCTAATTCTATCTATTATTTCTGTGGTGCTTCTTCCGCCGTTCTTTATTATGCTTCCTAAATATCGAAAACTTTTAACGTTTTGAAGTTGTTGTCCTGTTTTATCGCATACCATTACTTTGGTTTTTGACTTTTCATGTTGTATTTTCTAGATGTTCATCATTTTTGATTAGCACTACGACATCGTCTGAGTATCTTATCATATCTATTTTTCTTCCTTGGATTTATATTTCTACATCTACTCTTTCTCTAAAATGATTCAGCGCGTCTTGTATATTATAAACATTAAACAGAAGTGGTGATAGTCCACAGCCTTGTCTGGCCCTCTTGTGCTTCTCCCTTAGAGATTAAGGCCCTTTAGTCGTTATAGAAGGCATTTATTATTTCTAAATCTTTCTAAAAAATGATTTAGAATTATTCTTGATAGCACTTCGAAAAGTATCGCTCATCTGCCATTATCGAAGGCTTTTTCCATATCTATAAATGCTAGATACGAGGTAGCGACCAAATATTCCTGGCCTAACCGGCTTGCAGTTGTTTGAGAAATAAAAAAATCTGTTCATTTTTCAACATAATCACCCTTTTCTTCAACACACTTCTTACATCTTTTAATAAGCAGCTCTATACCCTTATAAAAATACTTTGGAGTTTTGTCTTCAAAATGCTGAAAAACCGCCGCCATCACTTCGTTATCATTGGTAAATTTCTTTCCCCGTAAATCCTGCTTAAGTTTATTTTGACCAAGTTTTTACAGTTGATAACGATGGTCCACTGTCATCGTAAACTGCATCCATCCTTCGTTTAATTTGATCTGGCATCAAACTTCTTTAGTGAGAAACTTAATCACTGCGCGGTACTCTAGTTTTTCCATTTTTGAAAAACATTCCACTTGTTGTCGGTCTACTGATAGTTATTTATAAACAACGCAATGGAAACAAATGAAAATTTATGTGGAGCCTGAGGAACATTGTAGCCTACTATTAGGTACTTATATTATTTTGCATTTCACGCTTCTAGAAGTAGGTCGGGCCAGGAACATTTGGTCGCTACCTCGTACATCTCTTGGTTTTTTCTCATTCGTTTTTCTATTATTAATCGCAGAGCTAGAATAGCTTCCCGAGTACTTGAGCCCTTTGTAAATCCAAATTGATCATCCGTAAGATAGGTACCCATTCTTCTATTATTTTTCTATGCGTCTATAAACGATTCTGCTGAATGCGATATTAAACTTATTGTTCTGCTATCGTAGTATTTCTCACTCTTCCCTGTTTTGGTATTAGTATAATGATGTTGTTTTTAAAATCTTTTGGTACCTTTCCTGTTCTATACATTTCGTCGATTAATTTATATAATATGTTGTGGTTTGATTCTCCGACATTTTTAATTATTTCGGCTAGTATATTGTCTATCCCGGTGGCCTTTCCTTTACTGCTCTGTCATACTCCGATTTTGTTATGTTCATGTCTTTGTCATTATCGTTGTTTTCTTGGTATACTAATCTTCGTCTTCGTCGTTGTATAATAATTGTTCTACATAATTTTTCCAAACTTTGGGTTTTAGGTTCTAGAATGATTTGCCCTTGTTTATTTCTCAGTGATTCCAGTTTCTTTTTAGGTTCTCGGAAGAAGGCTTTTACATTTTTGTAAGCAAGATCGTGTTTTTTGTTGGCAATATTGGTTTCCATCTCTTTGGCTTTGCGGCAGTCTCTGTTTATTCTGTTACGTAATTCTCTGTACTTTCGTTGTCCCTGCAAGTGCATAGTCATAGTCATTTTTATACTGTCTTCTATCTCCTATCAGATCTAGAATTTTTCTAGTTTTCCCAGGTTTAGCACTGTCTGTACTCTTTCTTTGCAGCACTTTTTAGTGTTTGCCATGATTTTTCTACTTTTCCTATTGTTATGGGTTGTTGGTTATTTTTCTTTTAATTTTTCTTGATGCCGTATTTTCTTCTTAGTGTCCTTTTGAAGTACTTAAATCTTAAATTTATTACAGGTCATCATTACTAGGTTATGATCACTATCTTTATCTGCTCCTGGGTAGCTTCTGCAATTTTTCACTCGGTTTTTGAAACGATATTTTACTATGATATAATCTATTTGATATATTCTCATATCTCCAAAAACTTTCCATGTGTACCTTCTACGTATATGGTGTTGGAATAGTGTATTTGCTATTACCAGTCCGTGCTGTGCAGAGAACTCTTAAATCATTCACTCATCTCATTTCTATTGCCTAATCCATATTTCCCTATGACTCTGTCTTATGATCCTTCCTCTACTACTGCGTTCCAGTCTCCTAGCATTATTAGATTTTCATCTTCTTTGACGTATTTAATCAGTTCTTCTGTTCTTCTATCTCTTCCTCATGTGCTGTGGTTGGCACATGGACATATTACTATTTTCACTATGATAATTCCTTCGCTGTGTAGGACACAACCTTTTGATTTTTCACCTACTTCTCTTGTCATTATGATACCTACTCCAAAATTTCCGTTATTTGCAGCTGCATTAATTAGTCTGTACTCTCCACTCCACATTCCATATGTGTGATGCGCGCGGCCATGTGTATCTACATACAGTAGGTAAATGGAATTAATAACCTCAAAGTATATTAAAATTAACTAACTCCTGGCACCCGCAAGCCTAGATCTCGCTCAATAATAATAGTGAATTACATACCGAGGCGGAAAGCAGTTCATTACTGTCGAGAGATAAGTATAGCTAACCGAGACGCGAAGCGTCAAGGTTTACTATATCTCGAGACAGTATTGAAACTTTTCACCAAGGTTTGTATACTATTTTATTTTCAACCATACATATAAATTAATATGAATCATTTATAATAATAATTAATATTTTGAACAAACAAGCTGTCATTTAATGACAGTGGGCGTGGCCGAGTGGAAAGTAATCAGCTGATCATTTTCCACCTGGGTAGAAAGCAGCAGTCAGTAAAGGCCAATTTTCCAACTTACAAAACAGTTAGTAATAATAATAACGTCATTGCATATATGGTTGAAAATAAAATAAATAATAAACTAACTGTTAATTATAATGTCACTTAAAACTTTTATTTATCATTACAGAACGTCCTGCTAGAAACAGATTTGTCACTTAAAACATTTAAAACTTCAGTTTTGCTTTTAAACCGTTTAAGCAACTTAATTTATAACTTTGAGTTAGAAACTTTCCAGGCCAAAATGGCATAAAATGTAAGTTAATTAAGATAAAACAATCTGTCACGTTTAACTGAAAATTAAGGAATGTCTGAAACAGTTAACATAGTTGTGAGTTCTGGCAGAAGTAATGAAAATAAAGGTGTCTGTAAAACGAGTGAAGAAAATAAGAGTTAACATTTTTTTTTCAAGCCTTTGCTTTTGAAGTTTTCTAATGATAATTCATAATATATTATATTTGCAGACGTATGAATCAACTTGAGTTTTATAATATGAACAAATCAAAATAATCAGCCACAGTTTTGTATTTTGGGATTTAAAATTGATTTTTGATTCTTTTAGAACACAATTTTGCAAAAATTAGGTTTACATAAAATCAACAGTAGCCAGTCCCTGTCACGATTATGACAAAATTTCGTATTTTGTCAGCTTTTGCGTAAATTAAATATCAAGTAAAAGTGACACTTTTAAAATTTGCCTCAAGATGTGTTTCAAGATTTCAGTAAGTCCTTTTTTAAAAATTACAGAAATTTAGAATCATTTAAAGGCGAGGTTTCCAAGTTCGTTTTGTTTAATGAAACTGCAATTTGTAAAATTTTGAATAAAAAGAGTTTATTAAATATTCAAACACCTTGAATAAAATTTTGATATAGCTCAAAATTTAACAAATCGGAGTACCTAATTAAATGTAGGTAATGCTACTTAAATTTAATTACGAAACTTTAAACCAACTGTATAAATCTACCATTAATTTGTTCTTTTTATTCGTGGTAACTGAAATTAAATGACAGTGAATTGTAATATTATTTTGTACTTAAATTTTGAAATTTGCCGGCAGTACGTAGTACTGCAATATAGAAAGTTAAGCAAAGACCTACTTGGTCAGAACTTGAATGGGTGGCCACTCTACGGCTGGGTGTGTTTCTTCCCCCTCGACACTGTAAAGGTAAAAGGGGGTAAAAGGTAAAGAAATTAGATGCCTAAAGTTTTTCAAATTTCCGGTAAATATATTCAAGTACGCCCCTGTTTAGTTTCAGTAGTTCACGCTGTTACTGAAAGATAGCAGCATCTGTCAAAGTGTATCGAAAATCAGTACAGGTTTTTGAGTCAGATTGTCTAGAATAAGCGTCCTTGGTTTTAATGAATTGTATTAAATGGTGGGGTTTGCAAATATTTTCTAGTGGTCAGCTGATGACCAAATTGCGTTTTGAACAAAATGACTAATTTTAGAAGTGTTTGCTAACAAGCGAAGAACTCGTGTTATAATTTGGAAACGCAGCATGCCCTGATTGAAATGAAAGGGAAAATTTCAAGTGTTTACGGATATCAGCTGCTGTGAAAATGTCAGATAGCCATCACACAGGCTATGGACAGGAAAATCTCAGGAAATTTACCATAAATCGTATGTCACGTAATAGTTTAATTAGTGTTTAATAGCCACAACATTCGTTTCTATTATTTTCATAAGCATTTTGGGTGTTTTATTTCAGTTTTATGGAGTCATTAATGTGATTTCTTTGTTTACGCGTTTGTTGTAAACACGCAGTTTCGATTAAAAAACGACCTTTCTTGCAGCACATCAAGTAAACAAATGAATTTCACATATTATTTCGAGATTTTCCATTTTCCGTATTTGTACGGAAATCACACGTTAAACGCATTTCATGACCTTAACACAGTTTTGCTAACTTTTAAACTTCGTCAATCATTAAATTGATAAGATTATCAACAGTCTAAACACTCGTGTCTAGCATTTAAAAATTTCCCATGCGTAGTTCTAATGCGTAATATGTATGTATTGCAGGTACAAAATCGAGCGCCTTCGTCTTGTGAAGATCGCTCTAAACCTCTTCTAAGATGTTGTACGTATTCAACGTTGACACGGGGACTATGGTAACTTTCGAAATGAGTCTTGCTGTAGAGAGGTACGTTTCACTTTATTGTGTAATGCAGCTTACAACTGTAAAATAATTATGAGTAATAAGTAATTAAAACAGTAATAAAACAAATGCTTTGTCAGTTGTCTATAGTGTTATTCGACTGTCTTGACAAATAAAGGAAATAATCACTCAAGCTCGGTCAAGCGCGTAAAGTACGGAAGAATGGATTTTGGATGATTTATTGGGCTAAAGCTACATTGACAGTTATAAACGGAAAATTCTCTTTGTTTTTATTTAAATCGCAGATTGGTTTAGAAAATTTAGTTATTAAGAACGACCTTCTAGTTATTAACGCTACTTTGTAGATATGACGCTATGTTTATATCTATTTGAAGATTTACTTAACAATAATCAAGTAAAACGTTTTCTAATCACAATAACCAAACAAAAGTATAATTTTAGTATTCTCATTTAAGCAATATTAAGTAGTTTTGACATGAATATCTGTATTAATTAGTTAACTGTTTGTAATATTAATCAGTTAACTAATTAAAATCTAATTTTTGTGTAAACTCGTTTCATAAACGAGAATAAATTTAGATTTTTTGTAAATAACATGTTACAAAGTGTAACGGATCAAAATATCATTGCGTAAATAACGTCCAAACAATTTTTAATGGCCATCAGATATTGCAGTAATTATTGCAAATGCATTATTTATGAGTTTATATTTGTTTATTAGTGAATTCTAATAAATGAAAGTGGTCGACATTCATACTGTTTTTCCATATTTGGATAAAGTTGTTGGCCTTATTTACATTGTTATTGCCCATGAATACACTATTTTCAATAACAAACGGATTATCATAAAAGGAAATAATAATTATAAATTCTGCAATTTTCCTTGCACTTTTATACTGCTTTAATTACATGTTTATTTCTTAATTATGTAATATTTATGAATTTATTGCTCTTATCAGTTCCGTTCATTTTTTAGTGTAAATCATCTAAAAGAACAAATAGAGAGGATATGCAAAATAACATCCGACAAGCAAGTACTCCTAGTAAGCGGAGGGGAGTGTTTGGATCCCAACGCCCGTGTATGTTCTTATTCGGCGGGAACCGACACAAACCCGATTTATCTCTTTAGCAAGACCGATATCGAAGCTGTAGACCCCCCAGTTCCTACTGTCGAATCAGGTTCTGAAATTGGTACGATCGGAGAAACAGAGAAATACCTCGAGATTAATCGGAAATGTTTGTAGATTTTACCGCAAAAGTTAGAGAATGTCATGATCTGCTACCTTCATACAATACGGTTTGTCATAGAGCACAGTTAGCACAAGAATTTTACGAATCAGCTAGGGAAGAAATTAAAATATGCCAAAATCTTGTGCACGAACAACATTTACAACAGCAAGGATGGGCGGCTGTTATTGCGAACTTAGAAGATAGTATAGCAGAATTTACCAGGCGAACGGAAGTGTTTCAGAAGATCTTTGATGATTATCAGAACGAACGTGATTCTTATGTAAACTTTTTACAGCAGTAAGTATATAGATTTAGGTAATCAGTTCTCAGCATCGATTTGTTAATTTTGTTTTTTAAACTTGCTAAATGTTTCTTTTTATTTGCTTCCTAGAAAATCTTTTGTTTTGGTAGTCCACATGTAAGATTATGCTTTGAGGTTAGATTGTTGAAAAAGTACTAAATCATGTTCAAGGTCGCACCTAATTAAAAAAAAGTTTTTTTACTTCATGACACATCATTTGGCCAGTCCTAACTAATATTAATATTCTAGAAAAATTTCTAACCATCGTCTGAACTGAAACTTCCTCTCTTTTTATTTTTACAACCACACTTTGATTTTATTTCTTTTGCCATTAGAAATTTAGCTTATTTAATGTAACATTAGTATTATTATTACAACCCTATAAATCCTAGTGTTGGGTGAGGCCTCCCCCTTGTTTTACCACTTGTGAGGCTTGAGTGTTTCGTTCCACCAATGTGGCCGGCCCACTTCTATTTTAAAGCCCGACTCTTTGTCATAATTTCATCCGTCCCAGTTTTTGTGAATGTTGATCACTTTGTCTATTAATTTGTCTATTGTTTGTGTAATTTTTAATTTCTGTATATGATTATTATTTAAGCTCTATGTTTGTGCCTGTAATGACGGGTATTATACATTTATTGAACGCTTGCCTATTTAATTTCATTAGTATATCTCGCTTAAAGATCTTTCTGAGTGCCCAGTATTTCTTCCATGCTGGTTCTTTGTCCATTTTGTTCTGAAATGAGATCAACTGTCCTTCTTTGTACTCCAACTGTGAACTTTGAATTTCTATTTCTTCTGCCTTTCTTTTGCTAATTAAGTGAGTTTTGTTCTTTACTTGTTCGTTACTAGGTCTAACAGCATTTTTTTTAACATACTTCTGCTCTTAGCGAATAGGAACACCTCATCCATAAATCTTAGGTTACTTAAATAATATTTATGCTGAATTCGTATTCCCATTTTATTCTGCTGCAATGAATAACAGTGGTGATAAGGGGTCACCCTGTTTGATGCCTCTTTGGAAGCTTCTGCTTAATTTTCGCTGTGCTTTCTCTCACTAATCCCACATACTTTTCTAGTTTTTCTCTTGAGGTCTCTTCTTCAGCGTTGTTAGTTCTCAACCTGAATGTGAGGATTCTAGTTCATGCCTTTCTCTTGCTAAGAGATCTTTCTAGTGTTTTTTCTATTGTACTTTTATTTCTTTTTCTTCCATTATTTTATGATTTATCTTTCCATCTCTTTTTTCTTTCCGTAACTCTTTATAGAATTTTCTAAGATCTTTGTTTTTCTATTTATTTCATCTTATTTTCCCACCATTCTCGTTTCTTCTTTCTACGTAGTTTTTTGCTAGTTCTCCTCACTTCTTGGTACTCTAGTTTATCTTCATCTTTTCTCGATCTTAAACATTTCGTTCTAGCTTCATTTTTCAATATAATACTTTTCTTGCAATCGTTGTCAAACCAATTTTGTGTCTGCGCTTTCGTTGTGAGTTTCAAATTTTCCTCAGCTCCGTGTATAATTCCTTCTTTTAAGCTCTATCCCGTTGCAGGTTCTTATATAATGTTTTCTGATATTTTTTTCTTTTCCTCTATCCCACATCTTTCTTCCTGCTTTTTGTTTATTTTGGGTTGTTATTCTTTCTGCGAAATTTGCTGCCACCAAATAGTGATCGTTATCGCAGTTAGCTCCAGTGTAGGATCTAACATCAGTTATGTAAGATTGAAAGGGCTTCTCCATTGATGTTAATATCCTCCTTGTTGTACCGTTGCTTCATTCCAGGGATTATTTTCGCACCAATTCTACCATTTTAATAATTTTACTGTTATTTAGTTTATCCAATAGCAGTCTGGGGCATTGTACTGATATTAAATACACTTTCTTTTCTTCCACTTTTAGTGTCACGGTTAGGATTCTGTCATTGGCATAATTTATATCATAGATGTTGGATTGATATTTTTCGTTGAGGCCACTCTTTATAAGGAGAATGTTTTGTTAAACCCAGCCCTTCTTATTTCGGACATTTGTTGATATTATATTTGTGTGCTTCCAGTATTACTTCTTGGTCCCTGCTGCTCCAAGATCAGATGTTCCTGCAGGCTAGTCTTAATATTTGTGTCCTTTGTTTCGCGTGCGTTGTAATGTCATGACAATCCTAATTCCGAAGCTCTATTTTTTTCATTTTATCATTGTTTGTTGTATTAGTTAATGTGTAATTCACTTCTTAAGTCTGTTTCCTTTTCATTAACATGGGTAGGCTTTTTCTTTTACCGTGGACAGGTAGCTAGCTTCATCCACGGACCCTCATCCTTTAGCATCCGGGCTTGGGACCAGCCATGGCTGAGTTCATTAAGAAACTATTACTACTTTATAGTTTATGTTGTATGTGCGAAACTTATAAGGTCTCTTCCTTTTCCATTTATATAACCTCTTCATCCTGAGTTGTCTCATCCATTAGTATTGTGTATTTTCCTGATTGGTTTTCCATTGCGAGCTCTACAGTTTCGTAAAAGTCTTGAAGTTTGTTTTCGCTGGCTTATTGTTACTATTAATTTTTTGTGTATCATGAGCTTTATTTTTTGAATTTTATTTGTATATTTGCCCCTTATTTTGAATCCAACTCTGGCATCATATCACTTCTTTGCCAAATTTGTCATCCAGTTTCCTTCCTGGTTAACTGCTTCTGATTGCTATTTATCCCTGTCTCCAGATTTTTTCTATCTCTTGTAATTATCAGCTTTTGTTTGATGTTATGGTCTTCTTTTATTGGTGCTGACGACTTTTGAACTGTTACTTTGGGAGTTTCTTTAATTGCTTGTTCCTTAGTTAATTGGTGGTTTTTCTTGTCTGTTATTTCTTCTTCGTTCTCAATTAAATCTTGGGCTTCTTTTTTGTTTAATTTCCTTTCATTTACTATCACTTTATTGTAGTTTATTGTGGCACGTTTTCTTTGTTGCCTTAGCCGTTTCATCAGCGGTATGGATTTTCTACGTTCTTCAATCGTTTCTTTCATGTAGTCCTCTTCTACGAATATATTTTTGCCTTTCAGGAGCTATATTTGTTAGAAGACAATGTGTTTCATCCTGCTATTGCTCCATGATTTGTTTTGGAATTTATTTTCCTTATACATATTTTCTATGTTTTTTTGATTGCATTCCATTTCAATTTGTTCGCATAGAAATTTGACTATTATTTTTCTAGATCGAAAAAGTTTCTTTCGTCTGTTGTTATCCTGTTTATTACTCACTTTCCAATATGCTTATTCTCCTTTCCATTTGATTTACTTTCATTTCATTTTCTTAAATTAACTCTTGTTGAATTTTTTATCCATGTTTGTTGATCGATTTTATTTCACTTGTTCTCTTTCTGCATATTACTTGTGCATATTACTTGGTATCTCCTTTTTCATATCTTTTAAATATGGTAATATTTCTTCGTTCATGGTGTGAAGTATTATTATTATTATTCAAGCCCATCAATCCCGTAACAGGGTTTCCATTTGTCCTTGTCTTTTGCCTGTTGAAACCAATTAGGCCCCATCTCACTAATGATTTCTTGTTCCCATCGTATAGTTGGTCGTCCACGTTTTCTGTTTCCTTGTTTAGGTTTCCATTTGATGGTTCTGATAACCCTATGTGGCCAGCCCAAGATCATTTTAGAGATTTATAAATTTTTTACCAAACTTTTTGTTTTGAGTCTGTTAAGAACCACTTCATTTGTAGTTCTCTCTTTCCATGTAAGACAGAGAATGCTTCTCTTCATTTTATTTTCGGTAGTCTGGAGTGTGTTTTGATTTGCATTTAGGGTTTGTAATGGAAGGGTTTAGCGAAATATTTTTATTTTTAAGTAATCTTTTATGTGCCCAGAAGCTTTTCCAGCCTTGTGATATTCTCCTATTTAGTTCATTTGAAGCTTTTCCTGTTATGGAGATTTGTTGACCTGGATATTTAGCCACTTTTTGTATTTCAATTGCTTCATTTCCTACTAGGATAAAACCCCGTTGACTTCTGTTTAAAATAACACTTGATTTTTCAAAGTTTATTATTAGACCGATTTTCATCTTTAAGTTCACAAATCATATTTGATAATTCACTTTGCCTTTGAGCTGTTAATAGAATATCATCTGCGAATCTTGGGTTATTTAATTTAACACCATCTACATTTAATCCTTTAGATTACCACTTCAAATTGCAGAATACCGATTCTAAAGCACAATTAAATAATTGGGGGAAAGGGATCCCCCTGCCTGACACCTCGTTGTTGTTGAAAAGCTGGTCCTGTTGTTTCAATAATTATTTTAGCTTTAGCTTCACTATAAATTAAATTAATTATTCTTATATATTTTGAATTAATGGCTTGGTCTTTTAGTGCTTCAATTGGTGCTTTTGTCTCGATAGTGTCAAACGCTTTGCGGAAGTCAAGACTGATAAGTAGATTTTCTGCGTGAAGATGATTGATTGTTGAATAAGAGCTTCGAAACCCAGCTTGGTTTACTGGTTGGTTGAAGTCTGTTGATTATAGATTTTATTTAATATGACACTTGTATAAGTTGTTGGTAAGACTGATCTGTCTCTAGTTGTCAAGATCTTTAGCATTCTCTTTTTTGTATATTAGTAAAATTAGTGAGGTTTGCCATTGAGTTGGTAGTTCTTCTTGTGCAATAATTTTATTAAACAGTTTTACTATAAGTTGAATCCTTCCCTCTGCTGCTGCTTTTATCATTACATTAGTTACCACCCCATCTTCCCCTTGTTTGGTTTTATTTTTTTATGATTTTACTGACTTCTTTCTGGGATGTCTTCTACGGTTGTTTCGTTGTCATCCAGGTTTATGACTGATGTGTATAAATTCCTATAGACAGCTGTAGCTTCTGTAATTAATTATCTTACTTCCAGCACATATAATTCCCTTATTCTTATCTTCCAGACTTGTAATCAATTTTCTTCCTAAACTAAATTCTTTATTAAGTTTTTTCAAGGAACCTGAATCTTCCAGAATTTGTTAAGTTTTCCTCTTTTTCTATTAATTCTTTAATTGAAGCAGATAATTTCGACCACTTAGACTCATTTTGCATTGTATGCAGATTTGCTGTGGCATTTTTGAATTCTTTAGTCGGTAGGTTGCTCGGCTCTGGAATGCTTAGTTTGTTGATAAATTGGTCTTTTTATTATTTCTTGCTCCAGCTTTTCTTTAAACTTGCTTCTAATATCATTTGTTATCTGAATTCTAGAAGTATTCGGTTTTCCTAAACTCCTGTATCTTGTAACAAGTTTGGTATTTTGAAGAATTTTAGGTTTTAGTAGTCTATGACCTGAGTAGAATAGAATATTATTTATAACTCTATTTCATTTTTATAGGCTTGGTTAGGTGCTTGCCAGGTCCATCTAAGACTCTTCCTTCTCTTAAAATAAGTATTCGTTATTGATAGTTTAATTTTTTTCACAAATTCCCAGGAATCGATACCCTCTCTTGCTGCGTTCTCCATAGCTAAATTATCCCATAATATTGTAACGAAGTGGCTTTTGCTTTTATTGATAAAGATGGTAGAGTCTTATAGCAACTTCATTACGAGTGTTAAAAAGCTTTGCTTATGCAAGAGGTATTATTAAAGTACACGGTTAACCAACATCAAATATATTATTATAAGTTTACATACAAACATTATTTAAACTGGTCTACAAATATGAAATCCAAACACTTAACAAGTTCTAAGTCTGATGGACTTAAGACAAGATACAAAACCTTAACATTACTATCTACTTACATGAATAACACATCTTTACAAACCAACCTGGCAAAGGGTCTCTCGTCTGAATACAAATCAGTCATCGTAGTGAGACTCTTGGTAAGAGACTAATTTTACTATGGGAAAGCCCATGTATTTATACTGCCCAGAGTCGTAACATCTGTTCAAACTGTTTATACAATTTATCATTAAGTACTGCATTACATAAACATTAGTCATGGTCGTTCTTGTTATGTAAGTGCAGGTGCAATGCAGGTGTGCATTAATCACCGTTGCTTATCTGCAAATATCGTAAGACATTGCGATGATTTAGAACCTAACCAGATGTTCGCATGACACATATTTATGCTGGTGCATGTCTAGTTGATAAACACATTTAATTTTTTCTTATAATAATAATTATTGCGTAACCCGCGATATCAGTCATACTCAAATATTAACTTATTGAATTTAGTAATTCATTTCCTAAAGAAATGCTTTTATATGATATTTGTTTAATTCACTACATTACAATATCCTCTTCCCTTGTTTGTCTTGATCCAATTTTACATAGGTTTTCTTCTGCGTTTTCCGTAGGGGCATGGGCTTGGATTATCAGTACATGTTGTAGTCTCAGCGCATTAGTATAGCAATTCTATCTGATAGAACTTCTAATTTAATGATTGCTTTCTTTAGGTGGTCTTTAACTAGAAATCCGACAGCTAATTTTCCTTTTTTTTCTCGATTGTTGTTTTTTATTTCTATTATAGTATAGTTTTTGTAATATAATATTAGTAAAAACATAAATAACACTGAAATATAATTTTGTTAAGTGTAAACAAAAATGATTGTTTTAGCTTCGATGAGGATCTTAAAACCCTAGGCAAAATACCGATGTTACCTGCTTTGTTAGAAGCAGAAAAGAAATTCTTCAAATCTGAAAAATCGATAGATCAATCTACTTCAAAATCTGTAGAACCAATCGAACCAACATCGGATGAACCTTCGCCTAAGTATGCCACCTTATTTGATTGGATTTCAGCTACAGATAGTAAGACTGCAATGGAGCAACTATTTGAGCATTGTTCGAGAGGTTTGGAACAGGTACACTTCTTTATTACGCAAGCAAACCCAAATATGTACGTTTAAAATTTTTAGTTCGATGCCAAAGCATTTAGTACTTTACGTAATGTTGTTCAACACGTCTTTTTCGAAGCTGGTAAGGATGATATGAAGGATATTAAAGGTCTCAGTGATCGTTTGTGCGGTTTAGAACAGCTAATGTTTGAAGCTAAGCGTTACGTTCAAGAACAGGGTGATTTAGCTCAGTCGTTTTTACAGGTTTGTTGATATTGATTCAGTTGTAATGCTTTGAAATTTACATGGTGCGTTTTAGAATCAAAATAGAGCCAGCAATATTGGTGATGCATCAATTTTACCCGATCTCTGTGCGTCTCATCGTAAACAACTAGTGGTAATGTTAAATAATCATCAGCAGTTGACGGATATCCGTCGTCGTTGTGTAAGAGCAAAATCCGAATTAGGTACCAATTTACATGTTCGTCTAAAATGGGTTATGTATATGGAAAATATGATGTTAGAGCTCGATCATAAAATGATAGTATATAGCGAAAGTTTAAGACGATTAAGAAGACATTTAGAAATACTCCAACAAATTCACTTGGCTCCTGTTATTTATTTATCCGCCGTGTCTGAGGTTGTGCGAAGAAGAGCATTTTCACAGGCATTTCTATCGGTAAGTCTTTTAAACATGTTAACTTGCTTTGCTTTAATGTAAATGTAAATTTTTTAGTGGGCTTCAGAATTAGCTTGTTATTTATTGACAATACATAATGATGAATTAACACGGCGAAAGGACTTCCAAGTACAATTCGAAGGACATTTCTTGAATTCTCTTTTTCCTGGAATGGAAGATATGCCACCTTCGTTTGCAACAGAAGCTCCCACTATATTCGATAATTGTTTACCAAAGTTAACAGTAGAAGATATTGAACAGCTTAAGCAAGAATTCCCCGTTCTAGCGAAAAATGTTAGCGTTCCTGATATTGCTGCTATAAACGGTTTATTTTTGGTTAAGTCTTTTGTAAAAACTGATTTGGGAAAAACAGATGATCGAGGGGTAGAAGAAAAAATAGTACAAGTCGTTAATGAAGTTGGATTAGCTAGTAATTTAGATCACAATTTACTTAAACCTGCTGAGAGTGAAACTTGCTTAATTGCGCATGGGATACCTCTTCTCAAGGATTTGGATAGGTGAGATGAATTATTACTATTTTTTAAGTCTTAAGATCATGCTAATGTACACTTAAGGTGCAAAATTTAATCTCGTATGACTCATGAATTCTCTCCGTGGCCCTGTGCACATCATATTTAAGTTCTAATAGTTCTTCTTGGCAAGCTATATCAACATCAGCAAAATTTGCAGTAAAAGGATTTATCATCCGGTCGTACTCCTTCAAGTTCAAAATATCTTTAAATCATTTTTCCATACCCAATTTATGTTCATTGAGGTGGCTACTGAATCTTTCAATCTTCTTTGGAATTACATCGCCTTTTGTAGTTGGCAATTCGGGAAACTGATGATGAAATTCAATATTCAAAAAATGATGACGGGGAAGTTCAAGTTTTTTGATAAACAATGATACAATATTATATTGGCTCCTTTAAGTTGCAAATTATTTTCATTAAATCTCTTGAAAATGTCTGCCAAATCAAAGGCAACATTCTTTACTATTTTTAATAGACAGAGACCAACCTTATTATTACCTTCAACCATGACACTATCCTATAATGCTGCAAAACTAAGACAAGCATGTATCCTTCGAGAAACATTCGATCATCTTTGGCGTTTGTTTTGATCTTATTTACAGTATAATTAGTCATGGTCGTGGCTCAGTTGGTTCAGCGTGTGTCTAACCACTGAGACCACAATGATGTAGAAAAGAAGTTGATCTCTTGGCCCACAAGCTTATTTTAACAGCAGAACTTCAACTTTGAGGCCGAGCGAGACCACTTGCATGCAGCTTACACACAAGCCAATTATATTTTACAGTGGTTTAGGCCACCTATTTTACTGTTCCATGAACAAAGCACTAATATAACAGACCAACGTGGCCCCACGAGGCGAATTATAAAAATGTGTACTGCGAGACACAAGTGGTCTGGCTAGTCCAAAATATCATAAATACTGACGATACTGCGTTGGTCTCGCATGGCACTTTACGTGTTAAAACTTGCCTGGGTTTGATAGAGGGTCTTATCAAAATGTCTCCAACATTATGACTTACCACTTTTTGCAATTAAATAATTGTGATATAAGATTGTTTCTTAAATGATGCAGTTATTGATTTTAAAATCTTATACATTTCTTGAAAATATTGTGGCGAAGGCTTTTATTGTTATTATTTATAAATATAATATAATAAGTTACTGTAAATAGTTTGGTAGAGTCTTTGACCAACGACGCCACTTGAGTATTGCTTGGCTTTACACGAGAGGTTTTAGATCAAAGTTAAATTCAACTAACAATCATGTATTTCATATCAGTATTTTTATGTCCTCCATCTTTCGTCTGCTTATCGACCTAATTATGTTTCTGGATTCTCACCACGAACTCAGATCAGGTTATTCGACATAACAGGTTTCACCGCATATCTTGTTTATTTCTTTAACTTGCGCTTGATATCCCCTTGGAACCCCTAGGGGTTATATAAAGTGTTAAATTACATTTATAAATAAATTACATTGTTAAGAACAGATGTCAGTAAGCTAGAAATCGTAGAAAAGGAAATTCTGGATACTAATAAATGATGGTACATACAAAAATCTTAAAAGATTGTTTGCGGTTTGCTTGAAATTTTTTGAGTAAACCTACAATGTACTTTAAAATTTGGTCATCTATTTTGGGAAATGTGATTGTCATAACCGGGAAAAACTATTTAGCAAAGCAACATGCAATCAATCATGGTGGTTATACCTGTGCGCTTAATGGGGTCAGTCCGTAATCACAAATTTTGCCAAAGCTAAAGGGTTTCGCAATAGGGACGATATGTTTTTAAAATTAAATAAAATACAAAATATTTGATACAATAGCAAAACTTTTTCTTTATTTTATGATACTTATGACAATTATGTTTTGAATAGCGCATTATTCAAATGTCCACCTCGGCTTCGTTTGCAGGATCGAATTCGATGAACCCAATTTTTGGTAACTTTTTGCAATAAATCGGGTGTAATTTCATTAATGCAGCGTTCGATGTTCAATTTCAAAGCGTCTCTAGTTCGAGGTTTGTTGGTATAGACCAACGACTTTAAATAACCCCACAAGAAGAAGTCCAAAGGTGTTGTATCACAACTTCTTGGAGGACAATTAACAGTTCCATTTCTGGAGATTACAGGCTCACCAAACTTTTCTCTCAATAACTCCATAGTGGCATTGGCAATATGTGATGTTGCACCATGTTGTTGGAAAAACATGTCTTGCAAATTAAGTTCATCCAATTTTGGCCACAAAAAATCCGTTAACATTGATTGATAACTCTCACCATTCACTGTCATCTTCAAATGGATAATAACCAAACGTTGTTGAAACATGTATTTTGCCATGATGAATTGTCAAACTATACTAAAAACAAATGACAACTAGTGAGATCTCTACAATTTTAGATATGGTTGCTATGACGTTCCTATTGGGAAACCCTTTAGTTTAAATATTTATAACTTATTCACATGTTATGTGATTGCTAATATTTTCAGTTTATTAATGTAATATTATTTTTGTTTTCCAGGGGATGCGAGTCAGAAACGGACACGGAGGAATTTGAAAAAGTAGGTCAAAGTCCCTTGGAACTACATTTTGATAAAGAAATAACATCACCCCGTCCTCGAACTCATGATGCATCTACACTAACTGAGGTTGGTGATAGAAATCCTTTACCACCTAGAAAACCACCACGTGCATTCCAAAAACCCCAATTACCTCATCAAACTCCTGAAAATAACATTACTCATGTTCTTTCTAATACGAACGTTAACACAAGCTTGCAGTCCCAACGTACAATGAGTGTCAGTGGAAGTCAAAGTAACACTGAAAGTTTCACTAACGTGAAGAATCCTTCGCTCGAATCAATTGATGAACTTTCTAGTATTAAAAATTTTAATTCTAATACCGAAAGTTGCTTCAATTCTCATCATCAACAAATGCAGAGTTTTGCTTCGGCTCACTTCTCTCGTTCTAAATCACTTTCACCACATACACCACAAAGTCCTAAAGATCTACAAGTCGAACAGTTGTCTCCCGTCTCCCCTAATCAAGGCCACCAACCTAACGAATTTGTTACTGACGAATTTTACATTGACGAGAGTTTGCCGTCAAGTCTAAGTATTGAGACCGGACAAAGCCAGGGAGAATTTGTCCGTCAGCTTGATACAGCTAATAATGTGGTGGCATTGTTACAGGTACTTAGAAATGCTTTTCCACCCGTTTTTAAGTCTGTTGTAGTTCTTAGTTTGCAATGGCTTCTTTTATTTATATTAAGTTTTTATCATTTTGATTTTTGATGTCGCAGTTACATCGTGACTTGATTGGTTGTGAATATAACGACGGTAAGCGACGATGTGACTGTAACATATTCCTTTAGTTTTCTTGATTTTATTGGTGTCGATTCCGTCCAAACTATTACTGAATGTTAATAGAAATTTCCTTGTTTTCTAAGTTGGTGGCCTTGCTATTCAGTTTCTTTATTTCTTAACTTAGCTGTAGACGCACATGGATTTTCTTTGAGGTTTATGTCCGATGGCTATGCAATTTTTCTTCATTTTTTCGGTGATATTATTGATATGAGTAGTTTGTATTAGATTAGATTAGAAAAACTTGTGACCAAATTATCAATTATATTCTATTGTTATTCGTTATTGAACTATTTTAAAAATTTACAAAATAAATTATTTACTTACCTAGAAAAATATAAATTAATTAAGATTTGTTTTAGGTGCTCTTTATTCATTTTAATATTTTATTTTATATATTTTTTATTTGTGTGGGTCATGACGTGTGGCACAGGCAGCGATGATAATTTTAATGTTTTTATCTTTTGCAATTAGGATGTGGTATTGTAATGTAGGAAATATATAATTGTAATGCAATAAATATACAATTCCAACCTAAAGAGAAATAAAATTTTTGATGTTTTTTTCCTGCTGCAACTGTGGTCATTCAGCTTAACTGTTGCAGCCAAGGCTGGGTTCTTAACCCTATGTGGCCTTATTCTGAGTCTAGAACCCCTGTGGCTTGATTGTGAAGGAGAGCACTTCAAAGGTCTTCCCTGTGTTACCAAGGAAAAATATTAAAATTTAAGAAACCAAGGGGTTAAGTTTGGGTTTTAATCTGCTTTATGCCTCCCATGATTGGGCCTTTTAAATACAAAACATGCCATATTAATCGTTGCTTAATCATGATCATTTAACCTTAAATCTTTGTCTATGTTCAAACCCCTTTAACTCTCATGTCTGTCCTTATTTTTATATAAAATTCGCTCATAAATAACCTCTCATTTGATGAATTTAACGATTACTTTTGAATAATTTGATAGCCTCTTACAAAGATCATTCAGAAAACTAATTTTATTGCAAAATATAAAAGGCAGGTTCTGCTTTACCTCAAGAAAACCATTCGCATGTTCGTAATTATTTTTTTTTATTCACAAAAGAGCACTAAATGTTAAATGTATGTAAACGAAAGCAATGAATTATATGAAACTGTTCTTTTAGGATAATCTTCAAACTTCTCAAACCGAACGTGACCGTTTAAAAGCCCTAATTTCAAAAATGGCTGTGTTAGTACAACAAGCAATTGGGCAAAATAGAGTAGAAATAGCAAATCTCAAATCGTTTGTATTAACGGAACGAAGTAACATGGAATTACAATACGAAGGTTTGAGTAGTTCCTGGGAGAATTTGGCTTTGGAAATAGATAATAAAGAGAAGGATATTGTGCAGAGGATTACCATCGATCACGAATTAGAAATTAACGATTATAAGAAATTAACAGAAGCCAAAGATAGGGATATAAAACTTTTACAAAATGAAGTTATATACTTGCAAAGCTCGCTTCAAAATTCTTTAGATGAAATTTCAAATTTAAAATGCGCTTTGGACAAGTTAAGGGAGGAACATGAACAAGCGAAGCGAGAATTCGAAAAGGGATTAAACGAACTAAAACTGCAAAAAGATCAAAGCGTAAAAGAGGTTAGTGAAAAGTTAATTCGCGAACATAAAGCCGAAATCGAAAGTATAAGGGCACGGTTTCGTTTAATGTCCGTTGCCAAAATGGAACGAAGTCCATCCGATCCAAATCTAGATGGAATCGAGCGCACTGAACCTAAAGAACTAATTAATCACGAAGCTATAATTTTACAGATTAAAGAAAATTGTGAGATCGAAAAAGAGAAAGCAATATCTGCAGCTATTATTCAAGAATCTCGTAAATGGGAGAATATACTTAACGAAAAGCTTACAGAAATGAAGTTCGATAGAGAACTGATGGTCAATGATATTACTAAGAAAATAGCCGACGAAAAGGATAAACAAATTGACGTGTTACGCGAACGTGAAGTTAATTTAAGTCGTGAATGTGACAAGTATAAAAACACAATTCAGCAGCTTGCAGAAAGCGAAACCGAAAGCCAAAATGTCGAACTCTTAGAGAAGGTAGAAGCGTTAGAAAAAGAAAAATATGACTTACAAACGCAGCTAGGTTTAGAGAAATCTAAACGAATTGACGAAAGCGTGCAAGATATGGCGGCGTCTGTGGCCGTTTGTGAAGGTTAGGCGTTACTTTTAAATTGAAAATATGCGATATTTAATTCGTATTTACAGGTAAAGTTAACGTCGCCACAAGTCCAATTAAACACATGGAAAAGTTAACGAAAAGCCAAACATCACTGGTTAAATCCGCCAAATTAACAATCGATTCCTGTCACTGCGGCGATGCAGTTTTCATATTATGGGATTCAACGTATAAAAACTATCGAATCGTTCAAGAAGGTACCCATTTATATTTCCTTCATTCTGATTGTTTGGAAACTTTAGGTTTAAATGCTAAATCAGAGGAACGAAAGCCCTATTTAACTGGAGAAGTGATCGAAAAGGATTACTGCCATGCTAAAAAGGTTAAAAATTGGTTTAAATGTTTTACTTTATTACATTAATTGTTTTGTAGGAGGGAAATCGTTATAATGTTCCAAGAGGTACGAAGTTCTTTCGAGTGAAAGTAAAACCGTTATCGAATTCAAAGGAAATAAAAGAGGAACCGAAAGAACCCAGAGATAAACCGAACATGTCTCAAAGTGAAACCGCAGGTCCTGCGGTGTCCGAATGTACATCATCTGATGCTGCTAGTTTTTCTTTACCTGTAACACCTTTAAAACAGTCACCAGTAGAAGGCGAGAAAATACAAAAGAGTGAGATGGAAGCATCTACTGAAAGTGGTCGGTAGGTTCTGTTTGCGTTTTTATTATTTTAGTACGATCAGTAGAAACAATTTTCTTATAACTTTATTTGGCTTGAACTGTGACCAAGCTATATGGTATAACTCTAGTAATAGGTGTTTTATCTTCATTTTAAATCATAACATTTTACAGTGCAGATTATAATGAAGTCATTACCGCTAGGTTTTAATTCGATTTACCAATAGGAGTACAATTTATCTTTTAGTAGTTAGTAGCAGTTTGAGATGAAATCAAATAGATAACCAATAATTTTAAAAGTAGACAGCTCGTTCGTTTTAAGACAGTTACATCTCGGAAAACTATGAATTTTATTGTTCAGTTAACAGGTGTGTTCAATGCAAGTGACAGATTTTTTAGCCGCTGTCTTGCTGTGGAAATAATTGTCGAACGAGATACAAACTTCGAACCTTAAAAATAGGTTATGTTTACCAACCGAGTTGCGGTGACAATTTCATATGCTGCGGCAAACGTTACATCGTTCAATAAAAATTATGTCTGCTTGCATTGAAGGCACCTATTACATTACAACTTATTTAATCTTGAAACTGACCGTGTAAAAGTGGATCTACGTTGAATGATTTTTAGTAATTGTAGTCTAAAGTATTACAAGACGAGACGATGTGATCGTATCAGCCAATCAGAAACGATGATGGGTCTGATACTCTCAAGGGCATCGTCCAGAAATAAAAGTAGTGTTTCCGGCAAACCTTTTATCGTAGCTTTTAGATATGTTGTGGGATACTTTTAAAGCGCATGCATCAAACGTTGTGGTTTTTGGGCGAGCAAGCAGAACAAACTAATTTGTCCCACAGTTGTATTTAGATTTGCGCATGTTGTGCTCACAAGAGAGCACTTTGGAACATTCATTTTAATGCTTGAAGCTAGGCCTTCATACGTTTTCGTTGATTCGTTGACCAATATCAATGCAGGAATTTTATGAGGCAGATAATCTATCTGTCACCCAGAAAAGCTTTTCGCGAAAGCACCTACAGGGTGTACCAGTAGAACCCGGACAAAACCATCAGTTTTCACAATCATTTATTTAAATCAAAATTAATCCTACATGAAAAATGTTTTTATATTTGGGTTGGGGCATTCCTAAAGAACATATTTATTCAATCTGACTGCCCTTCAATTCTGGGCTGGAAGCGCATGTATGCCTTCGCCAGGATCTCCTCCATACCTGCAAACAACGCCTTTATGGCTTCCTACAGCGATGCGACCTTGGAATGTCGGGACTTGTTGGAGTGTCGCTCAATCATGCTCCATGCAAAGCAATCCAGTGGATTTAAATCAGGACTATTAGGAGGCCCTAAGTCCTTGCTCCGGAACATGCTCGTGTTTTCGGATAGTCAATTGTGCCCCATCTTGCTGAAAGACATGTCGTTACCTTGGAAGCAGAGTGACACAGCTGCAAAAATTTATTTTGGAAAATATCACTTCCAAAGGTTGCTAACTAACGAACTAAACTAAAATGTAGATTTCTGGCCTTCAGTAAAACAAATTTGCAGGTTTTTGGAAATTTCCAAGCTATTTTTAAATATTAAATACAATGATCTGAAATTTTGCAAGTGTATTCCTCTGTAATTTGTAGTTAGTTAACAAAAAAAATTTTCGAAAAATTTATATACATATTTTGTTTTATTTTGTCCGATGTTACCCATAAAATGGGGTAACAAGGTCTTTTTACCACATAAATATATAGTAACCCCCTGTCAGTGATAATTCGGACAAAATTTTAAATTTTAAAAAAGTATAAAATGCAAAAGTTCACAATTTAATTGTAAAATAAGCAGCGTATGGTATTAAAATGAAGATTTATTCAAATGTCATTAAATCAGAAATATTACATAAATTTTCTAAAACATAACTAACAACTAAACAAGACATATTTCATAACACTGATAAATAGAGTAGAAACATTACTCGATAGTCAAATCCTGGGGAACATCTGCAAAAACAAATATGCCTCTTCTTAGATCTATCTTAGATTTTAAGACTTTTATTATTTCACTTGCAGCAACTATGCTTTCATCTACATTATTGGGGAAATAAAAATATGCTTCATCTTTGGTTTTCTTTATTGGAAGGAAATTCACAAGATAATTTGACATTTCATTTTCATTACTATAACCCCTGATCACATAACAATCAGATTCGCCAAGTTAGTGTAAAATTTGGCAGCATTTTTATGCTTAGTTTGCATTCAGTGGCCAGGCGGCGCTACCATTGCACGGGCAGACACGCGACTCTGAAGTGCTTGGAATCAGCTGATTTGTATACAAATCAAGCACTTCAGGGTCCCTCGAGTCGCGTGTCTGCCCGTGCAATGGCGGCGCCGCCTGACCACTGAATGCAAAGTAAGCATAAAAATGCTGCCAGATTTTACACTAAGTTGGCGAATGTGATTGTTATATGATCAGGGCTATAACTATCCAATATAATTCCGACATAAAATTTGAATCTTTTATCAAAAGCAAGTTTAACAATAACATAAGTTCCCATGGATAATGTCTCTTTACCTTGGCTTTCTTTTGTTGTTCCAGATTGTTCGTTATCTTCATTTTTTGAGCAACTTGCCTTACTTCTGAAGCGTTTTTTAAGTATCGCTAAAGGTTCATTTAATTCAGCGTCACTATCATTATTTTGGTTTTGTTCTTGATTTTTGTCAAAGTCGGTAGAACTTACTGCTTTTCCTGGGGCTACATTTATCCGTTATCTTCTTTTTTTGTTGGTTCTGGCATTCTGGTGGTTTTAAAAAGGTCAGTCATCGAGTCTGTCCAATTAACTTCTACAGTTTCAGGGCTTTTTCTTTTATATCCAGGTATTTTTCTGAGGACTGCATCTATGCCACAAGCTCGGAAATCTGATCTTATAATATCTACAGATGTTGCACCAATTTTTTGTGATGCTGCATAAAGCAAATGTGGAAAATTAGTTTTTTGAAAAGGACCTCTCTTTTTAGCTTTCCAGTCACTCAAAATATTACGCCAACCTCGTTTTAAGGGTGCAAAAAATGCTACGTCGAGAGGTTGTGATATGTGTGTGGAGTTAGGAGGAAGCAAAACAAAGCTAATGTCATTTTCTTTACATTGTGATATTACGTCCAATGTCAAATGGGAAGCACGGTTATCGCCAATAAGAAGCCTTTTACCAGGTTTCCTTCTCGAATTGGGGATTACTATTGTGCACCAGAAGGGCCATTGTTTTCCCATTCTTGGTAGCGGTGTTTAGCTTTGTAAACTACAAAAGGTGGTAAAAGATCCCCGCTTACAGCTGCCGAAATCACCACCGATATGCTCGTCTTTGAAGAGTCCATTACTCTATCACAGTATTTTGATCCCCTTTTGCATACAACTCTCAGACGATCGGGATCGTCCGAAAAATTTGTTTCATCATAATTAATAACTATCAGGAGTAATATTTTCAAGTGAACTTTGCAATTTTTCAAAATATGCAGAAATGACTTCTAATGATATTTCAGCTCTACTTTTCTTTATGTTTTGACTTAAACGCATAGTCAGACATTTATGGCGATTTAAAAAACTTTCTATCCAGGCATGTTATCTTTAAAACATCGATCAGTCGTATAACATATTTGGTTAACGGGAAACCCCCGCAAACAATTCCTTCCACCAACTTCTTTTCTTCTATTTCTGAAACAACTTTTGGCCATACTGGTGATAGGTTATGCCGGCTTTTTATTTTATCCTGAATTGTAGATTTGGGTACACAAAAACACTCTTGTGCATGCCTTAAATTTAGTTTACCAGATTTGACTGCTTGTACTACTGCTTCGAGGGTTTCATTGGTATAAATCTCCGTGTGCTGAAAAGTTTTTTATACTTTCGGACCATTATTTTTATGGTCCGAAATTATCGCGGGTTAGACACTTTTTATGGAAAACCACCTGCCAAATCAAAACTAAAAATTATTTTCTTCTGAAATTGAGGTTATTAAATATATGTCATCACGGTAAAAATTTATAGAACATGTAAATTATTACCAAATATCTGTGGCACAAGCTCCTTTTCAAGGATTTTAAAAACACGAGATTTTATAGTTTTGTTTATATTCCTGTAATCAATAAACTAAAGTCTAAGTAAATAGCGGTTGAACGGGTTTTTGTTTCCCCGCCCTATGCAGTTGGATATGGACGGTGTTATGTATAAAACCCAACGTTTTTACTCATCCTTTATACAATAAAAATGATTTTTACAAATTTTTGTATACAGATACAGATAATTATTATTACGGGAAACTGTAGCGGCTGTAATTATTCATACTTTCGAATTGAAATGAAACTATTTCCGTTTATTTATTTCTAAATATTAACTACAATCATTAGTTTTCATACATAATACCGTCCACAGCCACGCCCTGGTCTATTGGCAAAGACAACGTTTATATCCGTGAACCGCTCTGACTCGTGAAATTTGCCATGCGTTATATCTTGTTGTAACTAAATCTGAAACTGCAAAGGGCGGGGAAACAAAAACCCGTTCAACCGCTATTTAAAACTTACTTAGACTTTACCTAACATTTTACAAAACTTTATTGCACAGTAGTATCCATAGTGTCTCTAGTAACATCTCTGGGAGTGCAAGCATGTTTCTCACCAATATGCCGTACCAATTATTAAAATGTACTAAATTCTTTCCTAAGTCCAAAGTAGCCCCGGTTGACGGTATAAACTATGTCAGAGTTGTGTCACTCTTCTTCCAAAGTAACGATATAGCGTCTCAGACACCACAGTGTCGATCCATGGCTCCACGACAGTTTACAGAACACTTGCATAAACTTCTTTCGTGACATTTTCTCCTTCTGAAAGAAGTACGGCGGCATGATGTCACCCTCACTCGACACGGCGCTTAGGACATGGACACTGGCCGGAAATTTGGTTCTAGACAAAATGGGAACATCTTCAAAGTCATGGGCAAGCCAGCTGTTGTTCCTCCAGTTGATTTTCATCAGAGAAAAACTGGAGATGGCCAGCTGCTTCATTCTTAAGAAAACACAGTAGCAAATGTGGCCTTAGCGTCCTCAGAGAGCATCTGTCTTACCTTCTCGATGTAAGATGTATATCTGAGGTCCTCATGAACGATCCGACAGGCGGTAGATATGCTAAGTCTCCAAAATAGCCGCTAATTTTCGAATCTAGATCCCAGAGTGCTCAGAAATGCATTTTTACGCCTTTTTGATAAGGCTTGGAGTCCTTCCGGTCTTCTCCCTAACCTGGATCTTTTGTGTTGGTCCATACGAGTCTTCATTGGACCCCTCGGAAGCCGTGCAGTGATGGGCAATGTTGTAAAGCGTCGACTTGGGGTAATTAAAGAACGTTATAATTTTAGGAAAGGGTGCGTCCAGCAATTGCGGCTCTCCGGTTGTACTTCGGACATGACTTAACCAACTTGGGCCATGATGAAATTATGTTTTTGTTGTCGATGGATCACGCTTACTTTAGTGCCATCTAGTTCCCGGCTGACGCATTATTATATGGCCGGAATTTCAATTTGAAAGTTGTTTGGAATCTATTGGTACTTTTGTTAACCGGATTATCTCCGCTGTATAAATCACTGTCGATCTCTTTTCGGTTAAAATATCGTCGTATCTGTCCACACCCTGTACATGAAATTAAAAATGAGGTTATATTATCTGACGGTTATACTTTTCCGTCAACACCTCTGTGTCACATGGACGAACGCAAAGCTATAAACTTACCTTGAAGTCATTGAACAAATTACATTTTTCTTTGTCACTTGAATTGAATTGAGGGAACTTGACAGAATTATATCGAACAGAAAGGTATCGAAACAACGTAAACAATTGACTGTTGGTAGTTGCGTCGAATCATCTTGTTTTGGAACACATCAAACGACAATTACTAAAAATTGTTTTAACGAAAATCCAACTTAATAGCATTGTTAAAATGGTCGGCTTTAAAAATATAATTAAACAACTTCATAATTATTCGTATGAATACTGCTTTCACATTCAATTATTATTTTTAATTATTGACGAATATCGATAATACTTCAGACGTTATAGTTGTGTAGTGTTTATTATTATGACAGTTTGTTGTATTCATTGCGTGCAGTTGTAAGCTCATTTTTAATGTATAAATGTGATGAATGATATTTATTACGGGTTTAAGTATATGGTTGCCGGCAGTACGGCAGAGTGGAAGTGCACGTAAAAATTCATATATTGAAAGTTAAGCAGCGGCCTGCTTGATCTGAACGAGAATGGGTGGACCGCTCTGCGGCTCGGTGTGTTCGGCCGCCTCGACACTGTATGGGTATAAGAGGGTAAAAGAGAAAGAAAGAAAGAAATATGTGGGTGCATATTTATGTATGCATTATATCATTGATTGGTGCATTGGAGAAAGCATTTAGCTTATTTGTTCTTCGTACATTTTCTTTCTAAGCAGCAGAAGTCTTAACTGTTGTAATCATCTTTTACGGGCTTTAAAGTAAGGGTCGCTTGGCAGAGGGCAGGCATTGACTTACATGATTAACTGACGAATAGCAAAAGCTCAACTGCAAGCAATTTTTTTAAAATACAAGTAACTACTGGTTAATCCTGAGTGCACTTTAGACGGTAAAAATTTTACAACTCGACCTTTTCGGTTTTTGACTCTGTTATACTCTCTGCTCTGTTTATAGCCCAGGCAAGTGTTTCTATCATGAGTTATACATAGTGCCTTCAAATAAAAATATCGCAATGATTGGGTATCTAGTACGACACGTAACTTAACCGTAATTTATGACTAAAGCTGGATTTAGAGTGCCATGATGGTGAGTAATGTAAACACATGTGATAAAACAACAAACATTGTATTAGCATTCATCTTTGACACAGACGTACTAGAGACTAGGTATGCTACGAAGCGTAGAAAATAACTAAGTTTTATTTCTTACGTTAGCTTACATTACGTCTTCAATCTAGCAACTTCACGTGATTATACTTTAAATTAATGTATATGTCAAAGATATGTATTGCACTGACTGGAATTATAAATGTTTGTTAGTATCAAAACGTAAATACGTAGACTTCGAAAATTATGCCGCTACCTTTATGGTACTCTGAATGCGGTTTTAGTATTAAGCTGTCAGAACAACACGACATTTATCGGTGACTTTAATCAGGGAACGTTACGCATGCTGGTAGAATGCCAGTGGTATAATATATAATTGTTAAACAAATAAGCACCATGAATGTGAATGACTAGAATACAAGGTGCTTGCGACGCTTTTTTATTGCAGTGTAATGAAGACATACATGCTATGGAGAAACATCACTTCATTTTATTACGTTTTAGGGTGGTTAATTACGGTAAATTCTTTTTCAAACATAGAACAGTAGCGCCACCGCTAACGTGAAAATAGCAGGGAACAAAACTGCATTGCCGGTATTAGTCCAAACTAAGCAAAAAATTTCCATTTTGTTGCAGTAATTCAAAATTGAAACGTATTTATTTTTATACCAATATATCTTACATGCCATAACATAATAAAGAAGAAATGTGTAATTAATTTATATATTAGTGTCATACCTAACAATTACTTTAAAGTAAAAGGCAACTTTACATTATCTATTTGGAGGGTAGATATATCATACTTGTCTTCAACATGGATCTTCACAAATATATATATTTCTTGCACTTTTGTAGTCCAAATATTCCACTTTGTTAATGTTTACAAATCATTATACGATCTATAGGGAATTTCAAAATTGTTTGTTTTGTAAATCCGACGCCTTGTGGGAAAAAGGGATAGCAAAGGAAGAAGAAGAATAGATGATAACGGTTTTTACAAGATGGGGCTGCTAAAACTTAATGTTTCCATAGTAACCATGCTTCCAATTTAATAGCTGAATTAACCACTCTTAAATGTGGCATTTCTTTATGGGAAATACTGTTTCAGTTGACAATAAAAGTTTAGTAATTTGATTTGAGAATCGGTTGGTATAACTTGTTAATCGAGTGTGTTATAGTCTGTTTTTAAACTAGGAGTAAATATAAAAGTACATTCACTTGATAAATGTTACCAGAAAACACTAGAAAAGTTTTGGCGGTAAATTTGAATTACATATTTCAACTAAACAATGATTTAGTTCTCAAAAGAACTGTTTCGTTACTTCGGGAATTACGCAGAAAGAGACAGAGAACACTAACAACCGGTAACTGGCCTGTAAATGCAACACATCGAACAGTTGATGTGTCAAAACAAAACACAGAAATTCGCATCGTGTAAAACTGACGCGCGCTGAGCCAATAGCGTGCGTACATTTTAGCGCGGCAAATTTGAAACACTCCTCCTAGTTTAAAAACAGACTATAGTTGTTTTGACAAAATGTCAGTTAGTAGGTTATGTAATGAATGGCAGGGATTCGAGTAGATAAAGCAATAATTTTAATGCTCAACGTACAGAAAAAGACGAAAATCTAAAGGTGTTGCTCGAATTGTGCATCTTATTTTGTATAAATTAAATTTAAGCTTTCAAATGTCACTGCCAACTACAGGAAATGGGAGTTATATTGCTGCTAATTTTAAGGCCAATTTTTTTTTATTGTCAACTGAAACAAATATTTCTTGATCCTACTGGAATAACTTGAAACTCACTCTGGCACAAATTTTGTTGCTTTCCCTGATTACCCTAGAGTACTATCGTGTTTTATACTTACGTTATTGCTATTACGTCGTAAGATACACAAATTTTCAAAATGAATGTAAATAATAACAAATATATGTATAGATAAAAGAACACAAAGACAGAACAGGTGTCTGATCAATGTTCTCCTCATCCTAACCCATCTGCATTTACTGCAGTACATAGTGGTCATTCTTCTTTTCTTTGAAGAGCAAATGCTGCAAACGGTTCTTGGACCTTTAGTAGGGATAGTCTGAGCTGTTGGAGGTTTTGGTTGTAAAATACCCGTTGTAGATTTCTGAAGGGGACGTAGCCATAGGTTTATAAGTTGTATGCTAAGATTATACAAGAACGTTTGTCTTTCAATGGGTTTTTCTTTTTTACTAGGCTCGCTCCTTGTGGTTACACATTACATAACTATTTATTCCAGCTATGTTTAGCATGTTACAAAAGATGCACATTGGCCATCTTCTTGTTTTGCAGTTGCAACACATTGGCCATCTTCTTGTTTTGCAGTTGCAACGCATATTGGCACACATCATCACTTAATATCGTTATAAAATTCAATAATCGCAGGCTTCTTTGACATGTCAGAAATACAGGGTTGATCATGTGTAGTTGACAGTACAATTACATTTTATTCTTTTGGGGTAAGCGTTAGGTCCTTGTCGAAACAAAACATTGAGGTTTTAGGCTTGCACGGCTTTACGTCCAGTGATTGTAATGGAATTTCTTTTTTGTTCTTGCGCAATGTTCCGACAATTGAAGACCTTGCTGCAATAAGGAGGCAGCTCCATTTTCGATAACTACAGGAGGAACAAAAAACTGTGTTATGCTTCAAGAATTAATTTTTGTTTGTACATTTTTAAAGATTAATTGCTTCAGTCTATCTCCAGATGGCTATTCATAATAATGAAGTTGAAGGTAACACCAAAGTTTGGCTAATAATTAATGTTTTAATTTGGAGTTGCCTCGTTGTTGCCATCAAGATGCAAAAAAAGGATTACAAATACATGAAAATTTTTAATAAAAGAAACTTTATTTTTGAAAAAACTGCCAAATACAAATATAAGTTCCTAAGGGTGTACTCTGTGTCGTTGCCATCTTCATCTGTGACACCTGATTTCAGAGACCTGTAATACCACAGATCGCTGTTTGGTAGAGATATATTAAAGTAAGAACAACACATCAGCTGATGTCTGTATGTGCAGTAAAAGTTCGCCGGTGGCGTAACATAAAACACAATCCAAAAATTCACCGGTAACTAAGAATCGCACTGTACTAACGGCCGCCACTGAATGATGGGTCTTCCCCCAGAAACTTGGAAATGGAATAGTTCGACGGAAATTCCCGCTATGCGCCGATCACGTGATATGTTGTTCTTATTTCATTTTAAGTCTACATATTCATTGGCTAGTCTCATTATATTCTGTAGTTTAACCAGTTTTACCGGCAAAGGACGATCATAAACTGGTGGCTTTGTCAGTACCGGTACATTTAAATTGGTTCGGGCTAGAGTAAATAACGATAATACGAACGCATTAGTAGTCATGGAGCACTGTATTACAAGTTTGTTTGAATCGTATATAATCAGTCTGTACTTTGATATGGCGAATCTCTCTATTACCGGTATGTTTTTTAAACAATGCTGCAGAATGTTCCAAAAACTCTGGAAGCTTTCTTGAAATGGTTGAAGTATTCTTTTGGTAAAAACCCTTTCTATTTTTCGTATGGACTTTTCAACCACTCCAAAACACCAGTCGCATAGCAGGAAACTGTGGCCTGGCTCAGGATAGCGATGAATGATTGAATGAATCTTTCAATATTATTTCCACCACTTTGAACCAACGAATGAATATAGGAAACGAACAAGAGAGACATTTTTATTTTGGGCTGCACAGTTGTCTGGGAACAGATACAGAATCGTCACGTTTTTATCAGGAATATTCATCATATTCGGATTAAGTTGGATAGGTCATGTATACAGGAAAGAAGACCAGAATATCATAAGAAGAGTAATGAGATGGAAACCAAGTACACGAAATAGATGGATAGAAAATGTAGAGAACGATATACAGGAAATGGAGATACAAAATTGGAAAGAAAATGTAGAAACCGAAGAGCATGGAAAAGTATCGTGTTGTTTTTCCCGTGGTTTCATCATACATGTAAAAATGGGCTTTTCTGGATTTGGCATAATATATGCGAAGATTGAAAACCCAGAACTGTCACAAATAAAAAGCATCTCCTGAGGGCACCTTAGGTAGTGGGACGTTTTGTTGGTAGTCGAAACACAAGACGTCAACTTCTGGATGTTCATGTGCCAATTTGTTTTTTTTTTTTCACGTAAATCATAAAAAACAAAAGCTTGTTTGAAGTGCAAAGATTTCTGTACGTTGAGGACATTTAATTCTTCACGCTGCCCCGTGATTTGTTGTAATTTGTTTGCCAGCTTATCACATGTTTGACAGGTGTCGCTCCGCGGATGATTACTGAAGTTCTCTGTAAAATACCAGAAAAAGAAATCATATGTTACAACAGGCTTGGGGCTGCAGACATTCGTATACTTCTGGCTCACAAGATTTCAGATAAAGCTCATAGATCTTTATCGTGTTTAATTCCGAAGACAGACAGTAGAATTTACTATTCTTCATCCTACTGTAATGGGAAGACCTTCGCGGAAATTTTCGAATGTAGGAATCGATTCGGTTTATGATTTCAACGGGAATAGCATTAGGACGATCAGTGTGTCTTCCTCTCATATCCTTTGATGCAGACGCTTTGCTTTTCTTGCCTATATGAGATGCTTTTGCGAGAGACTGCATGAATAGCATACTTCAATATCGGTAGTACCAAATTGGACCTGTAAATCATATCTTAGAAGATAAAACAACCTTATCTTTTTACTAAAAAGCAAAAACCCACCTTATACTTGTTAGACATTGTACGAGGACGTCCACTACCAGATTTGGCACGTTTGCGTTGTATGTCAAAACATATTATTAAACCACACAAGTACCCATCCTGCCCCATCTTCGGTCCTATTTGGTAGAAACTATTAAAAATGCTGGTGCGCTGATCGACCGAAACCGTTTCAAAACATTTCCATCTGCAGTTGCAGTCATTGGCAATTTCCCTCTTTTGTATAAACTTTCCTCTGGAATTGATATATTCTTTGCCTTCTGTCCTCAGCTGCTTGCTAATATTTCGTTTCCGCATACATGGATCTACAGATTTCCTTTTCTTATCCTTACTGTTAGTTTCTGCGTCTCTTGGTGCTAGGCGAATAATTATTGTCCGCAGAAGAAACTCTTTCTTGAACTCATTTTTGCAAAATAATACAATCCGAACTCACTAACGCGTCTGATGTATGATACTGACAAGCCACCTGCTGGTGTCAGTCAGTTATAGTTGGTGCAATAATGAGGTCACTCCAGGAGCTGCCTCTGTTTTACACCAACTAGAAAAGGGTGGTAACTGCAAATCATATAACCACACAGTTATTTATTATGGCTGATACCTTGTTGGTACACCAATAGATGGAGACCACCAAACCACGCTGTAAATTGGAGCTGCCTCCTTATGGCACCTAATACCTACTTACAGGCCGCCGGCCGGCTACGGACTGTCCGGTTTGCCTGAAGATCCGGACTGATGTAACCCACACATTATTATAGTCGCCTGTCAGTCCTGGCCGGCCATCAGATGCCGGACAATCCATGATAAAGGTTGGCCTGACGATTTAATACAATTTCAACACACATTAGGCCTGAAGATTTGTGATCAGTTCATCAGTTTGTTGGTTATTCTATTGCGAAACTGTTCTGTAAGAAATGAAGTCTTCTGTAATTAATTAATTGAAGAAAAGTAGAAGACGTTTTTGGGTGAAGAAATGGTTTCTAGAAAGCAACAAATATTCCCATGTGAATTTAATCCGGAAATTAAGAAAGTCCAGTTCAGAAGACTTAAAAGAAGACACTGGCGACACACACATGCAGTTTTTCATCAGTTCCAATAAACCTCAGGTATGACCTGACAAGCGGCCTGTTAGTGTATGGGCAAAATTGAACGAAGGCGGTATCGTCGGCCGGACTGTCAGTCCGTGGCCGGCCGGCGGCCTGTAAGTGAGTAGGTACTATTATTCCAACAAGGTCTTCAATTGTTAATTTATAAGAATCACAGCATTTTCTGCGCCAAATCTACCAACTGAACCAGTTGTCCGTAGTCACATTTCTACTTGACCCATGGACTGTCTTTATTAATTCTTTTACATAGTAAGTTTCAAGGGAATCACCATTCGGTTTTGTTCCCTTGCCCAAGTAAGGGGCGCCCTCAATCAGATATTTAGAACTAGCATCACATACCATCGCTATTTGGAATCCATACTTCGCTGGTTTATTATCCTAAATGGAGAGCAACCACGAAACCCTAGGAGCTGCTCATCTATAGTGTTTGTAATTTTTATTGCAGTTCCGTGAAAATTCATCCCATATTTCCCTAATATGAGCAAAAGTATCTTCTTGCTTTATCGTCAAGTCGTCGGAAACTTAAAAGGAAATTGAAATCGCTCCTCACACATGACCGATCTGTAAATGTTTCCAGATAAATTTGGGTCGGATATTTAGATAGTTGTTTTTCATTGAGGCGGAGAAAAAGAGTAATCCCACCAGTGCCATTATTTCTTGTTTGTTTGATTTTGATAATTTACCGCTTTTTGTGCAAACATTTGATTTGTATGTTCAACAATCTCGTTGAATATAATATCGTCATAGAACAATTTGTAAATATGAATCTCAGTATTTGGACTTTGGAAATTGCTACTAGAACCGGGTCTTATATACATGACATTATTTATTCCGTGTCCGTTTTTCCCTTGAAACTATAATATTTGGATTGGTATTTACAAGTCTGCTGAGAGGTATATCATCTTCAGATTCGTTTTGACCAACGTGGTTGTCTGGTACTTCCATATCTTTCTCTTCATTATTTTCAACCTCATTAGTTCTTCCTCACTTTCACTTTCGGTATTATCATAATTGTTTTCGTGTTTACAAAAATCGTCAGTTTCCCTTTCAGAATCTTGGTTCCCCAAGTCATCATATTTAAAATCTTCATTTATAAGCTTTCCAAGTTGAGCATGAGACAAGGGTCGCTTTCTTTGCCAATCAGAAGCCATATTACTGTTGTAATGAACTGCAGAAACAATAACTTTTAGTTAATTAATACCTTACCTTTACAATATCGTATTGCAATGTAAAAAGAATAAGGCCAAGAACACACGAGGCGAATCGGCTGACGATTCGTCCGCCGACTCTGCACATGAATCGCTTATAAGAAGTTGAACCGTACACACCGCTTTACAGGCGGCGCGCTGACGAATCGGCGAGCCAATTGCATGGCCTGACGAAAACGTACACACGTAGCGTCGGCCGATTCGTCACAAACCGCCTCGTGTGTTTTTGCTCTAAGCCTGGATGTCACACAGAACCTCACTGTGCACAAACACAAAGACCGTATACTGCTGTTACATACCAAAAGAGGAAAAGTCACGGAAGGATTAAAACGGTGCGTGAACAATACCGAAGTTATCCGAACATCTCAGTGTATCCGTCGTCATTTTGACGAACGATAGTATTCTAGGGTTAAAGGAGGTTTTTTGAAGGTCACTTCGAAAACATTGCAATTTTATGTCACTTTTTGTAATACCAACTTATTAAAAGGAATGTTGTTTAAAATGCATTAAACATACTGTAATCCAGGGGTCGCCAAACTTTTTTGACAGTCGACCTCTTCAAGAGTTTCTTGACTTTTTATTGGCCCCCTTTATTTTGCTATTAGGTACGTAATTAATAGGACAAGCAAAAAAAGTTTAGTTTGTGAATGAATAACGACTGAATTATAATATGTATGTTGATGAATTTTAGAACATTAACGCTGACTTGTATGTCGATGCGCAAAAATGATACTGGGATCGAATACGTGTAAGTATAAGTAAATAAGCAACCGCGCACGTGTTAAAATCTCGCTCCCGCCGCGTCGCGCCGGCCGGGCGGGAACCACCGACATCCGTTTATTGGTCAATGCGTCATTTTGGCCTCGCTCCATCTTACAGGTCCTATTCATGTCACTGTTCCCACGATTCGCTCATAACTGCGTTGTTATTCAGAATGGAGCTAAATATCTTATATTTTTCTATCAACCCCTGAGCCCGAATCGACCACTTTTGCGACCCTTGCTGTAATCCAACTTCATTAAAATATTGGATTGAAGTGTTACGTTCAAACTTTAAAGGTGAAAGCAGTAAATCAAAATGTTTCAAGATTATGTAAGTCTGTTTGATAAGCATATTCAAAATTTTTACAAATAAATACAAAACGAACAGTGATTGTTAACGAGAATTAAAACGAGCTGTCAGAATTTACTTATCTCGAATGTAAATATACTCGAACATTGGATGTTTGAAGTGGTTTTAAATAACTTTAATTTGATTTTTAATTAGTTGCAAATAACCGTAGATTCATTTTAATTTAAAAAAAACACTATTAATAGCTTACTAAGAACAATTGGAACCTACTGAACCATTTGTACAAGTATGTTTTTACTTAAATATTACAACAAATTTGTTCAAACACCACTGACAAAACGATGCCTGTTTAAAAATATAAAAAAAGTTTTAGTATAGATCAATAATGTAAATAACTTTTTAGCACATCACAAATCCAATAATCAACAGATTGGCTGCTTAATAATTCTTGCTTACCTTATAAAGTTAAAAAAAAATTAGAAAGAATATATAACCCCGAAAGTGTGATCGAATTGTGATCGTAAAGGATTGGGATTTTAGAATTATGCGGCACCATGTATTCGTCTCTCTACTAAAACTTAAAAAACGAAAATAAGTGAGATGTGAGAATGATTAGATTCCTAATTGGGTTAATAAGGTGCGTATTTAGTCCCTTCATTTAAGAATCTGATTTTTTACAGAAATTCATTCGAAACTCTAAACTTTATAGAGTATGGTAACTTTCTGTGAAATAATTTCATCCCTAGTTATTGCCTTAATGAACATTTTAAATCAAAAGTGAGGTACTTTGAATTTGAATTCTATTTTCTTGTGTAGAACTCTATTTAATAAATGATAATTTATTGCTTATTAAATATTAGAATCTGTACATTGTTGATTGCAGCGTAGATATATAGGGCACACGTAGGTATTTTAAAAACATCGGAGTTTTATATTATTTCTTGTTTAATGCTGAAAAAGAAGCTATGGTGTCGACGAAGAACTATATTTATCATGAAGCGACGTTTTCATTGTGATAATAACAGAGCGGTTTTTTAAGAATAAGGTTATGTTTTTATATATAATATATAACATTTTGTTTTTAGAAAATTCAATTTTTGTATTATAATATTGACAAAGAGCTATTATTTGCAATTATATTTAGTTTTCAGTGTGATATTATTATCATGCAAGTATTAGTAAGTAATCAATAATGTGTTGTTATTATAATAATAAAAGTACCAATTGCCTTTCAGTATAAGTTATAACGTTATTAGCTGATTTGTAGAATTATTTTGTCTTTTTTTTTTAGTAGTCGTATGTGCATACTGTAATAGAACTGTATCAGAAATTGCTGATGTTTGTATTGTGTTTTTAAGTATAAGTGACTTAGTTTCAACTCCTACGGATGTATGTGAAATATTTACAAATTTTTTATATAAAAGCCATTGTGCAATAAATAAAGTACATTATTCGTTGCATTTTTATTAAAGTATTTAAATATTTTTATTTTAAATTTAAAAGGCAATTCTCATTTGACTTTTGCAAAGTAAGGACGTGTTGCACTGTGAGTGTAAACAGTTAAAGTGAATAGTGATGAGTGCTGACTGTAAGTGTACGTGCACAATAACAAGTTTCTTCAGTGAACTAAACACATCTAATTAGGCCACCATGTATGGCGTGCCAGGTTATAATCTTCAGCACTCAGCTAGTCAACAAATGGTTATTGACTAAATCCGAAAATCAATCAATCAGCCTTCTCAATACCAGGGTCAGATTTAGGTATGGTTCTCAGGGCCCCCTTCGCGGTCAAAAAATTAAAAATAACTCAATTTAAATTAAAAATGCAAGAATAAATAATTTATACAAAATTTTTTTGTAGCTAGATAAAGTTTAAACCGTTGATTTGCAACACTATTGGGTTTGAATAAAATATAAATTATCAATGTTTTAAATGATAGTAAATGCGGCTCTGTCTTCTATCGCCTCTGTCGGTAGTCGCTAAAATCGAAATATACTTTGTCATTTGTCAATTATGCACATAATGTGGCAACGTCGGAATGGAAATGCAAGTCTAACTCCTCTAAAGCGTGTTAGCTAAGCGTAACTCTCACCGTTTGACATTTGAGGCTATGTATAGTAACAATAAAGAAACAAAAGAATTTACCGAGGACAGCGATTCGGACTCGGTGGTATTCGGAAAAAAAGGGGATTATCCACGTACCAAAAACGGAAAACAAGAACGTCGGCAGAGGATAGGGCTGAATTTCAAAATACCATGATCCAAATGATGAACGAAATAAAACGAGATAAAAGCAAACAATGAAGAGATCAAGAACTTAAGGGATGAAATACGCAAGAAAGAGGAGAAGTGGAATCAAGAAAAAGAAGAAATGGATCAAAGAATACAAGTGCTAGAGCAAAAACTAATGGAAGACGAAAGAAGAATAACGTGGTTATAAGTGAATTAGAGATGAATACAGAAAATATACAAGAAGAACTTGAAGACTTTATCCAGAAAGAGATGAATATAGAAATAAAACTTAAAAATGCTTTCAAGATAGGTAAAGACAATAGCACAAAGATGGCTGTAGCCGAAATATCCAACTTGGGAGAAAAAATGCTTATCATGAAGAACAAAAACAAGCTAAAAGGAAAACAAGTTTATATCAAAAATGATTTGACAAAGGAAGAACAAAGAATAGAGGCATAGGTGAGGAAAATTGCTAGAGAGGAAAAAGACACTCCCCATGAATGGTCATTGGCGGAGCAAGAGCCCCCCCCTCCAAACACTAAAAAATACGAAGAAATTCATATCGGAACATTAAATATAAGAACACTGATAGGAAAAGAAAGGATGATTGAGCTAGAGAAAGCACTCAAGCAGACCAAATGGGACATAATAGAGCTGGCAGAAACACGTAGATTTGGAGAAAAAATTACAGAGAGAAGAAATGGAATACTGTTATTGGAGAGACAAAAGGGCAGAAAGGAGTTGAATTTATATCAAACAAACAATTTAAACATAAAATCCAAAGTCTTAAAGGCTTCTCAGAGAGAATAACAGTGATGCAAATCAGAATAGATGACTCAACCAAATTAAACATTATCCAAGCATATGCTGCCACCAGTACTAGAGAAGAAGAAAAAAAGAAAAATTTTACCAATTGCTAGATAAAGTAACTGCGGAATACAGCAGTAATAAAGAACACGTTGTAGTCATGGGTGATTTTAATGGAAAAATAGGAAAATTTGAAGAAGGGAAAGAAAATATAAGAGGGAAATTTGGTTACGGGGAGCGAAATATAGAAGGAAATGGGGCGAAGACAAACTTGATCTTCGATATTTTATATCTTAATGTATATGTCCATAAGGGCTACTTTTACAGCAGTAATTTTGAGAATGACTCCGCTTCAAAATTCGCGCGAGAAAGTGACGTCACGCTGTTCGACCCTATACAACGTTTGTGATTGGTTGTAGTGTTACATTACTGACATTTGACATTACGGGTCTGTGCTATTGGTTATTGAGAGTCATGTGACACGTACGGAAACGGATACACAGAACGAAACGAACGTGCGTGATAATTGTTAGGGTTACGGGACTTTGCTATTGGTAACCAAACACCTAAATAGTATCAATATGGAACAGTTCAAATGTGATATTTGTTCAACAAATTTCGTAAGGAACGAAAACCTAGTTAGACATTTGGGTTCGCAAAAGCACCGAGATGCAGTTGCAATGTACAATTTACGGAATCTCCTTGAAAATACTAAAAAGGTATTAATTTGACATTTATATACAGTCCAGTCAAATTAGACACTTATGTGGCAAAACTTCGGATAAATTCAAAGTGATCTGAATTTTTGTGTACACTTTTATTTAGTGTTTTTAAACAACATATCAAAAGTACCCTTGAATTGACCTTGAGGTTCTTGAGTTATAGGCCTTAAAAGGTGCGAAAATTGGTTTTTCGCTTATATCTTCTTTTATATTGACTTTCGGTATAGAATAGTCTACATAGAAATGGCTATAAAATTCTGTACAAAGAAGTACTCTTGTGTTTTTTTCGTGGGACCAACCGTTTTCGCGTAATGTGATGTTAAACGTCTAAGACAAGGTTAACGAAGTACCCCATTCCACACCACCTTTGAGGTTGAGTACGAGGCGCGTTTTTTTTACGTGGTATCCACTGTCTCAGCCAGTCCAAATATTCATAATACTTAATAAAAAACAGTCAAAATAGAGTTACATTAAGCTTCTTCATCCTCATCTTCTTCTCCTTCCATATCGCATTGTTCCAGGTAATCCTTAGAAAGAGTTTCTAATTGACTCTCATCTTTTCCTCTATCAAATCCTGTTTTCACGATATCTTCAATGGTATTAGCATTTAAACACGATTGTCCAGTGTGGTCAATGTTGCTACTTCTCGGGGGAGGCCAGCGGTTTAAGCTATTAGAAAGGGATTAGCAGTTGTTAGGTGCCTTGAAACACAAAATCAGGATTTATGTATGATTGACAGGTGCATATTTATTTACAATCGGCCATTAAATATTAAATTCAGTGGTAATTTAGCTTTTCAATTGACAACATGTCGTGGTCAAACGATTTAATAGCTGAATTTTTAACATTGTACGAACAAGAACCAATGATCTGGAACCCTAAGCATGAGGGCCACAAAGATAGAAATGTCGTGCATGATGCCTGGATGCGAATCCAACGCACCTTCAGTAATACTTGCACAATCAGCGATTTAAAAAAGAAAAAAGAAACGCTAATGGGTACTTTCCGAAAATTACATTCGAAAGTAAAGGCAAGCAGGAAGACAGGGACCAGTGCCGATAAAATTTTTAAGCCAGATTGGTTTGCCTATGAGCAAATGGTCAAATTCCTCCAATCGGTATATAGTCCGAGGGAAACAAAAAGTTCAGAGGTAACTATTAATATTTATTAATTATTAACATGAAATTATACCTATTTCCTAAAAAAATATCTCTAAAAAGTGGCTACGTTTCATACATGAAATTTAATTGTATGTATCTGAATCTCTGTGAGTGTAATTTTTACTAGATGTTTCATTACAGTTTTAAATTATTTAATTATATTAAAGTTAAGACAAGTTACAATTATTACTCAATACCGATCCTGCCATGGTACAGCGCCACATGCTTGAAAATATTCTGCAAAGGCATCTCTAACATTTTTGGCTTCAATGCCTGCTTTTCTAGCCACTTTACGAAGTGGAAGCATAGAAGTAAGGTTGTCTTCTTCATTTCGCCATGATCCAGCTTGAAATTCGCCGTCTGTTTCTGTATCGAATGTACCATTTGGTGAATATAATGATCTTGAGGCCTTACTCCTTCTCAAATAATTATGTAGTAAAACACAAGTCATTACAATGTTTGTTGTCTTTTCTGGTGATAGCAGTAATGGTTTTCTGAGTACTCTGAAAATAGCTGACATAATGCCAAAAACATTTTCTATAATACGGCGAGCACGTGAGAGACGATAGTTGAATATTCTCTCCTTGGTTCCTTTGTTATGAACACCAGCATAAGGTTTCATCATATTTGCTGTTAAGGCGAATGCGTCATCTGCCACAAACGTATAAGGCACAGCTTCGTTTTGATCCGGCAATGGAGTATCTGGTGGAAAATTAAGCTGTTTCTCAGTAATTTTTTTGAAAAATGTTGAATTTCGGAAAACGCCTCCGTCACTAATTCTTCCTTGGCATCCAACATCCACATAAGTGAAACAATAATTAGCGTCCGTCACAGCTAAGAGTACAATACTAAAAGTGCCCTTATAGTTGTAAAATTCTGATCCACTATGTTGAGGACATTGAATTACAACATGCTTTCCATCGATAGCACCAAGGCAATGAGGGAAGTTCCACAAGTTTTCAAATTCCTTTGCTATTTTCATCCATTCGTTTGGAGCTGTAGGCAACTGCAAATAAAAAAAAAGTATTGCACTCAAAAATGTTGCTTTGGCTTTGTTAAATAATATACGCTATTTTAGTTGTTAGTGCAGGTTTTCAATACGAACGTATTTCAGTTTTTTTTTTCATTTTAGGAACAATCAGATACAGAATATCGTGATAATGAAATTCAAAATGAAACCTTTACCAATGTGGATCTATCAGAAAATAGTGCTAGTATAACAGTTGCAAATACTTCTACTTCTAACATCTTCGAAGCTCCAACTAGTGCAAAAGTTCTTGACAATAAAAAACGTAAAATTGACATCGCAGCAAAAGAAACACGTATGGAGGAAGCGTATAATTATTTGAAAGCTATGCGCGACAAGCCCGACGAAGATGAATGCTCCTCGTTCTCTGAATTGCTATGCCATAAGCTGAGAGCTTTGGACAAGAACATGCGTGACATTGCTAAGCATGAGATTGATTGCCTAATGTTTCGTTTTAAGCAGCAACAACATAGCCTAGAACCTGTTAGATATTTTCAACAACTAGTTTCACCATTTCAGTCTCACACACAACGGTTTCCGGTTATTCAATCATCCCATTATCAACCATTTTCAGGGTATCCAACATTTCCTTATCCCCGCTCTCAATCATCTCCAGAATTTCCACCTTCTCCTCAGTCGCATTCTCAACCATCTCCTGGATTTCCACCTTCTCCTCAGTCGCATTCTCAATCATCCCCAGGATTTTCACCTTCTCCTCATTCTCACTCTCAACCACCTCCAGGATTTCCACCCTCTCCTCAGTCGCATTTTCAACCATCCCCAGGATTTCCGCCTTCTCCTCATTCGCACTCTCAACCATCCCCAGGATATCAGCCTTCTCCTCATTCTCACTCTCAACCATCCCCAGGATTTCCACCTTTTCCCCATTCGCACTCTCAACCATCCCCAGGATATCAGCCTTCTCCTCATTCTCACTCTCAACCATCTCCAGGATTTCCACCTTCTCCTCATTCGCACTCTGAACCATCCCCAGGATATCAGCCTTCTCATTCTCACTCTCAACCATCTCCAGGATTTCCACCTTCTCCTCAGTCGCATTCTCAATCATCCCCAGGATTTCCACCTTCTCCTCATTCTCACTCCCAACCCTCCCCAGGTTTTTCGCCTTCTCCTCAGTCGCATTCTCAACCATCTTCAGAATATCCATTTTCTCGTTATTCCCACTCTCAACCATGCCCAATAGTACAACAATCTTCGGATCTACAGTCACACTCCTCTACTCATTGTCCCTCTCAACCATCTCCAATAGTACAACAAACATCGCATCCTCAGTCTCAACCCTCTCCTAATTCTCTCTCTCAACCAAATATACAACATTTCTCAGATGAGGCGTACGAGGACACATTAGATTCGATGTTGCAGCAGTAATGAAAAAATCATCTATTTTGCCAAAAGCATAAAGAATTTTTAAGTTTTTTTAAAGGTCAAAATGTCACATGTTACTTTTGTTCTGTTCAAAAAATGTATGTTTATTTAATATTATATGTTGTGAATTTAAACGCCTGTTCAATAAATACATTCATAATTACATATTTTTGCTTACCTTTATTTCTCCTTGTAATGTCTCTATCAATGCACTGCAAACTTCATCGACGCATTTTGAGACGGTCTGCGGAGAAAATTTGAATAAATAAGATAAACTTGCGTAGCTGTCTCCGGTAGCCAGAAATCGTAGTGCTACAGCCAGTTTTTCTTGTACGGGGATGCACTTCCTCATATTAGTGTCCATTTTCGCTATGCGTGGACCAATTTTGTTGATGAACAATTCAAAATCTGTTGCAGATATTCTACAGAAATTAAAGAATTTGCCAGAAGGTTCCCTATTTAAATTGCATAGCATGTCGGTGGCGTTGTATCTAAAAAATGCAATAATGAAAAATAACATAAAAATAGTAATTATGGAACTTACTCGGACCGACTTTTGTTGTGCGACCCCATCCACCACCGTTTTTTTTTCTTCTTTTGTAATAACAAATAATCGCTGTTTAATATAATGTAACAAGCTGCTGCGCAACCAAGCATCCGTTCTCGACGCCTAGGCATTTTCAAAAGAATTGAAACATAAATACCGCGCGCGGCGAAACTTGTCAACCCACAAGCCGTGAGATCGCGATCGTTCCATGCGCGCATCGGCGCGTCACTCCACACGCCAGGCGCGTCGCTCCACACGCCGTGTAATGGCGCCTTAAGACGGTCTTCAAGATATAAGCAAGAAACCAAAACAAGAGACCTTCTCGGTCCCCCCCCCCCCTGCACCCCGCTCACTTACTATGTCCGGGGACTTTTAGTATGTTTAGCTCCTAACGACTCCAAACAAAGCCCCGAAGTAAAAAATTGTGACACCCTCCATGCATTTATTCTACAAACCCTTTATTGACTGGACTACTAGTCATTTCATCAAACCTCAGCCTTAACGGTTCACCTGACGTAAAAAGTTGCCAAGGCCATAAATTGTAGGCATTTTGTCTAGTTTATTTTTGTGTAGGGTGGTGTTTTACCAAAAATTGATAGTTTCCGAGTTAGAAGCAAAAAACCTGAAAAAGTCGCCCTTTTCCTTGTTTTTTTTGCTTGTAACTTGTAACTCAAATTCCGGAAAAAAATTCGTGCCGGAAAAGTTGAAATTCGTAATCAGCACCCCAAAAAACACAAAGGAGCCAAATATGAAAACTCCTTCAGAATTTGTAGGGTGGGAACTTTGTAGAAATGTAAAATATTTAACTCATGTGTACCTAATACCGAACCTAACATATGGAGCGCAAACCTGGTGACTAACTAAAAAACTGCTAAATAACCTTGCGGTAACACAAAATAAAATGATAAGAATAATCCTAAAAGTGAAAGTTAAAGATAAAATAAAAAACGAGTTAAAACACGTGATATAACAGAAATATGGAAAATATTAAAGTGGAAGTGGGCAGGACACTTAATAAGAGGCAAAGGCAGGTGAACTAACAGGACAACAAAATGGTTACCTACATTAGTCAAAAGAAGAAAAGGGTGCCCAAGAATGAGATGAGTAGGAGAGATAGAAGCAACAGCCAAAAAGAATTGCATGACCAAAGCAATGAACAAAGATAGATGGAGAGGCCCTTGCCTGGAAACGGGATCCTTGATAAGGCTATTATTATTATAGTACAGTATACAGAATATTAAATAATCATTCGTTCGGTGAAGTGTACTGTTCAGGCGCTTCGTTTCTTCACTGGTAAGTATCGGCAAAATTTACTAAAGTACTAAATAAATATAAGTTAAATCACTCTTCGAAAATTCTTTGTCGGTACGTAAATTCAATCGTTTTTTGCATTACCGTTTATTTGAAGTAAGCGGTAGGCACTAGTGAGCGGCGTTGCGGCGTAAGCTATAAGCTTGCCTACTTGACAATGACAACTAACCTGATATGGTGGTGGATTGTTTTTTTTTTGTTTTTGTGTTTCTTTTCAGATTAAATAAATACCTAGAAAAATGTCTGGTAGAAAATATAAAAGCGGATCTGAAAAACGAAAAATACAATTAAATAGAGAAATAGAAAGAAGTGAATGTAAATGTGCCACAATTTTAATTTTTTTTTGTACTGGAAAATAAAAATGAGAATCTAAACGATATAGGTCCAGTCATAAGGAAAAGAGAGAATAACTTAACCGAAGAGAAACAGAAAAACAACAAAATGTATATATTTAGTAGTAGTAATTGTGGGGAGACCTTAGTCCAGCAAGTAGGCCTCTATAGGTCCTCTTTGCCAACCTCTAGCCATCCACTCAGTCACTCTCACCACCTTTAACCTCGTTTGCCTCTTCTCCCTCTGTGAACCTCCTAGATTCTCTAATGAAAATTAGGATATCAGTCCACGCTAGGGAGTGCCACTCTTCCTTCTGAAGCGTAACCGCACCGAAGGTTTTGAGCTTTAGTCGCCCATATGCTTCGCATTCTCCCAAGTAGTAAAACGATGTCTCCTCAGCCCTTCCACATCTCGGGCATTCGGGGTTCTGCTCTACTCCTATCAAAGATAGGTGTCTTCTTACTTTACAGTGGTCTGTCAAGATCCGTATCAAAACAGATTTAACAGATAAAAAAGATTTACGGCCCGTCGGCCTTTTCCCAGTAGCCAAGTTGACTTTTGCAAGTCAAATCCTGCTATGTGGTATTTAGCCTGTCGACAGCCTCTGTTCCTCTCCCATTTTTTCTTAGAGGTTTCGAAGACCCATTCGTTAAGAGCCGTTGAAACATGTTTCCTTGTGATACCCAAAAAGGGTTCCGGTCCTATGCATGTTTCCATAGTTACGAGTTTGGCTAGTTCGTCAGTCTTTTCGTTGCCTCGGATCCCTGAATGTCCGGGAACCCAAACGAGTTCTACGCCTTTCACTGTTGTCAGCTCTTCTAGAGCGTCACCATACTCCTGAACAAGTGCTAATTTTGTCCTGGGCCAGCATCCTGCATTAGTGCCGCTTGGCTGTCAGAACAGATGTAGATTTTTTGTTCTGTCGACCTTCGTATTTACTCCTTTGTAGCTACCGATAAAATAGTAAAAACTTCTGCCTGAAACACCGTGGGGTACATTCCTAAAGCTGAGCTTTCTTGTGTGCCTCGGTTTTCTACATAGATTTCCGCCCCGGAGCGTCGTTCTTCCGTCAGCCTTGAGCCGTCCGTGTAGCACACTAAGGCTCCTGGCTGAAAAATAAAACCTGATCTTGCTCCCACTGATCTGTAGTAGGGATTGTGAGATTGTTTTGCCTGTTTCTCTAATCCATGATAGTTACCTTTCTTGACATTTGTTATGTTTTTTTTTCTACTGCATTCGGATTGCTGTTTATCTGCTAGAATGTGGCATGCCGATGAGGTTCCTTGGTTATGATCTTGATTTTTTCCTGGCTCTACGTCTTCAGTTGTTGCTGGTTGCTGTTTGTGCATCATCAATATGAATGGATTTAACAACGTTTTCCAGGTTTTCTTCCATTGTAACATTGTCTATGGCTTTTAACAGAATTTTTGGTTTGCCCCCAACATAGCTTCATATGGAAACTATATTATTCCAGAATGTAGAACAATTACTTAAAAACAGAATCGTAGTTCAACCTGTCAACAGAGTGATCATTACATATTGCACACACATTCTTACAAACCCAATGCCTGTTACGCTTCATAACAAGAGAACTAACTGGGAACTTTAGGGAACTAACCGACAGTAATATTCAGTTAAAAATTCCATTAAGAACTGAGATTTGTTTGAAGCAGTGGAACATCTTAATACAACCATACAGCAATCAGCCTGGCACTCGAATCTGTCAAAGTTATCGCCCTCCAACGATACCAACCACTCATTATGGAAAGCTGCTAAGAAGTTAAAAAGGCCCCAAATAAGAATCCCGTCTTTACAGTTGGAAAATGGACACTGGGCAAGCGATGTCCCTGTGAAAAGGCAGCAGAGCGTTTGCAAACCACTTCAGAACAGTTTTCGAATCATTTCCTCAAACTTGCTTTGCGGAAGAAGAAAATCCAATAGGTACACCAATTTAAACACTGCTAAGGTTTTAAAGGGAATGTCAGAAAATGGGATAAAACTTATAAGCTACATATTTAACGCTGCTTTACGTTTACATGTATTCCCAGAACAATGGAAAATTGCGCAAATTATACAGATTCCCAAACCAGGTAAAAACCATGAAGAAGTAACGTAATATGGACCAATCAGTCTATTACCCATTATAGGCAAACTATTTGAAAAATTACTTCTGAAAAGAATAAAATGAACAGTAATAGACAAAAACCTTATTCCAAGTCACCAGTTTGGGTTTCGTGACGGATATGCCACAACAGAACAAGTCTATAGAGTTGTAACAAAAACAAATCATGATCTGCAGCTAAAAAGATACTGCTCTGCTGATTTTCTCGATATAAGCCAGCCATTCAACAAGATATGGCATACTGCTTGTTCAAAATAAAGAGTTACCTACCTTCTTTCTACAAACTCTGGTGTTCTGAAGGGAAGTGTTTTAGGACCGATCCTGTATACATATTCTTTACACAGCTGATTTACCTACAACAAGACAAACCATGGTAGCGATGTTTGCAACTTAAATAAAATATAAGATTGGTTGAAGCTCTAGCGTATCAAAGCAAACTACAGCAAATCTGTACATGCCACATTTACTCTAAGACGCAAAACATGTCCACTAGTTACTTTAAACAACAATCGGATCCCACAAGAGACTAGTGCCAAATACCAAGTAATCAACGGAATTTATAATTAGAGCAGGCTGTGATATTTACCATAAAGTTGGCAACACAGGCTTGCAGCTTGAAATTAAAATTTTTAAGTGTCAGAATTGAGACAGTACAACCACACAGCATAAAATAGCACCAATCACAGCCTCCTCTAATTATGAATTCCATTGATCACCTGGTATTTAGGAATGCACTTGGATCGTCGATTAACTTGGAAATAAAGGTTGCAGCTAGGGTTGAAGTTCCAAGTATTGGTTACTTGAAAAAAAAACTCAAGGTTATTTGTGAACAACAAACTATGTACTATTCTACAAAGTTATTCTAAAACCAATCTGGACATACGGTATCCAGCTATGGGAATCTTCCAGTAATTCTAACCTGGAAATTCTTCAACGATTTCAAAACAAAGTAATAAGTACGACAATCAACGCTCCCATATACAGGGAATTTTTCTTTTTAGTATACATATCCCCTATGTATACTTTTATAATAAACGCAAATAGGCAACCCACTATACACTATAAACGTCACGTCACGTGGTGCGTAAAGGTTATGTTTCATGTTTGTAAATAAAAAATAAATCAAAATTAGTGGAATATCAACATAATTTTAATTCAACGATTATTCTAAAACATAAAATATCAACAATACAAAACAGAAAGGAAAATAAAAACAGCAACAGTTAAAAAATGTCAAAAAATTATTTGACATTAACTTAATTTGATGATTTTTGCCACAGCATGCTAATTTTTTAACGTTTATAGTGTATAGTGGGTTGCCTATTTGCGTTTATTATAAAAGTATACATAGGGTATATGTATACTAAAAAGAAAATTTCCCTGTATGTGCCAAACTGATTAATCAAATAAAATGTTCCACTTCCGTCTGTAAAGGAAGAAATCGATAGATTCAGTAGCAAATATCCTCCTAACTAGGGAAGGCATCAAACGACTAAAAAGATGCCATCCACTAGGTTTAGTTAAATGAAGGCCAATAACACACGAGGCGGTATGTGACGAATCGGCTGACGATTTGTCCGCCGACTAGACAGATGAATCGCTTAAAAGCAAAGGAACCGTACACACCGCTCAACAAGCGGCGCGCTGACGAATCGTCTAGCCTAGCATGACCTGACTAAAGCGTTCCGTAGCGTCGGCCGATTCGTCAGAAACCGCCGCGTGTGTTCTTGACCTTAATTTAACTAGTTTAAGATAATTTAGGAAAGAGTGCTACCGTTGGACGGTCGTATTGCAGGTCATAATCTTATCAAATTATTTACTGAATATCGTTGTTATAATGATAGATTGTAAATTTACAATAAATGTTATAAAAGAAAAATTAAGTCAAACCCACTGATCTGTAATGGAAGTAAATATCACAATTTATTAATTATATCTGCTATGTACAACTTTTTACAAATATCTATGTATAATAAGTATTCTTTATGACTAAAACATACATTTCGACAAAGATCACTGGAAAGCTCAAACAATTAAAGGCACAATTTCAGGTGAATAATTTCACAAAATTTTAAATATTTCCGTGGTGGGGCATCGTATTTATGCTAGGAAAATCGGAAGAGTAATGTACACCACCAGCAGGTAAATAACTACCAACTCGGAAATCGAGGTCATTCATCATTGCTACGTTATCACCTCCAAAATTTTTGTTATCATACAATAAAGTGCTGTAATCAACATACTGCGATAATTCCAGGCATTTATCTTGATACTTAGAATCAGAACTACACCCTTTGTACATTTGTCTCGTGTCGGAAAAATTATCGAAACTATTAAGATTTTCTTCCGAGAAAAACATTTTCGTATCTCCTATAACATCCAAGAAATTAGTGTGATTCCTATAACCATCATCGTAAGTATCATGACCATAACAGGAACTTTGCTGATTTTTATCGTACTTCTGTAAATTGTAATTCAAGTCGCTTTGACTTGCAACCGGCATAGTACTATTATGCAAAGACGTTTGACCAGCATCAGGAGACGATACCATATTATATCGACTACAGCTACTATTATTACTGTCATCGTTCATAATCGTCGACAAACTTTGATTCCAATAATCCTCACTTTTAAACTCCCGATGTATCGTACCACTTCCTAAATCTAACAACGTAGGTGGCGAACGGGCTAAATCATTCGAATTTTGCTGAGTAAATTCTGTTCGTATCGGTTGATCCAGTTGAAAAATTTCCTCAGGTTGAAACAAATCACCTGAGATGTTTGCAAAATCGTATTGCGTGTTTAGATTTCCTACTGCATCTGCTGGATACGATTGTGCATGTGCAGGTTCTTGCGTCCAATACGAGTCCAGCATTTGTGGGTTTGTCGGTTGATAAGTTGATGGAGAATGAGGAGTGTATTGTTGGTGCGCTACTGGTACCACTGGTTGGAGAGTGCATACGCATTCGAACGGTGGACAAGAACATGAGTAACCTGAAATTTTAATGGTTAGATTTAGCGCATTAATAAATATTTATGATGGATAGTGTGAGGTTTAGTTTTTGATAATTGTATACATTGAGATGGGATTTGAAGTTCGGTAATGTGAAAACTTACTTACTGCTGAGATACTGTTATGTTAGGTAAGTTTAGGTTAGGTTCGTCAAAACAACCGAAGCAGTCGATGCCATTAATTAGTTAAAGAAATTGTGTAGAATTGAATTGAATAGAAAGATTGTTACCTTTATCCATGTCAGCGATAAGTGGTGGTGGATTCAGGACTCTGGATGTTTGATTAATATCCTTACACTGTCGTTTCGGTTCCCTTAAAGTCATAAGCTGTAAATAAAAGCAATTTATTAATATTGTGTTTTATATTAATAATTAATAATATTAATAATAAAACACGTTGGTTTTCTGAGCAGACTAATTTATTAATTATAACTGTCAGAATTACTAGATAACGATTAAACAATTGATAACAGCACACGTTTTCTTTTGATATATATAATTATATTTTAACAATTAATTATTCTATAGCATCTTCCATTATCAACCGATGTGTCCCAAAATACTTAAAAAACGACCATACTAAAGTCTGCCGGAGTCATACGATAAATGAATAAATTATTGGTTTTGCTAAATATTCTTGTTGTAAAGATCTAAAATGGTAGTAACTATAGCTAAGAAGATCCTTGCAAAACAAATTACCTTCTAATAAGTTGTTTAAGCAAAATGTGCTTACGAAAAGGTTTAAAACATTAAGGCTCAGATATTAGGTTTTACATGTCTTTAATTTACTCGTATCTACATCTACTCATATACTAATTTTGTCCATTTCTTCTTATTTGTCGCTATCTTCCTAGCCTCCAGCCAATTTATATTTTTCTGCTTAAGTATGAATTCCACTTCATCGTTCCAGATGTTTTTCGGCCTTCCTCTTGTTTCTTCTTTAGTACCTTGGCTTTCCATACTCCTTTTGGTGGTCTGTTGTCTTTCATTCTGATGAGGTGGCCAAACCATTTTAGCTGTTGTTTTTCTATATTCTCTTTTATTGGTTTCACTCCTAGTTCTGCCCTAACGATTTCATTTTTTATTCTGTCTTTACGTGTAATATCTTTCACCCTTCTTAGATATTTCATCTCCATGGCCTGTAGGTTGCTTCTCTTTACATTTGACGTTATCCAGCTTTCACTATTGTAGGTGAGAATTGGTCGATATACTGTTTTATATACTGCCATCTTGGTCGTGGATGAAATTTCGTTTTTACCTATGAATGAGTTTGTTGGAGCATAGTAAAACCTTGAGGCATTTGCAACTCTTTCATTTATTTCGTTTTCCATGCTATTTTCCTTGTCTATCCACACGCCTAAGTACTTGAAGGTTTCTACTTGGTCTATTTCTTCTCCATTTAACCTAATATTTGTTTGCTTGCCTTCATTCCTTAATACCATAATTTTTGTTTTGTTGATGTTTAGCTTCATCCTTCTTTTTGTTAGCTCTTTGTCCCATATTTCTAGACTTTGAAGTTTTTCTCCCGCAGCGCAAATCATCATATCGCCGGCAAAGGCGCATTCGGATAGATACACTGGTTTTATCCTAATTGCTTCGTTTCTTTAATGATGTCATCCATAATTATGATAAATAGTGTAGGGCTTCGTGGCTCAGTTGGTTCAAAGCGAGTCTGACCACTGAGATGGCCCGGGTTCGATTCTCAGAGTCACATATACATCGAAAACACCCGGTCGCGTCTCTCGCAAAGCAATGGTAAACCACCGAGGTGCATTCTCTAAGTCTCTGGAGTAGAAGTGCAAGAATTTCCGTGGTTCGGAGCCCACGTAAAGCTGTAGGTCCCCTGCATCTGTAGGCATATGGACACCACAGGCATATGGAGAGAGGATCGGCAACACCCTGTAAAGGGCGTGCCACTCCAAGAAGTGTAGGGCTTAACACTGCTCCTTGCCTGAGACCATCGTTGGCTTTAAATTCTGCTGTTCGCATATTGTTTTTTCGAACGTAGTTTCTGTTGTCTTCATATAGACTCATTATTCCCCTTCTCAGTTTTGGGCTTTTGCCCTTTTTCTCCAGGCATTTCCACACTAGCATTTGCGTTTTTCTAGATCCGGAAGGCGAAGTATATTTCTATTTGCATTAGTCAGTTTTCTCAATTAGTTGTTTTGTGATGAAAACATGGTTTTGGGTGCTACATCCTTTTCTGAAACCGCTCTGAGCTTCGTCTAACTGGGCTTCCACTACGTTTCTTAATCTGTTGTCTAATAATTTTTTGTACATTTTTGTAACAATGCTTAGAAGTGTAACGTCTCGGTCGTTTCCGCATTCCCTACTGTCACCTTTGTTTTTGTATCTCGGTATTAGTATTAGCATTTCTATACGTATTTGTCCAAGGTCTTTATTATTTCATGTGTTACTTTATCGTGTCCAGCTTATTTCCCTTTCTTACTTACTTACTTACTTATCCGCTTCCCCATGTACCGCTAGGTGTTGGGGTTTATTTTGCTGCTGCAAAACATTTTCAACGCTTTTCTTTCTGGCCTGTATTCTAGCTTCGGTCCATGTGCTGTCTCTTGCCTGCAATATTTCACCTATTTCTTGGTTCCACGTTCTTTTGTGTCGTCCTCTCTTGTTCTTCTTATCCCATCGTGCTTCCCAAACTTCCTTTACTAAATTGTTATTGCTCATTCTAACGAGGTGTCCGAACCATCCCAGTTGTCTTTCTGCGATCTTGTTTGTCCAGTCTAGTGGCCCCTTCAGTTCTCCTTAAAATCTCCATTTTTCCCTTTTAATTTTTTATTTAGTACCCAAGACTTATTTGTATAAATTAATACAAGCACAAAAACCGTATTACAAATTTTTACTTTCATTTTATTTAGGAATACCGTTTTTAGTGTATTGTACAAACGTGACATAGCTTTTATTCGGTTGTTGATATCTGTTTCAATGTTTTGTGAGGAGTCTATCATTGACCCAAGTTATTTCATATTGTTCGTCGTTTCTTTCTCATTACCATTCAGTTCTTGCTCTTCTCATGGTAATGGTCTCTGTTTTCTGTATGTTGATTTTCATTACATAATCCTCGAATAGTGCTTTCCATATGTTTTTAGCTTCCTGCAGCTCTTCTCCACTATTTGCCATTAACATCAGGACATCAGCATATGGAAACTCTTTAACTATTACTGGTTGCAGTTGTCTGGTGCCCACTCTAAATCCTCTTACTGTATTTTTTGCTTTCCTTGCGAATTCGTCCATTCCTGTTATAAACAGAAGTGGACTCAATATTCCTCCTTGTCTCACTTGTTTTTCCTTGCGCACCTTTATTTCTACACTACGCTTACCTATATTCGGCCAGTTTGTATGATTTAATTACCTCGTTTGATTTCTTGCTTTTTGCACTTGACTCTCGGTTTTTTATGTAAATACAGTATTTTTCATCTAGCATTTGGGTTGTGACGTCGACTTGCCCCGCCTAAAAACTGTCTGTTTAGACACGCGTTCGGGCGCAGTAGGTAATGAAAACCTAGGTTAGAAAGAGATGAAATATAGCTGGATTGTGAATTTATCAACAGCACGTTGACGTCACAACCCAAATCCTAGGTGAAAAATACTTTGTGTTACTATTTTTCCTTATACTAAATAGTAGTCACTGTGGACACTGTGTATTTGCGGATCCCTATCGACTCTTACATGCAGAACTTTTTTCTGTATGTCTTATTTCTTAGACTGTAATTATTTATTGATTTTTTCCTTTCTGCTCTTGACCTCCCTTGTGCACATGTGTATGTCTTTGTGTTTGTAGAAGGAGTTGGTTATAATCACCATGGGGGCCAAGTACTTCTAAATCTTCATTTTCCCTTTTTCCCACTCTGCCTTTTAGATCTCCTAGAATTATCAGTCTATCTCTTGATTCTTCGATAGCTTCGTTGATAACTTCCCAAAACTCGTCCTTTGTGGCTGTACTTTCATTATCGTTGGGCCCATACACTATCACTATAGGTATGTTGTTGTTGTCTTCTATCTGAGTTTCTATCTTCATAATTCTCTCTGATACGAATGTCCATTTTTTGATGTACTGAATGCATTCCTGTTTTATTACACTCCATACTCTGTCACGGTTTTTGAAATTTTACATTAATTAGTATAATACGGCCCTGTTTTTCTAAGTTTGAGCTGGCCCTGAAGCTTGCAGAATTCACGCAAACAATATCAGATCGGCACATTCTTTTTTTGCTGCGGAATATTTCGGAGAAATCTCAATAGGATGACCAAATATGGTAATGTAGTATTTGTTCGCTTGATTTCATCAAGAACTCGGGGAAGCACCGAATGGATCACGAGGCATGCCAGTTTGGCGCCGTTTAAGGTTTCACCCCGCGCCCGAAGTCGCGTTTGTGCATCTCTTTTTAACGTCCTTCACTTTAGGGAAAAATAGCAATGCACTGCAGAGTATAGTCAGCTGTCAACATCTTTAGTCGTGCAAATTACCGTTCCCGGACTTGTGGTAGAAAATTCCCGTTTTATGTATCGGCCTTTCGCTTTTGTTTAGTTTTCGTGGAAAAACTCGTACGGTATAAGTTCTATGTTGGAAGTTCCGTTTAAGTTTGACGTTTGGCGAAGTTTTCGTTCCTCACAATTTTCGTATTTTTTTGGATTAAATCAACTACCAGCTAAGGACATCTTGTTGTCTTCACACCTGCTTCCGGAAGAAGGACTCCGTCCCTTTTCTTTCTACGCTGACTGCTGCCATCTCTCCCTGAGGTTTAAAGCTCCCATCGCGTCTAAGGGCCCTGACAACTAAGCCCTTCCCAGGTAAATACTTTAGGCTGCCTTTACTATCGGTTGTGAGTGTGGACAGGCACCAGTAATTAGTGTATGTAATTCAAGTACTTCAAGCATCCTGTTTTTGTGTAATCTGTTCAATGAAGTGTTTCAGTCTTCAACTACTCTGCGTATTACTTTTTGCTTTAGCGTGAACCATTCAGAAACAGTGCGAACTATCGTAACGATTACTTATTTTGTGTTACATGTGTAAAATTATTTATTATCGGAATTTAGCTTAAGTTTTGTTATCACCATACTTTTTGATTGCGATTAAGGGAGCCTAGCTGTTAATTATGTTTGCCGTAATTTGAGTAAATAAATGTGGCCTCCCTTAATCACCTATCTCATATAACCTAAGATAGAATTTATAAACCCATTTTGTGTCATGTTTTGAATAATTCTTTGCATTCATTAAATTTCATTGTCAGTTCATTATTGTCTTTTATTTGTGTTTCGTGTCTAGTGTAATATTTATGTATAGCTTTGCGAGCCTGCCTACTAGTTCCAGTTTTATTTCAGTAAGCAAGGGTAAGTAGCTTCAACAGTAGAGTGCAGCCATCCCCAACTCCTTCGAGCCCAGTAGGAGCAATCTGCGGTACACTCCTCATCATCATCTTAGGTGATTTTCCGCAGTGATGCCTAATTTTCATCCCGATTATGACTACCCCTATTTGAAGGGTTTAGTGTTTCGAACCCCCCTTCTCCACTGCTTACTAACCGAGAGCCACAGGACTTCGATGTCTCTTATAAATGTCGTAGTTCGGAATTAGTACGTGAGAACTCCTGCTTTCGCTCTCGCTTTTGAGTCCACTCCAATAAAAAGTAGTATGTGCCCTTTTCCATGTCCTTGGTTCCTTTCCCTTTTTTCTTAGTTTCAGAATAAGCAAAGTTGTATAACTTAACCATACAGGAGGCATGGTACTACTTTTGGGATGTACTGTAAGAACATGCTTGTAACGTAGTGAATGGTTACGAAACCGTCAGATTACATTCCTTCTTTGGCACTTCTTGTAAGTTTAAAACAGATTTATTTCTTCCTTAAAAAGCAAAACTAGGTAGCCTAGTTATAGCTAAGTTAAAATAAAATGCAAAACCTATAACAACTGAAATCAAACGTCCTTTTTAATTTGTTTGGTGTTTCATTCATTTGGCGTTTCATTTATTTCTCTTAGACAATAAAGTATCTTAGGCGACTTAGTGTAAATATTTTCATTAACTTAACCACTTATTTATGAGAACTGCGTTAACGAAAATTAAATATAGCCTTAAGTAACGGTAAGTGTTACCCAATTTATTTAAATTCATCTGGTGTTATTTCCAGACAAATTCCTTAAAAAATACAATGCAATTTTTATTAAAATCATGTCAGCCTTGAAAGATAAGCGAACATCGAAATGAACACTCTGTTTGTTTATCACATCACGTTTTACGTAAAACAAGTTGAAATCATAAAAACGCCTGAATGGTGATAACAAGCACCTGTTTTATGATTGAAATTAATACACAGTCACAATTTTAATCTCGTAAGGCCGTTTTAGCCTGGTTGTAATAACTATGCTGTGAATATATTAACAATTTCGTTTTATTAAACGTAAGTAATTAATGCTGTTGATTGAATGTTCTGAAATTTGTGTAATAAAACATCTGGGTTGTTTTTGAGCATTAATCTTATTTTGTCTCGTGGACTTCTAATTACTTTTGAAGACTAAATTAAGGTTCAAGATATGCAAATCGTGTTGTGTTCGTGTGCTTTCTGTGAGTGCCATGGGGAATTCATAGAGTTTGTTTAAGGAGCAACGTGTTTTGGAAATAATTTGTTAAGAAGAACTTGCAAGGTAAGTCTGAAATTTCGTATAGTAAAAGTGTGTAATTTTGCAATGGAAATTCTGGCCCGTTGCAGAATCCTTTCTAAAAAACTTTTACAGAAAAATTTGAAAGCAGGTTAAGGAGTGGTATTTCAGTACAGACTTTACCAGAAGATTAATTTAAGTCGCTTTAAAGTGTGCTACTGCGCTAAACACTTGTTTGAACTAGCCAAACTTCTGTTTAAATCTGTGCTGAAATTCTTGGGACTAATATTTAAATACAGGTTTATATCTTAATTTATGACGGCCTTAATTTCAGCAAGGCTTGGCTTAAGTTAAAACTTAGTTTAGAATGGCTTAAATTAGGGTTTAGTTGCTGCAAAATTTGGCTTAAGTCCCAGTTTAAGCCAACTTAAAGTAAATGTTTAGCTTGAACCTGCATTAAATATCGTCCTTTAATCAGCTAATCAATAACAAACAAATCTTTCCCACTTGATTGTTTGCTGTTTTATAGGAAGTGTGTAGAAAAATTCTTAACATTTTTCAAAGATCTTTAACTGGGCGTTACGAGGGTGTGTATAATAGTTTAGCATCTACAATGTTACTTAGTCCTAGTTGAGTTGTGTTGCAAAAAAACCCATAAAGTTTAAAACCATCCCAACCTACCATATAATCAAAATTAAAAGGTCCATATCTGATATAACAACCGGTTGTGTTTTCAAATGATTAAGCACCGACATTCATCGATACGTTTGTAACAAATCGACTGCAGTTAAACAAATCGACCACACATCGCTAATAACAGGTTGCACTTAACAATTAACTGACTTGAAAGGATAATTAATAGCGCCGACTTATAAAATGATTGGTCTGTGATTATCATATTTTCTTATTATTGTTGTTACGTACTTGCTTTGATAAAATATTTCCGGATGAAAACGGTTCGTTTGCATACAGAATTATATATTCCTACTACTATTTGCTTCCTGCTTTGAAATATTACAAATGGTTTAATCCACACGTAATACACTATATATCTTTGCTTCTGGTACGTTTCATATACAAGGACACACCTAGTTGGAGTTATTTTATACTTTTACTATATTAAATCGTAACATAATCTTTAAGGAGGTGAGCTATCTTTCAAGTTTTACCTTATTTCCTAAAGCAGCTTCTCTAGCGAGGAGTACCGCTAATCCTCGAACTCTCCTTCCACTTCCTAAACTTCTTCTTGCTTCTGACGTGCTTTTTGCTTCGGGTCTAGGATGGTCGTGGACACCTTTTGCTTGGAAAAATATGGCGTATTCTGTGTGCCTCCAGAAATGAGTTACAGGATAACCGCAGTGTCCCCGACATGCTTGGATTTCTAATCGTCCTGAGCATTGTCTATTTGGGCAAGGCTTTCCTGTAAAAACTATAAGTTTAATTTTGTACATTCTTTTGTAGATTTTTATTTCTCTTCTTTAAACTAAGTATGTTTTAACATATATTTAATTTTAATTTATGATATTGAGGTCATAGGACTATCCTAATAGGATTCAAACCGTAATGGGTTGTAATTGTTAATTCATTAAAACTAGGTTTGGGGATAAGGGATAATCTGTCATAAACCTAGTTAATTCAGAATATATTTTCTGGGTTGACAGTTGCGGGTGGTTTTTCTTGCCATTTGTGGTGTTATCACAAATAAGATTTTCTAAATTTATTAAAAGCCCTTCACCAAAAAGTGCGAAGGTTTGAAAATTACAAAGAATCGTTGAAAGAGAGAGGCCGTTGCTCTGTATAGGGATATTGGGCTAGTAATAATAATATAAAGTTATTAAACTTTAATGGTGCCATTGGACCATTGAAGAACCCCGAAAACTGCAAAAATTATTATATATTTTGGCAACTTAAAATTACCATTCTCAGTGGAATACTTTAACCAAATTAGCTGGAGTTAATTGTTTAAATTCTCTTCACTAAATATCATCATTCGGCTGAGATAGGACTCCGGAAGATGCACTCTTCACTAAATTATAGAAAGCCGAAGAGGTCCACTTTGAATGGCAACTAAATGGTCAAAATACGTATAGATTTTGATTTTTTAATACTTTGTAATGGCTTTCAAGATTGTTAGCGTTTTGTAAATTATCAAAGAAATTCACGTATACCTGGATAGTTCTTATGTGAATCTAACTTGTAGCAAAGGTTACCAGTACCGGCGTCCTTTGAATGGAACAGGAGGGCGAAGAATCTCCAGACTTAACATAATGAAAGGTATTTTGAAGATAGGAAGTTGGAACACTCGCAGCATTTACAAAGCTGGGAAGATGCATAATACCATAAAGGAAATGGAAAGACTTAACATTCAAATATTAGAAGTCTTCGGGACGTGGTGGCCAGAATGTGGCAAACTTCGGACAAATGACAAAGTAATATATTATGCAAGAAATGACGATGCTCATCATTTAAATAGAGTTGCTATTATGATAGACAAGAAGATGGATACATCTGTTATAAGCTTTACACCCTATTCAGACAGAATTATGTTTTTAAAACTGAAAGGCAGGGTAAAGGTAACAGCGAGGGAGTATAGCCGGCAACATGGAGCATTAAGGCCTTCTAAGTCACCTTCATAACATATGTGGGAAGCACCACGCCTTCGATAACCGCAGGGTAGTAAATGTTAACATAAAAGGTAATTCAATTCTATACTCCAATGGGTGGAAGTAATGAAGCAGAAATAGAAGATTTTTTCACTGAAAAAAGAAGTAATGAAGTCCATTAAGAGGCATGAATTGAACATTATTATGGAAGACTTAAATCTAAAGTGAGTAACATACCACTTGGGGAAAGAAATTACGGTGGAGACAGAAGTTGGCGTCCGTGTGGGGATTATCGGCGTCTGAATTCTGTCACCGTCGCCGACAGCTACCCAATACCACATATTCATGACTTTACGCATCTTCTTGCGGGTAAGAAAATGTTCTCAAAAATCGATTTAGTGCGCGCTTATCACCATATTCCAATTTCACTGGAGGATATTCCGAAAACAGCCGTAACGACACCGTTTGGACTATACGAGTTTGTATACATGACGTTTGGGTTATGTAACGCAGCGCAAACCTTTCAACGTTTTATAAATAAAGTGTTATATGGACTTGATTGCTGCTATGCCTATATTGACGATATCTTAATTTTTAGTAATAATGAGGAAGAGCATGGACGACATCTTCGCCAAGTTTTTCAACGTTTAACAGACTACGGAGTGTCCATAAACGTTGATAAGTGTGTTTTTACTCAAACTAGTTTGGAATATTTGGGATACCAAATATCTTCCGAAGGCACGCGTCCCCTTCCAGCGCGCGTTTCAGCTATTAGTGGGTACAAACCTCCAGATACAGTAAAAGACCTTCGTAGATTTTTAGGCATTATAAACTTTTATAGACGTTTTATTAAAAACGCGGCTCACGTGCAAGCTCCTTTAAATGAGTTTTTACGCGATGGCCGCAAAAATGACAAAAGGAAAATCGCCTGGACTCCAACAACGATTCAAGCATTCCAGGACGTCAAGAATCAGCTGGCCGATGCAACCCTCTTGGCTCATCCGGAAGAGGCAGCACAGTTGTCGCTAATGGTCGATGCTTCCGATTTTGCTGTTGGGGCTGCACTTCAACAGTTGAAAGAAAAATCCTGGCAACCACTCGCATTCTTTTCCAGGAAACTGTCACCTTCGGAGCGCAATTATAGCGCTTATGATAGAGAATTGCTGGCAATGTATGAAGCTGTGAAATATTTTCGTTTCATGATTGAAGGCCGTGATCTTACAATTTTAACAGATCACAAACCGTTGACGTTCGCTTTCAATCAAAAGCCGGAAAAGGCATCGCCACGGCAACTTCGGCATTTAGATTTTATAGGTCAATTCACAACACGTATACATCACATTGCAGGCACTTCAAACATTGTGGCAGACGCCCTTTCACGCGTAGAAGCTATATCTTTACCAACGTTCGTTACTCCAGAGGAACTAGCCAGAGAGCAGGAGCAAGACGAAGAATTGCGTAATTTGTCAGACACATCGTTGAAATTGCGTAAATTCGCTTCGTCGGGAAACGAGGTGCAAATCATATGTGACGCATCTACCGATAAAATACGCCCCTATGTTCCCAGTTCATTACGAATGAAGATATTTAATTTGTGCCACGCACCAGCTCATCCCGGTGCCCGAGCAACCAGCCGATTAATTAGGGAAAAATATGTATGGCCAAAAATGAAACAGGACATCACGCGCTGGGTGAAGACGTGTATTCCGTGCCAAAAGGCAAAGATACACAAGCATACAAAAAGCCCGTTGAAGGAATTTCCAATCCCAAACGAGCGATTCCAGCACGTGCATCTTGATTTAGTTGGACCACTTCCAATAAATCAAGGACAACGCTATCTTTTGACAATGATTGACCGATTTTCCAGGTGGCCAGAAGCGGTTCCGTTAGGCGACTGTACAGCCCAAGTTATCGCTGAGGCATTTTTTAATCACTGGATTTCCAGGTACGGTGCACCGAGCACAATAACAACTGACCAAGGACGCCAGTTCGAGGCCTCACTAATGACCTCGCTAGCCAACTTGACAGGAACCAAAAGGATCAGAACGACTGCTTATCGACCCCAAAGTAACGGCATTCTGGAACGTTGGCACCGAACTTTGAAAACGGCAATTACGTGCCACAACACTGAAAAATGGCTCGAAGTTCTCCCAGTAGTTCTGCTTGGGTTACGCACAACTTACAAGGAAGATCTACGCGCATCACCTGCGGAAATGCTGTATGGCACTACTCTGCGGCTTCCTGGGGAATTCTTTGTAAGTACAAACACTACAGATGACTCGAACCCAGCCCAGTTCTGTATACAACTTCGCGACGCTATGAGACGCCTCCGACCTGTACCAGCAGCCTGGCATGGGAAGTCCACGACATTTGTCTGTAAGGACCTCGTTACCTGCACACATGTGTTCCTGCGAGATGACCGAGTGCGTCGTCCGCTCCAACCCCCTTACTCAGGCCCCCATGAGGTTTTAACCCGACGAGAAAAAGTTTTTACAATCAGTGTTAAAGGGAAACCTTATCACGTTTCAATCGATAGATTAAAACCAGCGTTTCTGGTACAGAACGATGAGACGGTAGCAATCCCTCCAGCTGCACCGATACCTAAAACGTCACGGGATGGCAGAATTATAAAGCAACCAATCCGGTTTCGTGACGCAGTTACCACCTAAGTCACTGGGGCGGGGGTACTGTGGCGGTACTCGCGCCACTTGAAATACAGAAATATCGAGGTGGCTAATATTTTTATTTTAGTTAGTTTTTGTCAAATATACAAATTTGTCAATAAATAATTTAGTTCGTAAAAGTTTCGTTATATTAATAAATATAAAAGCAAATACGACAAGTTAATACATGGTCTAAACTTCCACTAAGACGATTATATACCTGGTAATCACCACAGAATACAGCTAACAATATAGTACGTAATCAGACAGAATATATTTTTATAAATAGAAGATTTAGATCTAGCGCTAAAACCGCAAAACGTATCCAGGTGCTGATGTACCCAAGACCACAAATTATTATTTTTTGCATTTTGACAAAAAAAGTGGACTTTTTTTATCAAAAAATCATAAAGAAAGCAACACTTTTTTTAACTATTTAATTTTACATTTTGCATTAAGTAAGTATGCTTTAAATAAAATATTGTAAATTGTCAGTTTAACAACTGTCAATTCTCAAATCCTTTTTATACTGTTTTGAGGGATTTAAAATGTAAAAATGCAAAAAAATATTGTGTACAACTCGTATGAAAGCATCTTTTTTTCACTCGTTTGATTGATGCACTCCGGCTTCGCCGTCGTGCATCAAACTTCAAACTCATGAAAAAAAGTATTGCTTTCATTACTAGTTGTACAAATAACTAGTACGCAACTGAGATTACGATTAAAAAGTATGAAAACCAAAACAAAAATGCTAGTTAACTTGAAACAACTAGAGGAAGAAAAGAGAACTCAGTTAGGAGAAGCAATTACTTACTATAGCGTTATAGCATATAGCGTTATCAAACATAACAGATGTAGAAGAGGGGTGGATTGCTATTAAAAGCTGTATGTCAAACGCAAGAAAAGACAGTGAAATAAAAAAAGACATCATAAAAGTTGAATGACTGCCGAAATAATAAATATGATGGAACAAAGACGTACAAGGAAAAATAAAAATGAACAGAAATATTTAAAAATACATAAACAAATTAAGGGGAAAATTATAGAAGCGAAAGTAAAATGAATGGAAGAACAATGTGAAGAAATTGAAACACTACTTAGAAAATATAATCATTTTAATGTACATAAGAAAATTAGAAAAGTACTTTACATGAAGTGACGGAAAGTACCTATGGTAATACTTGACGAAGAAAATAGGATTATATTAGATCAGAAACGGCTTGCAATAATACGGAAGACCTATATAGAATTATTCAGTGATGCTAGAAATGAAATAGAAGTGAACAACATTGAAAATTCAAGAGAAATTTTAAGATCAGAAGTTCATGATGGTAAAGCAACTGGCCCCGATGAGTTACAAATAGAACTAGTCAAGTTTTTAGGAGAGCAGGTGTTGACAATTTGACTAAATTGTTTAATAGAATATACGACACTGACCAAATACTATCACTGTGGTTACAATCAGTTTTTATACCATTACTCAAGAAAAGCCATTCCAATAATCGTGGTGACTATAGCTATAGACTAATAAGTTTTATGAGTCAAATTTTAAAAGTATTTCCTAAGATTATCCATAGATTATTATATAAATGCCAAGAGATACTAAGCGATTCTCAGTTTGGATTTCGCAAAACGATGGGCACTAGAGAGACATTATATAGTAAAAACAAGTATTGGTTCAGAAGTGTTTAGATCATCAGAAAAGGGTGTACCTATATGCGTCTTGTTGATGCTGAAAGAGAATGCGATAAGGTACAACATGAAAAACGCATTCTAGTTCTACAAGATCTACAAATACCCTTTATAGATCTCTGTATTATCAAACAACTGTACTGGAACGAAGTTGCCACAGTAAGTAAAAGAGAAACAGAGAAAAACCATATAAATCCAGGCGTTCGTCAAGGTTGTATACTGTCACCGACTTTGTTTAACCTAATATATGCCGAAGTAGTTGCACAACGAGCACTAGCTAATAAAGAAAAAAGAATTAAAATCAATGGTGAATGCATAAACAAATTGAAATACGCTGACAACCTTGAAGATATTCAATAAATTAAAATTAATGAAGAAAATAACAACTTAGGACTTAAAATTAATGCTGAAAAGACTAAGAAATGATAGTTGATAGAACTCCAGTGCCTAATCAAGAAGTATACTTAGAAGGAAAACAGATAAAAGTCAGTTCATACAACTATTTGGGTTCACAATTAAAAGAAACATGGTACCCAGACAAAGATGTACAGATAAGAGTAGAGAATGTTCGAAACGCCTTTATCAGAATGAAACTTACATTTTAATGTGCGTGGGGGTATGGTTAAATGTTATGTACTGTCTGTACTATTATACGTAGTAGAAAAATGGATGTAAAAACGAGATGTGGCTGTATAGACGGATGTGCAAAATACCTTGGACAGGAAGGGTGACAAATGACGAAGTCCTTAGAAGATCTGGAAAAGATTGTGTATTGTTCTCAATAATCTAAAATCGAAAAGCTGAATACTTCGGCCACATAATGAGAGGTAAGAAGTATAGGTTACTGCAACTAATAATGATTGGAAGAATAGGAAGGAAAGCGAAGAATCGGACGCAAAATGATGTCCTGGTTCCGAAATCTATGCAATTGGACAGGTCTTGCCGTATGTACAAGAACTTTTCACTATAGCAAGGGACACACATCGATATGATGAAATGATCGCAAACATTGTGACACAACGATAACATACGAAGAAGAAGAAGAAGAAGAAGAAAGGGTGATTAGTTAAATATTAGGCTACAAACAATGCTAAAAGACATTTACGGTATTTTCACGAAAAGGAACTTAATCGGCGAGTTTCACGCAATAAAAATTAAGTCCTTAGGATAATAGATTATGATCAACTCCTTTTCATGAAAATCTCGAATAAATTAAAGAAGTTTAGAAGTTAACTAAGTAACAGTGTATGTTGATTATAAACAGATTTTAATAAACACGTCAAAAGGAAACCCCTGACAATTTAAATGTCGTTTTCTAATTTTCTGCATCTTAATGTAATCTGCTCAAAATTGCTCTTTATAAAAAGTTATTTATTATAAGCGGGTTTTAATGTCCAAAAAAACTAAAAATTAATTTAAGGTGTTATAAAATAAACTTTGGGGTAATTCGAAGCCAATAAAAAGACACGTAAAAACCTTTTTTACCACATTTTACATTCCAAAACTTAAAAAAAACTGATTGGAATAATACAAGGCTATGATTGAGAAGCTTAAAATTTGTGGTTAATATTTACATTAAAAGAAAATAAAAATGGGTACAAAATTGATTGCTAATATAGTATATTGTAATACAAGTGCTGAAAGCTATTGTTTGCCATACGAATGTGAAGTTTGCAGCACGAACGATAGTGAGTGCTGCAGTCACATTTTTCCACACGCAAATAAAAATGTCAGAGTTTGCAGAAATATTTAAATTTTTTTATGGAAATGTGGTTGTAGAAAAAATAGCGTGTAATACATGTGTTGAAAGCTTGTTTTTGCCACACTAATGTGACTGCAGCAGTCACTATCGTTCGTGCTGCAAACTTCAAATTCGTGTGGCAAACAAAAGCTTTCAACACTTGTATTACAATATACTATTTTCTCTACTTTTAAAATAAACCGGTTTAATATCAGAATATTTCGAATTTGTTGTTGATAGGTAATTTGATAAGTTTAATTGCGGAATATTTTCCCTAAAATTGAAGGGTGGATTGGCAACAGTTTTTCAGGGGCATCCAATCCCAATAAAGGCCCACTCGCTTAGAAAGGTAGCCTTATTGAAACAAGTTATCTGTTTATAATCGAATTTATAGTTAGGTACATATTTAAATTATACTTAGGAAGAGCAAGTACGGGAGCGACTTAAAGCAAAAGACCATTTACCTGCTGAAGTCTGGAGTTTGGCTCAATTAAAATAATTTAAAAAAACTCATAAAACCCAAACCGCTAGGTAAAAACATATTTGTCCTTTTTTTAAATTACAGTCCCTAGAAATATAAATATTTTTGGAAATTTCAGTAGATTTGCGAAAGTGATTGTCAGGGGTTTCCGTTTGACGTGTTTGTTTATTAAATTATATTTAGGAAGAGCAAGTATGGGGACGACTTAAAGCAAAAGATCCTTTACGAGCTCAAATCTGGGGTTTGGTGCAATTATAAGAATTGAAATAAAAGACTTATAAAAACCAAATACACATTTCAGCAGCTAGGTAAATACGTATTTGTTTTTTTTACGAAAACTACAGTTTCTAGAAGCATAAAAATATTTTTGGAAATTTCAGCAATTTGCGAAAGTGGCTTCTTCGTGGCGTATTTGTTTATTAAAATATTATGGTTTTTGATATTTTTTTGTTGTTCCTGTTGCATGTTTTGTTAATTTAATTCACCTCGAATTTGATTGACTTTAATTTATTCTGTTCGTTTGATCTTTTCGTTCATATGTTTTTTACGAAGTTTAATAAACTAACATTTTACAAATTATGCATAAATTCCCCAAGGTTTTTATAGATATTGATTTTAAGACAAAAAATTCGATTCTTATGGAAATCTCAAATGTAGAAATTAAAACATCTGTATTCAAAATTCGGCTAGTGAATAAATTTACGTTTTTTAATTCTAAATATTCTCTGAATATTCGTTCTGGTGAAGTTAGTTACGTTGTTTATATCTTTATGGGTATTTCGGCATTACTTGCTAACAATTAAGCAAATAAATCGAATTACCAAACCCACGTAGCGTTTTTATAAAAATTCTACTTGGGTTTTCAAAGCAAATAAAATTTTAAATTTAAATTATTTTTTGTACGAGTATTTATATAAGGTTTAGGTGGAACAACAAACTATTTAACATTGGTTAGTCGTCTGCATTCCTTATTTTATTTTAATTTGTTAAGTTCTGGGTGTGGATTGAAGACTATTATTATTATATATTACGTATAAAACCGAGCTTTCTAACTGGAGTAACTGGAGGAACGATTCAATCCATCGAGTTAAAATAAACATTTTCTTGCAATCCGGCAGGTTTCTAAAATCACCGCTTTTTAAATGATGGTAAGTATTCTTCAGCGTATTATTATTATTATTATTGTTAATGCGGGAAATTCTAAAGCATCAAAGGCGATTTCTTTAAATGCTAAATTTAGTGAAACTATATTATCAAGAAATTTCTAGAATTTGGATTTATGTATATTAAACAGGATTATTAGTTTAATCGGAATCCGAATCTGAGACTACAGTGCGAATGTCACAGATTCGAATATTTGTTAAGATAAAATCTCAAATCGTGATTCGAATTTCGAGACTCGAATTTTGCGTTTGAATTTTAGGGCTTGAACATGAATTCGAATTTCCGAAACTTTGAATATTACATGTTGTATAATTATACGAATAATAGAATAAGCTATCCTACACGTAACTCTTAAATGTTACCAGAATTAAAGATTTATGAACATGAATTTGCAATCGAAAATTCAGAATTCGAGATTCGATTCGTAGATTTAAGTGCAGATTCAATATTTAGTCTCCAATATTCGAATCTTAAGTACTAAATCAAAGATTCGAAAATTAAGGATTTCTAAAAGCTTCTACGACACCAATTCAAATAAGGCTTAAAAGGCGGCTTTGCAGCATAATTTTCATTGGCTTGCTATTTTAATATATTATTATTCAAATCACATCACTACTCGATGATTTTTAAACTTCGAATTTCAATTCACTCAACGCCCGAAAGGGCACTGAAAAGAATAGGACAAATAATGACAGAAATAATCAATTCCTTAAATCTTCAGATACGATTATAAAGGAGGAGTATGAAACCTTTATTTGAATTTTGAACAAGATGTATCAACTCTCAAATTTGCTATTCGAATTAAACATTCGATTTACTTAACCTGTGTTCAAGATTTAAATCCAGATTTCAAATTCAATGCAGAAAAATTCGACTTTCGAGTTTGAAATCCAAAATTACAATCGTAAAAGGATTCCTAATATTTGAACTTTAAGGATTCGAAATTTCGATATTTTCGAATCTTAATAGTTCAACTATTAAGTACACTTACACAATAGCAATACAAGTAATGTTTCAGACGCCTACATTGTCGAATTTAATAGATTATTCAAATTTCATCACTGCTGAAAGTGAAACATTGAATTGAACATCTACGGTGGAATATGAAATCTGGCTTCAAATTTCGAACACAAGGAATCTAATCTCGAATTAATAATATAACAATCGAAGCTTTAACTTTATGATTAACTTTAGATTTGATTCATTAATTTATCATTGTATTCAAGATTCAACTCTCGATTTCATATTTAATGCTTCAAAGATTGAAATTGGAGATTTAAATCTTCTCGGGCTTTGGTTTCGAACCTTGGGTATTTTCAGATCGTGACAGTTTTCATGATGTTAAGTAAATTTGTAGAACATAAATTCAAGAAAGGTTTAAGATGCTTTCACCGGCAGCTTGATCGAATCTTCGATAGCTAATTCAAGATTCGATCGACCCACCGTGTCTAAGGTTCGATTCTATATTCAGTTCTTGATACGGATTTGAAGATTTGAATTCGAAATTGGAGATTATAATCTTAAGGATTCCTAATATTCGAACCTTAAAGATTCGAGGTTACAATCTTGATATTAAGTAAACTTATATGACACCATTTCATTGAGGTTTTAAGATGCTTTAATTTTTGGGACCTTGATCGAATCAACCAAGTCAAGATTCGAGTCATCGTGTCGAAGGTTTAAATTCAGATTTCATATTCGGCTCTTGATATGGATTTGAAGATACGAATTTCAATCTTCAGGGTTCCTAACATTTTTACCTTAAGAATTCGAATATAATATACTTTCGAATCTTGATAGCTGTGCTATTAATTGACTAATTACCTAAGGTTTCATACCTTTCGCTGTCGAATTTTCGTTAGCTTGGCATTAATATATTATTCTCATAATTACTGAAAGTTGAAATAAAATATTGAATTGAAGATTCACGGAGGAACATACAATTTATTTTTGAATTTCGAACATGATGAATTGAATCTCGAATTAACAATGAAAGATTTGAAGTTTAGATTTGATTCATTATTCCACCAATGTGCTCAAGATTGAAATGCAAATTTTATATTTACTTTTGATTCGAAGACTGGAACTATCAGGTCGGAATCGAAGATTTGAATCTTCCTGGACTTAGGGTTCGAACCTTAAGTTCGGATCGTCAGAATCTTAATATTAAGCAAACTTATACGACTTCAATGAATTTTCAGCAGCTTGATCTAATCCTCATTTGCAGAATCAAGATTCGATTAATCGTGTTGAAGGTTTAATATGGATACGACGATTCGAATTTCGAATTCGAAATCGGAGATTACAATTTTACGAACTACTAACATTTGAACCATACAGATTCGAAACTTAAGTGTTTTAGGAAATTGACAATCTTAATATTAAGTTAACTTGTAGGACACAAATTAAAGTAAAGTTTAAGATGCTTTCAACCTTGAATTTTCGGTAGCTTGATCGAATCTTTAATTGCAGATTTAAGATTCCATTAATTGCGTTGAAGATTTAAATATGTGTTTTATATTCAGCCCTAAATATGAATATAAAAACTCGAATTTCAAATTCAAAATCGAAAATTCCTAACATTTGGACCTTAAAGATTCGAACATTAAGTGGTTTTGGAACTTGACAGTTTTACGATTTAATAAACTTGTAGTACACACATTCAAATAAAGTTTAAGATGTTTACTCAAATTTTTGGCAGCTTGATCAAATCTTCGATTGCAAATTTAAGATTCGATTCTTCGTGTACAAGATTTAAAAACAGCGCTTATATTCGGCCCTTGTTATAGATTTTAAGATTCGAATATCGAATTCGAAAGTAGAGATTACAATCTTGAGAATTTCTTACAGATTCAAAGCTTAGGTGTTTTCGGAACCTGACATTCTTAATGTCGAGTAAACTAACTACAATCTTCCTAACGTTCGAACGTTTTTATAACTTGAAAATCTGAATATTAAGTTCATTTGCAGGACACAAAAGTAAGGTTTAAGATGTTTTCATCTTGGAGTTGATGGGGACTTGATCGAATATTTGATTGCAGATGCAACATTCGATTAATCGCATTCAAGATTTAAATACAGATTTCAAAGTTAGCCCTTGACATGGGTATGAAGATCCGAATTTCGAATTCGAAATAGGAGATTACAAATTTAAGGGGTTTTAATATTTGAACCTTATAAATATTCGAACATTAGGTGGTTTCGAAACTTAACAGTCGTAATATTAAGTAAATTTGTAGGACACAAATTCAGGTAAGGTATAAAAGGCTTTCACCGTAGAATTTTTGAGAGCTTGGCCGAATCTTCAATTACCGACTCAAGATTCGATTTCTTGTGTTGTAGGTTTAAATATAGATTTCATATTCAGCCCTTGATATGGATATAAAGATTAGAATTTAAAATTCGAAATCGAAGATTATAATATTAAAGGTTATTAATAATTAAGCCTTAAAAATTCGAACCTTCGGAATTTAACAGTCTTGAAGTTAAGTAGTAAACTTGTACGATACAAATTCTAGTAAGGAATCTTTGATTGAAAATTCAAGCGTTGATTCCTCGTGTTGAAAATTTAAATACAGACTTCATATTCAGCCCTTAAAATAAACATGAGGAAATCGAATTTCCTGTTCAAAACCGAAGAATCAAATTTTAGATTCAGGATTTGAATCTTCTTGAATTTAGGATTCGAATCTTGATTGCTGTAACATTAAATAAGCTTACACGATGCCAATTTAAGTAAGTTATTCACGCTTTCCCCGTTGAATTTCCGTGAAATTTTAGTAACTTATTATACCATTGAAATTTCTTCATTGTTTAAATTTAAGATAAAACATTAACGTTAAAATTCTCGATTTTTCGTGTTACTTAAAATAACTCTTTTTTAACTAAATCCTACAAAATTCTCTTTGTTTCTCCTGAGGTGTACTAACTTTTCAGAGTGTTTAGTTTTGCAAAAACCAGAAAAATTACCTTTTATAATGTTAATAGACACAATAATTTTTAATTCTGCCAAAACTTCATGGTAAAATACTTATTTCTGTTAACCGATTTGTTCATTTAGTAACAAGAAGCTGTATGTCTTTCTGATGCAAAAATATTTTGTTTTGGCTGCTGATTTTTTTTTGTGAAAAATAAAAGATAAATCGGGCCAAGTTACTGTTCTTATAGTCTTCTTTGAAAGTAATCATTCGACAAAGCCGAGAAGCAAAAAACCTTAACCTGAATCTTCCTCTCACTTAATATATGACTGACATTTCGCTGACATAAATTTTCAGCAGCCAGTTTCATCCTCGCTGTTACTTCCTTACCTTGCTGTTTTTTCCGAGCTTTATCACAGATAGCCGGCCTTAAATGTACTCGATCGCCGTTCGGTAAAACACATCTCTGTGAGCAGACCAAAACACCCAGACAACTCTTCTTCAAGATATGCACGTTATGATTGTTGGTATTCCTCATGGCCCATCCCGAAGAATGCCTTTTCGCTTCTTCCGAGTTCGGGGGATAAACCAACCGACAGTGTCCGTCTGCCCATTCAGAAAAAGGATCGAACTCATTAATTCGCGGTATCGTACTATCGTTGATGTCCCAGTCTGAAGAAGAGCTCGTATATGACACCCGGCACGTCATGCCCGGGGATGTTGGCGTATGCCTGTAAAAGAATTCATAAATTAATTGCTGTTATTCTAGTCGTAAATATTCACCGTGTTAAAGTGCCAAGCTTGTGGATTTATAGAATCCGTTTTACTTGTCTCTTAGGTTCTTAACTAATTTTAGCGTGGTTTAGCTTATTATTTATGCCGTACGTACGTAGTTTCTCCCGTTACTGAATAATAAGTACCTACTAGATAAAGAAGGTTTTTCAAATTAAACTTATAAAATACCGTGGAAATAAATCATGTTATAAATTACACATGAGTGAATTTTATTTACAACTAATGCATTTACATAAACGTTCTTATATTTATATTGAAATATACTCATTCGAGTTTAAATTGGTTTTGCTCGTACTTATATTGCTTTATTATAATTACCTAGTTTGTAACATTTTTAAAATTAATTAATGTCAGGGCGGTTTTGAGCGTCAAAATAAACCTCTTAGAAACAGTGTTCGAACAGAATTTATTTAATATTTAATCTTTCAGAAAATTCTCTAAGTGGTGTTAATTAAAGGTCTTAGCAACAAATAATGCAATCCCCAGTATTTTAAAAATCAAATTGCAATTTTGACACCCGCACTTCAAGTTGTCGTTAGAAGCAAAGAATTTAAAAAAATAACGATTCACTTAAAAAAGTTTAAATATTCACAAAGGCGTGCAATTAACCATTGTATGCTAATGAAATATTCGTCTAAAATAATGCAGACCTAAGAAATTAAAAAGTCCACTATCGTATTATTAATCGAACATGATAATTACCGGTTCTGTGACAACTGTAAATAACGTTTGTTTAATAACCATCAGCCCGAAGCTGCTTTACGACTTACTAAATAAGTGGAAGTCGATATCTCGGCGAGCCTCGATTTATTATACGATAAATTTACACATTTCGGTTTTTATAGAGTTAACAGAGCAGGTACATAGATAACGCACTGTAAATAAAGTGTTTTAGACGCATACGCTGCTATTTTCAATTAAAACAGCTATTAATTATGCAAATGCACTTCGATTTATGATGCGGTACTATTTAAAAGTCTTCGTTTTAGTTACTAACTTTTAATGTTATTACAGTAAAAGTGATCCTTTTTTCATGCTTGCTTAATAAGGATTTAGTACATTACGCTTGCCCCGGGTATTTGTTTTTAATTCGCAATAATTTTATAGAGCGACGCCGGGTTACTGTTCTGACCTACCGTTGAAGTCTCCACGTAGTAATTAAGCGCGGTTTAAGTTATTTGCGGTTTGAATTTATTTTATTGAGAAAAATTAAGCTCATTTTAATATTCAAACGCTGATGTTATTACCTTCTGAATGTAAATAAGCTCAAAAAGAGCTTTTTTACGTACATTTTTTACAGGAATAATAATTGTTTTTAGAAGTAATTAAAAAGTTTCGCTATATTGGTGAGTAAATTAAACAAATTAGAACAGATTAGAATACGCTTTCTAAACTTTAATTTAAGCAAAGTTCATCATTTGTTAATGTTTAACAAAAATGTATAAACAATTCACAATTTATTGGCATAGGTTTGCAGGAGTGTAGGTATAAATTTCAGCTAGTTTTTTAAACTTTTTTAATAATACAAACTGTAAATAGAAAATATATCTGATGCACGTGCAATGTTTAATACAATTAGTCCTTAATTTATATTTTTGTTTTAAATTTATTACCTTAAATCTTCAGTAAATAAGCTGCTTGTAAATAATTGAAAATCACCAAAGTATAAATCCTTGATTTTTAAAGCCCTTCACTTTTTCTTGGTGCTACTTTTAAATCGAAGGACTTAATCAATTTATTAAGTGTTAAAATTCACAATAAATAATAAAATTTAATGAAAGAAAAAGCATATAACTAGGGGATATAGCAAAGGTAATAAAAAATTAAGATGTAAAAAATAGGAAAACCTAAGAAATTTGATGAAAAGTAGAATCTTTAAGTTTTAAGTATTTTTTCTAAGTGTTACTTTCAACTTCAAAGGCAGAATTAATTAATTAAATGTTATAGACATGCAAAATAATAAAATTTTATAAAAAATAAGAACATAAATCGAAGAAGTGGAAATGAAAAATTGAGATGGGACAATTAGGAGAAGCAGAATTCTTGCGCTTTAAAAATTCTTTTTAGAATTCAAGGGCCGAATTAATAAATTAAAATGTTAAAATGCACACAAAAAAACGATACAGAAGAAACACAGAACCAAAGCAATAGAAACTAAAGAAAATCAGCATGGAAATTAGGAAAGCGTAAGAAATTGGATGAGCAGTAAAATGAATATTCTCAATGAGGTTGAACACTGAGGCTTTGGTTTATTGATAGGGCATCATAGAACAAGTTAAAGGCAGTTCTAAACGTTCTGGGGCTGCGATAATTTAGGGTATTCCGAGACTTGCTAAGGCAGATAAGTCAGTTTAAAAAAATACAAAGTTAGAATTTAATAAAAAAAGAAGGAGTAGGAACTAAAGAAAATAAGGATGAAAATTAGGCAAACGTAAGAAATTGGAGGAGAAGTAAAATGATTCTTCTCAATGAGGTTGAGCATTGATCTTTTATAACTTTTGTACTTTTTAATTGATGCTTAAACTCTTATTACGCCACTGCAAAACAGTAAAGCTTATATGAACATGCTACCTTTTGGCGGACAGCACTATTACAACGACTATTGCAGCAACAATTGAGGTTCTTCAAAAACACAAGACAAGATTTATAAAATCCAGAACAGTAGCATCGCTTGTCATTGTTGAGAAAGAAGAACTCAACGTTTCGACCACTTTATTAAGACGCATCATCAGGAGGAAAAAGGGCGCACTAGAAGAGCACAGTAACTTGACATATGAACCACGCCAAAGGCAAAACTCTTTTAGCAAGAGAATGAAGAACACGGTAACTTGACTTGTAAACCAAGCCAGAGGCGAAACTTTATACCGGTTGTAACCGGTCAAGCGTATCAGACAAAGTTGATGATTAGTCAGGAATGGAGAGGCTTTGGTTTGTTGATAGGGTAGCATAGAACAAGTTAAGGACAGTTCTAAACGTTCTGGGGCTGTGGCAGTAGGGTATTTTGCATGCTAAGGCAGTTAAGTCATAGAAAAAATACAAAGTAAAAAATTTAATAAAGAAAGAAATATAGATCCAAAAGAGTAGAACTGAAGAATATCAGAATGGAAATTAGGAAAACGTAAGAAATTAGATGAGACGTAAAATGATTCTTCTCAATGAGGTTGAGCACTGAGGCTTAATTTGGTTAGTTGATACGGCATCATAGAGCAAGTTTAGGTCAGTCCTAAACAGTCTGGCATTCTGAGGTTGCTAACGCAGTTCAGGTCAGTTTAAAAAAATACAAAGCAGCAATTTTATAACGCAGTCTGTTGATACTTAATAATAATAGTCATACATTTTCGGCATTCTTTGTAGAGTTGAAGCAGTTTTAAGGAAATTCAGAGGCAATACAAGTGAAAAATCAATACCTTTTGTTGCTTAGATTCAGCCTTAACCAAACCTCATCTACATAGGATTGTCAAGTACGAAACTTTGTTAGGTTCTAACGAAAATCACAGGACAATTTGATTGATCCAAGAATTTAATTTACTTTGTTATTAAAAAAGTTTTCCTTTATAACGTTATGATCCTTAGGTACTATTAAAAGACGAAAGAAGCAAGGTTATAAATAATGAGATCAGAATTCCCTCTCATTTTGAACTAGGTATTTTTCTAGTTTGTTTTAAAATTTTCGCTTTTCTGCTGAGCCAATAAGGGTTGATTACGTATGATTGATGAGCAACAACTACTGCGAAACCACGGTCATGTGCTGCTAACCGATGGTGTTCAGTAGACCAGCGAAGTAGTGCCGTTGGTCCTACATTTATTTATTTACTTTGCGGATTTCAGCTTTTTAGTCAAAAATCAGAATTACTTATATTCTAAAAAAAAAAAAACAAATAAAAATATTTTATAAGGGCGTCTTAGGTTTATTTTGAATTGAACAAAATTAAAAAGCCTAGAAGGCAATCTTGATTGTTGTTTTTCTTAAATCAAGATGAATCGAGTTCTCTTCCTTAAAGCTGAATGGAAGCAAATAAAAAAACCCATAGCAAAATTAGCTTAAATTCTTTTTATTTTTAAAAATCATCTTCAATAATATCTATGTTTCCTCTGGAGTTTGAAAACTTTGTCTGTTTTTGGAAAATATTAAACATGCAATTCACTTATTCAATTTGAATTTTCAACTTGCTCAATCAGAATTTACTATAAATATACGAGTAATCTAACGAACTGCTTGGATACATTGCGTCACCAAATACTCAAAAATACCCTCCAAAATCATTTCTACGTAGTTAAAAGTCCCCCCCCAAAAGAAAAAAACATAAAGATAGATAAAGATAGTTTCACTCAATTTTATAGCAATAAATTGAATGAAACTCATACAGAAGTATCTTACCACCATATACAATACATATATTAATCCATTACATTGAAAGTATGGTACTCTACATGACGTAAATGGGTTTTACAAGACCGCGAACGGGAGAATTGAATGAGAGGTCAGAACAGTAACCCGCATTACATAACTTTGCAGAATTAATGGGCACTCGTTTGTAACTTAATTTTCTTTTCATAATTACCGATTAATTTTTAACAATCCGTTTGTGTATATATAATTGTTAATTTATAACTCGGGAAGTGTTTGTTACAAAAAAGAATGTGATATTTGCAGTGTGCTGAAACGAGTTTTTATGTAACGTGTAACGTGCTATGTTAAAAGTTAAACGGCGTAAGGAAATGATATTAGTTATTTCATTCATGCGGAACATGAAGCTAAAGCAGGGTTTACACGAATTTGTACCGATTTGGTGCCTTAAGTTTCTTGAAAATCGATTGATTCATGGTTATTACCAAGGAATTTTTGCTGGGTTTTGGCTTGAATATTTTATGGCGCTTCGCTCGTTGGACTTTCCCTAAATGTTTGTTTTTTTTCTTTAAATTTACTTTTGTATTTTACTTTTACATAATCCAAAATAACATCCCAGAAATAAAAATTGCAAAAATTAGACATTTCTTAGTAGTTTCGTTCAAGAGGAAACATCGTTCATTCAGCAAAATTAAAAGGAATATAAAGAACTAAATGTTTACTTACAGAATAACCATATCTTATAAGAGGTTCCAAACGCCAAAATATTCGTATGCTGTACAATTAAAGTCCATTAACACACTCGAGTAGAAGTTAAAAGTCAAAACACATCAATTAATCAAACGCGCTTTATTATAAAGAACAGTCCAGTCGCGTATGAATTCCTAACTAAAATAATACACCCTCCTATTATAACGAAGCAGAGGCAACTGAAGCAAGGATTATCAGGATAAAATTACCCCGGATTTCCAGCCACACCCCAATGTCCCCTCCATGAAAATAGGAATAGGTCGTCTACCAATGGTATTCTAGCCGGTTTTGAACCACACCTTTCTAATTCCGTTTTCTAACACCTGATACCTGGTTTGAAGTCTATTGGTAAATTGTTTTATTAGATTTTCCTGGTGTTCCTGCCTTTTACCTTCTTCTAAGTCGACGGTTCGCTGGAAAGGTTAGGTTTGTTAGCGAATGGAACTTAAGAAAATTAGCATTTTTCTGAAACTTCATACAGAAAATGGAGCACCAAGACAAAGACATCAGTGAGATTTTGGGTTAGATTTTCCTGATTTTAGTTATTTGGTGGCTTTGTTAATTGCCTGAAAGTCTGAAACTTTAATAGAAGATTCTGAAAACTTCATAAAAAATGCCGGACTGTTTTATTGTTGGAAGCTTCAACTGCAAAAGCAACTGTTAAAAAACATATTTTTTGTTGAAATATGATTAATAGGAATATTTTAAAAAAATTTCAGTAAATGCTGTGTAATAATATTACACATAATTAGGTTGGGTGGATATTCCAACATTTGATGTTTTGTTGCTTAAGAATAACTTTTTTAGGTTTTAAAGTTTTTTAAGCTGTGCTTTTTAGTTCTTAGTAAATTTTTCAGCAACACCAGGAATTGCTGAAAGCCTTTGACATGTGAATTACAAACAACTAACTTGGGTGGATATTATTAATATTTGAAATTTTGTTGCTTGAGGTTTTCAAATTTTTCTTGAAAGTTGCGTTTTCAGTCCTTTATAAATTCAAAAAGATCTGAAATATTGCTGAAAGCTTCTACTGTTTATAATAATTATCTACAATTAATTAGGTTGCGTAAATATAGGTAACATTAGTTTTTCAGGTTTTAATGTTTTTCTTGAAAATTTGTAAATGTTTCAGTAAGAGCCGAAATTGCTAAAAGCCTCTACCATGCGTTAATTATAATAATAAATTCTTCAGAAAGGTCTGAAATTGCTGAAAGCTTCTACTGTTTGTAATAATTACAATTAATCAGGTTGCATAAATATAGCATTAGTTTTTCAGGTTTTAATGTTTTTCTTGAAAAGTTGTAAATTTGTAAATTTTTCCATAAGAGCTCTGGAATTACTGAAAGCTTCGACCATGTGTAATAATTACAAACAATTAAGTTGGGTGGATGCCGCCAGCACTTGGTATTTTGTTGCTTAAGAACTAATTTTTCAGGTTTTCAAATTATTGTTTGAGAGCTGTGTTTTCAGTTCTTTATAAATTCGTCATAAACGCCTGAAATTGTAGAAAGCTTCTACTGCTTATAATAATTACAAATAATTAGGTTGGGTAAATATAACAAACATTTGGTATTTCATTGTTTAACAATTACTATTTTAGGTTTTACAGTTTTTTTTTGAAAACTTTTTTTTCAGTTCTTTGTAGATTCTTCAGAAGGATTTGAAATTGCTGAAAGCCTCTACCATGTGTAATAATTACAAACAATTAACTTGTGGATGTTGTCGACACTTAGTATTTTGTCGCTTAAGAGCTACTTTTTCAGGTTTTAACATTTTTTTTTGTGAGCTGTGATTTTCAGTTTTTTATAAATTCTTCAGAAAGGTCTGAAATTGTTGAGAGCTTCTGCTGCTTATAATAATTACAAATAATTAGGTTGCGTAAATATAACTAACATTTGGTATTTCATTGTTTAACAATTACTATTTCAGGTTTTACAATTTTTCTTTTTTTTTCAGTTCTTTGTAGATTATTCAGAAGGGTTTGGAAATTTAATATTTAATTTCTAAATTCATAAATGTTTCACCTGAAGTTTCTGAAAGCCTCTACCACTTACATTAATTTCAAACGATTAAATTGGGTGGATGTTACTAACACTTGATATTTTATTGCTTATATTAAAAACTGCTTTTTCAGGTTTTCATATTTTTCTTGAAAGCTGTGTTTTTCAGTTCTTTCGGCAATTTCAGTGAGCTGAAATTGCCGAAAGCCTCTACTATGTGAAATAATTACAAACAATTATTAGGTTGGGTGGATATTACCAACATTCGGTATTTTCTTACCCAAGAACTTTTTCAGACTTCGTCTTGGAAACTGCATTTTTCAGGTTTTTGTAAATTTGATTTATTAGCAACCGTTAGTACGGCAGAGCCTGCTTGGCCAGAACTTGGATGGGTGACCACTCAACGGCTCGGTGTGTCCGGCCCCCTCGAGGAGCCCACTGTAAATGTATAAAATGGTAAAAGAAAAAGAAAGATTTATTTGCAATCTCCAAATTTATCTGCAGCAAAAAACAGTAAATTAATACCAATAAATCCTTACGTGTTATTGAACAAAACTGCAAAAAATTATTTGCTAGATTAGCATTTAAAAAACCAAGTTTAGAAAAACTTGTGCCTGAAAATGTGCTCCAGCAAATTTAATTAATTTACTTCGAACGCTTCTTAAAGGCTAATTAATAGAAAATGGCTTTTATGTTTTATAATACTAAAAACACTTAAGCTCAGGGTACTCACTCGTACATTAGTGACAACTGATGGACATTGTCACGGGAACCTAATGAAAATTTATAAGTTAACATACATTGTTGTCTTTTTTAGTGTTCTCATTAGAAATGGTAATCATTAATGTATTGCTAGATCAAGCCTGTTCTATATACCTTTTTTTATATGCGGCATTTGAAAGTTTAAACTACAGGTATGAATGGGGTAAAAACATTTTACGATGTGACAACGTTAACATTTTACCAACTACAGAAAATGAGTGTAATTTAATCTTCTGAAGAAGGGGGCACAGAGTAAAAATAACGTTGGTAGTCTTGATGAAATTTGAGAAATAAAGAAATATCAAAAGCTGAAAAAAACAAGGTTTTCAGAAGTAACCCAGCTGGTCTATGACCATGAGTTTGACACTTAATTGTCTTTTTTAAGGATAATAAATAATTTTAGGTCGATTTTTGCATCTCCTAATAAATTTAACTGTCTGATTTTACCAACGAAATAATTGTGTTAACGACGATTTAAAGGAAAATAACTGAAAGTTTTATTAGATAGAAATACTAATTTCCAAATTAAATAATTTGGGTTAAAATTTCAATTGTTTTTCGATTAATTCTGAGATCCTTGGAACCTGCAAGCCCAGTAAACAAATAAAGACAGCAACAATGGAATTCATTCTTACTTCAAAGACATGTTGAACAAGTGAATGAATTTCTTTTCGATCAATCGATCTGTCAGTAAATTCAAATAATACTGGAAATATCAGTATTCCATAGGTATAAGTAGGCTGTCACGCGTCCGGCATAGCGTATAGCGGATATCCAGACCAGGTGTTCGGATAACCTGTCGACCAGGGTACGTTTTAGCGCCGGCTTGGTGCGTGGAAACCGTCGAGGCACGAGCTAACTACTCTCGTACTTCTACTGCTGCTGGGTGCACGCCCGCATCGACTGCATTTTATCCACGTGCTAAGATAACTAAAAATGGATTCACATTATAATTTAAAATTCACTTTATTTACATTATTCCTTCATAAAGATTCTTTTTGCTCGGGTATAATTGAAAATGAAAAATTGAATTTCTGGCATGTTAGGTGGAACTTGCTGATGTTTTTATGACAAAAAAATAGTATAGAAATGGGTAATCACGCTGCTATTTTTGAACAGCTGCTGATTGTTCCTGTTTCCGAATTGGAATCCCAGTTTCTGACTTGTAGATTTAAATTGCATTTCAGAAATATTCGAAGCTGTGTTCATGAAGTTTCGTTCAAAGATTTCGCATTGCTAGAGTAACGTAGGTACTTCTGTTTTTGAACAGTTGCTGATTGTTTCCCATCTGAAAATTGAAATCGTTGGAAATAACGAGAATTTTAATGCCAATTTCAGTTTTTGTGTTAAACAACGTTTGAAGATTATTTAAAGTTTATGTGTTACAAAGGTGTTACAGCGATGGATAAAAATATTCTTCACTTTCAAATATTATTTTAGTGACCTAAGGATGAGGTTCGAAGGAGATGAGAAGTTCCAGTGGGAAACAGGAGTTAAGAGTTGAAACTCTCAACATAGGGGAAAATTATGTAGAATTACAGTGCAGACTGAATTTAAAGCTACAAGCTTTGTGTAGAAGAAAAGGGAATTATTAAAATTTGAGCAAGCTATTTCAAACCATGGTATGTCAAAAAATTAATGAAATTATCAGAAAATCTAAAACAAGATCTGCCAAGATCGAAGAAGATAAGAAAGGAAGAACTCTTCTCACTGTAGAGGATGTCACTGAAACATTATCGAAGACTTTCATTCAAATAATGACAACAGTCGACACTCTTAACTCTTTTCTAAATGTTGTTGTGGGGACTTTCAATCACCATCATCATCAACTCAAGATATAATTCTGGAAACCGACATCTTAAACGATTATTCTGATAATTTAAATAAAACGTAAGAAGACGACATCAGTCCTGACATGCTTAAACACCTTGATGGTTTCAAGTTTATTCTTCTGAGTAGAATCTCCAATACCATTTGAAAATGTAAGTTGTTTCTTGATCTCTTCTTTATGTAATTCAATAGTCATTCATAGTGTTAGTGTTGCAGGTCTTATAAAACTTTTTGTTTTTGTTGTTTTTGGCCTGCATTGGTAGTCCTTTTCAGAACAAACAACTTTATTGGAAAACTGGAAAATATCCTCGGAATGGAATTCCATCTCTCCGTTCCCATTTGTGAAAATGATTAAATTTAGTAATGTAGAGCTACAGAATCATTGCTCTTGATTTTCGTTTTAGCACAGTAAAGCTGGGTCTTTGCTAAATAACTGCAAGAATTTTGTCAAATACTAGATTCTTCCGGAAGAGGCGCATTTGGTGAGTGGAAAGAGAATATGAGAAAATCTTCAATGTTCGAGGAACAGTTAAGAGTAACTGTTTACATTTGTTCGATTATAGTAACGTCTTAGTTTATGTCAGGATACGGGAACACCAGAAAACAGTAAGGACTTATAGAAGGGACTCACAACCTTTCAGCTGCAAAGAGGTATTCGGAAAGGGCTACGTTCTTCCTTTTAATAAAACGAATACCACAAACATTTTGAAATCCTACGTTTCTGTTGATGAGAAAGGCATGTTTTAACACGAATCAAATCTAATTAATTTTTTGACATAAAAGTCAAAATCAGTTTAAATCAAAACTGTAGTTTCAAGGGCATACAAAATGCCAGTATTCATAAACAAAAAGCCTTGTAATATACTCGTTTTATCAGGGCAACAGTTAACTCCAAGACCTTTGTGACATGAGTTATATGGTGAATATATGAATAATGATAAGTTTTGGAAAATAGGGATGAAGTAATTAATATGGTGATATAAAATATCGATGGTAGTTCGTTCTTTGGAAAAGATGAGAACGAAATTTTATGAGCTATTGGTTTCAACAGATTCTAGGCTCAAATTAAATCATCGGAAGAACAAGATGATAATTAACCCCAGTGATAACATAGAAAACAGAACTAACATCCAAGACATTTCGATTGTCAAAAGTGTTCTTTTAAACTGGCAATAGTTGCCAGTGATAAATAACCTTTGTTACGGGAACCCCAGAGGAACCATGCGTTTTGTACCAAGCCGTGGAATAGTTTATTTTGTCATTAGGGAACAAACTAGGGCCAAGAATAGCACAAAAATAGTGAGAAAACTTCTTACAATGGTAAATACCTCAGGAACGGTATTTTATAATTGGAAATTGAACACAATGATAAATCGTGAATGTTCGTCAGATAGTCGAAAATTTATATGTATTTCCTCGACCTTCATTTATCTCAGTTGGCACAAGATATTGTCCATCTTAGCAGATGTGGGAACCGAATACCTGGTTCTCCTCTTACAATATTTATATGACTGGCATTTTGCAAGGACTCGAGACCTCTGAAACTATAAAAATGTGTTCGCAAGGACTCTAACCTTTCCGGACTGCTTTTTAATATATCTTCGAAGAGTATACAATGAGAAAAGCCTTGCAAAATTGAAATGAGGGATTCACTCTGGAAGAAGGGAAATGAATAACACGTTCATTTTGTAAGAGATGATTACAAACTTTATGTACTGTTGAGAAGAGTTTAAAAAGCCAAAGTTTTGGATTGAAATTTAATTTCCAGAGGACCAAGCTGACGGAAGTTGATTACAGCGATAACATTTGCAGTAGAACTAACATCCAGGGCATTCAGACATTCTTTTAAATTAGTAAAAGTTGCTAAGCATTCTTACATAACACAGTCATTTGAAGATACTCAAGCGTAATGAAACAGCCAAAAAACGCAGTATCTGCTAAAACGATGTAAAGACACCTCCATCGAATTTCTTACTGTGCAGGATTAAGAAGTGACAAGCAAGACTTTCAAATCGCAGTCCAAAACGTTGTTTAAAAACGTATCCCAGGAAAAAGGCATTTTATAATTAAATTGAAGCATATAATATAGAAGCTTCATTACAGAGATGAAGAGACTTGCTTTGGCAAGAATAGAGATAACCAAACTTACTAATATATGGCAACATTGTTTTATTGGAGCTTACTCATGGAACTGATGGCACTGAAATTTTATTTCTCTAAGTTGGTGATACCCTCAAAGTGGACACTTTAGATGTAGTGCTGGAGGGGGATTTTAAGGATTTGATTGGACTACCTATACCACGAAGGTGTTATTCCTTAGACCACTGCATGTATAAGACAGTCCATCAACTACTCCAAAGTGACGACTAATGCAATAGTTTAGGCATAACAATAGGAGGAACGAAAAAATATAATTTGCTTTGCTCTTTAATTTAATTGCGTACAGAGATCTTACCTCAAGGTTCGTTGTTTGTTCAAATTTTCAATTAACCAAAATAAAAACTTTGCTCAAATTTTATAATGCAGATTCTTTTTATTTATTTTGTTTTCCCTATCAACCCTACTTAAAATTATCTTAATATTATTTTATACACTCACTATTTATTCTTAACTTCCCCTTCTTTTCCAAAAAATTTCTTTATCCCCAAAAACCAAAAATCCAATCTGCCTCTGTTTAACTCGCTCCTGCTTGAAATTTCCCCCGCACGAACTGCTTTTACTCGAACTGCCTTTTCCTGAACTGTTTTTGCTCGAACTGCTTTTGATCGAACTGCTTTTTCTTGAAGCTCAGTCTTCACTTGATTTTTCTTCAAATTCTCTTTCTTTTATTTAATACGGGTTCTTAATCTTGTTAATTGTATTTATAGTTGATTATTTATTCAATATTTACTCCCCCTTCGAATTCAAAATATTAACTGAATTCCAAATTTGTTTTTTCTGTATCCTGGATTTTTAACTAACATTTGTTTTTTCACTATAACGACTATTTACAAGGTATCTAAAGTAACTTATTTTACGTTTCTAAGACTACTAATTTAGCTAATTATTTACTAACAATCACTATAATAACTTAAATTTAATCTAGCTATCTTAAAATTATATTACAATTTTTTTTTAATTAAAAAAAAATCTGCATTACCAATCTTTGCAAAATAATACTTTCGTTAATTAACTCAAAAATAACATAGCCTTTTATTATAGGCATCCAAAATAAATATCATTTCAATATATTTTTTTCAGGCTTGGGGGCTCAGTAGGTCGAGAGTAGAGGGTGTGTTTCGCGATTTGCTCACACAAGTTCAAATCCCGGGGGTAGCACGGACATTTTTACAAACCATCCCAGCTGAAGCTTGCTGGGGTTAGATTCATAAAAAAGATGGAAAAATTAAATAAGCGAGATAACCTAAGCTTCAGGTCACGAGCCTTAATTTTTGAAGTACAATTCGATTAGGATGATGATGAAGGATTTATGTCAGGACAAAAAAGTGTTTTCTTTTTAATTGAATGAACTTTTTTGTGTCCTCCCAGAGAGTTAGTCCTATAAAGAGATTTTCTAGTTATTAATTTTGCATCTTTTCAATTACAAACAATGTAAATGCAACCCTTGCATGAGCTTAAAGCTAATAAATGTCATAAAAAAAAATACTTGGAAAGATATACGAACTATCAAATAAATTAAATAAAAACTATGAAACGCTTTGTTAGGCACAGAAACTTTTAAAAATACACAAAAATATTACCATACGGGGAACAATAGACTGGAATAAAAAGGCACCTTGAAGTGCTTCAGTGTGGCAACACAAAAGCCTATTATTTTTCGCCGGAATATAAGCTAATCATCTCTTCTTTGACATGTTTTACTTTAGTTAAGGTTCGTGCCGATATTGTTTGCTGTTTATTTAAACTATTTTAATGACCCACAGCGCATGAACTAAAATTAAAAAGTTTGTAAATCGTTGTATTCTTATTTTTCTGCATTAAGACTTTGGTTACGCTATTTAACAGTATTTTTTTAAAGAGTAATGTTTAGAATGGCCATTTAAGTTTGTCGTTTTTTAAGAGCACGAATTAAACCCAACGAAAATAATTTTGCTGTGGTAAAACGTGGAAATATATTTGCTTCGATATATTGTTATTGTATGAAAGTATTCAAACTATAGTCCGTCTCAATCTTAGAAAGACGGATACTTCTGTCCAAGGTTGAGGCAGACTACAGGATATACGTCGAATAAAACTTTCTTTCAACTGTTTAAAAATATTACAGCATTACATTTGTGGACAAAATTTAAACAATTAAGAATATTGATATCCTTGTAAACAAAATTCTAAGTTAATAAGCATAGATGGCTTTAACATCTTATGAACTTAGACAGGATTAAAGTATGTTTGAACTTGTTGTATTTAGGTTAAATATGTCATCAAAAGATTGATGACTAAGCCTATATTTTAATCCCTAGTTGGGCGGTTAAAAGCATTCTAGGAGGTACCTTAAGGAATACTTAATACCCTAAATATTTTGAAGGCGTTTTTGAGACAGTTCAAGGCACACCGAGTTCGTTCAGGGCATTCTAAGGCAGTTCAAGAGGCAAACTAGGTCAGTTTTATGAAATTTAAAGCAGACTGCAGTAACACTTTTGGCTTTCTTTCAGGCAACCTATTCACCAATATTTCGCATATCTTTAAAAAAGCAATATTAAAGAAAAATTCTTTCATAAACATCCTCTAGTATTTCATAAATTGTATAAATTACGGAAGAAAGAGCGATAAATAGATAGATAAGTAGGGCAGGGAGGAAAAGAGAAAGAGACAAAGAGAGAATAAGAGAGAGAGAGAGGCCAGACAGACAGACAATATTTAATTAAAATGTAAATTACCACATATATTACAAAATGTGTACATCACTGAATTTTTGCTTTTTTGAAAATTAAACAATGTCGTAAAGAATGTGGTATTTTAATGAAAAACTGGTCTTAGAATTACAGTTTGGTTTATTACGAATTTACAATTAACTTGGATATTTTTTAGAGTTTTGAAAATTTAATGAGAAGTTCAAGTTTCTAAACAAAATGGAATAAATATGTAGTATAGGAAATCCTTGAGCTTTCACAGCTCCAACAGTTGTCATCCCTTGATGCTTTTCAATGCCTGGCTGCTTCTTAAAGCTCGTACTATTTGCCTCGCTCCTAACTCAACAAATTCTAGATCCTTTGTTCTTTAATTAACTCAAAATATTTGCTAAGCTGAGACTGTGATACCAGATTTTTAGACACAGAAACCCTCAAACTACTGACTTACTTCTTAGTTTACTACTGGGAAACCAAATTTTTCTTGATTAATATGGAAAATTTCATTCGTTGGTGATTTTATACTTCAAACGATTTTTTTAGATGGTGAAATAGACGAGAGATTTAAGTTTGGTAAAACATAAGAATTAATTTGTGAGAACATCCGAAAGTTTTGAGAACTTCTGTTCTGGCACAGGAAGACTGTTGCAGAGGAAAGGAATCAAAGGTCCTTAAGCTTCGTTAGAAGCGCACTTGCATGTTCTCACGCTTTATTTTCCAATTCATGCTGATTTTCTTATTCTCCCAGCTGTGTGTATAATATAGCGTAGTTGTTCGAGAAAAACCAAACTAAAGAAAAAAACAGACAAAAATGCTTAGTTGAATTAGAAAAACAGATTATATTTAATCGGTGTTTAAAGGCGTTTAAAATTCTGTTAAAACTATTGTACTTTTAAGTTATGGCTTCCGATAAAATTGTTTTGGAATCAGGCAAAGGGGTCCTTTTTTTGGAAATTTTAAATTTGTCCTTTCTTAATACAAGGTGAATACAATGAGAATTGTGAAATTTTTGTTTGTTTTTTTCTCACATATACAGTGTGTTCAAAAGGTTTAATTATTTTCTCGTACATTTTACAATTCCTACAAATTAATGTTGATGATTTTCTGCTCTACGTGAAATTCCAAACACATTTTTTTTAAGTTTAATAAACCTGATTTTAAAAATATATTTAAATGTTTTCCTTAAAATAATATTTTTCTGATTTTACAAATTAATGTTGTATCAAAAATATCATTTACAGTGTGTCCTAAGTTTGACGTAGATATATGGGTAATTTTGTTTTTGCAAAGCTAGATTAAAACGTACTGCACGTTTTCTGCAAACTTTTTGAGACTAATTCAATGGTGGAAATGAGCGAATAATAAGTGTAGAAGAAATTCAGATCAAATTAAAAAGACGAAGAACAGGAGCTCAACAGGTCCCGGAGGTTTCCCACTAGAACTAGTCAAACATGACCCTACAACTGCTTTAGAAATCTTCTTCTTCTTCTCCTAACTCCTTCTAACCCTTTAGGAATCGGAGGTCTTTAGAAATATTAAAAGTAATATTTAGTGAATGTTTACAACAACAAGGTCCTGCATTAATAATGTGTTTACGCTGAAACTGAAAAATCTCTAGTACTTGTTGACATCAAGAAGAACTAGGAAAACGTTCCCAATAAAAAACGTTGGCATTTTTGGAGCTACTCAAACGTTCCAGAGATTCGTGAACAAAGTCCTAAGGGATCTTGATTTTTACTTGGCGTACCTCGACGACAGTCTAGTATTTTCATCAAATGAAAAAGAACATGAATCTCATCTTAGACAAGTATTCGAACGCCTTCGAAACTTTGGACTCATTATTAATGTGGCCAAATCCAATTTCATAAAACCAGAAGTCATTTTGTTAGGTCATTTAATTACATCACATGGGATAGCCCCAACTGTGGAAAAAGTGAAAGTCATTGCAGAATATAAACTGCCACAAACTGTAAACGAGTTAAAACGTTTTTTTAGCAATGTTGAATTTCTACAGATGCTTTATACATTATTTTTTTAAGGGTAACAAAGAGGACGACAAAATAAACATCCCAAGGTCAGCCGAATTTATCGAGGTGTTTCAAAGAGTCAAGAATAGTCTCGTAAAGACCACATTACTGTTACACCCCCAGCACGCCGCCTATACTTTACTAGCAGTCGACGCTTCAGATTTTGCCGTCGGTGGAGTTATACATACATATACAACAGTGGCAAGATAAACAGTGGAAACCATTGGGATATTTCTCCAGAAAACTTACCGAAATGGAGCGTGTCTACAGTACTGATGATTGCGAACTGCTTTCTGCTTACCTCAGCATTAAATACTTTCGATATTTTCTAGAAAGTCGCGCGTTTACCCTTTTCACCGATTACAAGCCTCTGACTATTGCATTCTCTAAAGCAACGGACTATTTCTCTTTGAGACAACGTCTCAACTTGACTACATCATTCAATTTACTACTGATATACAGCATATTTGTGGAAGTCAGAATGTTGTGGCAGATACATTATCAAGGGACAAGGTGTGTTCCTTATCAATCACTCTTTTAAACATTGGAACAGAAAATGTCAAGGAATGAGTATCCTAAAAGGAGACAACATCTTATTCACCTTCCCATTTGCAGCTGACCTATTAATAATAGCTGGAGAATATGAAGATGCAGTATCCATCTACAGCAAAATAAATGGAGGAATACAAAAATTGGGGATTAGAAGTAAATCTGCAGAAAACTAAATACATGGTAGTTGGTGACTAAGACAGGATTTTATTAACGGACGAACAAGTAGTAGAAAGTTGTAGCGAATATACTACATAGATATTTGGGAGAAACCTTTACAAAAGAGGGGGGTTCGAAAGAAAAATGTTCTAAACAGAATTATTGACAGGGAAGAAGAATAATAGAAATGTTAAATTCAATACTGTGGAGCAACAGAATTAGAAAGGACACATAGGTAAAAGTAATATAATAAGACCATTACAGAAAGTTTCACTACTTATACATCGGAGGTGTGAGTATTAGGCAAGGCACTGGAAATGAAACTGGCGAAGAAGTTGTGGACTATCAAGGCTAGATAGAATAAGAAACAACTTAATTAAACAACTAATGAACTTACAATGGTCAGTCCTGAATATCATAGAAAATAAGCAGGTGATGTGGTATGGACACTTGAGAAGGATACCAGAAGATGAATGGCCTCTTAGATTATTTTGTATTTTTTGTTATTAACAATTTGCAAATTTACAATTACTTCCATATGAGTATTAAGTAAATATGATAAATGTATGAGACGTGTAAGGGAAGCATCCACTAACGCTTCTCCTTATTGAATATTATTTCTTCGTTATATTAGGTCTTGAGGTCAGGTTCTGCGGAGTCTTTTTATGTTGGGACCATTGTTGTATAACTGCTCTATCAATTTATTCTCGTGGTTTGGTACTTGATCCTGGTATTTGATAGCAATTCGCTGGATTTCGCCCGTGATAGTAGGGACTTTCAGGTCATAATGGAGCATCTGATCGCTAACGTACCATGGAGCATCTACAAAATAATGCACTGAGTACTTTGGACTGGAATATTTGGATGATCTTTAGGTTTGATGATTTGACGCTTCCCCATAGTTGGAGCCCATAGGTGTCCAAATAGGTTTAATTATGGCTTTATTATTATTACTTAATGAGAGTTTGGATTTTCGGCCAATAAGCTAATACATTTGGCGCAACTTGAGGTCCATCTGTTTGCGTTGTGTTTTTACCAGGCTAGCCTTTGATCTAGGATTAGTCCAAGATATTTTGTTTCTGATTTTATAGATATAGGTACGTTATTAATTGTTACATGTGGACAGGTAGTGTGTCGGTTGGTAAATGTAACTTGAACTGATTTTGCTTGATTTACCTTCGTTCTCCATCTATTGTACCATTCAGTAAGGAGATCCAGGTGGGTTTGTAGTTGTTCAGAGGCCACTATTGGGTTTTCACTTATGGATAACATACTTACGTCATCAGTAAACGAGGCAATTGTAGTATTATTTGCTTCGGGTAGGTCGGTCGTGTATATTACGAACAGTGGGGGACACCTGATTCAATAGGATGGATGTGTCCTACTGAGAAGTTTCTGTCAGTTAAGTAGGACTTTAAGAGGAGATAGAAATTACTGGATAGTGTGTTTTTTAACTTAAAGAGGAGACCTCTTAGATTACTTGAGTGGATTCCGACAACAAGAAGAAGGAACGGAGAGCCTCGCATAAAATAGAAAGAAACGATTGACAAAGCTAGCTTAGCGAGAGAACTTCAAGAAAACTATTGGAATGAGAGGCAACTATGGTGTTGAAGAAGCGAAAGGCGGCGACAACCGTAGAAACTGGAGCAGTTATACGAATTGGTAGAATTGGAATATTTTTCAGGATTTCTCCATAATTCGAAAGCAAAAGGAGATTCCCATTTCTGTTTCGATCATTTAATTAGACTTAAAAAATTGGTACGAACACGTGCAATCGGTTTTAATCTAGTTTTACAATATCAAAGTTACCCATACATACATCCACCTCGAGTTTAGAACACGCTGTGCATACATTTAAATTAAAAAAATAATAATCAAAAAGTAACCAATTTGGCCTTCGAAAAGAGAAGTAAGTACCAGTTAATTTCATTTCCTTAACTTGTCGTTAATTTTATCAGCGGAACTACCACTTTTAAAAACCCATCTTCTGTTAACTTTAACTTCGGGTAATAAACACAGTTTTAAATTAGTCCCTTGCGTGCGTTTGGTGTTGCAACATAAAACAGCCTGTCATTAGTTCTACACCAGTTTAATCGTTTCGTGCGTCATCAGATTAGGGCTTATTTTAGCTTAAATATTATAAATTAGCTCGAGTTGAGTTGCACTTTTTCAGTTTGCTTATAAAATCGACCCTTTTTAATTTTAAGAATTTTTATTAGAATTTTCTGTTTTTTTTTTAAATTGAAACATACTAACATAGCAAATACAGAACATTCATAATATTTCCTAACATATGCTTATCATTCAATTTCAACTAACAGGAACACCCCTTCGTGAAATTCAGGAATGAAGAACTATCTCGATTCTGTATCTGACACAATAATTATAACGTACTTTATGGGTTGATTGCTTTACTACCACATGTTATGGATTATTCTTTGCGTGCGGAGATATGTTAATTAATGATAATCACAATTGTAAAGTAGGTATCGTTTTGTACTGACAGATTACTCAATAGTTTACGTAACTAATTCCCGTGATCGTGGCAGGCATTGCGTTTCTGTTTTTCGATGCTTTTTTTCACTGAGTTTCAGATTTTTTCCTTCCTCTAATTTGAATTAGAATATTTTAATTTAATTAAAAATGAAGTTTTGAAGAATTGTCTTCGAACTAAACGATTATAATTGTTTTTGTAAATTAATTCAGTTGAAATGGGTTTCGTCATGTGTATCATAAAACAAATGTCTGATTATTGGATATACTAATTTGCGGAATTATCCGCGCCGTTAATCGCAAAAGCTCGGGTTTAATTGACTCACAAAAGATCTGGTTTGAGAGACAGCACCTGACGATATCAGTGCCCTCCGTGATATCTCCTAATTACCAGAGTAGGCACCGCTTTGGTAGTTGCTATCAGATTGTACGGATGGGGCAGATAGCTTGAAATTTATCGTGTTGGTAATTAACAGGATTCCTTTGGAAATTATCGAGTAAATTTAATCTTGCTTCGAGATTTTATGTTTTGCGCTTTTTTGTTGTTTAAGTTACATTAGTGCGTTTATCTTTCAGAGTTAATACTAGCGGATTGATGGTATAAAGTATAAAGATATTATATTGGTGGCAGCTCTACGAGTTAAATTAACTTGTACGTAGTGATTAACGAGGGTATTTCTGGTTTAATTCACTGTAAATGGAGAAATTCTTCAAGGATAACCAATGATGTTTAGAGTTATCTAGACTTATTGACAGGTTTTTAGATCATCCTAATTTTATTTCATCGTATTTTATCTGCGTTTTCTTAACAGAACCTCTAGAAAAAACAAATTTCTCTTTGTTAGTAATACATCTTTCAAAAGACTGCAATTTTTTTACGTTTTGAATTTTTTGAAAGCACAAGCTTAATAAATTTTAGTTTTTACTATTCTCTACTAAAACATCCTTTTATAAGAACTTTGTTTTTGTTATGCATGAGTGGAATTCTTCAAAGAAGATTTGGTGGTTAAGTTTAGATTTGCATTTTATAAGCTTGGGTTTTAATTAAATGCTTTGATTTAAAAAAGCTTATTTTTTAAAAGTAAAGGTTTCAATGCCTCAAGCTGTATTCTTAATATTTTTGGGGTTTTCAATTATTAATTGATTGTTGAGCTTATTTAGATAAATAAACACCGAAGTGTGGTTTGTTGGCGTAATAGATTCAGACTATATTTTACTATCAACTCACACAGGGTTAGAATTCCATCCATAGTGAAGTACATTTTCACGAGCTACCGAAATATTAATTCTGTTAGTTAGAATTTGGTTAAAGGTTTATTTTAACCATCTGATAAAGCAGTCCGTGCTACCAACTTATTAAAAATCAAACAACAAGGTTGGCCTGTTTAATATTGTTTTAGTTTATTCTTTCGAGAAAGAAGCTTTAATCATGGATTACGCTGTTTTACGTACAGAAGGACCTAGTTTACTTTTTTGTAGGGTTTTCTAAGTAAAAATTATGGCTTAAATACGAATAATTCTTTGCAAAAATATAATTTCCTGAGACAGAACACTAAATCCAGGCTAAGTCAACCTAACCCAACCTAACCTAACCTAATGAAAATGTTCTAAGTACTAGTTGAAAAGGGCTTAAAAATTAAAAGTTTTCTGGAAAATCGTTTTTTAATGCAATTTAAAATTTTAGTTTTTAAGAGATATGACAGAGTTTTTGATAAAAAATTAGGACTCAAAAATGAATGATTATAAAAGAAATTATTGGCCAAAACATCCAACATTTAGGTTTCTATGGGTTAATTTGCGCTAAGGCTAAATTAAACTATTAATATAATCAACCAAATCAAGGGCAAAATAAACCAACCCAACCTAATCTAACCTAACCTATATCTGACAGACCGACCGTCGCCACTTGCGAGCCTCCTCCTCTACCTTCTTTAAGAGTATATAATTTACCCTTATTTCTTCACTTTCTTGGTGCAGTTGCAGCTTTGAGTTCAGTGCACTTTTAATTTCTTCGTTCGAAGCCGTTATATGTACGAGTAGATCTCGGATAATTATGACTTTTTTCCTTTCCTGTATTATCTTTGTAGCTGCTTCGCCCTTTAAGTGTTGGTTAGCTGCTGTGTTAAAAATTTGCTTATGCCTCCCTCTTTTTTCTCTTTCATAGTTATGTAGAAGTTGCCGTTTCTAATCTTTCTAATGTTCTCAATTTGTACTCCGATTGTATTGATGTCGATCTTTGTTTTGAGGGCCTTTAACACTCTGGTAGAGGAACTATCGTCTCCGTTTGCTGGTTTGATCTTGATAACTCTTTTGTTAGGTACCTCGTGCTTGTTCCTTTCTTGTTTCGTCTGGTTCCAGGTTTCCTTTTTGCTTTTCCGTAATCATTCGCTCGTTTCTAAACGTGTATTCTAGAATCTTTCTGAGACTAACGATATCCAGTTCAAAAGTAGTTGCCTTTGCCAGTTTCTTTACCCTCTCTTTCTCCACTGCCTCTTTTATTCCTTCTAGCACCTGCATCATGTCTTTTGTCTCCTCTATTGTCGAGACCATTGAGGTTTTCGCTCCCACTATGAATGTTGTCGATTTGTCGACTTTTCTCCATGCTCTCTCCATGGCATTGAATGGCTCCTCTATCTCTTATGTAGATGGTTTTGCCTACTTCAGGAATTTCCCTGTCTATGATGTCTATTAGGACCGGGACCTGGTCCTTTAGCTTAAGTAATAATCTATTATTACTGTTATCCTCTCTCGGGTTTACTAACAGAGCTCTCTCGGTACAAGTTTTGTTTTGCAACGGGTTACTGACGCTTATGTGGGTGTTAACATATGCGTCCTCGGGCCATTTCTTTACAATCTACTCTTCAAAACACATTCTTTTAATTTCCTCTATGCAAGTCGCTTCCTTGCTAGGTTCTCCCTCTGTATACATTTCTGTTTGAACTCCGATCTCTTTGGTTTTTTCTTCGCACTTTTGCATATGCGGCATGTGCTGTTATATGCTACTTCGAGTTATGAACATCCTTTTTTTCCTTGATCTCCGTTTGTGCCGCCTTCTTTGTGTAGCCCTCTCGTTTTTCTCTCATTTCTTCACAGGACTTTTTCATGCTATTATTGAATCAATCAGTTACGTCATCTGTTAGCCTTTCTATTAGTTCCGTTAAGATAATGGCTGCATCTTTTATTTCCTTTTTTGGCTTATATGTTTCGTCTACGGTCTTTTGTAGAATCTAAACCTGTTTTCTTATGCCTTTAATAACTATGTGCATATTTTTTGTCTCCTTATCTTGTATACTTGGATTTCTCATTTGGAGTGGGCTGTATTTCTTTCTTTTCTTCGTTGACCTTTGCGAGTTTGTCTCTACTACACTGCTGTAATCATCTGTTTCGGTTTACGTATCCAATAAACTCGCTTGCGATAGTCTTCGCCCATAATCTTGATTTTCTTTTGTATCTTTCCTAGGAGGAGATCTTTTGATCGAGTCCCTCCTTTGGAAAGGGTTATAGGACGAATCTGCTTCTAATTCTTCTAACCTTTGTCCGCTAGTAAAAGATTCGTTCTGCTCCTTTTCTTTTTTTCTATTTTTTCTGTTTCTTTTTGAGTTTCTAAGAATTTTTCCATGAACCTTCTTTTGCCAGCGCATCGTGTGGCAAGGGGTAAGCCAACTTCCTGGGAACCAGTATACCCTGGGATTAAACCGTAGTTCCCCAGGACCCAGACACCGTTGTTTAACCGGCTCCAGAACACGCGGATTGACCGGGGACGCCCGGAGCACTAGGGGCTACCGACTACCCTGTCCAAGGCACACTACTCGGTCAGAGTCCCGAAGGGGCTGGTTTCTAGACCTGAAAGGAACTTACAATCGGCAGTGCGAGGCACGTCCTTCATCCATCCAGACTAACCTTCTTTCCATAATCATCGCGGTGTCGTCTTCAAGAGTTGCATTTAAAGAAGCGAAAAAGACCCCTAGTCCTCGGTTAACCTAATAGCGTCGGGGTCTGAAGAGAACAATAGACAGTTGCCTAGATCGACAACCTGATAGGAAAGTTGAAAGGGAAGGAGCAGCACCCAAGTCAAGTTGAAACAAGGTGCATACGCGGCTAAGGTAGCCCAGGGTTGCCCTCCCTATCTTGCTACATGCAAGCCTTTAGGCTCCTCCTCCTTTATCCGGGCTTGGGACCGGCAGTGCTGTCTGGAGGAACAAGTTCTTCCAGACCAGCCCAGGCGGAGTTAACCTAACCTAACCTATATCTAACCTAATCTAAACTAACCTAATCAAAAATACTTTTTTTCAAAAAGGTTATTGAAGTTGTTTAAGATGAATGGCTTGAAAATAAAAATTTCTTGATAAATTATTTAATAAAATTAAACTTTGAGTTTTTAAGAAACGGGTACTTTCTAATTTTTTTTTTATCAAAGCAAATTGATTACTTTTCTCATAGCTTTTTACTAACAATGGGGACTTCTTCAACGTTAACCTAAAAACCAATTTAAAAATCAATTTTCTCCGGTAGAATTTTAGCTTAGACTAAATTAAGGTTACTAAGCAAAGGTAAAACCTATGCTAAAAAATAACAATTGTTATTTTGAAAAAAAAATTAAATTTTTTAAGGGAAACTTTGTTGTTTTTGACTTTATTCCCGACGTTCCATTCGTTGCTCTTTTTTCGTTGTCTTGGGTTAATTTTATATGATTATCTCTTTAAATTATCTTGCATAACTTTAATATTTGGAATATTTTGAAAGATTTGTGTAGGATTTTCTCTAGAAATATTAAAATAAATAAATAATGAATCATTTCAAATCAGAAAGACAAATGTATGTAGAAGCTCTGGAAAAAAGACACAGTTTATGATTTGTTTGCTTAATTAGTTAATTCACCAGACGTAGAGGTATAGAATTACTTCGATTATTTTCAATTTAACAATTTCCCACACTAATTAGGGGTTCGCCCCTTCGTTCACCAATTAGTCAGCAGGAAACAGTAATACGTTTTTGGACTTACTTTTAAGGATTTAAGTTTTACATTTTACTGTATTTTTTTATTTATATACCGAATGTTTTTATTAAATTTTATAAAATTTCCAAGCATATAAATTGACAAGGCTTTAAAAATTTTAACCAAGGAAACTTTATGGAAAAAATTTAGAAATTTCCAAATCGTTAAGTAGCTAACAACAAAATCAAGGAATGCCTATTTATTTTTGAAAGTAGAACACCTCAGAAAGCTTCGAAAAATTTTGAATTTTGATTTGAAGTTTTTCTATCAAATTAATGACCTCAATAAACTCACTCATTTTACAGGTTTTACGACTTCTGAAATTATTTAACTGAAAACGGGAAGCCATAGAAGGCTTTTACAGTGAGTTTTTTTAAATTCTAGCTTAAAATAAGCAAGTTCTAAACTAGTTGCACTAACATAATAAGTATACACAATATAGACGAGTATATAAAGAGGGGAACAACATAAAAGCAAATTAGTAGAACGAAGGGTGACTTAGCACTTATTAAAACCAACTCGTCGAGGTCAAATTCATTAAGATTATCAATACACTTATTAACGTTTTTAATGTGGCTTTGTGAAAACTGTCATGGTAAAATATAGCTCTTGTCTAAGTTTGTAACAGTCAAATTACTTTAGTTGTGACTTGTTTCATCAGTTACTGGCGCGAATTTTGTACGTGTTGCGTTGTCAGAATAATAATTCGCATCAGGTTTGCTGAATTCTTTATAATTAATTCTAGATGAATAGTTTACTTAGAGCTTAATCATTTCTCTTTTACGTCCGATCTTATTTACACTAAAAATTTATTTTAACGAACTTCTCCTTATTAAGGGAATGAAATGGCGCAGTTATATTTAATAATTCAATCATGTATAATTACGTATTTATAACTTTCTATATTTTTTTACATAAATAACAGTCGGATAATGCAATTAGTCTGTTCGATAAAAGTCTAAATTTCATTACGGGTAATTGTAAATAAATATTAAAGGATTCTGACTTTGACATTAATTACCTGGCAAAACGGTAGTATTTAGAAACGTGTTTAATTTTTTAGTAGAGTAACATAAATCAGTTAACTACTGACATCGGCAGATGCAAAGAAAATTGGTAGAATTGCAGTAACAAGTTTCACTTTGCCATTTTTTATAAATTCCTCTACGTATCGATAATTTTACAATTAATTTAATTGGAAAGAGTTGTTTATAGAACAATTTGCCAACGTTTTTTGGCACATATTTCCTTGTAACCAACTGAAAAACGCCAACATCCTTCGTGTAATAGTTTTGCACTTTTGAATCGTTTGCTTTCATACATTCCATTACATAAAATTCTTACAAACCTAATTAAAATTTTAGCCTTTTCCCCGTTTTGTTTTTTAACAGATCAGGTCTTAAACACGTTAAAAAGTTAAATCAGAGAAGCTCTCAGCACTTGTTTATCCTTTAACATTGATTAAAGATCGGATATTAATAATTATTACTTAAGTACGGCAATTAATTGATGGTGCCTAAGACAAAAGAAAATAAAGCCATTAATATAAATCATACAGTTTATCTGAATTTAAAGCCCATAATTTAGCTTGAACGTTATTTACGGACGATTATTATAAATTATTGGAATTTAATAGACTGTGCTCCGCCGTTCTTACTTTAGCTTTGTAATTATAAGGATTTTTTTCTTGAAATTAAATCAGTTAAATCAGGCCGACTTTCACAGGTGCACCAGGGGATATAAAGTTGTTCTATAATTCAGATTCCTTATTCGAACATGCTTAAATGTGCTTGAATATTGACTTTTATCTTGGAGGTGTTTTTATTTTAATTTTCCGAGCAACTGCCTAACGAAGTCGAAAGGTATTTAATGCACATTTGGAACAACTTCAGAGAGACGGGTTCTTCTTGAAAAATCCTAATGATTTAGAGCATGTCAAAGGGAATCATCGGCAATTTATTTTTCATTTATTTATTAGTGTATGCGTGGCAAAAAAATCGAAATGGACGAAAAGTTTGTATTTATGAGAGAATCTTGAAATAACTTACGAAACACAAAAAGTAAGAAAATGTCTTAAGAATTTCTGAGATCATAAAGTTGGATTACACTCGTGAAATCCTTGAAGCCTTTCAGTCAGTTTTTATTTTTTAATATATATATATTCTAGATTTAAATCTGTGGGTCAGACTAGAAAAGTTGCAGTGAATATTAAATATTTGACATTTCCATACACTGAAAGTTACGGACTATAACATGACAGTTTTACGACGAATACAAGTAAAGCACAAGCGGAAATAAATGATGTAACACTTGCAGCATAGAATATCATATCTACGAACGCCAAAGGTTAATTAATATAAAAGCATGTGAAAACTATAAAATCAAAGAATATGTTCAGTATGCAGAAATAAAACTAAAGTTGAAAATCTACGAATAAAATAAGAATTCTGAAGTAAAAGAACTATGGAAAGGGTTTCATATGGAGCTCAGTCAAAGGTGTGGAGCACATTTCCCAGAAGGACAGATTTAATATAAACAACATAAGGAAATAACAGATTACATAATGCTTTAAAAAGGCTTACCGAACAGAAGAAATAAGCATTACTCAATATTATATAGAACCAAAAAATTATGCTTAAGCGAAATTACCAAAGAAGACACAGAGTTTCAACAAAACTGGAAATACAAGGAGATCTGGTAAAATATCTTGCCAATTTCACTTATTTGGGGATACAAATCGCCAACAAAAATATATTATGTAAATAAAAACACAACTGAAAATATTGTTGTGAATCTCAGCCTGAAAACCATAACATTGAGAAATAAATATATAAATAAAGGCAACAAATTAAAAAACTTTGTGGTAAAATACCATTACGATACGCTTGCAAAATCATCACAATCGCTGAAACCATTAAAACAAAACGGAAATGTCGAGTGGTCAAAACGGAAATATTATCTTCAATCGATAAGGACAACACCGAAATTTATGAGTCGTTATAAAATAAAACAAAGACAGAAAGTAAGAGCTGAATAACCATGTAGGTCGTACGGATTACACCAACATTTCAAGAATATGCGAAGTGCAAAGACCAGCAAGGAGAAGATTAGCCGGAAGAGTTTCCAATCGCAAACGATAGAAAGATGGAAGGATGGGTCTTATTGACTGAATAAGCCCAAAAACATAGAGATTTATTCTACTGAAAGAAGAAGAAGTAGTGAAAGTTGTTTGGAATTGATGTAAACAACGAATTCTGAAAATATGACAAAGAACGCATTTACACAATTAATACAAAAGGAATTTGGTATATTTAATAAAATAAACTTTAGATCAGACTTACACAATATAAATATGTATACGTGGTAAATACTTAATAAACATTCCTTATCATCGAACTTCGTTATTTGGAAGATGTTTTTCTTACAGTATCTCTTCTTTGTATAATTCTTTACCATACTTCTTAAAGTCATTAAACTTATGCCAATTTAAAAAACATTATTATGAAATACTACTGAATACTCAAAACAATTCATTATGAGTATTAGGAATATCTTACATCAATACAAGAATTTTAGCGGCTGCTCTCTAATATCTTGCTATCATGATTCTGCTATTACGAATACTAATATACCTATAGTATAGTGAGTTATGATCGCACAGGCAACCGTTTGTTTTAATTACATTATTATTGGAAGAGGTTAAGTGGTAGAGCAGAGGCTGGATATTTAGATATCCAGCACCTGAACTTCGCCTCGTTGGCTTTGTGTTTTTGTTTTTGTTATATTTTGGTTTTTTTTTCCAATTATGTATTATTTGTACTACACTGCCAATAAAAGACATTATTATTATTATTATTATTAATTTGTAATTTTTCGAAATGATTTACTTTGAATAAACACAAGAATAAGAACAGTATTTTTAATCATCATACACGTTAAGCACTAACAGATAGTTTTGAAACTTTATGCTTTGCTAAAATAAACTGCAATAAATCTAACCACTTTGATTTTTACTCAATTTGTTAAATTATTACCGAAGAGTAAACATATAACAATAGTAAAAATAAATTAATAATGATAAAAACTCTGTAAATAGTTTAACATTACAGGGTGTGTACAGAAAATTCTGTTACAAAAAAATTTTTTACATCTATTTCTTTAAAATATATAAGTTAATAGCTTTTAAGTTAAACGTTAAATAAAAACTGTAATTTTTTAAATCCCTCTGAAAATTTCACCTTCAGCAAAAAATCCCATACCCAATAAACCTTTATGGGCAGCGCAAGCCGTGAAAACTAACAGTTAAATTCAAAACGCTTTCATTCCATACCCTGCTGTAAAATCGGCCAATTTGCTTATTAGCAACCCTTTATGTTGGCAGCCATATTTTTTCATCGATATATTTTAGCCTTTACTAACTTATTACGAAAATCAAAAGTGGCATATTTAGATAAGTCATTAAATTATCACATACGTAATTTCAAGAAGTCGTAAAACAGCTGTTTTCTATTTTTACTTGTGAATTATACGGGTAATAACAATAATTAACGGTTCTGTATGGATTTTTTGAAAGCGTTTAAAACAATACAAACATGACTAGAAAAAGCACAAGAATTATTTGCAACCTAATTAGCATCCTGAAATTAATTTACAGTTTTTGTTAATTACTTATGAAAAATAGCACAAAACAAACCGAAGGAATTTCAGCGTTTGCTATAACGAAACTATTTCAGAAATTCTATTTAATCGCGAAGAAGAAACGAAAACACAAAACGAGCGGAATTTTCCTTTAAAATAACTGACGTGCTAAAATTGTTACAGTTTCCAAGGAAGATAATTAACAATTTTTCACACGGCTTGTGCGTTTATTTCCAGATAAATGAATCGAAAAAGAAGATTCATGAGCGTTTATACTAGAAATTTCAATTAACTATTAGAAGGACGCACATTTTTGGTGGATTTTTATGCTGGAGTGTATTATTAACCTAGTTTATTTGCATTTACAGGAGTTTGCACTTTAGCGCCACTTTTGAAAGCAAAAGGTTTTATTTTTGGATTTTTTGTTATTCTTATATGGCGTTGTAGTGAATAATATCTTGCAAAATTCTAAATAAATGTAGAAAATTTACAATCAATAATTTGTTTATTATTTGTGAAGCCCCTCCAAATAAAAATTCCGAGTGCGCCCATGTAATCACTGCCAAACTTTAAACCTGAGGCGGTCTAAAATAACAGTAAAAACCATATTTGTAGAAGCCGTTAGCTTGTCCACTTAAAAAACTCGAAGCAGGTGACCGGTTGTCCTTATCCCTGACCATGACTGAATCTCATTCTTGAGGTAGGTTAAGTTAAAAAAAAAACCAAAACCAAAATAAAAACCTGAACCCACAGGCATTGAACTCGGTGGCAGTTCTTGTTTATTACCATGCGAAGCTTGGAGAATTTTGTTAACAGGTGTTAAAGGAACAGCTTTTGAGCAGACCTGATCTAAAAGCCAAGATTAGACACGCTAATTAAATTAATTAAACGAGCCAAATTATGAGTTGAAGTAATTATTATTAATTGGCGATTTCAACAAGAGACTTTTAGGGATTTTTAGCAGACTCGTAAATTGAATCTGTTGAAATAATTTATTTGGTTGTCTGATGCTTCGCTTTATAAATATTCATCCATCGTCTACATGTTCGACGAGCGAAGAAAAATTATTTCAGCTTGGTGGTGAAGACATATGAGGGTTAGAAGTTTATAATGACTTGTCATATTTCTCGTAGGTGTATTTTATGGGTTTTATTCTAAAAATGTTGTTCATCATCTGCTGGATGGGTTAAAAAATTACATTTCAATGGGCGTTTTTGCTTTTTCTTTCTGGTAAAAGATGAGCCAAGGGTTGGCAGTTGTGAACGTTGAAAGGTGGTGCCTTCTATGGTGGTCTCTTAGTCATAATCGATTAGTTAAATAACCGCTGAAGTTCCAAGGATTAAAAATGGCGAAAGGAAAAGGTTGAAAAACGTTTGGCTTATTGTTATCCTCTAACACTTTCTTGTACGTTCAAGTCACAATTTTTGAGACAAAATTTTCAAACTTATCATTTAAAAAGAGCTTTTCTAATTAAACCAGAAAGGTAGGCTGTGGTATAAATCAATAGAATGCTGATGAACCCTGAAAACTGGTCATGGGTATTTTGATAGGATTTCCAAGGATCATATCTTTTATAAATAACTTTCTAATCCATTTATTCGTAGGTCAGTATACAAAAGTATCCAATTGTCAGCAGTTCTATTTTCCTTTTTTTATGTATGAAATAAAATATTAACTTTGTATTCTCAGAACCTAAAACGCCGTTTTGAATAAAATTTATGGATTACTCAAATCCACCACCTTACTGTAACACTACACCTAAAAATTCCTCATATAAGAACATAAAATATTTTGTAGGACTGCTGAACGGGACAGATAGAAATAAATGGCAATATCGAACAAGAGTTTAATGCAGAAGATATTAAAGACTGGGTAATATGAGAATGGAACAAGCATATCAGCAGAATAACGGGACACAGCATAGTAAAGGTAGCAAAACACAAATCACCAACTCAAACAGGAAATGCCGGACGTACTAGAAAATGGTAGACTGATAATCTACTTATATGTACAAGAGACAAAACTGGAGAAGAGACGGGCAGAAGAAGGAGGAAGACAAATATGAGAAGAGGAAGAAATTTAGCTTGGCTATCGTTTGCTTCATGTTTGTTTAGTTCTTTTCGCATTGTTTTAGATACTTTTGCTTCGTCTATTGGTTATTGTAGTTCCTTTTCTTACTTTGCGTACTTCATAATCTGTCTTTTTGTTATTTTGACCATTGAGTCATTTGTTTTTATATCTTTACGTAAATGTGCTTGTGTTTCATTTTGCATTTCTTTCTTAATATTTTCATCTCCTTCTTACTTGCCTCGTATAATTATTATTATCAATGTACCTGGTTCCATGTTTCCTGCCCCTTCGTTTTATCCGTTTTCTTCTACCTTTTGGTCGTTCCTCTCCCTCTGCTTTTCGTCCTCCCTTTTCTATTTCTGCCACGTGTTAACCTTAATCTGTTTCTACTTTTAATTTTTCATCATCATCTTCAAGTTTCGCTTCGTCTGTTCCATCTTCACTTTTTTATTTTTCAGGTTTACTTACTCTTGTTCTTTCCTTGTTCTGCTTCTTCTGCCTCTTGCTTCTTGGTTTCCCTCTTCCTTGAATTTCTGCATCCTATCAATATTAATCTGTTTCTATTTCTAAATCTTCATCCTTATCTTTATCTTTCGCTTCTTCTGCTCCAGCCTCCCTTTTTCTCTTTCAGATTTCAGCAATTCCTGTTCTTTATCTTATTTTATTCCTCTCATACTTTCTGGTTCCTCTTTTTGATTCCGCCTCTTTTTTTGGTTATCTCTCTTCGATAGCTTGCGCATTTTCTGCCTTGTGTCCATCTTAATCTGCTGTTACTTCTAATTCTTCATCATTTCCAAATTCGCTTTCTTCTCATTCAGATTCCACTTGCCTTTGTATTCGTCTAATTCTGTATCTTCTAAACATCTTTGTTCCTATTCCTCTACCTCTTGCTCCTTGTTGTCCGTTTTCTTTTGTCTTCTCTCTTCTATTAATTATATTTTTTCTGACTGGTACCTATCTTATTCTGTTTAATCTCTTAAATCTTATTATCATCTTCAAATTCCGTTTTTATTCCATTTTCGCCTTTTTTTCTTCCAGATTCCACTTGCCCTTGTTATCATCTAATTATTTTTCTTTTAAGAGTCTTTCTTCTTTTTCGTATGCCTCTTGTTCCTTGCTCTCCGTTTTCTTTTGTATTCTCTCTTCTGCTTCTTGCATTTTTTGCGCCTCGTATCCTTCTTAATCTGTTTTTACTTCTAATTCTTCATCTTCTTCTTCAAGTTTCTCTTATTCTATTCCATTTTCGCTTATTGCTTTTTCAGATTTTATTTGACCTTGCTTTCAGCATCATCATCTCCTTCTTCTTTTCCTTTTTTTACCTCTTGCTCCCCCTTCCAGTTCTTCTCTCTCTTCAATTTATTGCACCTTTTTGCTTCTTTGTCCACCTTCTACATCTACTTCTAAACCTACATTCTCTTCAAATTTTGCTTCTTTTAAACCTGCGTTTTCTACGGTTTATGATTTTAGTTGTCCTTGGTTTTCATGTAATTCTATTTCTCTTAAGCTTTTCTTTTATCTTTGTAGTCTTTTTCTATTCCTCTTCTTCCTCCTCCTCGTTTTCTCAATTTTTTCATATTTTTAATATCTCTATTTTCCTTCTCCTTTTTCTTCTTCCGCAATTTTCGACAGCTTTTTCATCCTCATACTCTTAGTCTTTGTTGGCATATTTTTCAAGTTTTTTTTTATCATCATGTCGTTATTGCTCTTTTACTCTTCGATAGATTTCTACAATTTTCTGCTTTCTGGTTCAATAACAGCTTCATCATATGTCAACATAACATAAGTGCCTGTGATTTGATAATTCGTAGGGATTTTACTGGTAATTCGTCTGTATGTTGAAGACTTTCTCTGGATTATACAATATTATTGGGAATGTTTTCTTCCGAGTCTTTAGTTACTATCTCATCATTTGTTTCTGGTCCTTTTTATTATTTTGAATTTGTTTTCTTCTTCCATGTAGTATTTTGATTTGCATAATATTCCTTTCTCCTCTTAATGTTTATTTATTTACTGAAATAATTAAACATGTCGTAGGACTAAGCGAACCATAGTAATATGTGCATTTCTTGATTAAGCGGAATCTATCCAAAACCAACGTCTTTCAGATTAAGTAACGTATCTCTCTCGTAAAACTGGAACTGGAACTTTACTTATTTCGGAATCGCAATTTCTTTTAACGTTAGGTTGGTTAATGTATTTGTTGTAAAACAGTGGATCATCAAATCTATTGCTGTTTAACGTGTCTTAAGGTTGCTATAATTGTATAAGCGAGGTATGTTATTTAATCGGAAACCAGTCAGCTTAGGATGTTGTAGTTCAAGTAGTAATAAAGGATGCTTGAATTGCAATGTTTCTTTGTTAATGCTTATTTTAAATAACCGTGACCATTTGGCGGAGTGAAATACAAAAACCACAATGTAAAAAGTGAACGATTCGGATTCGGATTTACTATTTAAACAAAAACGAATATCCAAAATAATTATTTTTATTTTTTGCCAGAATAAACTTTTCTAAGAAAGTAAAACCGGTTGTTGTAATTAGAATATATTAACAAATTAGAACTTAGTTTCTTTAGAGCAAAATCTTCATTTCAAGACTTTTTGATTTAGTCTTAGTTTATTTTCTTTCTTTTTTTGTTGTTCCATTTTGTCTTTTTTTCCATTGGGCCGCTACGATAAAGGAACTGGCAACTTCAATGTGAGAATTTGTTAATAAATTAGGTATCAAAAAAATTGAAATGCCTTTTATTCTAAGAAAAAAATTATTTTTGAAAATTTCACAGTATTTACCCATCTTTAAAAGTTCAATAACTTTTCTGTAATCCTTAGAATAATTTTTGAGCCTGAAAGTGTTTGTTTCCTTTGTAGTAATAATAATAATAATCATAAAAACGTAGCGAGCACTTTAAATATTTTAGCTTCATAGCTCAAAATTGTTCAGTCCTTAATTTTGTCAAAAACCCCTTCTATTTCAAAATAATTTTCAGAAAATAATAAAAACATAAAAATATTTGAAATATTTCTAAGTTTAAAGGTGTGTCGTTGATACCAGAGAAAACGTAACTAAAATTTCCATAAATTTACCGTTTCTCACAGAAACAGCGACAGGAGCAAATCGAATAAAATTGCATCCCCTAAATTGACGTAACCGAAGTGGTGTCCCACAGAGTCGATTGCAGATAAGGACTTTTTGGACCACCCGTTCACACGCAAAGAATATAACCCCGGTACAGTTTCACCTGGACTACATTGTGCAAGTAAGCAATTTTGATATATTTCGATGATAATTATAAATTATAAATGTTATTGAGGTTTCATTATTTGAAATCAATCGAGGAGGTTTTAATTTATAATTATAGTCTTTCGGTTTATGGTTTCCAAAATTCACATGTTTTTATTTGGATTGAAAAGAGGATTGCAGGAAAATTTAAAAAAATCAGTCAAATACAAAACGTAATTTTAATTGTTTCTATGAAGATGGAAGTGGAGTTTGGGGTAAGATCGTAGCTCAGTTATTTGGGAAAAACTAAAAATTCTTACATTTTACCCAATATTAAAGCGATTAATAAAAATTAAATTAAACTACTTTTTTATTTCTTTATTAAATAATAAGTTTAAAGCATAGATTCATTCAAAAAAATCTAGTTTTAGCTAATTTCAGTCTTCAAAACAGCGCTAAACAATGTACGAATGAAATTCAGATATGTAAGAAAACCCTATGTATTAAAAGTAAGTACACAGCGCAAGATCTACGTTCCACTTGAAATTTTTTACAATAAGCGCAATTAGCCCAGCACTTGTGACAATAATAAGATCTGTATCTGTAACCGTCAGTAACAAAACTGGGGTTGTTCAGCCCTTCAGTTACCAGTCATGAAGAAAACACAAGCTGCAACCCTTTAACAAGATTTTCCCTGTTTGAGAGATGTTATCGTCAGTCTCTGCAGTATTACAACTTATTCTTTTGATTGTCTGGTGCCGATCGTGTTAGATACGGCATGTTCAATGCCTAACGAAACATTGTTGTTACTTTATAAATTATAACGTTGGATTAGCCGATGTGAAGAAATTAAAAAAGATTGTTAAGAGTGTAATAAATTTATAAAAAAAAAATTAGCCGTTAAGATTTACGTAGGTATTAAATTTTAGATAAGAAGTTTTTGTGTAGCTTGCTGTAATATAATGTTTTTGGTATAAAAGTATCTGCAGATTTAAGACGTTTTTAAATTTGTTTATATCAGGAATTTTAAGCGTCCTTTATAAAGGAAATTGTTAATTGAGTAATAGATTGGCCACTGATGACGGTCTTTTGGAGCAGTTCTTAGACGGATATTATTTTTAAGTTTGGAAATTTTAAATAGAAAAATATTACTTTCATTGGAAGTCGCACTACTAACTTTTACTCTGTAACTACAAAGGCAAATCACTAAGGCCTAGTAACTACTTTAGTATATTTTAGCTGAAGTTTAACTAAAGCCAGCTTAAACTAGAGTTTAGATTAAGCTTCATTTTCCTTAAGTCGATATTTAAGTAGGTTTAATTTTAACTTAAACCTATATTGAAATATCTCCTTAGGGGTGATATTTTAAGGGTCAAATCAATAAATAAGGGAGTTGTACAAGGAACCAGATATAATTGGTATTGCGAAAGGCAAAGAGTAAGATGGATGGGCCACTTGAAGAGGATGACAGAAGAACGACTGCCAAAGAAAATAGTAGTGAGTGAGATGGGTGGAAGGAGAAGGAAGGGCAGACCAAGAGAGAAACGAGGTAGAAGAGGACCTAAACCGTATGGGTACTACAAGATGAAGGGAAAAGGCGCTCAACAGAAAAGAATGGCGAAAAGTGGTCAATCAAACCATGGTCCTGCAAGGCCTGTAGGGCTAATATACATTTTAATATGGTTTAAATGAGTACTTAAATGTAGCACCTCTTGGCTTAAGCCCTAATGTGAACTAGCTTAAGACAATTTCTAGCTTAGAGTTCTAAAAAAAAATGAATCTTAACTGAGATGATATATTAATTTCGGATGTAATTTTTTTTATATACAGATATTTCCAAATAAATTAAATTCGTTAAAAATTCTTAAACAACTTCAGATAATCCTAAAGGTTCTAAATTTTAGGCACTTTGCGAGGTAGCTCGAGTTGCTTAGCTTAAGACAACTTAAATGACGGTCGGTATTTCAGTATAGCATTAAGTTGAAGCGTAAGTAGGCTTAAATTAGTTCTTAAGCCAAACATTGCAACTTAAGCCATAGTTTAAACGGCTTTAACTTGAGGTTCAGCTTAAACCTACTAAAATACCGGCACTTGGGACTTAAGTCATAGTTCTTCTTTTCTTCTTCTTCTTCTTCTTCCAGTTAACCTGCTGAAATAAAGTTCTTGCATAAACTACTACTGAAATATTGACCCTTCTGAACTTGTAGAATTTAATACATTAAGTAGAAACCTAAATTAAACCTACTTTAATCAGACAGCTTAAGTTTAGGGTATGTGTAGAGATAAATGATATTCAAATCGCTAAGGAGGTAGTAAATAAATATCTTCAGATGTTTCAAAAATAATTCAAATTCCTAAAGAGTTTTTAAGCTTAAGATAGTCTTTGATCTTCTAAATTTGAGATAGTTTGAGGCATGCCAAGTAATTGTCCAGCATTTTGAGGCAGTTATGTTGATGTTTGTAAGTAAAGCTTACATTTTAGGAAAGATATATGTGAGATAGTTCTACGATTTCCAATAATATTTATCGTAAGGCGCTATAAGAAAAAAGATATCTTGCAACCCTAATATTCAGCTGTCCAATTCCATGTTCCTCGTGATTAGGATTTCTGCTGTACTTTTTTTGAATAATCTCAGTTATTATTTTTGTTTGCTTTTCGAAGCTTGAAATTTCTAAGTTTTTACTTACCTTCAAGCTTCCTTATTTTATTATAAAAAAAATAAGAAGTTTTTCTTAATTTTACTATTTTCCTTTGCTTTGTGTTTGTTCGCTTCGGTTTACTTATTTTCTTTGTTTAACATACTTTCGCTGCGTTTTTTGGTTCCTTTTTCTTTGCTTACTTCATCATTTGTTTTTCCTGTTATTATCGCTAGCGAATAGTTTCTTCTTATATTTTTACGTTCAACTGATTCTCGGTTTTTTATTCTATTACTACCATTTTTGTATGTTTTTCCTCAATACTTTCATCTCCTTCTCACTTGTCTCGAATATTATAAGTTTGCCCCTCTTTCTATGTTTTCTTCTACTTCTTTTTATCCTTTTCTTGTGCTCCGTTTTTTTCTAACTGTTCCCGCCTATTTCATGAACTCTTTCGGCTTCATGTCCACATTAATATGTTTTTACTTAATTCCTCGTCATCATGTCTGGATTTCACGCATTCTGCTTCAGCTTTAGATTCAATAGCTATTGTCCTTTATCTAATTCTATTTCTTCTAAGCTGCCTCGTTCTTCTTCTACCTCTTTCGCTTATTCTGTTTCATTTTCGTATTTTTTCTTTCAGGCTCATTCTTATTCTTCAACTAATTTGATTCCTTCTAAGTTTCCTTCTTCGCCTTCTTGCTTTTCTTCCTCTTCGGTTTATTGCACTTTATTATCTCTACTTTTAAATCTATATCACACGATCACGATTTACCCATCTCAATCCAATGCTAGATATAGACCTTCCCCAATTCAGTCCAGTGTTTCCTGTCAGCAGCGAGTTTTATCCACTGATCTCCAGCAGTTTTTTGTATGTCGTCTTTGCAACGAGTTTTTGGACGGCCAATACTCCTTCGTGACACTCGTGGCATCCACTCTATATACTCATCTTCAAATTTAGCTTACATTTTTGGTTTCTGATTTCAGTTGACTTTAGTGTCCATGTAATTGTATTCCTTGTAAGCTTCCATTTTCATCCTAGTTTTCCTATTTTTCTCCTCCACGTCTTACTCTTCTTATTTTCTACTTCTTATCCCCTTTTTCTTCTTCAGGTTCCGACAGCTCTTCCTTTTCATCCTCATTGCCGAGCTGTTTTTCCTCTTCGATCGATCTCTACCATTTTGTACTTTCTAGTTCGGCAACAGCTTTATCATATATTAATATAACATACTGTCACCCCATTAATCCCCGTTCACTTAAATTAAGATAGAAATTATGAACCCCTTTTGTGTCATGTTTTGAATGATTCTTTGCATTCATTAAATTTTATTGATAATTCATTCTCGCCTTTTACTTGGGTTTATTGTGTTGTGTTTTAATATTTGTGTATAGCTTGTGAGCCTATCTACCAGTGGTTTTATTTTAGTAAGCAAGGGTAAGTACCTCCAACAGTAGGGTGTAGCCACCCCCAACTCCTTCGAGCCCAAATGAACTATCTGCGGTACGTTTCTCAACATCATCGTGATTTTCCACAGTCGCGCCCCCATGTCCCTCCCAATTATGACTTCCCCCATTTGAAGGGTTTAGCGTTTCGAACCCCCCTTCTCCACTGCCTGCTAGCCGAGAGCCACAGGACTTCGACGTCCCCTATAAGCTGTCGTAGTGCGGAATTAGCACGTGACAGTACTCATTAGAATTTACTGTAAAGTAGAATGTCACCAAACAGATTTTTAAGTAACCTTGATAGTTGTTATAAATGCTGCAGCGATTTTTAAATTTTTGCTTAAGCGAAAGGAGCTTAAAGGAAATGAAAAGAAGAGTTTGTTATTATACAGACCAAATTTTAAATTTTTTATGTTAGGGAACTATGAAATTTCAGTGGTTTAAAATCTCTGTTATAGATAATATTTTTTCCATATACAAGTTTGTCCTAATTTAATAAAATACATTAAAAACTTTAGAAAGTACTAATCTTTAAGATATATAAACATCTCCACTCAATGTTTATTCAAACGAAAATTATATTTCAAAGTCGCAGACTGCTAATTGTGCATTTCGAAGTTAATTTGGAACCCATTTTTAAAACAAAAAATAAAGAAAATAACTTGGAAGTTTACAAACAAACCTGTTATCATGATAATCAAAACTAGAAAATATTATCTAGGAACAAACCGCATTGCTTTATGATTACAAATGTTTTTCTTTGACTAACCCCTACTTTTTAAAAATTATAGCGGTTTCTAAAATAGTTATATTTAATTTAGGAAATACCCTGTATATTCAAGAATTCGTGTTCCGTTAAAGTAATAATTCAAAAATATTTTTACTATCAAGAGTTCCAGTTTAACTTATTAAATGGAAATTCAACAAAATCCAAAGTATTCGTGCCTTTATTAACTAAGAGAAAATTAAAAGCTTCAATATTTTAATGTTGTTAAGATTTGTTGTCTTTTTCACATTTAACAACGAATTTTAAAAACATAAAAGGTTCCTCAGGTTGATAAATTAAAAGCTTAATCTAATATTTCGATAAGATATGCACGACACAGCTCGAGAAGCAGGCTCGCATAGTGGTTGCAGATGCGATATTTTATTGCTTTCTTATGAGTGGCCAGTTTTGACGTATGATTTCTTATTATTGGACCTTCGTTTATTTTACTTAAATTTACCTCTTAATATTTTAGTAGAAGTGCGCGTTTCGCGACGAGAAGTGCTTCGTTTTAAGACTTTTCCTTGATTAAAATGTGAGATGTCTTAGTTCGTAGTGTAGTTTTGGGACATTTAAGTGAATTCCTCAGCAAATTAGAAGATTAGGTTATATATCTGCTGCGTAAGATAGAATTTTTTTTATTGATTTCGTTGTGAGAAAGTTCTGAAGCTTAGTTGTGTAATTTTTAAGTAGTGTCTTAAATATTTAAGGCAACTTACATCGTCTCTTTTTAAAATTCAAGCTTGGTTTTAAAGTAGAAATAAAGAAAAGATTTTGTTTAAGCAGACTTAACCTGCGACTTACGCTAAAGTTTTGCTTAATTTAAGAAGGTTTAAGCCAAGCTTCGATGTACTTAAACTACTCCTGTTTAAACCGGCTTAAGTTAGGCTTTTGGTTTTGACTCTTAAATTTCCACTGAAATGCCAACCCTTAGATGTAGTACCAGCTGGCTTTAGTCGCAATTTAAGCCAAGCTTCGGCTTAACTCTGCATTGAAAAGCAAAACTCTTAAGAATAAACTATTTTAATTTATTTCATAATCTTGACTAACCAATTAATGGTGAGTTAAATCGAACCATTTTCAAAACTCTAATCCTATTTTCATTGCTTTGTCGTTTATGTGATGGCTAACAATTTAAAATGTAATTTCTAAATCAAAAATTTGAATAATTTTGCGCTATAAAACCTACAAACAAACTCAACATGAGGGTCAGTATTAATTCTTCTTCTTTTTGAAATATTACAACGTAATAAAATGCAGAAGAATTTGTTCTGCGTTCGTGTGAACTTTCCCTAATCTCGATTTCAACCCGATAACTGATGCATTTACTACATTAGCAGCTTCATTTTACTTTTATTAAGGCTTAATGTCCTGGGAGTGATCGCAAAACCTCCATATCAGCGTCGTTAAATTAAACGCAAACCTCATTCCTACACTCGGTTTTTGAAAATAAATACTATAAAATTTCCTCGTTTACTGTAATATTCCCATTTTGATTCTGTTAGAATGCTTTAAGAATCTACTTTACACGAATAGCAACAATTTAAATAAAAATCAATTTAGAAAATGGCAATTTCGTGATGTTTTTTATATTTGTTTGCTTCTTAGTGCCAAGAATCTTAGAGTACAACCACTGCGTTGGCTGTACAGCTTGAATTTTATTAGTCCCTAGGGCCTCCACCTCTGGTAGGGATTGCCATCGTGCCAAATATTGCGTTGCCAGGTACTATTATTTTACCTTGTATTTATTTGGATCTTTTCCATGTAAAAACTTCGGTTGTCAATTGAATTCATAAACTTTAGGCTTGTTTTAACCTCGACGTTGTTCAAATCTATTTCTTAATTTGAGCTTAAAATAATATTTTTAAGGATTTCTGTATCTTTCTTTAACTATCAAAACAAGTGGCTTTTCCTAAAAAAGTCGATTGCCTTAAATTTTCTATTTAATTTATTATGAAGTAAAAGTAATTTCCAGGATAACTTAATTAAATAGCAGTCTCGCAGCGAGTCATTTTATTATATTACACTATAAGTAATACAAAACGTCACTTTCGCCACAACGATACAATCACGAAAGATTCTACACGATGAGGACCTTGAGTCAACCAGTTAAACTGCCAGGAATGAAGATGATTTAATTAAATTGAAATTTTATAGCTCGCATATCAGAATATGAAATTAAGATGTTTCTAATAAATGGAAACATAGCATGGCGTCATACTCGTTTATATGCAGAAAAGATGTTCAAACTTAATACCGAATGTTGTTTTAAAGTTTTATAAACGAATAAACAGATTGAATGGTTTGATTATGTGGGTATCGCTTTTGCTGTCGGATTACAAAATGCGTCAGTTTACTGAAATGAAGATTGACTTTTTACAACCCTATCGTTTATAGGTGTAGAGAAAGCTCGGATTTATATGCATTTTGTTACTTTTAAATGTATTTATACGCCTTGTTTGTGCAACTGAGGAGCAAATTAAACACAAATCAATTAAGAAAATTAGATTTCCCAAAATGGTTATAAATCGGAATGTTTTGAAACAATTTTGTATATGCCTTGCACATGCAAAGTTAAATACGACTACAAGTATAATTTACATAGAACATTAGGACAGTTCTTGCAATAAACACTTAACTAAGTATTCTTTTTTTTTATATTATAAGCATTATTTGAAAGTCCACCCAACAAATTTATTTAAATTACGTTGGTATGCCAGTAGCATGCCCCATAAAGGTAAAAATATGCAAGTAACAGAACAAACTCATTCTCATTACAACTGAAGCTGAAAGTAGTAATAGTAGGGTGCTTAACGTAACTGCCAACGCATTAAAAAAATTATGCAGAAGTATGTAAGTTAATTATAAAATGTATGCAATCGTCTTGCTAGTGTTATATTTTTAAAAGAAAATACCGGAAATTTTTACTGTTCGGGGACGAAATTAACCTTGGTAGGCAAGCTGAAAATATTAGTAACGTTTTTGAGATTTTTTAAAATTAGGTATGTAAAATAAAATATGAATTATCAAAAAACATAGATTCTATACTTCCGTAGAAGATTTTGGTATATTAAACAAAAATGAAAACTCGACAGCTTCGAATTATTGACAGATCTACTAAAAAATTTCCTAAATTCCTTTTTCAATTTATTCTCAGAATGAAGTGAATTAAATCATACCTTGAAGTTTAAAATCTTTAATTTAATATTTTCTGATACATGTAATATTTTTTTCTGCTTAAGGTAAACACCTTATTTGACTAAATATACTGTTTTCACGAAATTAATAAATTTAAATCGCAAATAGTCACCTATACACCTATAGTAGAAGAGGCTATAGGATAAGAAGAAGAAGAAATCGCAAACATCATAGGTTCGTTTCATCAATCAGTTCAGAACGTTCTCGGACAGTTCGCATGCGCAATAAAAAAAGTTTGTTTTATCAGGCTTACAAACTGTTCGTTCTAAGAAATAAAAATTCTTTGTGTCATTAAGGCCCAGTTTTACAATCGATGGTCAAGACTTATGGTTACTTGAACTTTACTTGCAAGTTAACTTTGAGTTTACTTGAGAGGCGTTTTTGAATTATTTTTGTATTGGCAGTTTAATGACTCCAAGTTAACCAAAAGTTGACAATGAGATTATCGAGAGAATATTGGCAACATTGATGATCTGTCAAAAATTTGAATATATTTCATATTTTGATTTTGAAAATTCAAACTGTTAGTTGGTATTGTGAAGGATTTAATATAGCTAATGAATGTAAGTACCAATTTTAATAGTAACGTAATGTTAAAGTCAGTGCCACTCCGTGGGCAAAAGGCGCCTTTGTACAAAGTTATAGCTATTTCAGCGCCCTGGCGAGCCTTGGAAAATTTCGTAAATTTTAATTATTAATTTAAATATGTTAAAGATGGGCGAATCCAGTGACACACATAAAAGATGTGATAACTTCACTAAATTTGAAGAAGATTTACTGATTACTTTGGTAGAAAAACATAAAAATGTAATAGAAAACAAAAAAAGTGGAGCTGTGAATTGGCAGCAGAAGATATCTGCCTGGAAGGCAATTGAAGAAGAATTTTCGTCATGTAGTACTACAAAAAGAAGTGCTACAAATTTAAAAACCAAGTATCAAAATTTAAAAAAACGAACAAAAACGAAATACTCGTCAAATAAAGCAAATATTATGAAAACTGGAGGAGGAAGTTTTATTCCTACTGAAATTACAGATATTGATATTAAAATAAAACAATTACTTGGGCCCCAAATTGACGGATTAACAAACAAATATGACTGCGATTCCAATCAAGGTTTTTTATTGTTCTAATTGTAATAAAACCTATATTCTTATGAAGTCGCGGTTCTTTTAGAAGTTTACATTATATGTAATGAAGAAACAAGTAATTCTGTTGATAATTCAAAATTGAGTGAAATACGGGAGCAACCTACAGCAGCCGAAGAAAATACTAGCACAGATACTGGTAATATAACACCAGTAAAATTGATTGGACTAATTACTCACCGGCGAGCCTCAAAAGGCCTATGTCCACGAAGCTTTCTGGCAAAAAGACTCCAAGTAAATACATTTTTAGAAGCAGAAACATGTTTAGAAAACAGTATATTATATATATTTTTTTAGAGACGACATTGAAAATGACGAATAAAATAAACAAAACTAAGGAATATGTTTCCATTAGCCATGAGCTAATAGAGGAAAAATTAAAATTCATTAAATTGCAAAAAGAAAAATTTTTAGAGGAACATAATTTAAAAATGGAAATTCTTAGAAAGAAATTAGAATAACAAAATAAAAAATTGGCAAAAACATTAAATTAGATAACATTATTTTTCTGTATTATTTTGTATTTTAATAATAAATGTTATAATCTAGAGAAATAATTATTAATAAGGTTATATCGTGTCACATTATTTCTACCTCCTCTTTCTTGTGGAATATCTGCAATTTCTATATTATTTATGAAATTAATAGCATTCTCTTCTTCAATATTAACTAACTTGTGGTACGTCTTCATTATTTTTACATGCAATATTATGCAAAACCGCAGTAGCCACTACAGCAGCCTGCGTTGTATCTAAGTTTATTCGAAATCCCATAGCTAAAGCAGGAAATCTACGTTTCCATACTCCATATGATCTTTCTACAACGTTTCGAGTTCGTGTAAGTGATTCATTGAATAATTGCTCTGCCTCATTTCTTACTACATGCAAGGGAGTAATCAAGTAGGGCTTAATCAGATAACCTTTATCACCAATAATTAAATTGTCTCCAAATTGACCCGCCTCAAAATCATTATACATTCGCGAGTTTCTAAAGATGTGCGAATCATGTGCAGATCCTGGCCACCTTGTTACTATATCCTGTATTTCTAAATTTGAATTTGCAATAGTTTGTACATTTAGAGAAAAAAATTGCTTTCTATTTCTAAAAATTTCGGCATTATCCCCCCCTGGTGATAAAATTTTTATGTGGGTGCAGTCAATTGATCCAATACATTTAGGAAAACGTGCAATTTGGAAAAAATTTTGTCTGCAAATTGCTAATTCCTCTTCTGATTGAGGCATTTTTATGTAATTTTGCCTCAAACCAGCTAAAGCAACACTGGCTCGTTTTATAGTAAGAGATGCAGTAGATTTACTGACACCCGCAAAATCTCCTGCGATGCTCAAGAAACTTCCATTTGCATAAAATCTTAATGCCAATAGGAGTTGATTTACCGGTGAAAGACAATCATTTCTGAAATTATTTATTTTAAATGAAGTTAATTTAATACAACGATTTGGTAATTTCTTCTACCTGTGCGTTAGATGCTGCAAAACTTCTCCAATTTCATCTAACAACATTTCCACAGTCCTTTTTGACAATCTAAAGCGGTTAAAAAAATCCAAATGATCATACTCTTCAAAAAAATTTGGTCTCTGTCTAATTATTTTAGGACGTCGTACTAGTTCATCTTCATCTTCACTAAATGCGTTTACGTCATAATCGTTCATTTTTAATAACAAACAATAATATATAATTAATATATACACACAATTCGCAATGTCACAATGTCATAATGCAAGGTTGGGAAGTATTAGTCAAATTAGAACTTATAGTTAACTACAACCTATTGTTCTGGTAAAAGTAAACTACAAGTTAAATTTTAATCATCAATTGTAAAACGGTAAGAGTAGGTTAACTTCTAGTTAAGTGCAAACTCGTAGTTAACCATCGATTGTAAAACTGGCCCTAAATGTTAAAGTCTAAGTAAGTTTTAAATAGCGGTTGAATTGGTCTTTGTTTCCCCGCCCTATGCAGTTTCAGATTTAGCTACAACAAGATATAATGCATGGCAAATTTCACGAGTCAGAGCGGCACACGGATATAAACGTTGTCTTTGCCAATGGACCAGGGCGGTGTTATGTATGAAAACCATCGATTGTACTTAATCTTTAGAAATAAATAAATATGAACTGAACATCACTGCCAGTGTACTATCGTAATCAGAAATAAGTCATGATTCTTTGAGCAGTTTGTGCCTCCAATTGAAAAACACTTGAAGGCAAAACAATTCACTCTACGTGCCTGGTTAGTGTTGGATAATGCTCCATCGCATTCATGTAAGCAGGAACTAAAAAAGGGGAAATAAGAGCTACATTTCTTTGACCTAACGTCGCTTCTGTTATCCAACCAATGGATCAGCGGGTGGGCTAAAGCGAAGATACCGTAGGTAATATGTTGGACCCAATTTTGAGAAGACAGAAGAAGGCAGTAACCTCTTTGATGCAAAAAGATCTCTTAACGCAAAGGATGCTATTTACACGATTGCTGAGGCTTGTGAAGAAATGAGACCATCAACATTTGAGCAATTCCCATCAAAGTGGGGATCAAAGTCAAGTTGACGACAAGACAGCAATAAACAAAGATTTTGCTATTCAAATCAACGAAGTAAATGAAAGGATTATAGCAGGTGATGACGACTGTGCAATGGAAGAAGAACTAAATGATGAACAGATCATCGCAGCTGCTATCCAGAGGGCCGCTGATAGTGAAAATGAAGCAGATGACGATGAAAACTACGAACTTCCCAGCCGAGTATCCCATGCAGACTCTATGCAGGCTTTCCATGTAGCACTTCAGTATATTAAACAGAACTCTTCTTCCAGACCTATTGATATTTTGTGGTTAAAAAAATGGAGGAATAGCAGCAAAATCAAGAATGTCGTCTGCCAGGCAAACCAACATTACCAATTTTCAAGGTATATGACTACTTAATGTTAAATTGAACTTTATCTGTAGTAATTTTATACAGGGTACTTCAAAAGTGTTGTCATTAATTTTAAGGATAGGTAGAGCGTATCAAATAGAACAACGTTTCTCAATAAACCGTGTGTCGCAAGTAAACGATAAGCTCAGAAAAAAATTAAAAAGATCGATACAAAAATTATTTTGGGGTCACAGTGGAACCTAGATTTATTTCTTGTTCATACTCATAAGAGAGTCCAGGTATGTTACGTGGGTCAGTATGTCAGTCATTCTTCGAACGTTCTAACGGAAGGTCAGTCTAACCTTTTAGCAACGGAGGTAACTGACGTTAATCTTAATTTACGGGAAAGTTCTTCAGAATGCTGCAGCAGCTCTGAATGACAGTTTGTGTATGGTTGTGAATGTCGGTGTTTGTGTAGAAGTTAATGGGGGAACATTTGATCATCTTCTGTAAGTCATGTTCCTCTTCATTAACAACAATGTTTTCTAATATCACCTTTTAAATATGCCAGTAATTGTTTACTGCCAGTCTCAAGCCCGAAAAAATGTGAAAGGAAAATGAAACCTGTAAATTACATAATTGTGTAACGTTTAATTTATTTTTGCAGGCTCAAATTTCTATGGCAGGATTTTTAAATGCATATTAGTCAGCAGTACTCAAAACTGTGTAACAAGATTTAAAATAAAGAAAAATCGCGATAAGCTTGAATTTTCTACAGTAAATGTACTTCTATTAAGGTCAGCATATACCCATTTAATTTAATGACAATACTTTTGATTCACCTTGTATAGTACTTTTATATGATTTACTAGATATGTATATGTAAATATATTACATACTGGTGTAATAAAATCTTCCTTCGATAATCTGGTTTTTCTTGCGTTCCGATCATGCCTTCAGTCTCATAGCTGACGGATTAACGGAGTTCTACTGTATTTTATAATATGAAATGGAATTAATTCTCATACGTCTAAATTCGATGACCCTAACCTTAAAATTTCGTTTTGGGAAATTTTGTTGATCGCAGGTTACTAAAACATACAAATATTTATGATTATGTGCGATTCTGTTTCGAATTTCTTTTGTCTCGCGCTATCTTCTTGATAAATATTTGACATCAAATATTCAGCTGCTATTTTTATTTAAGACCTTGAAACTGCCCGATTATCTTTAAACCATAAATTATGAAAACGCATGTTTGAAGCTATCTTGTAAATCGCAAAAATCGAAAATTATTTCTGCTTTGAAATATTCTGTAAAATACGCATTCCAACTTTTATCTTTTTTCGAATCTTACGAAATTTCCTTCACGCTAAGATTTACATCTTTGGTTTTTCAGTTTATGTAAAAAAGGCAGCGTTAATTACTTGTACGAATTTTCTTTGACCAACTAAATATATTCAAGACTTGCTATTAAAACTGTCGTGCCTGTGTGGGCTCAGCTAAACTAAAGTTTACTTTTGTCCTTTAACTCGTCCTTAAACAAAAACAACTTAATGTTGAATGTAATAAAAACAAATCTTGATAATTTGCATATCCATTGAAATTAAAACCGGCATATATATGGAAGTAAGTCGTTTGTAAGAAATAACACGTTGGAAAACTGATATTTGCAACATGTAACCAATTGCAACTTGGAAATTCTAAGAAGCTCGATATCAAGGGAAACGTCAGCCCAGGTGTACGAGAGCTTCTGCTTCCCCAGGTAGAAGCCTGGTGTGCGCTCACCGTGAAGGCACGAGCTAATGTTTAGTTTTATAGTAAGCACTACCCGCATGATAACCACGCGCCAAATTAATGTCCATTTGATATTAGAGCTAACTTTACATTTTCACAGCTCTTTAAGTGTTTGTGGGTTTGCGCTTTTGGGATTTCTCAAGGATTTGCTTTGATAACATCACTAATTAATTTTCTTTTTTTTATCTGTCATAATTATTCGTGTCTTCCTCTAAAAATATTTTTTAACGTTTTGATTATTTTAATGATATTTTGAAATACTTTGAGGCACTTGTATGTAAAATGCATTCAGGATAGTTTTAAACCAGCACAGATTTTTTTGAGAGTTCTTTCCTTTAGAGATATACTTTTGGTGTATTTTAATAATTATGAAAATTCTGCATATGGAAGTCGAAGGTCTTTGGTTTAAACCCCCGGCCCCGCAGGGGTGATATTTTTCTATTAACAGAACGACTTCCGGGTTGAAACCGTGTCATGTTTGAGACAAAAGTACTCAACGTTTCGCCCACTTTCTTAAGGGGCTTCTTCAGGAGAGGGCACTAAAACCGTGCTCTTTTAGTGCCCCCCTCTCCTGAAGAAGCCCCTTAAGAAAGTGGGCGAAACGTTGAGTACTTTTGTCTCAAACATGGCACGGTTTCAACCCGGAAGTCGTTCTGTTAACACTAACACCGACCGTGGAAGTCTTCGAATTCGATATTTTTCTATTTTTGTATAATTTATTAAAATATAGGGTTGGTCATGTTGAGGAAACTATTTCTTTGGTATAAACAATTTTGTTTTGAAAACGATTGTTCGATCTAAAAATGTAATTGAATTTATTTATAAGGTTATATTATTTGATAATAACTCCGGGGTTTCCATTTCTAAGAAAATTGAAGTTGTTTTGTGAGAATCTAAGTTTTTTAATTAAAGTTAAAGCATTGCGCATAAAAACATTCTCTAGGTAACCTGAAATATAACAATATTGCAGGCTGTATATTTCCATTACCAGCATAACAAATGGAAACAATTGCTAACTGTTGTTCATATAAGGAGTAAACCATTTATATTACGAACATATTTTTTCCATATTTTTTATGTATCTGTTATACATTGTAAGGTCTAAATGTGTAAGGTATAAGACCTCTAAGGGTGTATTCATATTAATTAAAAATACCCCTATTTGAAAAACTGTGAAGCTGAAAGGAAAACTTGTTATTACTTAATTTAAGCCTTCACAAAGACTTTTATATCGAAGCTGCAAAAGAAGTATTTTTAGGTTTAATGATAATTGTTATTTTCTGAATAAATTTTTTGTCGTGATGTCTTTCTCTCGCTTGCACTTTTCTTCATTAGCTCTCTCTCTCTCTATCTCTCTCAACTAAGGAAACCACCATTTCGCCCAGATCTTTATCCAGTTGTTCACCTCTCATCTTGTCATCTTTTCCTAGGCCTTCATTTAATCCTCCTGTCCTCTGGGTTCCTTTTGCACATATTTTTAAAACCTTTGCCTCTAGGTATGTTTTCTTAAGTCATTCATTAGCTTTATCTGTCCTTTCATATATGTAGTTCTTGTAATTCCTTATTTTTTGTATCCCCTTTTTCGCCAACTGCAGGACATGGGCTTCTCCCCTTCTTTTTCACTCTACTCTACTCTACCCTGACTCCCACAGGATATTCAACGCCATTTAATTCCTCGTGAATCCAAACCGCCGAGGTTGTATGGTCTTCCTAAAATCCACAAACCGCAGATCCCTTTCTGTCCCATTGTCAATACCAGAAATTCTCCCACGTACAACTTGACCAAGTATCTCGGAGACATTCTTAAGGCATATACAGGGAAATCTTCTTCACATATTTTAAATTCTTCCCACTTTGTAAACCTCATCGACAATCTCACCGTAGACCCAAGTGACCTGCTTGTCAGCTTTGACGTTACATCTCTGTTCGCTAAGGTCCCCATCCCCGACTCAGTAGCTATCATCGAACAGTTACTAGTTCAAGACGACAAACCTGTAAGTTTAGCCCTTCTCGTTGAAAAGTGCCTTTCCTCCACATATACTTTCTGTTTAACAACCGATTCTATAAGCAAGTAACAGGCGCTGCTATGGGTCTCCCCTTTCTTCGGTGGTTGCAAACATCTTTATGGAATCTTTTGAGTCAATAGCCCTGACATCCTTTGATTTAAAACCCAAGGTCTGGTTCCGTTACGTAGATGACACTTTTATTATCTGGCCCCATGGAAGACATAACCTTGCTTCCTTCCTAGAACATCTTAATAATCAGCACCCTGATATCAAGTTCACCATGGAAATAGAATCGAACGGTCCTCTCCTTTTCCTCGACGTCCTGTAAGTGAGTGGTCACTCAGTTTATCGTAAACCCACACACACGGATAGGTATCTTCATGCCAATTCACATCATCACCCGGCACGAAAACTCACCGTAATCAATTCCCTCGTTCATCACCAAGGATGTTAGGAAAGTCATCGACAAAAAATTACACCCCTCGTGCCCTAGAAGTCCACAAAATACCTGTACACCCCAGGCTACTGCCTTCTTGCCCTATATTTGCCACGTTAATGATCGCATAGGTAGGATTCTCAAAAAACATAACATCAAAACCATCTTCAAACCTCCTCCAAAAGTGTTACAATTACTCCCTTCAGTAAAAGATAAGCATCCACCCTTGTCATCAAGAGGCGTTTACAGTATCCCCTGTTCTTGTGGTTAAGTGTACATTGGAGAAACTGGTCGCTCAGTACACACACGTATTTGTGAACACAAACGTTACTTGAAATCTGGTCTTCTCTCACACTCAGCTGTTGCTGAACATCATCACGAAACTGGCCTTAAGATCTTGTTCAAAAAATCCTCGATCTTCGCCAATGCCCTTTATTTTTTCAACAGAAAAATCCGTGAAGCTATTGAAATCATCAAGACCCCTAACAACTTGAATCGTAACACTGGTTATCACATATCAGACATTATGGGGTTCCATAATACCTACGGGGTCCGCCCCCGTCACTTCTAACCAATCATCGTCTTCGTCCTTAGAAGGGTTTTGCCTCTGGCTTGATAGACAAGTTGAGTTACCGTTCCCTTCTTTCTCTTGCTACAAGAGTTTCGTCTCTGGCGTGATTGACACGTTGAGTTACCATGCTCTTTTAGTGACCCCCTCTCCTGAAGAAGCCCCATAAGAAAGTTGGCGAAACGTTGAGTACTTTTGTCTCAAACATGACACGGTTTCAACCCGGAAGTTGTTCTGTTAACACTAACACTGACCGTGGAAATCTTCAAATTCATTATACTCTGTCTTGGCATATTCTGTTTCAAGCTCTACCTACATGTTGCTTCAGAGGATTTCCTAGTTATTTGTACCACCCAACACCATTCCAACTTCCAACGTAGCGATTCTCTCTAGTATATCAGTTTTTAGCTCTTACACCTCCATTTCCGACTCTATCTTGTATCCGAACATTAGTTTATCCGTTGCCCGTTGTGCCTCTTTAAAATTTTTAGCACTGATATTTGTTAGTGTAATTGTTTCCATAACATTGAACATTGGTAAGACGGGGAGAACACATGCGTTATAGATTTTCAGACTTTTCGTTTTAGTGCTATAAGAATATCACTTTTTCTTGGGAATATATGAGAGCCATGCCAGACATATCCTACGGCTAATTTCTGCTGTCTGGTTTTTGTTTTCCCAGTATAGTTGTGTGTCCTCGATAAATGTAACTACCGTTCTTTTCTATAGGTATATAATTTGATTCAGTACAAATTCACTTTTTGACATTATTTTTTCTTTTAACATATGTTCTAATTACTCTCGATCCGAGATAAGTAAGACTATTGTCGTTCGCAAACCGAAGATGATTTATAAGCTTCCGTGGATGATACTTTTTTGGCACAAGTTTTTAAAAATGTTCTCTAATGCCAATGTAAACAGTTTGTGTAACACAGTATCTTCCTGTGTTATACATTTTCTTGGCTAGATGTAGGCAGATATAATATTCTTCAAACTTTGCTGCTAAATTTCTTATCACTTCCGGATAGTCCAAGGTGCCGAATTATTTTCTTTGAACTCTGCCTGCGTAACCGGCTGGTAAAAGTCTAACCTGTTTGTAAATGATTCTGGTTAAAAGTTTAAATAAACGATATAAGAGGTTTATAGGCCGTAATTATTTATGTCAGTTGAGTTACCTTTCTTATAGATTAATTAAAATTACTTCACTGTTTTCCTCAAGCTAGTGGAATTTTATCTTCTTGGAGGCGGTTAAGTAGTTTGTATTGTAAAATTTCCTCCGAGGCAGGCATTTCTTTAGTTATCAACTTCTCTCTTCTGTCTTATTGTTTTTCGCCGTTTTCAGGGTCATACTGATTTCTTCTTCGGATATTTCGGGAATTTTTTCAGAGTTAACATTTCTGACAACCATACTTTCTTGGTATGCCTCAGGTGCTTTGGCTTTTGATGTACAATGCGATTTTTTAAAAACTCAATTGCAGCAGGCCGTATTCTGTCTTAATATCCTTAGAACTGTCTGTATTAAGTCAGAATACGGCCTGCTGCAATTGAGTTTTTAAAGAATCACATTGTATATAGATCTTTGTTGTATTTCGGACGTTATTGCGTTGTTATCCCTTAGTTTTCTCAGATGATCGTTTTTTCCCGCAGCTCCTTCATGTTTTCATTAGTCTCGATAGTATCTTTAACGTAAACATTTAGCGTAGCGTTATCTTCCTGGGAATCTTTTTCTTTCTCTCCGAGTTGTGAATCACATTTCTGCTTCATATACCACTTCTTCTTCTTGGAGTAGCATACCCTTTACAGGAAGTTGCCGATCCTCTCTCCATATGCCCGTGGTGTGCGTGTCAAGTAGCCTACAGACATAGGGGACCTACAGCTTAACGTGGGGGCTCCGAACCACGGAAGTGCTTGTACTTCTACTCCAGAGAGGACTTTACTAGGCCGAATACACCTCGGTGGTTTGCCATTGCCTTTCGGTGTATATGTGACCCTGGGAATCGAACCCGAGCCATCTCAGTGGTCAGACGCTCGCTGAACCAACTGAGCCACGACCGCGTTCATATACCACTACTATGGGCTTAATAAACTGTTTTATTCATTTGACTCTTTTGTATTGCATTGTATTGTTAGTATGGACGATTTCAGCATATTGTGAAGGGCACAAAAAGCTTTGCCTTCGTCTGTAATTTGTGTTTCCTTTTCTGCCAGTATTTCATCGTTTTCAGTTACCTGTTGTGAATCCAAGATATAAGATACTTTTTCACATTTTTGGCTATTACTGATTTTTAGATTGGTTTCATGTGCTTCCACCATGTAGTTATACTTTTAGATTTAGTTTTATTTAAAATAAGTCACCCTTCTAGTTGCTGATATGTATCAATACATGGTCTTTAGTTTTTCACTATTAGCTTCACTTCATACTTGAATGCTACTGTTCCCAGGGCCTGGTTAATAACATTTTACCTTTGTTGCTCTTGTATTAATTGTTCGCATAATTTCTTCTAAACTAAAGTTAATATAAAAAAATTAGGTTCAAATTGCATAGTCCTGTCTCTCGTGCGATTCCAGTTGATTTGCTTTGGATCCTCACTTTAGCTATCATTCTTCGTAGCGTTGTCCTTATTAATTTGACAATTTTCCTAGGCACCCAAATTTTCCATAACTGGGTAGAATCACCCTTGCTGATGCTAGCAAACTATTGACACATTAAATGTGTTGGAGACAAATCTATCTACTTGAAAACCAAGGCACAGACCCTTCAGAAGGGTCTCGCCTCTGGTTTGGTTTACGAATTGAGTTGCCGTGCCGTTCTTCCTCTTGCTAAAAGAGTTTCGCCTTTGGGGTGGTTCACACGTTGAGTTACTGTACTCTTTTAGCGCTCCTTTTTTCCTTATGATAAAACCCATTAAAAATGTTGGTGAAACGATGAGTTATTCTGTCTCAACAATGACACGGCCCCAAGACGTTCTTTTAACACTGACACTGACGGGGACTGTCCTCTTGTTTTACCTCGACATATTTTAAATCCTTTAGATATCGCTTGGTTTGTCCTCACATAACCTTCTATATTAATAGTTATACCGAGGTTTAATGGTTCTTAGTAATTGTGGTTCTATTCTATAGTTTTTTAGAATTTCCCACATTGCATTCCTATCTATGTTATCGAACCCTGCTTTTATGTCGAAGTGTGCTACCCTTAATTCTTTGCATTTTTCCAGTCTCTTCTCTATTATCATTCTTAAAATCTTGGTAGATATTTTAAATGCTACCAATGATAGGCATAGTGCTCGATAATACTCGCAATTATTCTTGTTGCCTTTTTATCTATTGGCAATATTAAGTTTTGCCCCCACATATGTGGTATTTTACCTTGCTTGCATCTCAGCTTTCCCATAATAGATTTTTTGAATTATTCTTTTATATTTAAATATTCAAATTTCCCATACTTCAACAATTTAAATTGATCTTTGAATTGCAAAATTCAGTTACAAAGTAATAAAAAATACTCACAAATTAAAGTAGCATATTTATTCTATGATGGGAGCAAGATAATCAGATTTCTTTTGAAAAATGTTCACAGTGCTATACATTTATTTAGAAACAAATCAGCTTATTTGAAGGTAAATCAGTTCAAGGTTCTTTTATAGTGTAGAGTAAGTATCTTCAAATAAACTATGAGAGCTTGTTACAACAGTTTTTGATACAACGGAGATTTTTTCCATACAGTATTTCATTAGAATGAATGAAATAATTTTCAGACCTTTTTGTAAAATTCTAGTGCTTTTGGGTTTTCGTATTAATCGTTGATTCTGAGATTCAAAAGTGCTATTTTACTCGGAAATAACAATTGCTTTATTAACGAAAAACTCTAAATAACACTAAATATTAGTATGGAAGATGATTTCTTTTTATACGTTTATTAATTTTTCAAATTTTTGTTCGTCGTTAAATTTTCAAAAATTAATAGAAAGGGGCGAATTCCTAAAATTTTAATCTGGAAAATTATAAATATTTTATAAAAATTTATCGCCACAAAAGACTTGGCTTCAAGCTTCAATAATATTTAATATATTTCGTAAAGTAGTGAATGCCTTAAATCTATTTTGAAAGGCGTTTGCCCTTTTGTAAAATAATTATTACGTAGTAAACCACGCACCCCCGTACACGTGAAGTAAAACCCTCTATTATATCCCATAAACACATATTGTTGAGAGCGTATCCAGTGACTGATACGTCAGAATACATATGTTAAGCCCCCCAGTTAATTCAATCAGTCTATTATTCTCTCATTTCAAATACGTTATGTTATTTTGACTGTTTGTGAGGGTGGCTGGATTGTTATGAAGTGGGAAAATTTACCACATTTTATTTGTATCGGAATAACACTTGGGAACCGCTGTGATTTTTGCACAATTTGGGTGTTTTGATGAATTTCCGAACATAACACATTATTTCCGAGCCGTTAGCTTTTTTTCGACGAGGTTCAATAAATTTAATAAAAGGGGTTGAAGATTCAGTTTTTAGTTTTTTTCTCTGTAAATTAAAACTTTAAAACTGGAAGTTTTATACTAAAATTTTGAAATAAAGTCAAAGTCTCAAGTTTCAATAACAAGATTTTACATCGTTTCGTGCTAATTTTAACGCGGTTTGTCCATCCGTCTTTTCTTCACTGAATTTCTCATCAGATAACCTAAATCTGAATGATGAAGTATATTCGGAAGTGATTTTGTTTATAGATGTGCAAAGCTTGTTAGTCCTCATTGTTACCATAACTGCTCGTAGTATTTTGTCAAACATTTTACAATATATGCAAGGGTGTCAGACAATGACCATCTGCCTATTTGTGGCTATCAATATGTGATCAGTCTTATTCTCTGACAACCATTGATGAGAGGACGCGTGCATGTTTTCCTTTTATTTCCTGTTTATATACGATTATGGTCACACGCCTGGATTTTTTGTTAAACATTTAATACTTTTTATTATAAATATTTTTAGGTAAATCTTCCGTTTTATTTTTAAAAAATATACACGGAAGGGTTCCAGAACCGGAACTTATTTGCATGTCATTTAATTTCATGGGGCATTTATCTGTTATCGCACGTGCTGTCTAAAACATATGGACGATTTAGATCAGTTTTAGATTATTACAGTCTGTTATGCGGATGGACTTTTAAAATTTCGGGCAATTATTTTGATACGGAATGTTTAATTGGCGTTGAAATTTAGTACCGGTACCGGTTTAAGGGCTGTTTTAATTGAAAACTTTTAAGAATTGTTCTACAACCTGTTTTGTATATTACTTATTTGTTTATTTACGACTGCTTGGATAAGCTCATTCATCTGCAAAATTAAATATTTGCAGGGGCAATACAAAAATGTATTGAAACAAACTATGCAACAAATTCAAATTCTACCTGCAATAATAAAAAAGTATTTATTATATTGTATATTAATTACAAATCATTTGTATTTCGATAAACTAATGTTGGCCGAAGTCGGCTGTCACGAATTCTTACTACTTAATAATTTTTAGGTATGATTTTTGTTCTTTTTCTCTCAGAACTCTAATAGCTATTTTTTTGATTTTAACAAGAACTTTCAAAGCACCTTTTACATGTATTAGACTTCCAGCCATCATAGAGTTTTACAAATGACATACAAAAACAGTGTCCTTGTATATCCTTCGAGAGTTAGCAATTTATGAAACGAAGCAACAATCTTTTACACCTTTCCAAATGCACAGACTCTTTTATAAATTTACCACTTCTGTAGGACCCAGAAGCTTAAAACAATCTCGAGAAATGTTTGCTTCAGTAAGTAGATAGAGTATTACTTAATGGAAAACCACCAAGCCCAATGATCAATGCAACCATGAAATCAAATCGTAAATGTACGAGGATTGTATGAAAACTTTTACGTTTGCTAGCAAACATTAATTTTTTATTACCGGTTTCTTGCAAGAACTTATGAGTTTATGACTGTTTAGCTAAGATTTTAGATGTCTTAGGTTTGTACTTTTCCGTTTCCCTTTTCAGAAAGGCAATCAATTTAGAATGTTTTATAATATACACATTTTGCTTTATACATAGAAATATAAATCCCAACGACTAAAAAAAGATTTGTAACATTTCGATAAATGAAATCGAAGACTTCCACGGTCAATGTCAGCGTTAAATGTTAAAAAAACGTTTTCCTGGTAGGGACCGTGTCATTGTGAGAAAGACGAACTCAACGTTTCGCCCACTTTCTTAAGGGACTTCATCACCCTTTTCAGAAGGGTTGCGCCTCTGGCTTCGTTCATAAGTTGAGTTACCGCACCCTTCTTCCTCTTATCAAGAAAGTTTCGCCTCTGGCGTGGTTCACCCGTTGAGTTGCCGTGCTCCTTTCGTGCCCCCTTTTTTCTCCTGATGAAGTCCCTTAAGAAAGTGGGCGAAACATTGAGTTCGTTCTCAACATGACACGGTTTCAACATTTCGATAAATGTTCGAAATAAGGTACATAAGGTCCTTTTCATTTACAACGTTTTTGATTTCCTTTTCCCCTCATCATTCAGCAAAGCGTTTATACACTTTTCCTCAGTTTCTTTTGATAAATAATAATATTATATAAAAAGATCATTTAGAACATTGGCATAGTCATAAGTTTAGAAAAAAAGTTGTTGTCTAAACATAAAAAGACGAAACCACATTATTTTATGTGTTTAACATTAAACACAGGTCATGCTATAGAACACAGTCATTCATTCATACACTGAATAAAAAGCATTTACAGTCAAAAATTTCTTGAATTGTTTCAAATTCGAGGAATGTCTTTTAACCAGAAGCAGTGCATTATTACTCTATACACAATTACAAGCAGGATTCTTTTTAAAAAAGGCAGTATAATGTAACGGAATTCTTAAATTTTAGCTCGTTGGCGCCATGGTGAGAGCGCTGGGCTCCTAGCTAGGAGTGTTGGGTTCGAATCTCACGCAGCGGCAAGAATTTTTATAAAGAATTTCCCGCTATTTGAGGTCGCTACTTGAGCGAGTGAAGCCATATAATCGTTTGGTCCGTCTGCAGAGTGGTCAACTGCAAACAGTAACAAGACACAAACACTATACACTTAATACACACTCACAATCTCTGCAGAAGGCAACGGTAAACCACTGCAGAGAACACATTTCCCTAGTATAAGAGGGATATAACATGGTTCACGATGCCAAGTCGTTTAAAAATATGGCTTTGACCCCCTTGCCAACGTCCTTAGAGGATAAGGCACAGAAAGAAGAAGGATGTAACGGAATTCTTATATATTAGCCTCTTCTAGTTTTTATATTATTATACATCTCAACGTCAAAAGCCCTGTAAAACACAAAAAATAATTGATACAAACGTTTTCTCTGGCGATTTGCCGAAGAGCATTTCTTCAGGAGTTCTGTCTCAGCTAACTTTACTTTTGTAATATGGTGAAGAGAATATCTTCAGGGGCAGAATCCAGCCAACCTTGTCAAGAAAGCTTTCCACTGAGTATGGCATCTTAATTGCCGAAATACGTATATGTTTGTATTACTTATTTTTGATGGTTTTACAGGGCTTTGGACGTTTGCTATTGAACCAGACCATAAGCCCCGTTCCTTGGATTAATTTTATTATATATCTGATTATTTGTTGTAAAGTCAGGTATATTCTTCTTCGTAAAGTCTACTGCCGCAATGAGGGTGTGGTTATTATATTTATATTTAAACCTTTAAAAAAGGTTCACAGAAGTGCGCAAAGTAAGTTTAAGCAAAGTTCTGAAAATTCTTTTCTGAGCCACAAAATTATATATTGGAATTTGTTTGCGAAGTAAAATAATTTTGTAGATACAACAGTAACGTGGTTTCGTAATAGGTACGCTAATTATGTAACAAGTATTCATTTCTGATACCATGAAACCCAGTCAAGCTCCCTGTCAACAGTAACAGCCAAAAATGTTATATTCTTAACTTGGGGAATTGATTTACCACTCAAATTTACATATAGGGCTCTATCGTCAGAGCATTTAAATAAATCATACCAGTTTAACTAACATTTAATAAAAGATTATTATTCTAACAGCAGTTGATCATCATGCTTGATTTATTAGCACTAATACGGAAAAGCTGGTCAATGGATGCCGTAAACATCATACGAGATGTATCATCCACAAATTGATATAAGGATATTTCAGAACGAATTTAAATCATTGAGGAATATTAAGAATAAAAGGAGCCCAAGGATGGATCCCTGGGGAACCCCCATATGCAATTTCAGTTGAATTAGAGAACATGTCAGTATACTAACCACTGACGCGAGGTTTGATGCTAACAATCTGATTTAAATAAGATTTATGTAATCCTAAAAGCTTACCACGAACACCGTAACATTTTAGTTTGTACAATAGAAATTCATGATTTCTGTATTTGATGTCGGTAAGGTTAGCATGTTTGCCTTATAAACCAGAGATTTCGAGTTCGATTCCCGGTCCAGGTCGGTGACATGCCATAGGGTGAATTAGAGAACATGTCAGTATACTAACCATTGAACAGAGGTTTGATGCTAACAATCTGATTTAAATAAGATTTATGTAATCCTAAAAACTTACCACGTACACCATAACATTTTAGTTTGTACAATAGGAAATCATAATTTCTGGCCTTGATGGCGTTAAGGTTAGCATATTTGCTTTCTAAACCAGAGATCTCGGGTTCGATTCCCGGTCCAGGTCGGCGAGATGCAGAAAAATATTTGAAAAACCGTAGGTCCCCTGCCAATACGATGTTTGTGCAATAAAGAGCCCTCCAAGGGATGAAAATCCTTGTGGTTCGACAAAATTCTTAATTTTTTATAGTGATTTTTAGAATTCCATTGTTCGTCCTTTTGTAGCTAGACATATTATATTTAAGAGCTGCTTGAAGTGGCGTGCCCTTTACGCCGTTGGTTGCCGGTCTTCTCTCCATATGTCTGTAGTATGCCAACAACACCGATTCTCTCGGTGTTGTTGAGTATGCTCGTCAAATAGCTTACAGACGTAGGGGACCTACAGCTTTATGTGTATGTGTGGCCCTGTGAATCGAACCCGGACCAGTCTTAATCTCAATGGCCAGACGTCCGCGGAACCAACTTTGTGTGTTTGGTCTTGTTGTTGAAAAATTGCAGTTTGGGGTGGTTTCTGTTAGCATAATTTTATTCGTGTTTCTCCGATGTTCAGGTATTTCTTTTGCCTTCCAAATTTAATCCTCTTAACATAAGCCGCCATGGAATTCTTTTAAAAGGCTTGTATTTTTGCTAGGTTGTTTTAGCTATTTCTTTTGGTTTCATTGACGAACCAGTTTGTTTTTCGGTTGAGAGTTAGTTTATGGTTCCATTAACTCGATTTAATGCTTCTTCGCCGAGGCAAGTCTCAGATACCCAACTTGCTTCATGTAAATGTGAAGATTTTCCCATTGATATGAAATTTGTTATTTTAAGGATTTTACTCTTTTCCAGATGTTGAAGGAACGCCCTTCTTTCTTCTTAGCCGTTTCCACTATATTCTTCTTCTAGCCAGACCTTTGCTTCGAGATTTTTTGATTTTTTGACAATGGCTAGGATTCGCTAGGAGTTGGTCGTAGCTCAGTTGGTTCAGTGCGCGTCTGATCACTGACACTGGCCCGGGTTCGATTCCCAGGGCCTTATAAACAACGAAAACACCCGCCTGCTTTCTTCGGAAAGCAATGGCAAACCACCGACGTATTCTGCCTAGTAAGTCTTCTTTGGCGTAGAACTACAAGTACTTTCGCGGTTCGGAGCCTACGTAAAGATGTAGGTCCCCTATGTCTGTAGGATACTTGACACGCACACCACAGGCATATGGAGAGCAGACAACAACGCCCTGTAAAAGGCAAACCGCCCGAAGAAGAAGGATGTCTGATTTCTGGCTTTAAATTCCACCATACCATTGAAATTATTGTAGGTATGGTTTTACTCTGCGTATGTAGAGCTTTCTTTTTTAAAATCAATATTGAGTTCCATTTATTTTGCCTTTTAGGTTCTCCATTTCTTTTCTTCTTTCAGGTCATGACAAACTACGTTGCCCTTCTTGGAGTTTCTTAATATTTCTATCTTGGGCTGCCATGATCTCATTTAACTGTTCGTTTTCTTCTTGCAAGGTCTGAATTTCCGACGCATATTTGGCTATTTGAAGTTGTGGTTCATCGATTATAATTTCTGGTTTGGTGCTGATTTAAGTTTTACGGACATTTTGGATTTATACCGTATTATTATGGTAGCATAATTGCTAACCTTTCATTGTTTGATGTTTGCTAAGGTTTTTGACGTGTGCATATACAGTTTTTATTCTTGTTTTTATTATTGTATTCTTATTTAATATGTGTCACTCTATGCTGTGTATATCGTTTCTTCCAATTTTGATTGATGGCCCAATTGTCATTGATTATGTGTTGCATTTTAACTTATTTTCCGATTTATTGTTTTAACTTGATTGTACTCTAAACTCTTTGATCTTCACAAGAACATCATTTAAATCGAACAGTTTGACTTGCTGCTTTACTTAGCGAACATCGAGCTTTGAGAGCCTTGTACGCCAATAACAATTAAAAGATACATATATCTAAAAATAACTATTTCTTCCAAGTCCCAAGGCAAACCAAACTCCTACGCTTAATAACCTGTATAGCTGGTACTTATGCTTAGCATGACTTAATTAGTTTTCTACTTTACTACCAGAAATTTAAGATGTAAATAGCTGAAATTCCAATAACACGCTTTTGCTTTTAATATCTCCAATTTGTAGAAATTTTACATGTTAATTGCCATTTTCACACGCCTTCTTTGTTTTACTTTTCGTACCTCATTACAACTTCTTTCATTTAAGAATTCGAAGAATATATTGTTCTCACGATAATACACTCAATTAGGGTTTAAGTAAACGGAAAGAAATTTTAAGTATTTGCTGCTGTTGAGACTTAAATCAAGTTTGTTATTCGAGTAACAATGTTATTAAAGAAAACAAATTTTACATGATTAAGAGCTTTCTTTCGTTAAGAGAAAACTTTTTCAAAAAAGTATTCAATGTCTTTCTGCAAATTATTAGAATAAATTATTAAACCTTGATTCTTTTTCTTTTTAAAAGTTTTTTGGTATAAATTAAAAATTCTGTACATAGCAATTTATTGTCTATAAATATTTGAGGCAATAAGCATTCATCTCAATAACCTCTTACAATAACGAATATCTTTCAGTAAATCTACAAACTAATTCTGAGGTATTTGCTATATATTTTACAAATTAATTAACCAAGTCCCTGTAAATACATATTACAAAGTTAAACAATATCTCAAACGAACTTTAATTAAAGTATTTATCTGTTTAATTAATCTTAGAAATTCCTTTTACGTACTAAAAATCCCTGTTAATTGAATTTACTTAATGGATGGTTATTATAAATATAAATTAATATCGTTTCTTAGTATTAGTGATAATCATTAATTGATGTTTTTGTAAGCGGTTTGTTAACTTTATACGTTTAGAGAATTATTAATGAGGTTTCATGTAAAATACAGAAAGCAATTATTCGCTGGAAGTTTCTGTACGGTTTGAGATTTGAATTGTTCGATTTATTCTCTTGAAACCTAGCTTCGATTTTAGTTTTTCTATCGTCAAGTTTTTTAAATGATTTTTAAGTTTATATAGAAAGGTTGAGAGTGCCTACCTTGTGTTTGAGCTTTTTTTCTTCCATTTAAAAAAGGAATAAATTCAGATAGTATTTAAGTAAGAATAAATTCAACCATCGATATTAAATGTATGATCATTTAAGCTCGAAATTTATAGTTAATATTCAATTGGTCAACATTCAGTGGTTAGTAATTCCATTCATGTAAGCTGGTATACCATACATTCGAGGTCTTTTTCTGACCGTAAGTTATCTCCAGTTTGCTTAATTTTATTGTTGTAGCACTGGAAAAAAATCATTGAATTATTGAGTTGCTGCAGAAAGACTAAGGTCAGGAAAGTTTAAATTCTTGACTCGAAAATTTCTTAAGAATTGAATTCTGCACCCAAGAACATAAATCTTCTTAAAGAACTAAATATGAAACCTAGGTTTGAATACTGAACACGGTGTGATGTATTGAATCTCAAATTCAAATCTTCGATTGTAAGGTCAATATTTGATTTTCAAGATTCAAATATAAATATTTATTAGCCTTCGAATCATCAACTGAATATTTTATTTTAAATTTTATCGATGATAATGTTTGAATAATAAGCATATTTGCAAAAATTCAATATCGGTTTACTTAACATTAGGAGTTAGGGGTATAAATATCAGTGAGCGACCTATAATACTCTGTTGGCGGAGTGCTGGGTCTGGAAATTCCAAATTCGAGATCTGAAAGTGGATTCCAGTTGCGATTCAAGTTTGGAATCTGAATTTATGATTCCTATTCTTTCTTGAGGGAGACAATACGGTAGTGAGTATTGGTACGGGGAATCACTCTGCAAAGTTAAGCATCGGTGCCCATGATCAGAACTTGGACGGGTGACCCGAACCAGGCTCAGCTTACTACGGCTCGGTGTGTCCTCCTCGACAAGCTATATGCCTTAATGGCCTGGTAAAGTTGAATATATTGAAGTGATATTTAATTTGGATGCCTATAATCAAAGGTTATGTTATTTTTGAGTTAATTAACGAAAGTATTATTTTGCAAAGATTGGTAATGCAGATTTTTTTTTTTTTTTTTAAATTTATTTTTGAACCCAAAAAAACATACTATGTTTATAACAGGCTTTAAAGTACATTCGTTATTGCTTAATATTAATATTAATTGTATAATACAATATAATAAATAATGTAATAATAGTTGAAATATTTTTAAATTTTTTAAATTATAAAAGTTTGTAATATAATTTTAAGATAGCTAGATTAAATTTAAGTTATTATAGTGATCATTGTTAGTAAATAATTAGCTAAATTAATAGTCTTAGAAACGTAAAATAAGTTACTTTAGAAACCTTGTAAATAGTCGTTATAGTGGAAAAACAAATGTGAGTTAAAAATCCAGGATATAGAAAAAACAATTTTATAATTCAGTTGATATTTTGCATTCGAAGGGGCAACAACAAAATTAAGTTGCTCGTTCCAAAAAATAATAAATATTGAATAAATAATCAACTATAAATATAATTAACAGGATAAAGAACCAGTATTAAATAAAAAGAAAGTGAATTTGAAGAAAAATCAAGTGAAGACTGAACTTCCAGCAGAAGCAGTTAGAGCAAAGGCAGTTCGAATAAAAGCAATTCGAGAGGGGGCAACTTCAAACAGGAGCGAGTCAAGCAGAGACAGATTGGATTTTTGGTTTTTGGGGATAAAGAAATTTTTGGAAAAGAAGAGGAAGTTGAAAGTAGATAGTGAGTGTATAAAAATAATTTTAAGATAATTTTAAGTAGGGCTGATAGGGAAAACAAGATAATAAAAGAAATCTGTATTATAAAATTTGAGTAAAGTTTTATTTTGGTTAATTAAAATAAATTTGAACAAACAACGAACCTACATAATGGCCCTTGAGGTAAGCAAACAAAATTAAAGAGCAATGTAAATTATTTTTTAAAAAATTGTCGTATGCAACGTATTTAGTGTACGGGATACAGTACAATATATTGCTATGCTCTTACTAATTAAGATAAATGCATACAATTTTATTTTTAAAAATTTCAGCTAGCTCAGTTTGTTAAATGGTATTTTATAAATTTTCAAAGATCTCCTAATTCAAAGTCGCCAAAGGGATCGCATTCATGAATTTTAATCTTTTATAAAATTCACAAAGTTAAATTTCAAACACCTTCAAAATTACGCAAATCTTAACAAACAGAAACAATAAATTCTAATAATTAAATAAACACTCTCTAAAATTAAAATTAACAAACTACATTTTCAAAAACAACTCGTACAATTACACTTCCTGCCTCGATTTCCAATTCACCAAACACTGTTCCAACCTCTTTCCAACAATACACTTTTCCCCCTAACTTCAACTCCACCAAAAATCTCTCTTATCTTCCAACCAATAACACACTTTCCTTCTTTATCAAATTAATACTTCACCAATATCCAAATTTATAACAACTTCTCCAAAATAAATTTTATTTTATAAAATTTTTATTTATTCAAAATCCAAAATTATATTTTCATATAACAATAATCCTCTTCACACAATATTTCAACTAATTATATTTTAGTTTGGTTTTAGAATATTATTTTATGATATTTAATTAAGTTTTTTGAGAATTTTCAAAAAACCAACTTTCATTTACCCAAATTAATATTCAACTATTTTATTTATTTTATATTACCTTGGTTATTTTTTAATTTCTTATAAATTAACACTCTACAAATTTTTATATGACATATTTTTAAATTAACTATCTAGATATTCTATCCTACTTATATGCAATACTAAATCTTTAACTTAACAACTATTTACATTTTTTTAACATTAAATTTACATCATTTTAAAGGTTTTTTATTAAAAGATCATTCAAAACATATCAGTATATATTCTTTCTTAGCAGATACTCAGACATTGAATTGGAATTCAATTGACAGCCCTTATTTAAATCTTTAAGGGTTTCAATCCAAATTCTTAATTAAAATCCTTTATGATTTATCTAATCTTTAATTGAATTTTTAAATCTTAATTTCGGATTTTTTATTCCAAAAATGCGAATAGAAAGACGAACTTAAAATTACTAAATATGGGCTAAAGAAGAAAGTTATGCTCAGATTCAAGTCTTACCTTCAAACTTAACAATTTTGGATGTCGAAATAACAATTTTCGAATTTTAGCTCCGATGTAAATCACTCTTTAAGCCTGTGCATTCAATCTGAAGCTGGAAGTTGCTGTGAGAGAGTCATAATTTAAAACTTTTTTAAGAACGTTTTGTTGAAAGCCCTTAAATTTAAGAAATATAAAACTAGCTTTTCATCTTGAGGGTTTGATAAATTTTTGGAATTTATTTAAAGTATTCAAATGTTAAAAATTCAACGTTCTGCTCTGATTTGAATTTCTAAATTGAGATTTTCTAGTTTAAAAAATGGGCACCGACTTAAAATTTTTTGCTTTAAATTTTCATTGTTAATTTTTCATAATACCAATTTGGAAATTTGGAATTTACATCTATCAGATGAAACTTATAATTCAACCTTCCTAAGAAACAAAAATGTTCGGATTTTAAATTTGATTTTTGAAGTTTAAGGCACAAGACTGTTTTGGGGGATTCGTAATATACAATTTTTCATTCAAGCTATTGTGGCGGCTTTGACGAGAGACTTTAAGGTTAAAAATAGAAGAAACATATTTAAATCTTTAGGGTGTGTTTTTTGCAATCCATATTTAGAATTTGAATCTTTCCATTTTTACAAATTCATTGACCTAATTCGAAGTTTTAAATATATCTTTGAGACTTTTCAGTTTAAAAATCACATTAGCATCTACAAACGCAGTTTTAAAATTGTAGTTTCATTCTGAAACTAAATAAAAGGATTGGGAAGTATTCTGATAAGTGGAAAAATTACCTTAAAAGTAAGAAAACCAGATTTAAATCTATCAGCTTTTGAAAGTTATATGCCTTGAGCAGAATTTTTAAGGCTAAGTTCGATATTCTACAGTTCAAAAATTTGCTTTAAACTAGTAAAAATGGCCTTAAAATTCCTGAATATGGATTAATAAGAAAATTATACCCAAAAGTGAAACCCAAAATTCCAAGCTTAACAAAAATGTCCGAAGTTTAATTTTGACTTTTGAGGTTTAATATTCAAAACTGTTTTGACGGATTCATAACTTACAATTTTTAATTCAAATTTTTGAAAATGTCTTGAGCAACTTTTGAGGTTGAAAACAGGAAAACTAGTTTTAAATATTCAGGTTTTGACTTTTGTAATCTAAATTTGGAACTTAAATCTATCAGGTTTTGAAATTTTAATATTTTGACTAGAATTTCTAAGGCCTATTTTGACGTTTTCCAGTCCAAATATGGGATTCAAACTAGCAAAAAATGACCTTAAAATTCCTGAATATGGATTAAGAAGAAAACGATACCCAAAAGTGAAGGCTAAAATTGAAGCTTAATAATAGTCTTTGGTATTACAACGAAAATATCCGAATTTTAATTTTGACTTTTGGAGTTTAATGTTCACAACTGCCTGGAGCGATTCGTAATTCGGAATTTTTTGTTCAAATTTTTGAAAATGCCTTGATGGATGACTTTAAGGTTAAAAACAGGAAAACTAGCTTTAAATAGGCCAGAGTTTCATTTCTATAATCCAAGTTTGGTATTTAAATCTATCAGGTTTTGAAAGTTTAAAACTTTGGGCAGAAATTCTAAGCTTAACCTTCAGGTCTCACAGTACAAAAATGAGGTTCAAACATGTAAAAATGGCCCTACTATTCCTGAGTACGAAATTAAGAAGAAAATTATACCAAAAACGAAGTCCAAAACTCATTCTTAACAATAATTTTTGGTATTAAAACGAAAAGTTTAATTTTGAATTCTGCGGTTTAATATTCAAAACTGCTTTAAGAATTTTGATACTACCCAAAATTGAAACTTAACCTTTAATAATTTGCAAAACTGATGTACTTAACAATGTTCGTGTTTTGATTTTCAAATTTTCATTCTCAAATTAGGTGACAATAATCTGAGCATGTTTAAAACTTTTAGTTCAGAATCTTTGAGGTAAATTAAACCAAGGAGGGGACTTCGACGGATTTACCATTTAGAATTTTTAGTTCAAAGTTTTGAATTAGCCTTGACGAATATCTTTAAAGTTAAAAATAAGAATATTAGTTATTAATTATAATTTGTTTATGGAATTGTTCATATTTTAATACTTTGGTATCCTGAATCGATTTTGTAAGCCTAACTTTCCAGTTCAAAATTGGGATTCCAATGTGTAAATAAATACTTAAAATTCCTAAATACCAATTTAAGACAAAATGTTTCAAATTCACGCTTAAAATCAATCTTCGAAAGGATTAAAGCATAGTATTTTTTGTGAGACTTTTGAACTAATATTTTTATTTTGAAATTAAATGAAAATAAAGAAATCAAGTTTAATGATCGAATTTCTGTGAGAAATTTTTAATGTTCAACATTTTGATACTGCTTTCATGAGAGACTTTAAAGCTAAGAGTAAGAAACTGAGATTCAAATCTACATGGGTTGGTTTTTTGAAGCCCAAATTTGGAATTTAAATCATTGCTATTTTAAGAGTTCAGTTCTCTAACTTGAAGCTATAAACCGAATTTAGAGATTTTCCAGTCGTAAAGTGATATTCGAATCTGTAAATATGGACTTCAAAGTATTAAATATGGATTAAGTAGGTACAAATTGGACCCAGAATCGAAGTTTAAAATTCTAGCTTAAAATCAATTTTATTCCACGAACGTGTTTGAACTTTGAATCGGAATTAAAGCACACATAAAACGTCATAACTTTACGAAATTTTACTATGTAAAAAAAGACGGACAATGTTACGTTGATAATTAAGCTTTACTAAATGTAACTATAAGATTACATTTTTTTTGTTTTAATATTCAAGTATTCCACTGTTCAAGAATCTAAATTGTCCTTTCCATCCGAAAAAATTACATTTATTTATAAAATAATTAAAAATAACTACAAATTGCGAACTTTAGGTGCTCTTTGGTTCAAACAAGGTGAACAAATTTCCCTTGAAAAACGTTTCCAGTGCAATATATTTCCGAATGAGTTCACCTGAAGGTAAATTCTAACTCGACCGGTGTTATTGGTGTGATAAGAAGAGGACGTGTTTTGTATAATTGATAAGGTTAAACATAAACACCTTTTCATTGGTATGCATATTTAAAAAGAGTCACGTATTCACGCACGAACCGTTGAAATGTTGGCGTAACCGAAAAACGAATCGTTCGCTCTGGATTTCCCGTTGCCCAATTCTTCTGCAAGCTCGGGACTTTTTCACTTCCCGACAACTAATACTAATTGAGCTGATAACAAAGGTGGAAAAAAGCTCTTAGTTTCCTTCGGAAGCTCACTGAGAAATTGCCGATAAGAGGCAATTATAGTTGGATTCGGTCTCTTACACTAATTGTGGATTAATTTTAGCTTTATCACCCCCAAAGATAGGAGTTCTTCTTGTAGTTTTCCTTTGATAGGGGTCAATTATGGGTGAGATATATTCAGGAATTGTAAAGCTTCCTTTTCGGGGTTTATCATTGAAAGTAGCAGAAATCCAATTAATGTTTTTTACAACATGAATCATTAGACTTTAAAAAACATATTCCCACGAATGAAGCTGGCTTTATATTTATTGCACATTATATTAAACAGTGGTTTAGTGTTACCCATTGTTTAGGGCTCTTCAAAAAACAAAGGGCAACTTTAACACTGTGCATTTATTATTTGATACTAGGGTGAATCGCTCTTTAAAACTGTTGGTCCTTTGTGAGGGAAATTATGAGCGAGTTTTACTAGCGTTTAGTAACTTATTGGTCCTATTGGACCCCTGGGCTATCACATTATGTTGGTATCCTGTGGCGATATTTGCAAGGGTGATTTTTTGAGTTGACCACTCGTCCAATGCGATGCTGCGGTTACTTCCGAAAAAAAGGTATCATTGTTTCCACGAGCGCAAAATTCAACAAAGAATTAAACTAACGGTTCGGGACCTCTCGAAAATTTCGTATCAATTTAAAACATCTCTTTGTGGCATTCAAACTTTTCTGGTAAAAGTGACTTTAACGTGATTTCAGTTTAAGTTTAGATGAACAAAAGATAACATTGTGAATTTCGGTTCCCCCTAAACATAATAAATTTATCACAATGTTAATATAGATATAATAACAGCTACTTATAGTTTAAGGGTCGTCGGGTTTTAAGAGGTTATTCTTGTATTTTAAAAGGGCCGTTACGGAGCAATGCGGTTAGACACTGGAACAATGCTAAGTGGTTTGTACGATTGTAACTGTGAGCTTTATAGAGCTGCAGCTGTGTGTTAATTTTTAATGTTTTATGTAATATCAGAGTCTTTTATTTTGAATTTTTTAAACATTTGCACTCATAAATTAATTGTGAATTTTTTCAATTATTAACTTTGACAACCAGTGCTTAGGTCATCAGCAACCTACTTACAAAATAAAAAAAAAATTGTTGCCACTGAGATTTAAACCTGTGTCTTCTTAGTAACATATAGTGTAACAAAGACGCAAGAAGATCCCCATGTCGAATTATCTTACCTCTCTATCAACTTTTTCCATTTCTTCGTCTCTTTTCATTCTAACTTCCAATTTGTCACTTTCAATATACCCAAATCTATAGGTATACTATGCCGCCGGTCTCTTTTTAGTTGTCCTCTATGTTTTTTAGCATCCGACATCCGGACATCCAAACTGCTATTATCTTGATTGTTCTTTTGCTTACAATCTATTCACATGTTGAACCATTTCTAGCTTTGCACTTTTACAAACTTAACGATACTTTCTCTCCCTAGCCCCTCCAACAGCTTGAAATTCATTCTCCTTCTTCGATCCTTACAGGGCTTAGGATAGCTCTTACGATTTTTTCATATCCCCCCACTTTCATTTCCTCACTTTTTGTTAGGGCTCATGGTTGCATAACATATATGTTATTATAGGTCGTATCATGGTCTTACGTATGTCGTTGCTTGTGATTGTTTGCTTTCGAGGATATCCCTATGTGTACAGAATCATTTTTTCCTCTTTGTACGATTCTTCTATTTTATTGCCCTGGTGTTGATTGTAATAATTGTTATTAAGTCGTTAACGTCTTCAACGAAATCGCAGAAGTAATAAATAAAATAAAGAAATTTTTGGTGCCAAAATGATACGTGGAAAAGAAGGAAATTATGTAGGAGACCGTCTAGGCGAAAGAAATCCAAGAGGAGATCGGTTGTCGAATTCTGCTCAGAGCAACGGTATGTAGACACAAATACACTCTGTAAACTTACAGCGAGGATGTCTGCGGATGACAACAATAATCTTATGAAAAATCAAATTGATTTTATTAGTTAACAAGAGATTTCGCAACAGTATAATTGCAGTAAAGACCTATCCCGTAGTGGACATGGGATCAGACCACAATCAAGTAGCAGCAACACTTAAGACAACTTTAAAAGGACCAAGAATAATACAGCAATCCATAGAAGTATCGATATATCGTTAAGAAATCAATAAAACACGCAGCGAATGATACCAGCGAGAAATTTCTTAAAATACGAGGTCTGTACCAGAATTACATACCTACCGTTCTTGCTGTAAAATCAAAAGTACTTGTATAATTTGAGAAATCTATTTATACATAAAGCCCAACGCTTTATCCAATTTTTGCAGCACTTCTTTGAGATTCCTTTTGAAATAGGTACTGAAAAATAGCACTTGCTAAGGCAGAACGTGATGCAAAACTGACCTATTGAAATACAGTCGGTATTCAGGTTCCATCCATCCTTATCATATTATTCAGAAATGTACCCTGGATTGCCCAATTCCTTGTTAGGTTTGACAAATGTAGACGCGAAGTTGCTTTTGCTCGTCAGAAAGCATGTGGCGAACCCAACGTACACTAGCCTTGCCAACCTTCAAGTGATTAAAATCTTGTTGTTATGCGAGGTAGTTAATAAAGACATTGTTAAGGAACGAAAGTTATGTCTACGTATAATTTCACCTTTCCGAACCTTTAACCAAACATTATCTAAATCTATTGAGGGAGATAAAATGCTGTCAATTTAGTTTAATATAAAATGTCATACTCGCGACAACGAACCTTCAGAAAAATTCTTTGCTTTCTTTCTGAAGCCTCTTATTTTTTCTCCTTTATTCTCGTTCTCAGTTTCCGCCAGTTTTTTGGTTACTCTTACATTCTTAAACATCTTTCTGTATTTGCCATATTGTACTTTATCTTCTTCTCTTTCAATTTGTAACCAGTTCAAGCCCGCTTTGGTTTTTCTGATTTTGCATTATAATTCAGTATTCATGTCATCTTATATGTCCCTTCCTCACTGCGCCATATTCTTCATATATTGACTTCTAATTTCCCCAAAGGTAATTTTTTCATATTCCGTTTTTCATTGCTCTTAACCCTACTCTATTCTTATATTCTTCTTTCTTCTATAAAGTTATCAGCATGTCTTTACTTGGTATATTCCCTGTTATTAATAGAATATTTACTAGAATTGGTCAGTGTCTTCAGTTTCACATACAATGTGATTTTTTAAAAACTCAATTGCAGCAGGCCGTATTCTGACTTAATACAGACAGTTCTAAGGTTATTAAGACAGAATACGGCATGCTGCAATTGAGTTTTTAAAGACCACATTGTATTTCCGTGGTGCATAGGCTGAAGTTAATGTTATGTTTTTGTGCTTTCCTTTGATTATTAACGTTGCTATAGTTACTTACTTCCACTCATTAATTGAAAAAAGTAATATCTCTTTTTTGATATATCTTGCCACAAAAAACCTACTCCATTTTGTCCTTGCTTCTCTTCTCCACTGCAAAAAAAACCTTAAGGCTACTTTTTCTACTTTATCTTTGTCTATCGATTTTATTTCCTATACAGTAGAATATTTTATGCTATATCTCTACAATTTTCTTTATCTTCAATCATTTTTCCTACTTCCAAAGTATTATGCCTTTTATCCCATTTAATTATAGACAATTGCCTATATTGGTTACAATCATCTTTTAGTATCTAATCTTGACCATACTATCTACTTCAGGTTCGTAGTCTTCTTTGGCAATTTCAGCAATTTATTTGTATTTGCCTTTCGTGTACTGTCAAATCGTTCTGCATGTGTGTTGCGATACTTTTTAACTTGTTTTAATTTTTAATCACGTCTTTCATAATTTTCTTTTTTATGATTATAATTCCCTCCTCAGTTCTTCCATTCGTATATGATTCTAAGATGGTAGCTTTCACACCTATTTTGCAATGGTTTCTATACTTTCTCCTTTAGGTTGTCACCTTATTTTGTTGCTTATCTTTTTCTGGTTCTATTGACTTCGATTTTATTTGCAGGTAGTTCAATTCTTATCATTTGTACTTTTCCTATTTTCCATGTCCATTTTTCTAAGGTCTTCCTTAAGATTTCTTAATTCGATTTTCAGCCCCACCAGTATTTTTTCATTTCTTTTGACATCTGTTTTAGCATATCTACGTCTTCGGTTTGCATATTTTCTTCTATTTGTTCCTTTTTCTGCTGTATCATTTATTTTGTTTCTTTTATTACTGTCCTTGATATTCTCCTGCTTTTCTTAAATGATTCGATTTCTTGTTAAAGTCTTGGTACCTTTCTGCTCTCTATGTTTTCACTGAATATATCCGTTGTTGTATTTGTATTGTTTTCTCTTGATCTCTTGACTGATTTATTCATTTATTTTCTATCAATATATCACAAATTGTACCGCTACAATTAATCAATATTTAGCTTTCAGAATAAAATATTAATTATTATTAATAATACCATCATATTAACAAGCTTATTAAGTATTGCACCAATTACGAGGTATGGGAAGTCCAACGAAAAGTCTTCTTGTTTTGTATTTACTAAAGATGATTTAAGTAAAAGACTGTTCCAGAATTGGATGAATATAAACTATAACGGGTAATTGCAGTTCGTGTTAATAACTGCTGAGAGATTCACGTTAGCTATTTGCCGAAGCAGCTGTTAATTCACGTTAGGATTTGAACTAATAATCTAGTCTTACTTATTTACATGATTACGGTTCAGTTTTCCTTTGACAGCTTTATTGTTTCCTGCACGAATAAATTCTTTAAGGCTTTTTTAAATAATGTGCATCTTCAAATAAGATCATTTACACTGTTGCTTTTGTTTTGAAAATTAGCAAATTATTGGTTTAACATTTATTTAAAAAATATATTTAGTCTTGTTCTGAAATCAATTCTTACAAAACTAAATATAATTGTCTGTTTGTTTTATATGAATTCCGTGATTCTTAACATACGTCGACTGCCATGGTCATTTGATACTACCTGGCTAGAATAAAAGACAATTATTACTATTATTAATGCGTAATTGAATTATTTATTGACAAATTTACCTCAATTTAAAACCACAGCAGTAACCATAAAATGTTTTATTAAAAGTTTAAATTTTATTTCAGATTAAAATAACCAGACAAATGTGCTTTACTGTTGTTAAATTAACATCAGTATGAATATTCATTAAGGGTGCACAGTTTGTGTTTAATTACTCTATGCGTCATCTTTTTTATCGAGTGCTTTATCTAAAACAGATGCGTTTGAGATCAGGTTCGGATAAATTTTATTCTAATTGTTTACAATGTTATGGGGGTATTCCACTCTGATGTATAACACGAAACCTAAATTTGCCTCCAGGCTTATTTTGTTAAAGTTTAAAATTATTTTATTGTTTATTATTTTCCTTACAAGCATTTGAAGCTCTAATATTAGATTTCTTAAAATCAACAACTAATTTCTAGTCGTTTAACTGAGTTTGGAAAGTTTGAGTATATAATTAAATCGATTAAAATAATTAAATAAATTAAATTGCTAAAATAAATTTAATTGGATTTGGGGGTTGATTTTTGTTGAGGTTTTAAATCAAAATCTTGTCAAATAAGTAACAGAATGCCAAAATTATGAACGCTTGTCCGCACGCAGTGTCAAAGATGGGTGTGTATGTTAATGACAATACATTCATCAGAACATGTGTTACGTTTCAGCAAACGCATCTCCCTGTATAATGTTTAGGAACGCGCGCCATCAAGATCCTGCAGCTGACGCACAATTGAATCAATTCTGTTGGAAAACGGCACCACGTCCTTTTAATACACGTCGTGTTCAGTACAGGATAGACAATACGAGCACTTCGTACGTGTACGAATTGATAATAACACATCTGATACCGCGTTCGCTGCTCAATTAAATTAGTCATTTGTACTTTAGTTCAACAGGATTAATTAGGTTGCTTTGATCTGATCCTGTTTTTGATCCCAACTCTTTTACCGAATCCTGACCGCGATCCTTTTGCTAATTTGTTTACTTCTGTTGTTATCTGATAATTAACATAAACGCTTGATGGAAAACGTACCGAATTACAGGTTTTATGTACTTCATTTTCGGATTTTTGATAAATTTGATGGGCACAAGATGTATTTTCAAATGATAAGAGTTTTATTTCTTGGATAGACTTTATTAGCAAGCACAAGACAGGGTGTTTCCTAAGGAGGTGGAAAAAATGCAGAAATGTCAAACTTTATCATACAAATTTGTATCTTACAATGACTTCCTGAAGAGTTACGTCCCTTCAAAAATGGAGTAGAAATTAGGTTTTTAATATTTAGTTCAGGTTTCTGTAAGAATTAAAAAAATGAAGATTAGTAGCAGTTTACTACTAACAAGAAGGCTGCTTAAGTATATTGGCTCGTATTCTGATCTCATATTTAAATTTAACGTCATGTTTAATTACCATGGCAACATCGTATATCTCTCTTATACACATATAAAATTATATAAAGCTATATCGTTTTATGTTTACGATAAACACGACTTTAGTTAGAAACAACTTTAAACATAAGATCAGAATACGGCCCATTATGTTTTTCATCCATCCGTAGTCTTATAGAGGGATGAAATTTACAACTTGTGTTGAATTTTTTATTAGGGATTTTTAATGCACCGCAATTTTACATTTAAGGATACTCATCGGAAAACCTGATTTATTTGGAAATATTTTTGTTTCGGGTATTTTTTTCCGTGAGGCCAATATTTATCGAGTAAAAAATATAAAATATAATCTAATATGCGTAGAGTTTCAATAAACTTCACCGTCGAAAAGGACATACTAATAAAATGAATTAACAAAAGAACCAACAGGGGTTACTAAAGGACATTACTGGACAACCAGTTGGACCTGAAAATTCCGTTAAAAATACAAGAGGACCTAGAATCAGCAGTCTACAAATTTACTAAATTAATCGCAGACTCTGTCTGGTAACCAACCCCCGAAATCCCCATCAAAAGAAGAAATAAGCAACGTCCAGTGGTGATAAAGCAAAAAATTGCTGAAACAAGAAGATGGAAAAGAATTTGGCACTCCACAGATTATCGCTCAGACATAAAACAGTACAACCAAGCCGCTTCAGATCTCAAAAAAATTATAAAAAGTTAAAGAACGACTGTTTCCAAGATTATCCAGAAAACCTGAGTGCTGCAGCTGATTCCGACTTTGCTCTCTGGAAAACAACCAAAAATAGAAAATACCAACGGCAACCTATCTCACTCCTACAAGAAGTGAACGTATTCTGGGCACGTTCGGATAAAGAAAAGACCGAAATATTTGCTAAACATTTTCAAATAGTGTGTCAACCTTTACCATTAACAATAATCCCTGATGAGGAATGGCCTAGTGAAATCAATGGGACGACCAAAAACAGCTTAAATAAATCCCTATACTACGATCTCATCACAGGCAAACTCCTAAAAGAACTCCCACGTAAAGGCATAGTCATGCTAACGATTATATTGTACTTATAATGTAGTGTTGAGACTAGGATACTTCCCGGTTGAATGGAAAGTCTCCCAGATCATCCTAATTCCAAAACTGAGCACACCACAAAACGAGGTCTCCTCTTATAGACCCATCAGTCTCTTACCTATCATGGGTAAACTATTAGAAAAATTACGTGAAAAAGGGTTGGAACTATTTATAGAAGATCAGCACCTGATACCGGACCGCCAATTCCGATTTAGAAAGAATCTCCCTGATGGAACAAATGCATAGGATAGTGGATGTCATCAATCAAATTTTCAAAAAGCAGCAGTACTGCTCAGCAGCATTTCTAGACCACAGTTAAGCTTTCGACAAAATAGAGCTCTTGTACAATCTCAAGCCATCAATGCCATACGGCCTTAAACCATATTTAGAAGATAGATACCTCCAAGTGAAATTTGGCCAAGCAACATTTGAGCTGTGTCCAATTAAATGCGGAGTCCCTCAAGGAATACAGTAAGCCCAATGTTATATTAATATTTACAGCAGATTTTTTCACAAACAAGCACTCCACCACAACAACCTTTGCTGATGGCAAGATCGTACTGGTAAAACACCAAGACCCAACGAAAGCGGGTACAGTCCTACAACTAAATCTATATGATGTCGAAAAGTGGGCCAAAAAGTAGAGGATTAAGATTAACAACGCTAAATTTGTCAATATCACGTTTAACAAATGAAGGGGAATCTCTCGCCCCGTCTCCCTCGACAACGCGCCTTTAACTCAGGTTGAGGAGTTAAAATACATGGAAATGCACTTAGACAAGAGACTGACATGGAGAAGCTACGCCTGAAAGAAACTGGGCCTCAAATTCAGCAAACATTCTGGCTGCTCGGCCACTGATCAAAGTTATCACTTCCTAATAAGTTGTTTGGAAAATAAATTTTTGAGGAATAACTGCGTTGGGGACATATTTTTTAAGAAATTCGTAAGTAGCCTTGTAAAATGTTGGTGTGGGAAGCTGAAGGTCTTTAAAGTTGCTATGTGTCTTAACACAGAATTTTCAAAATTCACTGTAATTCATTTACTTACTGTTGATGATGAATAACGTTTTGAATTTCGACAAATTTTATCAGTTTTAGTAATTACTGTAGCTTTCGTAGCTTTTCGGTTGATTTCGGAAAAGCTCGGTTGGCTCCGTTAATACTCCGGATTTTTCGGAAGCCTCAGAGAAGTCTGGGGTATCTTTGAGACTTGCAAATTTTTATTGAGTAAGCCATTCCTTTAAATGTTGTCGAAAATGAAAATGTTTTCCGAAACAAGCTATGATTTTTTATCATAGCTTGTTTCTGTAATAGTACACTTCATATCAAAGTTCATTAATAGTTTTGTATTTTATATTCAGTATCAAACGAATAACCTTAAAAAATATTAACCAATATAAATAAAAATAGCAAAAGGTGCCTAGTAAATAATGTGGTTTAAAATAGGTGTTTATTCAGAACGTACTGAAAGCTATTTTAATTCCATCCTATTTAAATTTTGCTGGAGTTGCGTAAAGGGTACAATGGTCGCAACCCCATTTTCTAACAAAAGCACGTGCATGCATAGTAATCCAAACAGATGTTACATGTTTTGAATCCATAATGTGTAGGCGTCAGTGCATTAAAAATGTAAATTACTCAATTATTTAGTGAAACCGCAATGTGATGAAATGCTTATTACTTCAAATTATTGCAAAAATTCTTATAGAAAAGAAATATAAAAATAATACAAAACAAATTGAAGGGGTTTCAGATTAACTTTAAAATAACCGATTATTGATTTTGTTAACCACACAATCAAAAATCAGATATTTGCGGTGAACCTCCGATGGCCATCAAATGCCCTTAAAACGATAAATGTTATGTCAAATATTCTGAATAGCAAATTGGATACCGCCACGTGTCTGATGTGAGGGTCACGTGACCCGCTTTTTTGACTGATTTTGCCATCGCATTGTTGAGAATTTCCTTTTGAAGGCAAGCAGGTGGTTAACTTGTACTAAAGTTTAATTTTTATTACTCATCAGATGATTAAGTATTTTAAAAATTTATTTACTCTTTTTTTGTTGATTTATTCATTTTTTTATTTAGTCATTTGCTTGTTTATTTATTCATTTGTTGGTTTAGATTTAGCTAGTCATTTATTTGCTTCTTTATCTTTGAGTTGTTTCTTTCTTGCTTCGTTTGTTTGCTTATCCTTTTGATTTTTCGTATATCTTGTTCATTTCTTTTTTAATTTATTCATTGGTTTGATTATATATTCATTTGTCTGTTTAGTTATTTATTCGGTTGTTTTTTATTAATGTGCTTGTTTTTTCACTTTCTTGTGTGTTTATGGTTTGGCTGTTTATTAATGCACTTGTTTGACTACGTAGGCCTTTATTTGTATGCTTATTTATGTAGTTGTTGTATTGTTGATTCACATGTTTGTATATCCTTTCTTTTTTGCATATGTTATTCATTTGTTTGTTTACTTATTCATTTAGTTGCTTGCTTATTTATTCGGTTATTTGTTTATTGCTTAGCTTGTTTGTATATATTTTCGTTTTTTCTGTATTCATTTATTTGTTTAATTATATATTAATTTAGTTGTTTACATATTTATTTAGTTGCTTGTTTTTTGATTAGCTTGTTTGTATATCTTTTCATTTTTTCTGTATTTATTTATTTGTTTAATTATATATTAATTTAGTTGTTTACATATTTATTCAACTGCTTGTTTTTTGATTAGTTTGTTTGTATATCTTTCTATGTTTTCTGTATTTATTCATTGGTTTGATTATCTTTCCGTTTCTTGTATATCTTATTTTTTGTTTGTTTACTAATTCTAATGTTTGGTTATTTATTCAGTTCTTTGGTTATTGATTCACTTGTTGGTATATCTTTTCATTTTTTGTTTCTTATTCAGTTATCTGTTTGTTTATTCATTTAATTGATGATATATTCATTCATTTCTTTGTTTATTTATTAGTTTCTTTGTATATTTTTTTTCATTTTTTGTGTATCTATTTATCTTATCTCTTTGTTTGTTTATTTATTTAGTTATTTATTTATTGATTATGATTCGCTTGTTTGTATATCTGTAAACTTTATGTGAGTCTCATTCGTGTTGTTTGTTTATTTACTAATTATTATTTATCTATTCATTCATTTGTTTATTGATTATAATTGTATTATAGATACATACATCTGTTAGATAATATTCCTTTATTTATTTGTTTATTTGTTGAGTTATTTATTTATGAATGGTTTGTTTGTATATTTATTCGTTTTTTCAGATTATATTCATCTTTTGTTTACTTATTCACTTTTCTAACCGTTTATTTTATTGTACCCTTCAAGTTTACAGTTTGGTTTAAATTAAAACTACTTATTTTCTTGGTTATTATTTATTATTGCTTTGTTTAAGCATTTTCGAACTTAAAATCTGCCAAATTTTAAATAATTTCGGTGCAAAACTAGGCGCTTCTATTTTTACATGTAATTAGATTAAAAGTTAGGACTACTTTTGATTTTATAATAATTTTTTAAAACTTAAACGTAGTTTTTATATACTTATTTATTTAACCTCCTTCGTTATTCATCAAAGAATGAACGTTTACTGTTAGGAAGGGAACGACCTCAGCAATGTGTTTTCAAAAAATTATTATGGACCAAGCGTAAGGAAAGATAGTATCGCCCTTTGATCCACCCTAACATTTCCCCTATTCCACCTTTTTTATTGTTACACATGTTTGTTCTGACCACAAGGCTCAATATAAAATTCAACAAATTCCTAAATATTCTGATTAAGGTATTGTTATTCAATATTTATGTCTTGCTTCATACATTTTTTACGTACTTGATTTGAATACTTTATTAATATCGTCGTTATTATAGTAACAATTCAGATTATGTTGTGTGGAAAAACGGACGTGATGTTCCCTATTTACAAATAAATACTCCGGTGGCTTTTTTCTTTTGTCGAATTACGAGCACCCCATTGTTCTGTTTCATCCCTCTAACAATCGCGATGCAACCAACTTCCCTTATCAAGTGTCTCATCGAGCGGAAGTCAGGATCTTTTATATCGCTTCCCACGCTCATTAGGTTTATCTATTGACAATCTGGACTTCTATTAAAGGGCAGATCGATGGATTAACAATGCTTTGTTTCTAGTATTCTTGACATTTAAAGCTTTTCGGGGAAATTTTGGATTTAACAGAAAATTATTAAGTTCTGTTGATTATTTGGATATTGGGCCTAATGATTTGCAAAATTGTAAGTGGGGAGGCTTATTTTTGAAATCACTAAGTCAGGAAAAGGTTGGTCAATAGTTTAAGTCTTAATTTCCTTTAGGAGGAGGCTTTAAATTGTTTAGCTCAACAAGTAGCCGTTCTTTTAAGTTTTTCAAAACAATTTAGCTATTTTAATTTCTCTTGAGTGGCCTGTTTCAGTATTTTCACCCCCATATTAGTTTATTTTATTCAAGCATTTTACTATGGTACACCAGTCACTCTGCGACTTATCAGAAATATTGAAGATAAGCATATATTATGTATTTAATTAGGGATAACAACCCCCAAACCGATCGTAGGCTGCTACCAATTGTCACCAATCCTCACCCGAGTTAATTTAATTTTTGATGAATTTTAAAATTAAGATCTGCCCTCCCTCTTCATCAGAAATTTATAAATTATGTATTCACCAATAATGGATACAAATTCAATAGTATATCGTAACTCTCACACGCGTTATCGTTATCAGCTCGTAAAATACGTACGGGGAAAACTAGAAAGCAAAGCAATTGGAAATTCCCGTTTTCTATATTCATATCTCCTTATCTCCTTAGGTACTTAATCCAGACGAGGTTATTGTGCCCATTATATTACAGCTTTCCAAAAGTCATTACCGCAATTTTATCGGCCGTTTACACCCCAGCTACCCGTATAACATTCGTATTGTAAATAAAATCTTTCGGTTATCGCAAAGAAATTTTTAAAAATAAATTTGAAGCATACCATATCAATGGCGTAACCATGTAATAGCAATAATTATTAGTATTGCTCTTCAGATTTTAAACAGAGGGACTTGTATTTAACAACCTATTGTTTTAGTAATATTGCTAAGAACTGTGTTTGCTCTTTTCATGGGTATATTTTACCCCTACTTTAAGAAAAGGGCATAAGGGTTATAACACTTGAAAATGCAGACAAAAGACGTCCTCTTACTCAATTTACAATTGTTACATTTTCTGTGGTTCTTTATGAATAAGAATGACAATTTTTGGTTTTGTTTGTAGATGTTCTCAGTGCGTTGCTGAAGAGAGGTACAAATATTTGGTGTTCTTTATTAAATATGAAAGAATAAATATATAGCCAGTCAATCAAAAATACTTTTTTAGAAAACAAGTATTTTTTTTCTTAAACCTTCAAATGTACAAGGATATTTCTGTTGACTAACAGGTATGAAATCGACTTAGGAGGCCTTAACTCTCCATGTTTCCGGCTATACTCCCACGCGGAGCGTAAGTGCCGTTACTCTTACCTTTACCTTTAACAAGAAAGTATTTTTAAATTTTAATCTAGTTTTCAATTATGTAATAAAAATTGTAAAAACAAAACTGAAACTACAATATTCCTCCTCAATTTTTTTGAAGTGCGAAGACAATTTTTTTCAGGTATTATTGTTTTGAATAAATGCCCATTACGCTCATTTTATCTCCGATTTAACCGAGCTTTTGTATTAACAAGGTAATTGAAAATTTAATTTCACTCATTACTGGTGTTTGTGATGTTTAATATTTAAAGTAAGCATATTTATTTCTGTATAATAGCGTAATTACACGTCTCCTTTAATGACTCACAACTTTGTCTTCGATAAGCTAGCATTGTCACAACTAGTAGTAGAGGTTGTTCCATTCTAAGTGGCGAAGGAACGGTCAGAAAAGGTGGTCACGTTCACCAATAACTCCACCCTTCACTGCCACCCGTGCCACTGTGCTTCGGTACAGCGTCTTTTTAAGAAGATTATGTTGCTCTTAAGTATCTTAAGGCGGCCCACTTGGTCTACTGCGCAACCAAGGGTTTCTCCATTCAGAATGGAATAGCCTCTAGTAGTAGTAGTAGTAGATATATATTTATTTCATCAAAAATAAGATGTTTATGCATTTAAACTGAGGTAATAGTCATTAGTTAATTAAATGATAATTTATAAATACTTAATAATTATTATTACCATGAAGTAGATACTAATACACTTTATAATTTCAAAAGGTGTGATTTTATTTAAATAAGAGCAAAAGCTGAAGCTCAACTAAATAACAGAATCGGTGAATTGGCTTAAATAAACAAAAACTAGGCAAAAAAGTAATTGACTTGTTGGTAGGCTTTGGTAGACTGGTCGCTCGCCAAACGAAAGATGCCTTATATACCGTTGCGGCATCTGGAATCCAATCTGAAATGATCGAGACGATGACGTAATCGAACAGTCTCGAGACGATGACGCAATCTTCGAACAGTCTGGAAGACTGTCTGCAGATGACGCATACGAGCGAAATGATTCACGCTCCCGCCGATAGCAGACGCGTCTCGTTTCTCGTTACAATATATTTAGAATAAACATCATTCAGAATTTAAGAATCCAATTTAAGCTACATCTAGTAGATCTTTGCAGATGATAATTCTAGTAAAAATTTCTGTTATGTAGTGAGAAACCAAAAATAATAGCTTTAATAAAATTAAAATCAAAACAGGTTGTGAAGGTATTCCTCCATGTACTTTGAAAGGTTATGATTAGTGATTAAAAAATATTTTAAACTTTAACTGGATATAATGTTGACCGCTGGTAACATATCCTTTCTGTTATAAATTTTGAAAGCCATTTCGAAGGAAAATTATCATTTTTAAACTAATTTTGACCACAGGGTACGATTTTTGGTCACTATGCCTATATATCATGCTACATATGCAAAATTAAGTCTAGTGCAGATTGGACTACAGAAACAACAGATTTTACCCATATCTTCAATAAACATCTTTCAATATTTAAACACTCGGAAAAAACGGTACCTATCTAATTAAGTACATAAAATTGTCTTTCTTTTTACTCCTGCCATTAAATTGTGTACAATTAAATTAGCATTTTTCCATTTCAAGTAGAAATCGCTAATGTTTGAAGCTTCTCCCAAACTTTTCTTTAATTTTTACTTAACAACAGCCCAGTACTGTTCAATTAGCCGAAATTCCTGATAGTTGGGGGATTCACATATTTTGGTACAATTTTCATTAATTTGATTCCATACGTACTAATTCTTTGCAAGTTTTGTAGTGACCAAATTGGAATAAAACAACATTGAACAATGGTGTGATCTTAGAAAAGTAGTAAATTTTTCAAATATTTAGACATAGATATCTTGGTTAATTGTACCTGTTGATACAAAAAAGCGCTTTTCCTACCACAAGTGCAAATTGCTTGCTAAACTAAACATTTTTGAGGAAATTTTGAGTTTTCCGCAGCATGAATCATTTTTCCACATCTCCTGGAACTGTAGAAACAAACTATTTCTGCCAAGGAAGTTGTTTAAAGCCCGCTTTGGGATGGTCCATAACGATGTAATTGAAGTTCATCAAAAACTAGGTATACAATTTTCTGGCTCATTGTTTGGCCTCTAAATCCTTTTTTTCCGGATCGATCTGGGCCTTTCAAAATTTCATATGACTTTTCCAAACATAACTTGCCGACATTCTTAATTTTTTGGCAACAGGCCAGCAGGTTAGAATTTGCTTTGAATGCAAAATTTACCTTTTTCGCTAAATTCTTATTAATTGGTGCCGATTTTCTACCTCTCTCTCTCAGTTTCTTATTTAATTATTCAAAGCGCTTTGAACACTGTCTCCCGAAATTAATTGGGGCTAATTGGGATTTTCTAGCTTTGTACACAAAATCAGATTTATTGTTTGTAATTAGGAACGCCACATCTTAATTAAATTAGAAATAATTTTGTTCGTGTTGAATATGATAGACCTGTAAATTATTGTCGACATTTTGTTGTCAACGCCTAGTTGATTAAAACAATTGAATTCGAAACTGGATGAACTTTTTCATAAACTTCTGACTAAAAGACAATTTTAAGTAAAAAAATATCATTAAAATTCTCTTAGTATAAATTAAGGAGTAGTTCCAGATTCTGTCATTACTCAATGGTGGCCGTGCACTAGCGATTGATTATGCGCTTACGGAACGTTATTAGCTTATTAGTAGTTCATTGTATGTAAAGTCGAAAGTTTTAAAGCTCGAGTTGCCAAGCATGCGTTCCATTAAGAGTATAATTTTAATCAATTTTCTATAGACATGTTTTTCAACAGCTAATTCAAACTGTTTTATTATACAGGGTCCTGCAACAGTACGTCGGGCTTTCCTAGCGCCCTTACCGTGAGAGATAGAAAAAAAAGTTTAAAGCATAAAATTATTGATTCGAAGAGGTCTACGTCGCGAAATTATTTTCAATAATACAGAGTGTTCCACTTTTGCGCTATAATAAAAACATACATTTTTTTAAATGCAATACCCTGTAACTTTTCATGTCTTCCGATGTCATTTTTTAACCTCTACATAACTGTCTACCCACTTTTGTATTTTGTGTCAGTGTTACCAACTTATTAATTTTTTTCCGAAAAATCTTTCATAAACAGACTTCACTTTAAAAATCATAAGCGACCTTGATTTTTGATGTAGAGGGATAAATTTTAGCAATAATTGTAGTCCGGTTAAAGAGCAACATTTTGATATAAGAAAATGGGATTCAGTTGATACAGGGTGTTACAAAAGAAAATGCCAAACTTTCCAAGCTTCAAAGTGACATAGCTCATTTTTTTCAAATGGAACCACCACTGCTTTGTTTCGCAAATCGATAGCTTTTTTTATCCTCTTTAATTTTGTATTTAGATGTCCGATACCTAAACCCCGTAGTTTTAGAGATATTAAATACTTTTCACAAAAGTAACAATTTAATTACATTTTATGCACCGAAGTGGGCCGTGCTAATGCAAAAAACAAAAACAAAATGTAAGTAAGCCTCAATGTAACATTTTAGTAAATTTAGAATCAAAACGGATAATACTTATGTAATGAAATTAATTGTTTTATTCAAAAACTATGAAAAGTAACAAAATTCAAAATGCATAAAGAAAAACGACTAAAATAAATGTTCGAAATGTCTTCCATTTTCATTCAGGCACAAAACTTGATTTTTTTGTGGGGATACGTGAAGGGAATTGTTTATAACGAACCACCGGCAACACAAATAAATATGCAACAACGAATTGTTGACGCTTTTGCAAGTATTTCACCTGAAATGTTACGAAGAGTGTAAAGATCTTTTCAGCAGCGAATTGATTTGAGCCTGAATGAAAATGGAAGACATTTCGAACATTTATTGTAGTCGTTTTTCTTTTATGCATTTTGAATTTTGTTACTTTTCATAGTTTTTGAATAAAACAATTAATTTTATTACATAAGTATTATCCGTTTTGATTCTAAATTTACTAAAATGTTACATTGAGGCTTACTTACATTTTGTTTTGGTTTTTTGCATTAGCACGGCCCACTTCGGTGCATAAAATGTAATTAAATTGTTACTTTTGTGAAAAGTATTTAATATCTCTAAAACTACGGGGTTTAGGTATCGGACATCTAAATACAAAATTAAAGAGGATAAAAAAAGCTATCGATTCGCGAAATAAAACAGTGGTGGTTCCATTTGAAAAAAATGAGCTATGTCACTTTGAAGTTTGGAAAGTTTGGCATTTTCTTTTGTAACACCCTGTATCAACTGAATCCCATTTTCTCATATCAAAATGTTGCTCTTTAACCGGACTACAATTATTGCTAAAATTTATCCCTCTACTTCAAAAATCAAGGTCGCTTCTGATTTTTAAAGTGAAGTCTGTTTATGAAAGATTTTTCGGAAAAAAATTAATAAGTTGGTAACACTGACACAAAATACAAAAGTGGGTAGACAGTTATGTAGAGGTTAAAAAATGACATCGGAAGACATGAAAAGTTACAGGGTGTTGCATTTAAAAAAATGTATGTTTTTATTATAGCGCAAAAGTGGAACACTCTGTATTATTGAAAATAATTTCGCGACGTAGACCTCTTCGAACCAATAATTTTATGCTTTAAACTTTTTTCTCTATCTCTCACGGTAAGGGCGCTAGGAAAGCCCGACGCACTGTTGCAGGACCCTGTATGTTTAGTAACTTTGTAAATTGGAATCTTTTCGACTACATGTATAGATGGAGTCTTTAATCACTTCTATATCCAATCTAAAGTTAAAAGTCAAACAAATTAGTTACACTGTCGCTTGCCAGAGGAGGATGATCGCATACCTAACTTGCTAAAATATAGATATAACTGCCAATAAAATCTTGAAAAATACTTGTTTATTTATTAATTTATAAGTTTCCTGTTGTCAAAAGGTATTTCCATTTATCCGTTGCTTTATCCATATTCATTGCATATGTCGTAGCCTTCTTTTTCCTTGGGGAGGAGGCCACCCTCTCCAAGTATACCGTCTTTATTTGTTTCCGACCATGTTTCCCACTGGAGTTGATTAACGATTACCCAATCTTCCACAACGTTGCTCGGAGTTCCATGGCTCACCACGTGGAGTAGAAGGTCGGTATTGGATAAGAGACGCTAAGACGCTAATTCGATGATAGCTGGAAACTCATCACCGCTTCATTACTCCTTTAAACATCCATACTCGTTATACACACAATCTATTTGCAGATGACCAGCTTGTAGTGGCAGACTCAGAGGTCAGAGATTTACTACAAAGAGCTGCTTTTACATTACAACAAATAATGGAAAACTACAACAAATCAACAACTGGTAGTTCGGTATAAGCTGTCTTGCTTCCAACTAAAGTTTTATTCTTTTTAAAATCACTTTTTCTAAAATTTTCGACATCACCGATAACAAACTTAGTGGCCTGTGCGATGGGTCTTTTCCTGGTTTTTGTATGACAATAATTTCCACAGCCTCCCATGGTACCGGAATTTAGTTTAGTCTTATTACGGCGTTATTGAAAAAAGATATACACCTTATTGCCTCATCCGGAAGCTCTTCTAAGATTTTACCCGACGATATTCTTAAATTAAGATCATTTCGTATGATATTACGAACTTCATTTACTGTAAACATCGTAATTGGTAGCTCCATTTAGAGAGAACTTTCTAGATATTGATGTTTCTCCGTTTCTTTTACTTCGGCAACTGCACTTGGAAACGGTTCAAAAAGTTTTGTCACGGTTTTTGAAATTTTGCGTAAATTAATTATAATACGGCCCTGTTGTTCAAAGTTTAAGTTCGCCTGAAGCATGTAAAATTTGCAGCAACAAATTTCAGATCAGCACATTCCTTTTTGGTTGCGAAAGAATTCCTAAATATGATGATCTAGTATTTTGTTCAGTATATTCCTTTATTAAGAATTCGGGGAATCACCGGATCACGGGAAAACACCGCAAGTTTGGCGGCAATCAAGGTTCACCCCGCGCACGGAAGTCGCGTTTGTTCATCTCTTTCTAACATCTTTCACTTGCGGAAAAATAGCAAGGCAAATCAGAGTATAGTCAGCTGTCAACATATTTAGTCGTGCAATTACCGTTCGCGGACTTTTTGGTAGAAAACTCCCGTTTTATGTATCGGCCTCTCTCTTTCGTATAGTTTTCGTGGAAAACCTATCGTACGGCATATCTGTGGGATTATCCCAGAGAGTGTCTTATTTGTATCGGGTCAATAAGTTCTGTGTTGGAAGTTCCGTTTAAGTTTGACGTTTGGTGAAGTTCCGTTCGACACGGTTTTCGCTTCAGATTAAAAATCTACTAGCTAAGGACATCTTTGTTGTCTTCACATCTGCTTTCGAATGAAGGACTCCACCCCTTTTCTTTTCTACGCCCACTGCTGCTATCTCTCCCTGGAGTTTCCATCGCTTCCAAGGGCTCTGACAACTAAGTCCTTCCCAGGTAAATACTTTAGGCTGCCCTTTACTGCCGGTTGTGAGTGTACCAATTCAAACCTTAATTCAGTACCGTATTTTTGTGATTCACTCGTGTACAGGCACCAGTAATTAGTGTATGTAATTCGAGTACTTTAAGCATGCTTTCTTTCTTTTAATTTGTTCAACGAAGTGTTTAAGTCTTCAACTAGTGTGTATTACCTTTTGTTTTAGCGTTAATAATTTAGAAACATTGTGAATTGCCGTGACGTTTACTTATTTTGTGTTGCATATGTAAAATTAATTGTTATCAGATTTTTAACTTAAGTTTTGTTATCGCCATTCTTTTGATTGCGATTAAGGGAGCCTAGCTGCTAATTATATTTTTGCCATGAACCAAATAAATGTGGCATCCCTTAATCCCCGCTCACTTAAATTAAAATTTTATAAACCCCTTTTGTGTCATATTTTGGGTATTCTTTGCATTTATTAAATTTGTGTTTCATGTTTAGTGTAATATTGGTGTATAGCTTGTGAGCATATCTACCAGTAGCAGTCTTTTGTTTCAGTAAGTCAGGGTAAGTAGCATCCAGTAGTAGGGTGCAGCCACCACCAATCCCCTTCGAGCCCTGAAGGAACTATCTGCGGTACGTTCCTCGAGACCATCTTTGGGTGATTTCCGCAATGCGCCTATTTTCATCTCGATCACAAACCCCTCTTTATTATTTTCCACGGTGAGTAGTAGTCCGTTTCTTGCTGAAAGGCCCCGTAGGTATTCAGATATTGCTATGTCCCGTTCTTTCTCTGTGTTAATAATAATTAATAAATATCTCTTCCAGGATTGGAACACCATTGGGTTTGGCAAAATTATAGTCGGCTGGTGGTAATAACCATGTAGTCAACGCGCATATGGATCCATAACATCCCAATAAACAAACGCATAACTTCTGATGCTGAGATTTGCAGACGACAGAGCTGTGATATCAACAGATAATAGGAACCTAGTTAAAAGGATCTTAGAAAATATTAACATAATACTGAGGGAAGAATATAAAATGGAAATTAACACGGAAAAGACGGAAATAAAACAAAGCCACTCATTCAAATCTAATTACGGAAGATGATTATAAAAATAATAAAAATAGCTGCACTGATTGCCGAACGCTGTATGTGCTGTTCAATTAATAAAAAATAAATAAACAACCTTAAAGGAAGAACATTATCAAATTGTATTTTCGCTTAATCCAACCCTGACATATCTAACTATCGCTTTTCTAACGTCTGCAGCTGTTACATAATAAAACTTTTGATTGCAATCGTATATAAACCACTTAGAATTGTTCCCAGTGTCTAACCACATCTCCCTGTAACGATCATTTGTGTAAAATCAAGAATAACCTCTAAAAGTTACAATCGCTAGGGCCTCAAGTGGCTATTATTCTGTTTCCCATTTACTATGCTTACTGCAACAACCACTTCAGGTTTCGGTTTATTTCCCTGTTAAAAAAATCAGTTTTTTGCAATTTGTTGAACTGAATGAATTTTATTAATTTTAACATTTCTTAACAGAACATTTTCAATATTAATTATTAAGATTCTCGGTATCGAACTTTAAAAATACATTACAATTGATTAAAAATGCTACATAAAAGGCGTGAATACTCGAAAGTTTAATCTCTTAATGAAATATTCATAGTAATAAAAACAATAAGGTGGATTTCTTCACGTTACAATTTTTAAATATAAACTGGAATTTGTTATTTGTAAGAACGTCTAACAAATGAACCTTCGAACATCGAACATCGAACACACCAACATTAATAGCACTAAAAATACCATAAGTTTTTTAAATCGAAATCTTATTTATAAGCCCTTAGTTTAGAAGAGTAATAAAAGCGCCTCGTTATTGCGAGTGTAAAATACCAAGTTATCTTTAATCTCACTGTATTAAAACCGTGTTTAAAATCATTACGAAGCCCGCACTTTTAAAATATTACAATTAAATCATCTGCGATAAATTCCAAGATAACTTTACCAGTAAGGTTCCCCGATCTTTATCTCGATAAAAGCCTTGTGAATTGTTGCTAAATGCTTTAGACTGAGTGCGGGTTTTTGAATCTAATTACCGCTATATTTTACGCCGGTTACTTTTGGCCTTATGAATATTGATATGAAATCTTTAAAAAAGACGGAAGTTTGAAGTTTTAATTGTAGCCCGTACTTTTTTTTCGGTTTGAAAGGCGGAATTAAGAACGGTTAAGATTGATATGTGGAGACCACACTGAAACGGTGATTTCAATGCTCGAGCAGAACAGATGCGTCAACGCTATTACAATACGTGACCACACACTTGCTTGAGCTGCTTTAACCTTTTATTAGGGATAAATATCGCTTGGAATGGGGTTAAATTACTTTAGAATACTTGTTGGATACCTGACTGCAATTAAAAGGAATCTTTACTGAATAAATTATTTTTTAAATATTTTCTATTACGTCTTGTCGTGAGAATTGCAACCAGTAATAACCTTAGATAAGTTCACGTATTTACTGCCCCTACTATTGTCTATAATATTTTAATTTTTTATAGCCGTTCAACTAATTTTCACAGACTTAAAAGATACTATATTATTCTTATTCACCTTCTTGATGGAGAGAAGGACGTTTCTTAGGTGTAACCAAATTTTTCCTGGTATTAATCTGTCCCGCAAGTAAAATTAATTTTAAGGTTATAGTTCACGACAGAACCAGGGTTGCCAGTTGAACGTAATTTCTTAATGTATTTATTATTTTGAAATTACCTAAATATGAATTCAGCAAATACTTAGCTTTTATGTGTTTATAATATAAAATAATTAAAAATGCCTACGTACACTAGAAACCCTGAATATTCAGAAAAGTAAATATTTTGTTTAATTGTGGGGCCAAAAACTTACAGTGACTGCTATCTGATGGTAGCAAAAGTTCGACTTATAGACATAGAAAAGCAAATGAATTACAAACGAAGACACAACTTCACGCTGGGAAGCCATGAATCTAGAACAAATGTGGCATCATTTCAAAGAAATTATCGGAACAACAGTAAAAGAACAATCCGAAACTATAGCGGTAAATAAAAACAAACTACCTAAATGGTGAAATAAAGAAATAAAAGAACCAGTGAAAATCAAGAAAGAAAAGTGAAAATCATACTTACCTAACAAACTAGGGTATTAACAACAACCGATTAAACTGAAGGAAATAGGAATACAAGTAAAGCAAAGATTATTCTACAAAGTATTTACATACATTAAAACATGTAAAGGCGGAAGATAAAATAATAACCGTAGAAAAGGTAATTGTGTAAAGATGGGAAGAATACCTTCGAGAATTCCTCAACATAGCCGACCAATATTATTTTTCATATGAAGAGAGAGTAAACTATATACAGTATGAAAACGAAAACAATATACAAACTGAAGAAGTGTTAAAAGCATTAAATACATGAAAAGAGGAAAATCGGTAGGATATTCATATGACTAGGTAAATGCAGAGATGCTGAAAAACTTGGGGTCACGAGGGACAGAGATACTAGCAACAATTTTTAATAAGGCATGGAACACTGGAAAACTGCCCATAGATTGGAAGGTAGAAATAATATTACCAATATTCAAGAAGGGCGATAGTCAAGATTATTTAAATTACAGAGGTATTGTTGCAAAGCTACATGAACACATACTACTTAGAAAGCAGACTAAGAAATATAATTGAAGAACAGTTGACGAATGCGCAGAGTGGTTTTAGGAGGGGGCGAAACGCACATGACCATACTTTTTAGTATAAAATAGATGAAAATCGGTAGGATATTCATATGACTAGGTAAATGCAGAGATGCTGAAAAACTTGGGGTCACGAGGGACAGAGATACTAGCAACAATTTTTAATAAGGCATGGAACACTGGAAAACTGCCCATAGATTGGAAGGTAGAAATAATATTACCAATATTCAAGAAGGGCGATAGTCAAGATTATTTAAATTACAGAGGTATTGTTGCAAAGCTACATGAACACATACTACTTAGAAAGCAGACTAAGAAATATAATTGAAGAACAGTTGACGAATGCGCAGAGTGGTTTTAGGAGGGGGCGAAACGCACATGACCATACTTTTTAGTATAAAATAGATGACAGAAAAAATTAGAAGGAAAAAATCAGAAGTATATACGTCTCTCCTAAACCTTAAAAACGCCTGGTGGAAAGAGAAGGAAATATGGAAAGTTAAGTGAACAAGAAAATCAGTAACGTGGCAATAGTATATCATAGCTGAGATAATTCATTTGTAAGAAAGAAGAGATAAGCTAAAAAATGAAAATGTCAGTACACAAAACAGCGAGAGTTAGATCCATTAACGAACACACTTAAAGTTAAAGGAATAATTAGCAGAAACAGAATAATGAATGAGACACTGAGCGAAGCATTAGCAATAGAATCAGTTATTAATAAATATAATAGAGAAACAACAACTGAAATGGTTTGGGCATATGTGCAGAATGAGCGACAGCAGACAAGTTAAACTCATGTGGGAAGCAGGTGCATCAAGAAGCAGAATAAGAGGAAGGTCCTAGATGATGTGGCAGTAATATTGAGAAAAAGTGGGAAAACGAGCAGAAGCTGAAAGGTTGACCACGAACAAGAATGGGCGAAATTTGTGCATGCAGTTGAGAAGTAACACAACTCACACCACCTTAAACCTTATGGTAGAAAGTTTTTGATTATATTTATAACTGTTTAAAATAAACGTATATGTTATTAAACAAATAAAGTATTTCTATTATAACTATGGAGATATTAATAACATATACGTAACGGACAAACCTCGAAATTCTACAGTCTTGGACATTAGGTAAAAATATTTATGTTGTTTTCACTTATTTGTACAGCCCAATGCTTTATAGTAGTTTGAATTGCATTTTAGCACAATTCCTGAAACAGCTACATCGCATGAAAACTCGTCCTCCGTAATATGCAACTGCCTTTTGGTACTTCTTCATTCAACAGATTTGATTTGCAAGCTGCAATTTTACACGGAGTTTCAAAGGTATGGCCATTAATTTTAAGGGTAGGTAAAGCATATCAAATAGAACTCTTCTCGATAAATCATGTGTCGCAAGTAAACGGTAAGCTCAGAAAAAAATTAAAAAGATCAATATTGATTGGGGATCACTGGAATAGGTACCATCGTGTTTAAAGAATACTGGTACAGCGAAATTTTGGCTGTTTAAATTTGTTTTGAAGCCACATAATCAATTGCGTTAGCAGGCTATGACCATGAAACATCAACGTGACAGTTCTATGAATGAAAAATCTAAAAAAACTTATCAGTTTGACAAATACTTAACCTCTATTTGACATATCCGATTTACACACAAAAGAAGTGCCTACATCAAATTTTGAGTTTTGGAAGTGTCTGCAGTAACACACTGTGCCAGTATTCTTTGAACACGATGGTACGTTCTGTTTACATTCAAAATCTAAACTTATCAAACGCCTTTCTTCTTCATGCTGATAAGAGAGTCCAGGTATGTGAAACCTGCAAATTACAGAATTGTGTAATGTTTCATTTATTTTTGCAGGGTTAAATTTCTATCGTAGGCTTTTTAAATGCGAATTAGCCAGCGGTTTTCAAAACTGTGTAACAAAATTTAAAATAAACAAAAATCGCTATAAGCTTTACATTTTTGCTATAATGTACAGCGCCACCAATCAAACAAGTCTGTCAAGTTGGCGTGGTGTGGTGTCGCTGTATTTTAGAGGTACACTCAGTGTCAATAGTACTTTGGCGGTAAATTTAAACGTGTAACATTGTGTATTTGCAAGTTTATTAATTTTTATTATGTACCTACGTTCTTATATAAATTTGTTAAAACTGTTAAAAGAAAATTTAGTAGACAAGTACCAGAATTAGATTTGAGAAGGAAATAAATAAGGAAATTTTATTTTTATTTTAGATAAATTTTGTCTACTATATTTCTGGCTTCGGAATGAACAGTTTTTTCCCTTTACTTGCCATAGCGATAAAAGCGATTAGAAGAAATGGATTCTATAAATAAATACATAAATAGCAATTGAGGTTATGCGAAAATTTCATTTTAAAAATACTTTAAATTATCTATAAAATATATGCCTACCTTATTAGGAATAAGTCGAACAAAAATAATCTTAAAAAGACTGATTTTTTTTATAAAGAGGAACGAAAGCAGAGAAAATTAAGAAACACAAACACGCGATAACTGTCAATTTGTTAGCTACTTTCACTTTTGACACGGAAGGTACAACGCCGGCAGGAGTTGTAGGTATTGGCTTAAACTTTTACCGCCACGAATTTTTAAAATTAGTTGGCATATTTTCCGATGGATTTGTTTGCTTGGTGGCGCTGTACTTCTATTAAGTTCAGCTAATACCCATTTAATTTAATGACAATACTTTTGAATCACCTGATATAACTGGGGTAACACTCCACTTGTCCATTTTGTAATAATTATTTTCAGTAACTGCCATAACTATACCAATTAAATTTCTAGAATCATTTTTACCCACATCCAAAACAGAAACTGGTATGTATATCGATTTAACTGGAGAAATGAGTTTTTCTGGGAAACGGCAGAGAAAAATAAATTATTTGAAAAAGTATTACATTTTTACTTACTTTTACTAGAAGGTAGGGTAGAAAATCAGAAATTATCTTTACGACGCTAGGCGTCGCGACGCTTCAAAAAATTTTCTTTCAGCAACATACATTTTTTATTATGTCGCTGCAAAGGTCCCTTAATTTTGAATATTTTTTCTATATAACATTTTATTATGTTTACATTATTTAGAAAGTTATGGGCAATTCCTTGGTGAATTTCTCTATCTCGTAATTATTGCGATATAGTCACCTATACACTGTGTCCCAATTTCGATGCTCACCATTGGTATCTCGGTTATTAGAAGACATAGAGCAACGGTTAAATGGGGAAAGTTTTGCATAATTCAATACTCACGACAAATATCATTTCAAATTTGACCTAACTTTTTTAATTTTTAAAATATTTAGAAAAAACCATAATTTGCCGATTTCGTTATTCCTCAATAACTCTTTAACGCTTAATCTGACCTCTTTTAAAGTTTTACATTGTTCAGACACTTTTTTAAGACAAATTATTTGATACAAACAGAAATCCCCAATTCTCATTTGTTTTTAAGTTATTAGCGCTATCTTTTGTTTTTCATATGGCGGCCATATTGGATTTTTGGTTAGTTAGATAGTCCTTAAAAAGTGCTTTTCAACGATGTATAACATGCCTGCAAAATATTTAGTTATAAGGAAAATATTAATAAAAACGTAAATTAATCTTTAATATGAAATTAGTAGGCTGAAAAATTAAACAGCAATGTCAAATGAAAGTGAAAAGATATTCTAAGTAATACTGTAAACTAACGAAACGATACAAAAATCATAATAAATAAAAAGTAAAGAAACAGTTCTTAAAGTTTAAAGAAATTGCTCAATATGACGACCATTCTGTTCCATACACTTTTGACACCTTGTTCTAGTAGAGTTACAGACTCTACGTAGCGTGTTTCCGTTTACTGATCGTAGCACATCTAGTACGCTTTGTTCTAAAATTTCCCGAGTTTCTGGCGGTTCAAAATCAAATACTTCGTTTTTCGTGGTACCTACCCAACAAATAAAAGTCAAGGGGGATAAGGTCTGGTGATCTCGCAGGCCATTGCACGGGTCCATTATTTGAAATCACTCTCTCATTAAAGTTTTCTCGCAAAAAATGTTGCACGTTACGAGTGTTATGGGCCGGGCAACCACCTTGCTGGAACCAGATGTTTTGCATGTTCTCGGGATTAATAATTTGCCTCAAAGCAGGCATTATCTCGTTTGTTAGGAGCTCCAAATATCTGTTGCCAGTTAAATTGTAATCAAAGATGAAAGGACCTATTAACTGATTATATAAAACGAAAAAAGAGCTTAACAAACAAAAAAAAGTAAACAAAATTTCATACCAATTAAACCGCACCAGACATTAAAACCAAATCGAACTTGAAATCTTCTTTGATTTACCAAATGTGGATTTTCAGTAGACCAATGATGGTATTTATGCCTATTGAACACTCCACAATTGGTAAATCGTGTTTCATCTGTCCATAGTATTTTCCTAGGAAAATTAGCATCATATTCACATTTTTGAAGGTACCACCTGCTAAACTGTAATCTTCGGTGATACTCATTATCACTTAAACCTTGTACAATTGTTGGTTTGTAAGGGTGATACTTGTTTTCCTTCAAGGTTCTGTGAACAGTAGATTTCCAAACTTCCAAAGTTCTGTAAATTGCTAACTAGTCTTCTAAAAATTGTCCTGTGTGGTTGTTGTCTTTCTGGAAAAGGCTCTGCATAACTCGTGCACGCATTTTCAGTGTTTCTGTTTGCTTTGAAATACACTTCCAACATATCAACTTTTTCTTCGTTTGAATATGTATGTGCCATTATCAATACTTATTTAACTTATCTCTGCAGCACTAATTGTACTTTGACAGGTTATCGTTTTGTTTCATTATTTCGCACTGATGTTTAATTCCATGGCTTACTAATTTTATTGGACAGCATGTTTTTTTGTTAATAATGAAATTAAACGTCAGTATCGTTTCTTTATTTTACAGTATGACTTAGAATATCTTTTCACTTTCATTTGACATTGCTGTTTAATTTTTCAGCCTACTAATTTCATATTAAAGATTAATTTACGTTTTTATTAATATTTTCCTTATAACTAAATATTTTGCAGGCATGTTATACATCGTTGAAAAGCACTTTTTAAGGACTATCTAACTAACCAAAAATCCAATATGGCCGCCATATGAAAAACAAAAGATAGCGCTAATAACTTAAAAACAAATGACAATCGGGGGTTTCTGTTTGTATCAAATAATTTGTCTGAAAAAAGTGTCTGAACAATGTAAAACTTTAAAAGAGGTCAGATTAAGCGTTAAAGAGTTATTGAGGAATAACGAAATCGGCAAATTATGTTTTTTTCTAAATATTTTAAAAATTAAAAAAGTTAGGTCAAATTTGAAATGATATTTGTCGTGAGTATTGAATTCTGCAAAAATTTCCCCATTTAACCGTTGCTCTATGTCTTCTAATAACCGAGATACCAATGGTGAGCATCGAAATTGGGACACAGTGTATAGATCTTTTGCAATGCTGTTGCTAGTTCAATGTATCAATTACTATGGTTCTATAAAAAGTGTATTCCTTATAAACTATACAATAACACAACTGTTTATACAACAATTAAGATTAATTTGTAAGAATTACATACAACATACCCATCGTAAGGGAAACCATAACAATATAAAAATGTAAACTGAAATAAGTAAACAGAAAGGGCATTCAGGACATCAGATTAAGTGTTGGAACTGCCATCCCTCGGTTGCTTGACAATAAATGAGCCGTTTTACAAATTTTCTTATACGTTGCCGATAACTTGTGATTAAATTCTGCGCATTTCAATTGTCTTGTGCTCAATTTTTTTTTTTTTTTTACATAAGATATAAAATTTTTATGTTAACGTTTTGACAATTAAAAGATCTATCGAAATCACGAAAAAAATTTTGGCGGTTCCATTAAAAAAAATGCCGCTTACGTCATTACTCGAAAACAAATGACGATCGAAAATCGAAGTTAATGGAAAAATGTCCATTTTCATAAAATAAAATCGAAGGATTTGTTCGAAAACTGGGTTGTTTCGGTTTTAATTAATATATTCCTTACTTTTTACTCGCACTGTATTTATTAGAAATGTGAGGCAAAAAACTATCACAATAGATAAAAATTTGACAATTGTTTTTCATTTTTTAGTTTCATTGGAGGATTACCGCAAAGCTTTTAAATTATAGGGTGTCATTTAATAGGTTTATCCACGACTAGTCAATAATCTGTCAATTATTCATGTGTTTGGTCACTCATAATGCTATCCAGTAGACACTGAAATCATTATGCACGGTGTCATGGTAACATCATTTCATTATGCACGGTGTCATGGTAACATCATTGTCTATGGTGTATAATGAAGGAAACAGGTTATGTTATCATCGAAATAGGTTATGTTGTTAATTAAATTTTAATTTAAATCTTAATTAAAAATTCTTAGTATTTTGTAGTCGAGGATAAAGTATAGTATACTACTCGCTATAACGGCTACTATTACCTCGGATAATTGCAAAACTCGCTCGCACGCTCGCTCGTGTTGCAAACATTATCATCGGTAATAATAGCATACATTATAGCGTCGTGTATAATATACTATTACGTATTTTTAAAATGGTGTCTTATTAGCTTATTACCAAAGTAACGATTTAGGAATTGACCATAACTTTCTAAATAATGTAAACATAACAAAATATTATCTAGAAAAAATATTCAAAATTAAGGGATCTTTGCAGCGACATAATAAAAAATGTATGTTGCTGAAAGAAAATTTTTTGAAGCGTCGCGACGCCTAGCGACGTAAAGATAATTTCGGTATTTCTACCCTACCTTCTAGTAAAAGTAAGTAAAAATGTAATACTTTTTAAAATAATTTATTTTTCTCGGCAGTTTCTCAGAAAAACTCATTTCTCCAGTTAAATCGATCACCCTGTACAGTAATACTTGATCCCTTTTCTGTGGGAAAATATCTTCTTCTTTCGCCTTTCATTTTTATTCGTTTCGCATGCTCATGCAATCCAGCTACAACCAAATTTTGGAATTATTCTTGTATTGTCTTTTTCTTGAATATTTTCGCGATTTATATACGATTAATTTTCTTCACTGGTCTGGTCCTGTCCTTCAAAATTTTCAAGAAATTCTAAATTCTAAATCAAGTACATACACCTCAGCCACATCTTGATCTTCATTTGAATGTTCCTGATGTACTTCAATCAACTTAAAAGTGCTGTTTGTATTCATTCAAATATGGTCTTTTTTGGTTTTGTTAGAGATTCTTCAAAGCCTTTAGGTCCTAAAGTTAATTACGTTTGCTGCTGGCAATTTAAAGGTGATTTACTTAAATTAAAATTACCCAGAAAACCAACATAACAAATTGATATCCTGACCTACTTTGGTGCCGTGAATGTTTGGTAGAATAAATTAATTTTTCATACTGACAGTTGTTACGCTTGTTTATGAGCTAAGATGTGTTTAAATTTCAATAGAAAGCCTTAATGTAGGTATACTTAAAAAAATCCACTAAAGTAGCGTTAAATCAGTAACTGTCGTGCTGTTCCAAACGTACATTTAACACTTTCACATATAAATTATTTATTCTAATACAAAACAAATTATAAGGCGCTAATAAAATTTTAAGTGTCATTTATGGGGACATAATTTTTTAAACTGAATCACAATATTTGCATATCTTTAAATGTCTCGTTGGTGACAGACAAAGCTGACTTTAAACTGGGAAAAATTTATTAGATCATAAAGTTAGCATACAAAGGGATGATGCGTGCAGTCATTGCCGGTTAACTTTACATGTATGGTAATTTAGACCACCCTTGGAGGTGTTTATTATTTCTTTTTATTTTGTATTAATTTTTATAGTATTTAGGGTTACTTCTGAATTAATTTTTTAACAGAAATTGCATTTAATTTGAATAAGTTGACTACGAAATCTAAGCTAAGTTTTCTATATTTATTTATAATTTAATTAAGGCCAATTTATCTCGCGTATCTTTGAAGTTTTAAACTTGGTTTAGTTCAGAAATTTCCTCGAGTTTTGATTACCACTTGAATTGGTTTTAATTAGATCCTTGGCAGCCGCAAGCCTCGATCTCGTCCAACAAGCAAACAAATAATTTTAACTTAGAGTTAGTTTATTAATGTTTACACACTCGGTTATTGTTCAACAATTTAAGTAAAAAGTATTTTGATATCAACAGAACGTGCAGCTGCTTTCTTCCGAAGGCTTTTCTTCTCACACCCCTTTACAACTTTATTACCGAATTCCAAAGTCGAATTAGGCAGTAATTCTACGTTTAAATTTAATCAAATGATTTATGGCAAAAGGGTTGCAGACGTAATAAACAACCCTTCATTTATTTCGTCTTACTAACTGAACGATTTGTACAATTTGTCAGGGTTAGAGTCTGCCTTAAGTAAAAATTGCAAGCTCGCACTAACGATCAACAGGATAAAGGGGTTGTTGCTTTTGTTTATTTTAGATCCTCGATCAGACAAAGCTGTCTACACTCGATGGAACTTTATCTCACGTAGGATATCGAATGTCCTTTATTTGAACGCGAATATCCTAACACATGTTAACTAGGACGAGAGTAAGAATTAGACACTTTTTAGAAATCTGTCTTTGGGGAAATTTACGATTACTGAAACGTCTAAATTTCTTAACATCTGATTGAAATACAATAATTTTAATTAAATATTTTTGTTCTTTATTTATTTCTTTTATACCCTTATTGAGTGCCGAGGCTTTATTTTCTGTAGAACTTGATCCACATCTTCCTATGTTTTGCACATTTCTTGTGCGTTTTCATGCAATATTTATTTATTTATTATTCTATAAGCTATTAAATAGTGTGAGAATTTGTTACATGCAAAGATATAGATACAAATAATTAAAAATTTTAAATAAATAAAAATTAGTATATTTAAAAATTATACATACAAATACAATATGTTACGCGTTATTATTTATCGTTTACAGCAGGCAATTCTTACATAAAAGGTCTGTACGGCTCTTTTGAACTGAATTATATAGCTAATGTTTTACAACTGATTTGGACAGTTATACAATTTAATGGCAGTTATAAAGGAACCTTTATTTACTTGATGTCGTCTGCTAGGTGGAAAATAGACATTATAGTAAAATTTTAAAATAATATATAATAAATGATGAAAAACCTGATAACACAAATGTATGCGGGCAATCACGAATCTCCTCACATTGCTAATCAGTAAAATGTCATAATGGTACAATTACTTAAACAGCAGCTTAGAACGCCAATGGGCTGAGCCAACATACCCATGAAATAAAAATATGTCTAGAAATCGACAACATAGATACCCTTCTCATTTCTGAAACTCATTTCACCAACAAGCGCTATATTAAGTTTTCACAATACAGTATTTACAATACAAACCACCTACATGATACAGCCCACGGCGGAACAGCTGTAATTATTGAAAACAACATCAAACATCACGAACTTGTAAAGTATCAAGAAAATCACCTCTAAGCAATTTATTGCCCACCCAAATATATAATCGCTCAAGAAGATTACACATTTCTTCAACACTTTGGGCAAAATATTTCTAGTAGCAGGAGATTTCAATGCAAAACGTGAACATTAGGGCTCCCGCATAACAAGAACTGACCGACGGCGACTACTTGCTGCTGTACAAGAGAACAATCTAATTTGTCTGTCTACAGGAGAACCCACCTACTGCCCCACATACCGTAGAAAAATCCCAGATCTAATAGGCTTAAATGCCCGTCAGTGCACATTCTGCTTCGAGTTAGCAGCAGATCACTCGGTCATTATAATAACTCTATACTCGAATATAATAAATTAAAATCCCAAAAGCAATCCTCTCTTCACAACAAATTCACATACTGGGAACACTTTCGAGACTAGAGTACTCAGTAGATTCACATGTTCCGCTAAAAATCGACCAAAACATAGAACGAGCGGTAAAGACATTCACTGAATTGATACACCAGGTAGCATGGGAAGCTACTCCCGACCTATAAAATCACCCAGAAAATAAAGACAGTCCTAAAAGCCCTAAAAAACAAAATAGCTGAAAAACGACGACTCAATCAACGCTGGGAAATTACTAGAGCAGACTCAGAGAAGAGAGCTCTGAATAGAGCTATCTTGCAAATACCCAGAAAAAGAAAAGGAAATCCTAAACTTCTTAGAATAACCTTTTCAAATGAGTTTACCACTCCAATCACTAACCAAAGAGGAGGGGAAATAAAGAAAATCAACACAAAAAAAAACAAGTTACGATGTGATTACCGGGAGGATTGTCAAGCAAATCTACAGTAAAGCATTTCTTACACAAATTACAACGCAATCCTAACGACTCGGCGCTTCCCAAGCCAATGGAAAACAGGGAAAATTACCATGGTACCGAAGCCAGGTAACCCACCAGGTGAAATAACATCGTACAGGTGCATAGGCATATTTCCTGTACTATCAAAAGTGTTTGAAAAACTGATTTTGCAAAGAATAATATCAATCTTGGAAGACCAAAAATTAATTTCTAAGCACCAATTTGGTTCCGAAGCCAACACGGAACAGTCGAACAAATACACAGAGTGGTAGACAAAATACATAGAGATCTGGAATTCTGCAGTATCCACAGACGTAACACAAGCTTTTGACAAGGTTTGGTACCAAAGTTTATGGTACAAACTAAAAAAATACTTACCCCAACAGATATATGAACTCATGAGGTCTTACATATCAGGACGGCACTTCTTCATAAAATACAAAGAAAAAATTACGAACCTCCAACCTATATCCTCGGGAGTTCTCCAGGGTATTGCTTTAGGACCTTTATTATATTTATTATACACAGCAGACCTATGTACCTGCTTCTCGATTGACTTATGCTGATGATATAACCGTCTTAGACTCTCATGTTAAATCACAATCGACATCTCGATATCTTCAAGCTCAGCTCAACAAAATTCAACGATGGCTTAGGACATGGCGAATTCAAATAAATGAATCCAAATCTCAATATGCTACTTTCACTATGAAGGACCCTAACTGGCCAACAACTCTAGATCAACGGAATTCAGTTGTTTATATTGATTGTTTAAGTATTAGTGTCAAATGTATTATTTGTTGTTTGCTTCTTTCTAAGTATTGTGATTAAGTTGGTAATTAAATATTTGTTTTTTAGTTCAACGCCTTGGAGGCAAAGCTAAATCTGTGGAAGAACAAAAAGAAGAACTTCCTATGTGCTATTTAGTCTAATTCTATTCTTCTTTCTATTTGTGTTTAGTGTTTCTATTTACGAATCATTATTAACAGTCCCAACTGTATACATTTGCCTAAGCTAATTAATTCCTCAATCCTTTTGTGGCCTATGATGATGTTATTTCTTTCTTCTTTTTCGTTCGGGACAATCTTAATTTTATTAAAGCTTATTTTCATGGCTATCTGTCTGTGGCTATTTGTGACTCTTCAAATTAATATTGGTTGAAGTTAATCTCTATTTATAGCTATTAACAGTGGTGCGTTTCTGCTAAAATTATTTTTTTGTGGGTCACTTAAGTGGAGTTCCCAGGCTATGGCGATAAAATGTTCTTATCGAACTTGCATTTTTTTTGTATTAATTGACGGTACCTCTTTGATTTCTTTACCTTTCAGTGCTTTTGTGATCTATGTCTTGGTACTGTATAAGGCTTTATTAAAATATACAAATGCAAATGTATTCGTAAGCAATTCTGACAGAATGTCATCCTAGTTAATTGCCCCAGATATTTCTTTGCTATAAGCATTACTTTTAATCTTTCATTGTTAGTTTTCACATTTATTTTGTCCACAGCTTGCTGCTATCTTTTCGTATTCTTATTAAATTCTTTTTTATTATCGCACATACTCCAGTCTCATCGGGGAAATTTCCGCAAAAGTGTGAATCCTTAAAATAACTTAATTTCTAACATAAATGAATTTTATTATTCCTTTACATAGACATAGACTTTATGTCCTCTTTTATTAGCATGCTTTATAATAAGTGTAATTTGGAGTTCTAATTTGTCTCAACGAGAATGTACATGATCCTAAGTGCTACTTGCTGATCCGATCACTCGGTGCTTCATTTAAATTGTTATTTGCTTTTCCTCTTAGTCTTTTCTCGAGTGCTCTTTCAAATTTGTGAGGTTTGGTTGTGATATCAATCTGCACATCTTAAACAATCATCGTATTATGTCGTCTTTCTCAGTTTAATTTTGCCTAAGGCCTTTTCTATTTCTTCCTTAGTTATATCTTCGCTATTTTGCTCCTCTTTTGTTATCATTCCTTTTTCTTTAATTATCCTCTTATTTTTCTGATTTAATTTATATTTTCTTCCTGCTCTGCCCACAGCTGTTCGTTATAGTGTATTTTTATTTTACCCATTATTTTTCTGTATTCCCTAAATAATTTTCTTCCTTGTTCCTTTCTTAAATTCTCTGGTATATCAAAGAACAATTGCTGATTTTTTGTACTTTGTTCTATGCTATATACATACTTCCTTCCCATGATCTGGCCATAGCCATGGAAATGGTATTTGTGTGAGTTGTGCTTTTTCTTCTTTAGTCAGCGTTCTTCATCCCATTGCGGATATATGCTTCCTCCAAGCTGTTCCACACATCCCTGCCCTGTGGTGTCGTCATTCATCTCTTGTCTGCTACCCTTCTTATGTCGACATAATTCCATGGCTTCCGCCCTGCTGTTTTTCGAGTCCGTTTCTTTTCATTCGTTTGTCACATCTCCATTTTGTTTCATGATAGTTATGTAAAAGTCTTCTTTGTTTTTATCTTATTCATTCTACTCATTTTTTCTTACTATGCTTGATTTGGCTTCTTGGGACGGTTTTAGTTATTAGTCCCCAAGTGTTTCTGTTGCATACGTCAGTACTGGAATGACACATTGATTTATTATGGTTTGCCCCAGGTATATATTACCTATGTTGGTCCGCCTCTAGTTGTTATGTTATTTATTATCTATCTATTGTTTTGATCTTCTCCATGTTGATAGTTAAGCCTACCTCTTCCGATTTTGTTCTTAGTTCTTTTAGCATTTTTTGAAGGTCGTCTGCATTACTTGATATTAGTATTACCTCATCTACATACTTGAGGTTGTTTGTTCTTTCTCCGTTGATGATTAACCCATATTCTTCCTATCGTAACTAGTACTTAAAGATATCTTCCATCACCAAGGTGAACAGCTTTGACGATATTGTTATCACCGTGTCTTGTACCTCTGCCTACTTTTATTTTCTTTGTGTTAAGTGTGGTCTTATTATATTGGTTACTTATTTGTAAATCTTGTTCAGTACTTGTATGTATCTTAAATCAATTCGACAATTTTTAAGTAAGTTGATTATTGCCCATGTTTCCAGAGAGTCGAAAGCCTTGTTATATTCCAAAGTTCGTACGATATTCAGTTGTTTTTCTATTATTTTCCTGTGTCTGTATGTGAGTCAGGGTGTTAAAACTTTTTTTGAACCGTGCCTATTCCATCTGCTGGTATAGGTCGAATTTATTGATTTCGTTATTATTTTTGGTAGGGTATTACATAGTTAATTTAGCTAACTAATCGGTCTTTTTTCCCTTTTTATACGGTACGGTGATCATAGCATTATTCCATTCTTTCGAAATCATCTTCGTTTCAAGACATTTTTAAGTAATCTTTCGTCTCCTTTGAGAGTTACCCTGGTGGATAATTGTTTTTTAGTTCTCTTATGATAGTTTGTATTTCATTCGAATGCTTATTTAATATTTAACGCAAAGGCAACGCTCTGTATAGGGTATGCCACTCCAAGAAGAAGAATATTTAATTTAAGGCTAAGTGGTTTCATCTCGGTTTTTACTTTTGTGTTAGTATTTGCTTCCTAAATTAAAAATCCAAGGATTGGTTTTGCAGAACTTTTGTTAAATTAGTAAATAATCAAATTGAATAAAATTAATGTTAATTGCAAAATTATTTATCTGATGGAATTGAATTCTACTTAATTTGACTTTCTTCATTTAGAAGAATGATTTATTTAACCAGACTCTTAAAATAATGTGCTTATTAAGTGGCATGAAGGAATTAAATGTTAATTAATAATTGGGCTTTTCCATAAAAGTAAGCTGACGTTAAAAAATTTAAAGTTACTTATTTCTTATTCAGCTTTATTTTTAGTATATTATACGTTGATTCAGTAAATATACAAATTTACCACCAATTTCGTTATTTTCTCTTGCATTGCCATTACTTAAATAAAGGATGTTTCCTCGGGGTCATTCTCAACAAAAAACGAAAAAGACTGAACCCATACTGTACATAAACTTTTCTGTCGGTTTCCTCAGGGAACACCCTGTATATAAAGCCTATAATTATAACTTAGTTTATGCACGTTAAACTGTAGCTAAACATTATTGCGTCTGTAAATTTCAATTTTCTTTTTATTTTTATTAAATTCAACTGATCATATTACTGCTTTAATCAGGAAAATGCCACATTTATCACATATAATACTAACTTTATATGCACCGTAAATAAAATGTAGGCATTTTATTAAGTTTTTGTTTGTTTATCGTCATTACCGGTAGTTATAGTTGTAAATATCAACCGCTGGTAAATTGTATCCAGCTGAACGTTTCGAATTTAACTCATAATTTAGTTTGTAGTACTTTTAGACTTAACTGAGTAAAATATACAAATGTAATAATCATTAAGTTTAACTGCTTGATATAATGTGAAGTTTTTGATTGGTTTAGTCATCAATTTTTGTAATAATTAGCAACCATCTCAGTTCAAAAAATCACATCGAAATTTTTAATCCAATATTCTCTTGGTTGGCAAGCGCTATCACGAGGTTAAAACATCTTTTAGAAATCTAAAAAATAATAAAAATTAGTTTTTGCACTGAATTCGATATGCTCATCAATCATTCAAACCGTATTAATTCAATTCTAAGTAACTTGCACGTGAATTTAACACAGGAAAACGTGCGCGATGCTAATTAAAACATGTCTAAGAATTTATTTTACGTTGTTAATTACGTTAAGATAAATAAGTACTTATATGTCGACAGATGTACGGGAAACTATGTCATACATGGCAGTGTTCACCTAACTTGTCTTCTTAATTAAATAAATAGTACATCCTTTTCCTTCGGTGCAAAAAATCCAAATGCTGAAAACATCTCCATTTTAAGCCTTTAATTAATTGTAAACAACCAATACCAGTATGGCCTTGGTAAAAATTTAAACTAAGGTTTTTGTGAAGGTTTAAAAAATCGATAGTTTACGGCAGGTTTTACGAAGAGTTACAAAGGTATCAGATCAGTTTGACCCCCAAATTCACACTATTAGCGAGTCATTAAGGTGAAACATAAGCTCATCATTCCGGCACGTGTCTACTAATAGCTTTAATGCACGTTAAAGGGATTCTCACGCTAAAAATACTTAACAGATTAGTGCTAGAAGAAGGGTGGTTGGATGTGGGGGCGATTTATAGTCGTTGGTAAAAACACCTGCATATCTTCGATTTTAGTTAATTTATTTTGCTGATTAGTTTGTGGGATTTGTGAGACCAAAATATTATTTCTGATTTGCGAGCTAATTTTAAAGGTAGTTGATTTTAATGTGCTTGAAAAATGCTGCTGAAACTGATTAATAAATTAATATAAATTCATTAATGAGGTTGATAAAATAATGCATGGTGAAGACAAAATCACCACCGAATGTCTTGAAGTGTAAACATTTCATGACCACGCTATGTATAACAACGAAGGCTATCATTAAAAATTGACAAACAACCTATTGGAAGTGGACTTAAAAGCATAATGAAGTCTTTAATTCTCAGTACAGGCTCGGATTTTTAAATAAAAAATTAAGTATTGATTTATACTTATTCTCAAAATTACAACCTAAAGCTGTGTAATAATATCACCGAAGAAGAAATTACGGACTTACTTTACAAAACATACAATTATGTATCGATAATAGCATCGTATTACAAAGTACTCCACATTTCATGCAACACTATCGGCATAAAAATCGCGTTTATCGCCGGCCTGCATGTATTTAAAATGAAGACGTTCTATAATCTACTTCTCGGCTTCGGCACTTTGTTTATAAATGTTTCCTGTGACAACCGCAATGTTATAGCTTTCATAAAAGATTTTTTGTTAAAACAAGAGAGCCCTACTGCAGTTAATGCACTTTTGTGTTGGAACCAAGGTAAAGACTTTAGGATCTTGGTAGCTTCTCAGTAATTCGTCCATATATATTTCAGCTCAAAAAGTGAAACTGTTAAAAGCTCTTTACGGTAATAATGTTTATACTTCAATGCCTAAATTCGAACCTGAGAGCTTGTATCATCGTTCTCCACAAGAACACCAGCTTTTTCTAACTGATTTAAGATGCGCAGGCGTAGCAGAGATATTAATGAAGGTCGTAGAAAAACTCAGGGAAATTTCTAACCATCATTGAAACATTTCAGGCTGAAGAATTAAATCTTTTCTCGCATCCATATCGTTGGATCGTCCTGAAGGGTAAATCAATAAACGCTGACGTAACTCTCACCAATCTGAGTTTAACAACTGACAGCAAATTCTTCCTAACCGATTCACTTGACTCATCTACGTTTTGCATAAGGGCACTCTACAAAATCCAAAAAACTTCAAAGTTTTTCTTCGACGATATAGCAAAATGGAGCAGCGTTTCGGGTTTCGAATACTTCAACAAATTAATTATTCCCAGGCAAAGAGGCAATCTAATGGGGCTTGCTTTAAATGTTTCTTACGTCATCACGGATATGGATTCTTTGAACCATCTTTCGGATTATGTGTTAGTAGGAAAACTTTAAACTTGAAAAGTTTCAAAATTAGAGGACATATTTTGTAAGATTTATTACAGGAACCCTCACATTGATCCTGTGACTAAACTAAATTATATTTTTGTCCAACACCTTTTGGAGATGATGAACGCAACTGGCGAAATTAAAGTGCAAACAACTTGGGGGTATAGGATTAATTCCACTTCGCAGTTTTCAGGGATGATTGGAGATCTTCAAAAAGGAGACGCTGAAATAGGAGGTACCATAATTTTCTTATTTTGGTATTGGTAACCTTTTTTACATCAACGAACATCCATGGTACTTTTAATAATAGGCAATTAGGCTAAAATTTAGTTCCAGGATAGATTGGTTCGGATTTCATTTAAATCTCTAATAAAGCAAAAGATACCTTGAAATAACAAAGATGATTTTCAGGCAGTCCAGCATTCTTCGCAATAGAGCGCATCCCAATAATCGAATACGTGGCACCAACAGTTCCAACTGAAGCCAAATTCATTTTCCGGGCCCCTCCTTTAACTTACGTCACCAATATTTTTACTTTACCATTTGATCGCCCTGTCTGGATATTTTGCCTTCTTCTTGTTGCACTTACTTCCTTCATTCTTTACATCATTATAATTTGGGAATGGAAAAAGCCCGAGTTTGTTCCTCTTGAAGATGCCGAAGATCTACAGATCACACGTTTGCAGCCAAATATATTCGATGCAGTTATGATACAAATTGGCGGAATTTGTCAGCAAGGGTATGAAGATGAACCCAGAAGTGCAGCTGGTAGAATTGCCTTTATTTTCTCCTTCATCGTTCTGATGTTTTTGTACACTTCGTTCTCTGCGAATATTGTGGCACTTTTACAATCAACTTCGGACAGTATCAGAACGTTGGAGGATTTATTGAATTCAAGGCTCCAACTTGGAGTTCATGACCAGCCTTACAATCACCATTACTTTTCTGTAAGTTAAATAATGTTGAAAGGGGCTTGGTGGTGCAATGGGCCGGGAGCCTGTTTCGCAACCAGCTCACATAAGGTTTAAATTCCGACGATTACCATCGAGGTTTAAAACTTGTTGGTAAGTTATACGACCTAACCAAACGTCTGTTTCAGATAGAAACAGAACCAATTCGAAAAGCAATCTACCAACAAAAGGTTGCCCCGAAAGGGCAGCAACCTAACTTTATGACTGTTGAGAAGGGAATTGCAAAAATGAGGAATGAATTTTTTGCATTCCATGTAGAACGAGGCGCTGGTTATAAAGTGATCAAAGACACCTTTTACGAACACGAAAAGTGCGGATTGACTGAAATTGGATATTTACAAGTGACTTATCCATGGCTTCCCATAAGGAAAAATTCGAGCTATTTGGAGATTATCAAAATAGGGTGGGTTGAAGCCTTTTCCTGAGTTAAGTAGTTTAATTTATATAACGTTCGACATTTGATTTAAATCTAGAATAGAATCGGTGGTCTGATCAAGTGGAAAAAAGCCGGAAAACCATTACAATATTTCGACCATGTTCAATGGGGTTCATTCTGGCAAAGCTAAACTCTCTCAGGTAATCTAGCGAATCTTCAATAGTTCTGTCTTAAGCAATTGTGTTTAATGTATAAACATATAACGGATTGTTTTACGGCTGTCAGCGTCTCCCCGCCGCCAGTTTTTAATTCAACCCTCTAGCAGCCATCGCTTCCTTTACTTCTTTCCAATTTCTCGTAAGTCTCTCTTTTCTTCGCTCAGGTGGTATCCATTCCGTTATTCTACTTAGCTGTCTGTCTTCCTATATCCTCTTCGTGTGTCCGAACCATATTAGTTGTTTTCTTTCCAGTCCATCCGTAATTATGTTCTCTATGCCTATACTTTCTTCGTTTCGAATTCTCTCTAACCTAGATCTTCTGCAACTTTTTCGGAGATAGTCAATTTCTGTAGCCAATAGTTTTTTCTGGTCTTAATTATATTCCACACTTCTGCTCCATAAAACATTCTTATATAATGTATACAGGGTGAGGAAAAAGTAACGCAATATCACTATAACTTTTTTATTGTTGACTTTTAAAAAAAATATTTTTAACAAAAGTTGTTAAACCGTAAGTACTCCATATACCTGTGGCCTTGAATTTGTCTTACGTCATCACGTGTAAGTACAGGGGCATGCAACTTTACTTTTTTAAATAGGCCACCCTGTATATTTTTAAATTTTTGAATGCATAATAAAAAACTACCTTTAGAAATATTAACAGAATTTTTTTTATTCACAAGAAATCTATATAAAAAAGTCCTCTGCATCTTCTGCCCCCACTACTTCATCATCCGCAAAATACAGACTATGTAATGTGTCGTCTTCCAGTCTAAGTCCTATATTGTTACATTTGCGTGCCTATTCCACCAGGGCTCGGTCTAAGTATTTATATGTATTTTAAATAGGGTGGGAGACAGACAACAACCTTGTCTTAATCCTTTGTTTGTAATAAATACCTTTGGGAAGCCTTTTCCTAGCTTTATTCTTGCGGAATTGTCTTTGTAATATATTAGTAGTTTGTTGCATGATTTATTGTTGATTTAATTTGTAGGTTTTGCATTTGTTTCCAAAGTTATGGTATTGGAACCTTAGCGTGTGTTTTTTCTAGATCTAATAAAGCTACATGTACTCGTACTTCTCTGTTCTGTTGTACCCGTTTTTCCATAGTTATTTCAAATGTGAGGATTGTAGATCTGCCTGTTCGAAGTCTGGTTTATTCCTCCGGTTGTTTACTTTGTATATCGGTTTCTATCATGTTTCTAAGAATTCGAGAGTATATTCTACATATAGTTGGAATTATAGCTATTCCTGGGAAATTCCTTAGATTATCCTTGTATCCCTTCTTATGAATGGGTGTGATATAGGACGTTTTCCATTCACCTGGAATAGCTTCACCAATATGACATCGTTCATACATATTTTTTAACATTTCTGTAAGTTTCGGTGGTCCATGTCTTATTAATTCGCGATATATTCCACGAGGTCCTTTCTAAGTTTCACAGGTCTTATAGCGGCTTTAATTCGAGAAATGTATAATTCTATTTTTTCACTACCTATTTTGAATTCCTTCTTGCTCATAGTTTAGAAAAAGTCCGGGTCTTATTTGTTGTAACAAATTTCTAAAATATTCAACCCATTCTTTATTCGTTATTCTTTTAAGATTGATGTTTGTATTTTTGAATGTGGTGCTTGTTGATTTTGTTGGTTTCCATGCTTCTGAGTTTTTTGTGTCTCCTAAATGTTGGTCCATAGACTCTTATTAATTCTTGTTTCACATTTCTGTTTGCTTTTCTATATTCTTCTCTAATTCTGGTTTATTATTCTGAAGAACATATAATAATTGTTTCTTTTCTTTAACTTGTATTTCGATTGCATCGTCCCACCAATACGGTTTTCTTTTAGTGGCTTTTTTCCAAAGGTTCTTCCGCTGCTTCCTTTACACAGTGTGTTTATATTCCTTTTCAATCGGAAGCTTAGTTTGAATTAATCTTTGATTTAGACGTCTTTGGTAGAAATATTTTGAACTATCATAAGGTAGTGGTCTGTACCACCTTGCATTTTAAGGTGAGATTGTTTTCTTATTATTACGTAGTCGATTATGGACTTCAGACCTTTTGTTTTCTGGTACCATGTATACTTGTGTATCTCTTTATGTGCAAAGAATGTGTTCGTTATTTTTAAGTTGCATTGATCACATATATTTACCAGTCTTTGGCTGATATTTTTGACTATACAACTCATTGGAAAATAGACCAATCAGATAGGCCAATTTTTCTTAGTTACGCTGTATAACATCGGTTATTTGCGTTGCTAAGTTGTGTTTCGCGAAACACAATTCTTGGCGTATTTCGGTCGCAAACAAATGAATCATATGATGTAATCATATCATCCATGGATACAAATAAACATACGTTTAATATTTATTGTAATAAATAATTTTCTGATCTTCAATAAATAATTTGTTTAATATAGTTGGTTGATTCGTTGTATAGTCTTAACATCTCGATGTGTTACCTGAAAACACAACTCCACCTACGGTGTCGTTGTGTTTCCTAGGCACCACATCTCGTCTTCTCAACTGTATATTCGATTATTTTCGAACCTCTTGTTGCATAACTACTGATTACATCTTTGCAATTTCTTCCTAACTCTTTTCTTGTCTTCCCACTCTATTAAGTCTCCGGCTATTATGCTTTCATAATGATTCGGTTTCTTAAAGACTCTTCGCAATCGTCTTTGGTTTGGGCAGGTGCGTCATCAATTGGTGCATATATTCTAAGAATGCTTATTGTTTTCCCTCTAAGTTGAAGTGCTATCTTTATAAAGCGCTCATTTATTGAGTTCCATGTTCTTACATATTTCTGTAGTCTTTTATTTAATATAGTAGATATACCTGCTCCTGCCTTTTCATTTTTGTCCACTCCGGAAAACAGGTGTATGTAGCCTTTTGTATTTTCGCCTCCATTTCCCTTTTTCTTTGTTTCTGAGAGTATCGTTATGAAAATGTAAAGATGATTTCTTGTTGTTTATTCCTAGTTCCTCGCACATTTCAGGCTCTCAAATATAATGTCCATTTCTGCTGTTTTCTTTGCTTCGAATTGTGAGGCTTTCTAGTGGGTAAATTAGCATTGATTCTTTGATGTTTATATTTCTATTAAAAACGATTACCACTCGGGGACTGTCTCTTTTTGGTGAATTTTTCATTTAGTTTTCTGTGGTTTTTTACGTGTGTTGGTTGTTAATCCAAACGCCACAACCCTCCCCCTTTATCCGGGCTTGGGACCGGCAGTAATGTTTAGTTAACTACATCCATTGCAGCCAACCTCCCATTACAGGCGGAGTTAATTGTGTTTAATAATTTAACAAATTATCTTCAGAGACCATAGCCAGCTGTTTTTGCCAGGAAGAATCCCGTAAAAGGCCGAAACAAATATTTGGCACAATATTACTATGATTTTCAGGTTTTTTCAGTTTGTTTCATAAAAAAATTTACGAATTTTGCCTTATATTTAGTATAACCTCTTGTTTTAAGATTGAAAAAAATCCATGAAAGTGGCGTTCAAAGCCGTGAAGTTCAAAAATTCATCCAAAGGAAACCACCATGCGAGGGTAAAGGAAGCAACTTTATGAGTGTTGGCCTCATTGATTGTTACTACGGTTTTCTTATATTCGGTATTGGTGCAGGTTGCGCTTGCAGCCTCCTCGTTCTGGAAATTATCATTAAAAAAATATTAGTAAGAAGACAATCTCACGGCATGTTTCGCAATTAACGTTACAAATAAGCCGATATATTTACACGCTTTGTTAATTTAAAATTTTTAACAATCTTCGACAGTTATGTAAGAGCAAATAGCAGCAAAGTTTAACGTTTTGTATTTATTGCGTACCGGTGTTTCACGTACGCGCAGTGCACCTTTCTAACAATTACATACTAGATATGAGCTAATTATGGTCGTGTGACAACCATGAGGGTACAGGTGATAGTAAACATTTTTATATTATTATCTAAAGTTGCTTGAATTATAACCGTTAGTTATTAACAGCTTTCGATAACAATGAGCTTTTAGCTTCTTTTTATAATGCACGAACTTAGTGTAGACTGCTTTTCAATTCAAGCCCAATCACGTTGTTAATTATAGTAACTAAGAATATCCAGCAGGCAAAAATCTCTTAATGGGCAGGTCCAAATAAAGAATAATAAAGAAAAACTTGCAGGAGAGATGTATGACAGGAAGGTTTTATCCCAAGAAGTTGCCTTTTACTTAAAAATGTTAAATTGCTGCCAGGTGCCAGTTGTGAAGGCGTCATTAAGGCATTATAAAAGAATTTGGTCGTATTTTATTATTTAAATACTTTTAGTTAAGAACAACTTCCCGTAGAGAATTTAATTTAGTTTTACAGCCGAGATAATTGGTTTCTAGTTTATAGTTCAACTTTATTAGTTCATAATCTGTGGGAGGTGAATATAAATATATGGCACGTGGAAATAATACTACTGAAATTTAATAACTGATTTACTGAAATATCAATTAATCTAATTTTTCGGTACAAGTTAGAAATTATTTCCAACTCGATTTCGGTTTTGATATTGTTTTTAGCAGAATGCAGTAATGCAGTTTAGTCTTGATGTTTTCAACAGCTTATAATAACAAAGTCATTAAAAGTCTTCGTCAGCTATTTGTTTAATTCTTCCTGCTCCTTTGATCCTCTTTTTTCCACTTTTTACAAGGATTTTTTTAAATTTTATACCTAACAACTTTTAGAAAAGATAATGCATTATCCTTCGGAGTCATGTTTTCTAATATCCTTCTTCTCTTTTTATTTTTGTTGTGACTATAATTTTTTATAACAAAAATGCAAGAGTGCATTTACGAAGAGCTGGAAAAGGGTAGGTTTGGAAGATGATAAAAACGAGTTAAAAACAAACAGGAAAGAATATTGCATGGATGGAATCAAGGAAAGAGCATAAAAGCGACGTAAAAACCGGAGAAGAATTTTTGAAGGAAATAAACCACCAGTTTTATTCTCTGAATGTCTGTTGTAGTTTCTTTACATTTTTATCATTACTTTTTTGTTGGTGTTTCGCCATCAGTTGCTAAAAATTAGAGCTTCTTATTAAAACTAAACTTTGTTTGTAGTTAATTATGCCAAGCAAGGCTATTAAACAGAATGTTCTCAAGTAATAGGGCGTAACCCGCTGTTTCTGATATACGGGGTGTTCATTGTTCAAGCTTCACACTCTTTTCTGTTTATTCAGATTTCATTGATTCATTGATTTCGCCAGGAAACTGGCCCACACTTGGCACATAGACACAGGTTTACATTTTGTATGAGAAACTAACACTAGCATTTTAAAAAGTGTAGAGGGTGTTATTAGTCCGGGGATCACAGCCTCCTCTGGCCCACCGATTTGTTTACGGCAAGGTTGACAATTTTCTACCAACGTGTTAGCTTGTCTATTTCAAAATAAAACTTATGCTTCTTGAAACTGTTTTTATCTTGTACTGTTTAAAAGATATCAGGCACTATGTCTACCAAGGTTTTGCAATTCCTATGTTAAATCAGGAGTGTTCAGACTTATACTAGGTTGTATCAAAAGCTTCCGTCGCTTTTTGTTTATACTCGTATTATATATCATAAGTGGCGGAAACTTTTTATACAACCTTATACTATCGGCGATCTACCGTAAAAATATTAGGCGGCAAGCGATCGACTAGGTAGGAAAAAAATACAAAGTTTATAACTGGTAGTTATTTGTGTCTCGAGGAATGCATTTCTGAATTATTGATGTCCCTCTAAGTCGAGATATATGAGTCGAAAGCTGTTGCTTGTTCTAGGCACTTCGTAACGTAAGTGCACACTAAACTTATACTTACTTGGGAAATACCCGGCATAAATTTTAAAATATAATTACAGCAGTAGGAGTAACAAAAATAAGAAGATTGTTAGTATGTATAAGAGACAGATAAAATATGAAGATATAGGCGCCGAAATCATCGGGACAGTGGGGCTGAAGTTCTCATAATAAATCTTTTTTAGGAAATGTCTCCACAAAGCAGAAACCAAAAGTGGCAATTGAAACAAAGGTTTTTTGCAAAATTAAGGTACACGTCCAAAGGTTGAATAATCGTTTCTTCTAACACAGAATATACCGATCTTGGTGCCCCCATAATAATTCTAAAAACTTGGCACTTATGTGTGTATGGGAGAGACAAATATGAAAACAAATTAAACTTGTTTGAAGAAACAAACTGACAGACGGGAAACTAGCCAAGATGAAATATAAAACGAGAACAAGAAGATTAAACTGAAAAGTGCGAAGGGATTACCCAGCAAAATTGGAGTGGGAAATTGATCTACATACACCAAGAAAATTGAAGTAAGTAATATATGTAAAAGGGTATGAGGAGAAGAACGAATTCTAAAATTCATGAACTGCCAGAATTATAGGGCAATACACCCTATGGCTTTCAAGCTACTGCTTAGAAGAATATTACAAAGAAAACCGAGAAAAGCTATAGGGAACTAATTAACTGCTAGTAGAACCACAGATACGGCAGTGCAATTGAAAGACAATAAGTGTAGATATTACAAGAACAACTACATGTCCAAAGAAAATTAAGTATATAAAAAACTATACAACAACATCAACACACAACATAATCTATAAAGAGCTTCAGTGATGCTTTAATCATAAATAAATTACATTATTCCGAAATCAACTTCCGATAGGTTGTGGAACAGGCCTCCCTTGTCCTTATTCTTATCACCACAATGTAACTAATTAACTAGCTACCGCGGAGCTTGGTTAGATAACCGTCAGCTTTACTGCTGTTAATACAACTAATAAGTAAGTAAGTAAGTAAGTAAGTAAGTAAGTAAGTAAGTAAGTAAGTAAGTAAGTAAGTAAGTAAGTAAGTAAGTAAGAGAAAAACTCATACAAAGATTGGAGGTTGGTAAAGTAATATGTACATATATCTTAGGCAAAATAAGTTCAAAAAATATGAAAATACTACCAATATCATACTACATATTTACATAAAAAAAAGTTAAGGTAAATGGAAGCAATATCATACATTAAGAATAAATGATCTTATTTTTCACGAATTCTCGACGTAGTTATAGATGTGGTAACATTTTTCGATAGCTAATTCGGACATTAATGTTGTGCTCTGTTCTTCTGGTTGTATTGTTTCTGTGTATATAGATGATAGAAGTCGTTTTATTGGCTCATTATATAAAGGACATCTAAACAGGAAGTGCTGAGGAGTATCGACGTATTATAAATTGCAGATGGAACAGATTTATTCGTTATTGAACTTGTGACGAAAACCGCCGTAAAAATACTGAAATTCTTGTTATTTTCTGTCCGGACCTGAACAATTAATACAAGTAATACAGCTAATAGTTAAACCTGGATGTAACCATCGATGAATCTGCAAAAATGAACTTCACGCTGTAGTTTGATTGTTGCAAGCTGAAGGGCACGAGGCAACGAAATTTGTAAAATGTACCTACAAAGCGTTGTGAGTGATGTTAGTGCAAAGGAATGAAGTTAGCTGATCTAAAAGGGGAAAAATATCCATGTTGAAAGTGGTAAACTACCCCAGCAGTTCTGCTGGGTATTTTTCAATAGTTGCTTCATTAACCCTTCAGAAGTTGATGAACAATGTTTGGAGTTGACTCACTTGTCAAGCGATAAGAATATATGAAAGCTTATATAGTTTACATATAATACATGGGCAACTTTTCGGTTAAATAAAACTTTCCTCTTTTTTCGTTATCTTTTGCGAATAGCCTTTGTATAAATGATTTACAAATGCAAAACTCTACGTACTTATACTTTTTTAACACGCTGTATACTCGTACATAGTATATTAATGGAAGATGGTATAACGTATAACACAATGCAAGCCCACATAGGCCAATCACCAACTTTATATCCCAGCTGAAGAAAAAAAAATAAATGACTAAAAATATGAAAAATCTACGCTGAAGTAGAGGGCGAAATATCGAAATAACTTCAGCCATTAATATTATTTCTAATAATTATGGCCAAAATTCTATAAAATACAAGATCAAGCTGGTCAAAAACAGTGGTAGAATATAAGACGCCAAGGCAGGCAACGTTGTCCTTATTGAAGACGGGAAAATCAAAATGCATAAATTGGAAGAGGTGTGGAAAAGAGAGATTAGTAAAATGACCATCAAAACAAAAAAATTCTGCAGAAAATAAAACAATGGCAATAAGGGCACGCAAAAAAGAAGAATTGGAAACAGCATCCACATCCTGGCTAACATTTTTCGTTAGTTACTGCTGCGTGTTGAAGACTTCTGAAAGCACTTAGGGGCATATTTAGCAATGTTAAAGATTGAGGAAATAGACTCAAAGGTAACTAATGGAATTAGTAAACTATCAAGAATGTACTACGACTTGAATAAAATAATCGGAAAGTTGAAAACTGGACATGTAAAATTTCAAGCATTAATAACTAGCATTGTAATGATTGAAAAATATAAAAATTTAAAAATAAAATAAAAGTCGTGCATATGAAATCTTTAAGAAAAATATGAAATGGGATAGAGTAAGATACAAACAGGCAGCACGTGATACAAGAAGGAATGGCAGATGACTCAAGCTGACATTTGATGTGATAAAATCAGAAAGTCTTGTTAAAGAAGGTGATGAAGATGGACAAAGGTTTAAAAAAACAGAACAACTAAAGACTGCTAATGACTTAAATTAATCGAAGAAAAATTGTTTGTGAGATAACTGGAGAAGAACGATCAACAAAGCATAGAAAGGAACGGAAAGAATAGGCGCAAACTGAACCGCAAACCGATGTCAGAATAACCTAAAAGAAGGAAAAATAAGAAAAGTTTTATTTATTTTGGTGAAGTTTTGCCTCAAATTGATATTATTTAACCAAGAAAATTCAACCAAAATATAAAAATTCATCCTTGAGCTACTGGGAAAACTATTTGTCAAGTTTCTAATTTCAAGGAGATTTATTTATTTTGGTTTTGTCCCAAGTTTACTTTATTTAGCTAATTAAGAAAACATTTTAAACTGCATGTTTAAACTACCAAGAAAAGTAATTCCTTCCATTGTATGGACAAGCTTATAATTCTTGATTGAGTATCTGGCCGGGGTGACCGAGTGGTTAACGCATTCGACTACAGCGCGGACGGTCTCGGGGTCAAATTCCAGTTGGATGTTCGGCGGGTGACCTACCCAGTCACTGAAAATAATCGGGAACCGAAACACAGTAGTGGGGTAGAGAAGGTAGGCGGTTGTTGAAGGCGTGATGCAACCGGATACGAAAGCGACGTAGGAGGCCTTAACCTTCCATGTTGCCGGCTATACTCCCTCGCGGGGTGTAAGGTGTAAGTGTCGGTAGCATTACTTTCAACTTACAGAAGTTTCTGAATTTTGGCACCCAATTTCATGAGAAAAGGTGACAAACTCGTCTGTTCTGTATTGATTTTATTCCATTGGGAAAACATAATCTGAATAACAGAAGGTAAAAAATAGCGCACTACATAGACTTTTCGAGAGAGCAATAAAAGAAGAGAAAGTACCGGAAGAATGGACAAAACCACACTTAACATCTATATTCAAAAAAGGTGATAGGAAGAAGTGTGATAATTACAGAGGTCTCAGTGTGTTGCCAATTATAGGAAGAATATATGGGAAGATTATAAGGAACAAAATAGAAGAAAATATCAAAGATAAAATCTCAGAAGAACACGCGGGATTTACAGCAGGAAGATCATGCATAGACCATATTTATACAGTTCAGCACCTGATACAAAAGAAAAAAGCCAAAAATAGAAGCGTATACCTAGCTTTTATAGACTTAAAAAATGCATATGACTCGATCCCCAGAAAACTATTATGGAAAGCCATGTTGGAAATGAATGTACCACCCCAAATAATCAGAGCAACAAAACAGCCATATAAGAACAACACGGTAACTATAAAAACGGGAAAAAGAATGACGGGAACCTTTCAGACTTCAAAAGGCCTACTACAGGGATGTCCCACATCTCCAACATTATTTAAAGTATTTCTACAACACGCTCTGAGACAGTGGAAGAGGAAATGCGAAGGAATGGGAGTCCCGGTTAGAAACCATCACTTATATACCCTTAATTTCGCGGACGATCAGATCATAATAGCACAGGACCAAGACGACTTAAACTATATGGTACGGAAACTAAAGGAAGAGTACGATAAAGTGGGTCTTGAAATTAACTTTAAAAAAACCGAATATCTTAATACAACTTACGAAGATATTCAAAACCTAACAATAGACGAGCAAAGAAAAATTCGAATATCGCGAATGTCACATTTCAAAAAATGGAACAACAGAAGAAGAGATACTAAATAGGCTAGGTCACAGACAAGAAGCAGCAATAAGGCAAATCAATCCAGTCTTATGGAGCAGACGTATCGCTAGAAATACAAAAAAAAAACAATTATATAACACATATAAGATCCATCATGACATACGGGGTAGAATGTTGAGTTACAAATAAGAACATCCAAAACAAAATCAATGCAACAGAGATGGAATTCTGGAGAAGAAGCTACAGATTAACAAGGTTAGATAGAATACCTAATGAAGAAATTAAAAATAGGATGAAGATCGAGAAAGATACACTGACATATATAGAACAGAAAAGGTTAATATGCTATGGTCACGTAAGGAGATGAAATGAAAATAGATGGATAAATCGGATCACGGATTGGAGCCCCATTAGCAGACAAAAAAAAGGAAGGCCAAAGAAATCCTGGAGAGACGAAGTGGATATGGCCATGGAGAAGCGAGGATTTCAGGAAGGAGAATGGGAGGATAAAGATAGATGGAGACTTGATTCAATGGAAGGAAGACGGTGACAACTGTAAAATCCTATACATATTATTATAAAAAATATTGATAATATTTTTGCAAGTTTACTAAACTGTCTTGGTCAGCTACACAAGACTGTGGTTTCGGAGTGGTTGCTGGTTATTTTAATCATTTGGGAAAACATAAGCTAAATAACAAAAGGTACGAAAGGAAAAATGCTGATAATATTTTCGTAAGTCGAGCTCATCAGATAACCGATCGAATTGGTACTATTTATTAGCAGAGCGAAACTTTAAATAATAACGAAACAATGAAATAATTCCAGGAGGCAACAGGAAAATATTTTAAATATTTTCCTTTTTGCGCTTTGTTAAAAAACTAGTTCGGAATTGGACATATCCTATTCCTAGAAATTGATATATTGCAAAAAATAATAAAATAAATTAATATTTTAAACCATTTGAAATGTTTAATGCAAAAATTCGGAAACTGAAGGAACTGCAAGATCGAAAATCTAAATCTCGGATTTTATTGATTACAAATTAGTTGCTTTCCTAATAATCCTAGCAACACCCTGTATACGTGCACGTTCGAAACACCTGCAGTAGGTCTATAGGTTAGTTGGATTTCTTCCTGTCGTGCGTCTAGCAACCTATTCCTGTCTAGACACATCGCAGGATGCAGCTTCAAAGTGCAAAACCAGTTCTGCAACTGGCATCATCTCATCCACGTATTTATGCTACGTTGTGCTAATAATGAGATTTTTGGATTTTTCTAAACGAAACTTAAAGATTTATATTTGCATAATGATAACAAAAGGACTGCATACGCATAATTGAACGATAATTCAAGGATGCGTCATTGTTGAGTGTAGTTTAGATTCTAAACTGGACACTACTTGATGAATTATTAAAATAAAATAAAATCATCTTTAAGCAGATGCGCAATTAATTTAATTACAATTTAGTTATGTTTATGATTAATGGTTTACTTGTTTAATACAAAAGATGATTAATTTCTACAACGATAAATTGAGGAAATTGCTGTAAAATAACAATGTTAAATTTCATAAAGGTTATTAGAAATACACAAACGACGGAATTTCTGGTTGAATCCAAAAAGCATAGAACTTTTTAAATGGACAACAGTAAATAATGATGTAGCAATCATTAACTGGTTATTTCCACTGCACAATCAAAAACTACCCCTTTTGACGAGAGCTAAACTGAATTCCCACCAAGTGAGCTTGTGAGGGTTGGATAACTATTGATGCGATTATCACCAATGTGATTCGCAAAAAGGTCTGCTTATTCTTAGTGTTTCGCAAATTTACATGTTTTTCATCGGATTTAAGCATTAACTAATATGAATTTTACGTTATGCTTTTATAGTAAATTATTATTCAGGGGTATTTTTTAAAATTCGCTTACAGATTTTTACTTTTTAACAAGTTTGATTTACCTTTTCTTCTGAGTTTCGACACGAGGTATTAATCCATCAATCAATGTCGTTTGATTGCGTGCCCTTTTACTCCTTAATGCAGTTTTGTATATTAATTAAATGTAAGTGGCGGAATAGGGCTAATGACTTGCTGATTTCATTCACGTGAGAATTTGTTACGTAACGATTGTCCAATTACAGAGTTTAATCATTGAATTCCTTTAGATTGCTTAATTTCAGAATGAGTTTTTCAGTGCTTTCAGTTTTAAATATGGTTCTCCTAAATATGTAGCATGAGATCAATTAAATTTATAAATAATTATACCGGATTTTGACTTTTTAATAATAATAATTTGTAATACAGTTTGTTTTACTGAATGACATGATAAACTTATTAATATAAAATATGGCAGCTATGAAGTTTGAGGTTAGATTTACACTTTCATTCATAGAAAAATAAATTCAAATATTAGACATGTTTCAATTACGCCTCTGAGCGCTGGTAAACGTACAAAAGCATCATAAATAAAACATAAAATTATTTGGTCGCACGGTATTTTTAACTTGTGAAGAACTCCAGTTAAAATAACATAATGACCTTCTACTTTAAATCTCATATTTAATTTCCTTAAGATGTTTAACTTGTTAATCTTTAATGGTCTTTCCCTGAAACCTGAGTTTGAACTTCCACCTGGTTTTTCTACGATAGCCGCAATCCTGGAGCTTTCTTGATTTTTCATAATTTTCGGGAATCCTTTTTTCAGAAAATTTAACCTGGAAGTTTTTAATTTTTTTAAATAATGAAAACTTCAATGAAGTTAGAGGTAAAAATTTAAATTTACAGCTTGAATTATTTAAAATCCGCATTTTCAGTTGTGAGTAGAAAGGCGGCAGCTGATACCGCCATTTTGTTTTTAATTAGGTCAATCAATTTAATTGATAGTTCAATCAAATCGGATTAACTGGGTCAATCGTTTTAATTAGATCAATTTAATAAAATCAGCGGGTTATTTAGATCAACTTGATTAAATTGATCTAATTAAAACGACTGATTTGATTAAATTGATCTAAATAACCCGCTGATTTGATTAAATTGATCTAATTAAAACGATTGACCCAGTTAATCCGATTTGATTGAGCTATCAATTAAGTTGATTGACCTAATTAAAAACAAAATGGCGGTATCAGCTGCCGCCTTTCTACTGTTGTGTTATTAAGGTATCAAACTTGTTGATTCTTAAAACTGAAAGTTTTCTTAGTTAAAATTTGAAGCGGTTCTCTACAATTTTAAAGTTTTCAGAAAAAATTTCAATTCTTCAAAGGAAATTTCAATTTTTTTCTGAAAATCTGTACTTTATTAGCACTTAGCTTTACTGTTAAGGTTAAAAAGTGCGAATCTTTGAAAAAATAATATTTTAAATCTTTTTCACATCTTAATGTTGTTTTATTGCCATAAATATTTGAAATTTCGGAAACTTTTTCGACTCAGTATTTACTGAATAATAAGCGTTAGCACTTGTTTGGAAATGTCTTTACTGGTTACTTTCACAGCATTTTCACCTTGTTCTACTGATTCTAAGTTAGTTTGTTTTGTTTGGAAGTACATTCATTCTTTCTAAATGTTTTTGAAAAAAAAATTTATTGTTATTTTTTAGAATTAATATTCAGTATCAAAAATTTTATTTCTTAGGAGCTGGGAACCTTATTAAACATATTTATTAAAATCGTAGTTATTTCTTTAAGACCACTGAAAATAGAATTTAGCCTTAAAAAGTTTAAGCTTTGGAAACCGAGTTTCTGAGTTTTGAAACGTGAGGTTTACTTTAAGAAAATAAATCATTCCTCAGATTAGTTACTAATTCTTTTTAAAACTTACATTATTAGTGGTATTCTACAGAGTTTTTAGTAAATTGTATCGCCGGAGTGGCCGAGTGGTTAAGACATTCGACTATAGCGCGAACGGTCTCGGGGTCAGACCCGAGTGGAATGTTTGGCGGGTGGCCTATCCAGTGGCCGAAAATAATTGGGAACCGAAACACAATGGCAAAGTAGGAACGGTGGGCGATTGTTGAAGGCAACACCATCATCCCGTTCGTATAGCGTGTTAAATAACCGAGGTATGATAAGCGACTTATGAGGCCTTAACCCTCTATGTTGCCGCCCATGCTCCCTGCGGGGCATTAATGCCGGTACCTTCACCTCTACCTTAAAAGCCCTGGACCTTCAAGGGTGTATTTTAAATTTTTGGAAAATACTTTACGAAAATACAAATCTTATGCTGTTAACTAAACTGAATTATTTATTTGTGACTTTTTATTAAACCAAGAAGTTTTTTGTGCTTGTCAGGTTTTAAAGTAAAAATCCTCCTAGAAATTAAATCAGTACGAATTAACTACAAGAAGGATATAGCAAATGTTTTCCTAAGGTTTCCTTTCAGAATTTTCCAGCTTTGTATTTAATTATGTTCAAAGACTTGAATTTTTAAAAGCTTAAAAATTTAGTTCAGTTTCACAGGCGTAAGAAACTTTTTACTAAGAAGCTTCAACTGATTGCTGTTGAATCAGTTTACTAAACAAACTCTGACGCCTTTTCACCTTTTCAGATTGCTGTAGATGAAATAAAGGAAGTTTCGGGTATTTTCAGAAAATTTAAATCTTAATTTTGCCTTCAAAATTTATATCCTAAAGAAAAATTAGAATTTCAAATCTTTTTTACAGTATAGTTTACAGAATCATTCAAAACGAAAGCGTTCTTTAAAAATGTCTTGGAAGTCGAAACTTTGAGTTTAAAGAAGCTTTAGATAAGCCTCATAAACACTATCAGTTGAGTAAAAAGATATAAAATTTCTACTGTCACATCTTCAAACTCTGTTTATTAAAAAGCTTTGGAAAACTGAAAATTCAGATCTTTTCAGAAGTCCTTTTTAATTTTTTGAACATCAAAGACGAAATTTCAAAAATAATAATACCTTAAAACTTTATTTCTTAAAAAGTTTGAATAAAATCTAAAATTTTAGATCTTTTATTTATTATTTACAGAAATTTGGGAATACTTTAATTTTGTTTTAGCGTTTCAAACATTAGAGATGGAAGCTTTTTTTGGAAATGCTTCGGAAATTAAAATTTTGAGTTTTAATTGTGTATTCGAATTCTGAAAGTCTTGGAAACTGAAATTCTATATAAATAAACCGATGGTTAAATGACTCAATTTCTTAAAAAGCTTGAAGCTTCGAAAAACCGAAATATAGCTTTTTTTCACGTTGTGGTATTCAAAACTTTTGTAAAATTTTGAGTTAATACTTTTATCGTTGGGAATAGACAATTCTTAAGAGATGTTATTTCTTGTCAGGTGAAATTTTGATTGCTGAAGCTTGAATAAAAGAATCTATTGTTTATATAACCTTCGACGTACTTATTCTTAAACTTAATATTTCCAGGTAAGTGTTTTGAATTTACAGAAAAAACTAATGTGAAAATAACAAAAAATTACTTTGAAAGTGATACCATTCCTGAATCTTCACTTCAAACTTTTTAGAAAGATTTTGAGATTTTTTTTAATAATAGTTCAACCATAATTTTCTGCAACTGACATTCTGTAGCTGTAGCTGTAGCTGTAGCTGTAGCTCTTTCCTGTTTATCATTTTTCTAAGGGTCGTTTTTGTGCCTTTTAAAAAAATTTCACGTTTAATTCTCTGTTCAACTCGGTAAAATTTCAATATCATTTTGATATTCCACAAGTTGGAACCATAAGGGTTAAAAAGTTTAACTTTTCGAGATTTTTAAATATAGAAATTTAATTTAATTAAATGAATATGCAGTTGAATATATTTAAGAAATTTATTTGTTATTAATATAATTTTATAGAATTTGCAGTGTACAATTTCAGGAAAGGCTACTTTTGAAACAAGGTAATAAGTTTTTAATTCAACTTTTTAGGTATTTACGTTGTTTGCCAGAAAGAATTCTGTTAATCATGAATTTTATTCTTTTTACAATCAAGATTATCCCCTTCAAAGTAGTTTCCTTGGGTAGCTACGCACCGATGGAGGCGTTTTTTCCATTGTTCGTAGCAGTCCTGGAAGGCTTCTGTTGGAATGTCCTTCAAGTCGCCGGTTACGCTCTTCGGGATGTTATCAAAAGTACCAAAATGGCGCTCTTTCAAATGGTTTGTCAGCCGGGGGAATAACAAGAAGTCACAGGGACTGATTTCCGACGAATAGGGGGGCTGGGGAACCACAGGAATGCTTTTTCTCCACAAATTCGTTGATGGAGACTGCAGTGTGATATGGGGTGTTGTTGTTGGGCAGCATCCAAGTGCATTAAACGTCTATCGACGGTCTGACATCACAAGAGTTTTCACTCTTTCCACATTGTCGTCCGTTTTGAGATTGAAGTTCGTCTTTCACTTCTACTCGGCCCTCTAAAAAGGAACACATCTGAATACATCTGTTCCCTGGATAGGGAATGTTCTCCATATCCCTTTGTAACTGTGTAAGCCACAGTAGCGGGTTCGCCAACCTTTACACAAAATTTTATAGCACAAAGTTCTTCAAATTTTTGCCGGTCCATTTTCGCACCTCACAAACTACACTTTAGACGGTCTCAACAATCGCGTAGCAACTGTCACAAGTTCAAACTTGTACTGAGTCTACAGCAGGGGTTATTCTAACTGCCGTGAAAAGGAAGAGGCAGCAAGCGTTGTCGGTTGGCGCACCTCATTATGTTTCTGCCAAACCTGCCCTGAAAATAGTATGGAATTGCTTTTTAATTTAAAAATGTGAAATATTAAAATTGTGTTGAACATGTTATGCACCAAACTTTCAAGTTTAAACTTTTTTTGAAATGTAGGACTCCGTATCAAAAAGTTTAAACAATCTCAAAACTTTCTTAACTAGGTATAAGTAATTTTTAGTTTATTTTTGAAAATGTCAGGTTTAATTAATTTCTGGCCCTTTTTGTTTGATAATGTCATATGTTTATTTACGTTACCTAATTTTCTGCTTCAACTTTAGTTTTACCTTCTGTATTGTAGTAAATTATGTAGTCTATGGTTAGTTAGTTACGTAGATTATGATCATACGTTGTATACATTGCATGTTATATTGATAAGTACTTTATTACCATACAAATAATGTGCGCCTCTCATACGATACGACCGAACGAACCTTCAAAATAAAAAAGTTTAAAGCTTCGAAGTTTCATTTTAATTCAATTTTACGATTGGAGATTGGAGATTATTCTCTAAATTGTTGGGGTTGTTAGTATGGACCTTGAAATTTTTTAAAAAGTTTTGAAATCTGAAATTTTAGCCCTCTTCCTCTTCTCTTATCTTCAAACTTAAACAGTTTAAAGATTTAACGTTAATTTGGTATTCCACTCTTTCATTTCATCTTTGGGAAATTTTAGCATTTGGAATCTAAGTAAAATAATAACATACTGCTTAAACGACTGATTTTTCAATTTTTTGCTGTTATTGTAGCTTTTATATAATGTTTAACTCTTTTTTTGAAGCCAATATTTTTCAAAGTTTGAGAAAAACTGCTATGTAAACAAAACAAAACTATCATCTTAGATTTTCACTAAATCTTGAGGTTTGTACTCGATATTCGTTGATGAATGTCTGTATTCTTTTGCCATATTGTTCTTTTGCATGCTACTTTGCTCGATCTAAAGTAAGTGCAATTCTTTTTAAATATCTTTAAAGATTTGCTAAGCCTTTTACTCGATATGCAAAATTCAGTTTCTGTATACTTTATGACTTTAATAAAATTAGAAAAATCGCTGTTCTATCTTTGCAGCTGTTTTTCAAGTTTGTTTTCTGCTTCATTTACTTACTTTTTATTTGATAGAAATCAGTTTTAACTTTAATGGTGCAAAGGGTTTCAAAAATTGGCGTAAAAAATGTTTTCTTTAAGTTGTATTTAATATAAAGTATCTTAAAAACGTAAAGCTTGAATGTTTATTAAGTAAAAAAATGAAATAAATAAAATAAATGAATAAATAAGTAAATACATAAAAATTAACTAAATAATTAAGTGAAAAAGTTAATAAGTAATCGAATAAGTAATAAAAATAAATAAATAAAATTCCTACTTGAACAAACCAACATTTTCAATAATGTTGTTTAACCTCAATTCATACCATTGCAATAATCTTTAGAATTTACACACATTTGCATTACAGGTTTCAATACAAAAACTCGTCTTAATTTATTCTCACTCGTTAGACATAATTAATTGTGGCAAGTTTGCTTTCATAATCTCTACAATTTAGATTATTATATGATTAATCTAATAAGTTTATAATTATTTAAGGGTAAACTACCAATATTGGACTTTTAATCTGAGTTTTTACTAATTTGCTTTAAATTGTGAAAAATTTTAGGATTTAAGAAGGGTTTCAAGTGATATACAAACTTAAATATGTTCATGTGTTACGTGCTGCAAATTAATTGTTTAATTTTTGAAAAGAGAAGATCCGTTCTTTGGCACATTTAAAAATTGTTTCGTTTTTTAGTTTAATTTAATGAGTCTGTCGGAATCCAGTTAGTTAATCAGTCAAATTGTGCTGATTTTATATACTCGTCGTTAGTTTGAAGCACAACATTTAATCCTCTTGTAAAAATATGCGTTTATTAACAAAATATGCAAATCAAAAGTGGTAATTTTCAATAAAAATAAGAGTGTTTAAATTATTTCAACGGCAATTATTCCTAAGTGCAAATTAATTGGACCATAAGTATTCCCTGCCATATATTAATTTTTAATTAAAATCAATTTTGAACGGTACCTCCTTGTCTAAAACTCACCATTGTATAATATGGTTAGCTTCAATTTTAGTTTTATGTCAGTCTGTAACTTCCACTTAACTTTAATTGAGTGAGTCACAAATGGAGGGTTCCATACTATCAACCCTCGCATAATATCACACACGTGGTCGTTTTGATAATCTTACTAATAAAAGCTATTAACTATTAAAACGGCCTATGTTGTACGTACGTACGTCTGAAGCCGTAAATTAGTTAAAGCCAAGTAGGTAGGAGCTTATTTAGTACCAATATTCATTGACGGTCGTTTCTCAAACTGTCAGAGATTATTCCTCGGTATTGATTATTTAATTGCTAATTCGAAGATGTCAGATAAGAAATCGAAACCTTGTTATAAGTTGTAAAATGTAATTATAAGTTTATCTGGAGAAGTCATCATTGTATAAGCGAAAGCACTTTAAGGTACAAATTGATTAATGATCTTAAACTAATTTTGCTTTAAGTAGGAGTTGCAAAATATTCAAATATTTGACTATATTATTAACTCCCTCTCAAATAAACGATTAAGTTAAGTTGTCATATTAGTTAGATACTTAAGGTTAAATAATTATATTATCCGTGTTTGAATTTTTTTAAATTCATTTAAACGGATATCCAGTGCAGGTGTGTGGACATTTAATTGCCTGGCATATTATTGCAACGACATATTTTACTTTTTTGTTATTTTTTTAAATCAATAACATTCCAGCATTGCGAATTTTCTACTTTTTTAATCGTTTTTAATAAGTACCGCAGCGATAATTACATACATCATATATACTGTAATGATACCCAACTTATTATTTATTATATTGACATAAAATGTAATCAATCGAAATACCTAAAACTATTTTTATTGTAAAATTTAATTTTGATTACTAATGCTAATTAAGGGTCGTTTACAATTATTTACCTCGGTTAGCTCAGTCTTTGGGTCGTCGTGAAGGTTCCTTTATTTTAATTAACTGCATATAAATCCTTTTTACGTTATATCATAATAATAATAATTCTATTACAACAACATTAACTTTATATGAAGATTTATTAACATACTTTTTAATAAATAAAACCCTATCTTCCCTAGCTATTTACTCGCCATAAATATTAATTTACAACAGTTTAAATAAGCTCCCATAACTCGTGATTGGTATCCACAATTCCAAATCCAAAATTAGCATTCCAGAACCTCCAATCCAACTACAATATCCAGATAACAGGAATCGAATTTTTGATTTTATTCCAGTCAACTTCAACTTCCTCTAATTATCTCCAATATCCAATACCACCAATATCTCCAATTATCCAAAATGAGCAGGATTAACCCTTTTCTCTCACAAGAAAAACACCCACTTTATTTCTATTAACCTCTTTTAAAAGAGAACACAATTTCCCTTTTCAGAAGAGTAATAATAACTTATTTAATTACTTTTCCGGTTGCACAAAAAAATAATTTTTAAATTTAATAATTATTATAGTATATCTATAAAAGTTTTTAGATTGTAAACAATATCAAGAATGTTATATGTATTGTTATGTTATCTCAATTAATAACACACAATTTTAAAATAAATTTATTAAGAAAACTAAATGTTCTGTAAATTGAAAGTACAAGTATTCTTGTCTGTATATTTGAATGTGTGTGTATGTGTGTGCTTTTAATGATTGTTAAGTTGAAATAAATCGTCCGCGAAATTCTTTAGCGCCCTCGAGATTGTCCTGCCTTGGCCGCAAACGGCCTCGGCGACAATTTTTCTCTCGGTACCCTAAAATGGAATTTCGCGGCCTTAGTATACAAATAACTATTAAATTACTTTTTATCACATGGCCTGGTGATAAAAAGTCCATCATTTTGCAGCTCGTTGCATAAATAGCTATTAACAGATTATGCTTTGCGCATTTCAGTATTTGAAAACACAATGCATATCTTTGGGTATATTTGCGTATCTATATATTTGTCGAAAATTGCAATATTTTATTGTACAATAATGAAAGGTTGACCTCATTTTAATACCTCTTAATTTGCTCATATGATGAAGTATTTAAGAACAGGATGCATATTATCCATATTTTATTGTATCATTGCATATGTATGCACACTTGTGATTTTTATTAAAATAACATATTTTAATTTGTTTACTGTCTTTATAAAGTTTTTTTAAAAAACGTTTAACAGTAAGTTAGTTAAATTTGGTTAAAATTGAATATATGTAATAGATATGGGTTGTTCGAGAATGATATAATTTTTTAAAATATTTTTATTATAGCTGGTTATTCAAAACTCCTTATAACATGTATTTACGACCATAACATTAAATCCAAGAACTTTTAAAAAAAATTCGGCATCAGATTGGACTGAACTGAATTAAATTACATTGACATATTTCAAATTTTCTATGCATTAAAGCCTTCATATTTATGCAGCGTATAAAGATAAATTTACATAAGAAGCAAATACCTTCATGATCTAAAGCTCCGAGTTTTACATTGCAGATTCCAAAGTAACAAAATTTGTTCTTTTTTCTTGTAGATATAAATGGAAATCATTACAAATATATTTGCATATTTAAATATCAATATGCTGTTCATTTATTAATATTGATATGCCTTTTGCTAACTCGAGAATGCTCATCGGTTACGGTTATGTAAATTACCTACTGTGATTTATATATATTTATTTGTGTTTATCTGGTGCATATTCAGAAAATTCTGTTAAAGCATGCATAACAAATATCTAGTCTTTTTATAGTTCATCATTTTCTTTACTTTAATAAATGAAAAGAATGAACAAACATAAATTCAGATGTTGATTTGTTGTTTACTGATTATCTTCTTGGTTTAGAGGTATGGAAATTACTACTTCCATACCTCTAAATAAATTCAGATTTGTGAGAGGTTTCAAATGACGTGAAGACTTCTGTTTTAATTTTTTAGAATTATAATCTTCGACTAATAACCTGTCATATTAAATTGAAGACATCAGAAATAGTAACACACATGATTGAATATTTTCTAAGCCAAGCTTGATTTCGTCTTAATTTGCTCACATGTTAGATTAAGTATTAAAAAAAAAAAAATGTTTTAAAACTGTTGACAATGAACTTATCACATAATCTTTAAATTTTATTTAATCAAAAGTGCCGACAAAAAGTGTTTCGCACGTTGTCTGCTTCTTGCGTTTTCGAAACTCTTAAGTTATTATGATACACTTCTAGTATATTATCATCCGAAAAGTTGTTGAAAGTATCTTCTGCCATGTCAATTATAGTATTATATAAAATGCGCATTGTTTTACAGTATGAACTACATTTTCAACAGTAGTTTTAATAAATTTCAATAAAAGCCTACTCTACGAATGAGAGCGAATTTATTGAAGATAAGACTGGGAAGAAGTTGACACTATGGACTCAAACACCAATGTTGATGTTTTAGTTTCACAAGTAAGTGTGAATGAAACAAAATCATCGACTGGTATTCAATTAATGGAAACACCTCCCTGATTGCAAGACAACACTATCTCGGACCAGTGTTGTCGCGACTGCTTTTTATAGTGTACTGAATCTTTGACAGAAAATGTACTGAATCCGTTCTAAATGTACTGAGTGGCGGGAAATTTAAATGCGTTTTAAAAATGCAGTTCCCTAATGGTAAATTATGTATTAGAAATAGCAAAAATAAATAAAATTTTCTTTGATATGAAAATGAAAAATAATGTTTCATAATATAGGTGTAAATAATACCAATAGCAATACTGTATTACACACTCTAAAGCAGTTCACTAAATGACGTAAAATTTCTTCGAGATGCATTTATAGCCTCGGCTCACGTCATTTTCCGGGGAAGAACCTAATTTCATTTGTGTAATTTCAAAAAATCCCCGAATATTCTTCTATTCTGATCCTAATTAAAGTTTTAACTATTACGTTCGTCAAAGCTCCGCTAGATGGCGGCATAAATGGCGTAAATGTTGATTCATTTTAGTACCACAAGATGGCAGGCAGAGACTAGGGATCAATGAAATAAAAATAAAATTGAAAAATCGAATTTTTATTAATTTGTTGTTACAATTTCATTTCGTACTGAAAATGAGGGTATTTCAAAAAAGTAGTACTGACGTACTGAATTGAGTAGATTGGTACCGAATTCAGTACAATTGTACAGAAACGGCAACACTGTCTCGGACTCAAAAGGAAGAGACCACATCAAGAAAATATTGACGTAGAGCAGAAGCTATTGGATATCGAAACCAAAAAACTTGCTCTATTAGAAACAGGGAAAGACGAGAATTCTTTGTTTTTGTGGTCTTTAGTGCCATGTATTAAAAAAAACATTGATCCTTTGCAACAACTTAGAGTTAGAACTGAATTGCAAGAAATTACAACAACAAATGCCACAAACTTTATCAAGTAGTATCTGGTTTACTTCTTCTTCTTCTTCTTCTTCTTCTTCTTCTTCTTCTTCTTCTTCTTCTTCTTGTTCTTCTTCTTGTTCTTCTTCTTCTTCTTCTTCTTCTAATTATCTGGTTTATTAATATACCTAAATTGCTCTGTAGATCTATCTACGTCTGAGCACATGATTCTAATATTTGTTCACCTGTTTCTCCTGTCTCAATTTATTCCAGCAATCCTTCGTCGTCTTCTGATACTAATTATTCAAATCTTACCTCTTCACCTGATGTCACTAACATACTATACTCAGAAAACAATAAATTAAATCAAATACGTTTTTTAAATTTGTAACTGTATTGTAACGTACCTACATATTATTTCGACAATAGTTAAATACATGCATACGTAGGTCGTTTGAAAAAATAAATTTGATAAACTTGTATTTATTTTTCAACATAATCTTCATTGAGCTCAACGCATTTTTCTCCTGGTCTGCAAAACAACTAGCCGTTCACAGCATGAACCACTTCATTGTTGTGGGAAAATCGTTGTCCTCCAAAACATCTTTTGAGGTTCTGGAAGTCAGGCGAAACTAAATTGAGTGAGTAGGGCGGATGATCCAACCTGAGTTCATGGATTTTAAGCCGGGTTCTCATTAGTCGATTTCATTGATCAATGAAACTGAATCTATGTCATTGTAAAGAAATTGAATAATGAGAACATCATTTCCACGATATTGATCAATGATTTTTCGTTTCAATGGAAGTGAAAGGCAGGTCTACTTTGGTTGATCAACGGGATTGATTCAATGAAATCGAACGGTGTTTGAAATGTGAGAACAAGAGTTCAATTATATTGAAACAAATAAAGTTGCATCGTCAGCTTATTGTTGGCACCTACACTCTGGATAAAATTGCGTAGAGTTCTGCGTCATTTTAACAACATGACACATTTCAAATGGTTTTCTCGTTTTTCGCTTTTTGATTTGGTTTACTAAATATTTACACACAATGCGGACTCCAGCACGCACAATTTTCTTCTTTGCAGCAATTTTTAAAATTGATCGTTTCTGACAGAATGTTCAATGCCCTTGAATCGTGTGAACAATTTTCATATTCAATTGTATCTTCAATGGGATAGATTCAGTCTCATTGATCAATGAAATCGACTAATGAGAACCCGGCTTTAGCCATGGAAACCGTTGACATCTAAATAGCTGCATCGCCCTGATGAAAAAGAATTTTTTTGGCACGATGCGATTGCATTTTCTTGATTTCTTTGTTAAAACTTTTCATCAAATCTGCGTAGTACTCTCCAGTGATTGTTTTTCTTTTTCCAGGTAGTAAATAAAGATCACATGCCATGACCTTGCCTTGGCTGTTCATTGTTTTTTCGACACCGGCGTGTAGTGGTCCCACGTTTCATCGACGGTCACGAACCATCGCAAAAATTTTTTGGGTTACGCTTGAAACGTTCCAAGCACGCAGACACAACATTCACACACACACAGATTCACAACATGACAACATGTCTGCTATCTCCTTGATCTTCAATCTTCGGTCACTCAAAACTATTTTGTGGATCCTAGTCAAATCCCTTGGGAGTCCGCTGCGCGGTTTATCTTCGGTACTCGTTCAGCCATGTTTAAAGTCAGCAATCCACAAATATACGGTCTTAAATGAAGAGGAAGACTCGCCAAGGACACGATATAACTTACTTTTTATTTGGTTCCCCGTTTTCCCCTTTCATTTTCAAAAGTGTTTGCAGGTTCGTCTACCTCACGTAACCAATCAATAACCTCACAACGCACTGAGCTGAAGCTCGGAAAAGGCCCATTTGAAGGATCAAACTCAAACTCAAACGACGTACATTATAAAACAAATATCTTAACTTAATTGCTAGGCTTATGATTAGCAAAAGCCTCTCTTCAACAGAAGTAAGTCTTTGAAAGTTTGTTGTACAATGACAGCAAGTAGCACATATTTTTTCACAATACGAGTAAGTCGAAGGTATTTATGGTCATTCTGGTGTACCGGCGAAACGTCTTTTCATCCACTCGTAACTGGAGATATATACATATTTAGCTCTTTAGGCCCAAGGCTAGTTCTACGATTCTCCTCCACTTCTTCTTTTCGATCGCTACTCATTCCCAATTTGTGACGTTTAATTCTCTTAAGTCTTCTTGTATATTATTTTGCCACTTGCTCTTAGGTTTGCCTCTCCTTCTCCTACTCTCAATTCCGCCTTTCAACATTTTTCTGGTTACTCGTGTTTCTGGTCTGTGTACATGATCTAGCCATCGAATTCTCTGTGACATAATTATGGAAACAATGATGGGCTGTCCATAAAGTTCCATTGGCTCCCCGTTTGTTTTTCTAACCCATGCTTCATATATTTTTTCCTCCATAAATTCTTCTGAGAATCTTTCCCACATTTCCAGTTTGTTCGCAGCACTTTTAATGTTTACGTTTCACAATCAGGTTTTATAACAGTTTGATACACAGGCAGTTTTCTTCTTCTCGATACCTCTTTTGCTTTAAATAGAGTCCCCGCAATTTTATTGCTCTTATTTAATCTTTCCTCTATGTATCCCCACTTCTTCTGTACAATTGCGTGTCAAAGCAATTCCTAAATAATTAAGTTTCTCGACCATCTCAAAAATGCATTTTTCTGCACTGGGGATACAGGGGTGAAATTCGCCGTTACTCAACCTGTTGGAACTCGACGTACCAATATGTCGTCTCGAGTTGGTAATTGTTATAGTTTAAATTATTCGAAGGACTATAATAAAATACCCGTAACATAGGTTATGGAAGCTATGGAAAGAATATTTTGAAACTCTATTGAACACAGATGGAAATCGGTGCGAAGAGCCTGTAAGAGGGGAACCCAAGCAGCAAGAGGCGAATGAAGAAGAAATAGAGTTACCAACAGAAGAAGATGTCCGAGAAATAATCCATACGCAAAAAAATATAAAGCACCAGGTATAGACCAGGTAACAGGGGAAATGATAAAATACGGTGGAAAAGATCTGGAAAAGGAAACGTACTTACTTATTAAAAGGATATGGCAGGAAGAGGAGATGCCAAACAGTTGGAAAAATGCATTAATCTGCCCCCTACATAAGAAAGGAGACAAAAGTATACTCCAAAATTACAGAGGAATAGCACTGTTGAATGTGGGGCATAAGATTTTAAGTGGAACAATAGCGCAAAAATTATATGTAATAATGGAAAGAGAAGTAGGTCAATATCAATGTGGTTTCAGGAGAGGCAGATCAACCCTAGAGTATATTTTTACTCTGAGACAGGTATTAGAAAATAGTTATGAACAAAACATCACCCTTAATCATCTTTTTATCGACTTAAAGCATACGATACCGTTATAAGAGAAGAGATGTATGTAGTGCTAGAAGAGTTAAATGTACCAAGCAAAATAATAAGGATGTGCCTTACAAATGCTAACGCGATAGTGAAGGTACAGGACCAGTTATCGGAAGAATTCATTATTTAGGGTAGTTTAAAGCACAGAGGCCCCCTCTCAACTGTCCTGTTCAATCTGGCGCTAGAAGAGATAATAAAAAGAGTCCAGATTAATACGGGAGGTACAATTATAAATAGAATGGTTCAAATCCTTGCCTATGCAGATGATGTGGTAACAACATCAAGAACAATAAATAACTTAAAATAGGTATACGGATATTTTGAACAGAACGCAGCTAAGGTTGGACTTACAGTTAGCGATACTAAATCCAAGTACATGATCACATTAGGGAACGAATCTGTACATCTGTACAGAAGTAAACCAAAGTAAATTTGAACAGGTGATAGACTTTAAGTACCTTGGAGCGATAATAAACGAAAAGAAAACGAAGTAGTAGAAGATATAGCAGCAAGATTAGCTAAGACATGTTTTTACGGCTAATGATATATCTGTTACGGCTAAAAGCCGAAATGCGCCTACAACTAGGTCTAGCCGGCTAGAGCTCGGTGCTGCCGGTCACAAGGTTAGGTTAGTGTTAAGTTAAGTTTGCTTAGTACTAGCCGGCTAGACCTAGTTGTAGCCGCACTTCGGCTTCCAGCCGTAACATATCCACTAATACAAAATTAGCAGTGTATAAAACTATCCTAAGACCTATAGCGACATATGGAGCAGAGGCGTGGACATTGAACAAAAAACAAATAGAGGTATTGAATAGGTGGGAAAGGAAAGTGATAAGAGACATCTCCAGGCCAGTGGAAGAAAATGCGGAGTGGCGAAGGAGGTATGATTCAGGATATCAAATGCATTTCAAAGTTATGTTGTAATAATTGACAGTAAGGGCAATTTGTTATGAAGGTATAAATGTTAGGAGGGCTTTTACGCTTCGGATTTCGTTATAATTATAACCCAGTATATTTCCCTCAAAAACTGATGCACTTTGAACTATAAATAATTTCAGATAAGCAATGTCACAACATATGCAGTGTCTGCTAACAAATACAACCCCGCTGTAGCAATTACGAGCTGTCATCTTGATAGGTACTGCAGCTGACATAGGTTACTTTATACTTGCATGTAAATGCTTACACGTTTTGTGTAAATGCGAGATTAAATGTTTTACAGCTTAAATTAATTAAAATAAATCTGCTACAGGAAAACCTTTGCTCTACGATGTCAAATCGTTATTACTCGTGAAATACAGCGCTTGCCAGAAACTCTCATAAAACTGAGTAGTACTAAATATCGTGTTTCCAAAGTTTAATTTAATCATATTTTGTATGTTGAGGAAAAGGCACAGCTTGCTGAGTAAATTTGGGTAGTTTGATATTTCCTGTTATTTATTAAAGAAATTGCTAAAATGGTTAATGAATTTTACGGTTTAAATTAAGAAAAAGCCTAAATTCCATGTTAATGTGTGCATATTGTAATTCCTTCGCAAACTTTTCGGAGCCTAGTGAGCCATGATTTTAATTTATTAGGTTGGTATTAAGTTTTTTAACCCAACAGTCTGTTGAACATTATAAGAAGTTCACTATGCTGCCAAACATGGCTAATTTTTAGATTTTTTAACTTGGCTAACACAACCAAGTTTATTATTATTATTAACTCTCTGGAATCACAAGCTTCAACCATTCCCCTGTGATATTTACTAGCAAGACAGATTTACACCGAAAAGGCTTGCCTACACTAACAAAATTGTCCCTTAAATATGGCTTGCTCTGTTCGACAATAATCGTGAATGCTTTTATGGATGAATATAAATACATTGCACAAAAAAATATTTATAACCAATACAAGAACAATTATGTTTGATGAAGGGGGTGAGTGAAAATCCTTAGGGGTCGCGTGCTACCAGACCAATTTATCACCTACATGCGATTAGTTTCGTAGCATATGTCGAACCGTATTCCATCAAATTCTATCGCAATAATTTCGTGGTGTTATTTTCGTCTCGTTCGGTACTTCAAATAAAAGGAAAAGAGACAGAATTAGGGATCGTCGACGGGTAAAGGGAATAAATTAAAAATTATTTAAATGTGTTGATCGCCCGTCACGCTTGGTGAATTCGATGCTACCAGTTAAAGTGGCTAGACTTTTCATAAGTGCGTCTATTTATTTAAATTAGTGAATTATTGGGGTGAATAAATTTTCGTGCCCTAAACTGTACGTTGTTGACTGTTTGAGAATTTAGATTTTATTGTGACTTTTTGTAAAAGGATTGACCATAGTAAATTGTTGTTTTTGTTTTGTAAAATGTATTTTGTTGTCTGTTGAAATTTGAAGAATCCATAGAAGACTGAAGCTAAAAATCTTAAATTTTGGATTTAAATAATTTCCTAAATATTCGCTCATTAGAAGGAACGTTAAAATAGTTTTCACATCGCGCTTTTTGAAGAAATAAATAAACTGTAAACTTTTTCCCTGCATTCTTAAAAACAAAAGAATTTCACTTTTGTTATATTTTGACAATTTTTTTCTAAAAATAAGTTAAGTAAATCTGAAACTTTAGAAAAACGTTCCTCACTTCTTTACCAGAAATTTCCTTGGGTTGTTTTTCTTTCCTTCTAAAAGCTGGCATTATTCTCGGTCATTAAATAATATCAAGGATAATAAATTAAACTTTAGAGAATAGTATAAATATTTAACATTGATATCCTCCCAAAACCAACAATTTTCCCAAAGAAATTTGAAAGTTCCGAAAACATCCAGAAATTACCTACTTGAATTTTTTGGGTTTGTTTTTCATTTATTTTGAAAGTTCTCTTTATTTGCTATTGTAGCACTAATTTCAGGGATAGCAAATTAAATTTGAAAGCAGAATATTAATGATTAAATATTAACAATCATCCACAATCAACATTTTCCCCAAAGAACTTGCTAACTTCTGAAAGCTCACGTTATTCCTGGCTGCAACAATAATAATTTCTACAATCAACATTTTCCCCAAAACTTTCGGAAAAACGTTCCCAAATATTTTTTAATTAGAATTTGTTTGGGGTTAATTTCCATTCCTTCTTAAAGTTCCCATTATTTGCAATTGTAATAATAATTCCAAGGGTAGTAAATTAAATTTCGGGGCAAAATCTACACATTTGATGTCGGTAACCGTTTACAAACATTTTTCCTAAATAACTTTGTAACTTCATAGAAACTGAACATTTTTTACTTAGAATCTATCATGAGTTCATTTTTAATTTCTTTTAAAAGCACCCGTTATTCTCGGCTTTTAATAATAATTTCAAAGATAATAACTTACATTCCTGAACAAAATATAACCATTTAAGGTTGATGAACTTTACAATCAAACAATTTTTCAAAAGAACTTTGTAAGTTTAAAAATACTTTCTAAATTTTTTGTTTATAATATCTTTGATTTTAGTTTTCACTCCTTTCTAAAACTCACGTTATTCATGGTTATAATAATAATAATAATTTCAAGGGTAGGTAGTAAGTTAAATTTCATAGCAGAAGAAAAAAATTTAACGTCGTCAACTCTCCACAATCAAACATTCTCTCCAAAGAGGGGTGAAAACTGAAACTTCAGAAAAACTTTCTGAAATCTTTTACATGGAATTTCTTCCGGTTTGCTTTTCTTACTTCTGAAAGCTGCCTACTAATTCATTTTTCGGGTAATTATTTGTTAAGTTTCTTGATTAAGCGAAACTTGAAATCAGCACACGTCAAGTTGCTTTAAGAATGGATTTTAATCCATCCACTATAGCAAGATTTGTCAAGAAGTTCACCGAAACTGGAGGGTTCTGAAGAGAAAATGTTTTCAGGATCGTAGATTCACAACTGTGAAACTGAAAAGGGAGTGGAAAGACGCTTGTAACAGTGAGTAGCCGAACTGTACGAAATAGACCCATGGAGGCAGGGCCGAATGCTCGCCGCCCCAGGAAGAAGCCTCTTTTGACGGCAATAATGCCAAAACATCGTCTAGAGTGGACGAGAGAGCATACGAATTGGATTAACGAGCTGTGGGAGCAACTCATTTTCTCAGAAAAATCAAAATTAAATCTTCGTGACTCTGACGGAAAACTGTTTGTGCGGCGTAGAAAAGATGAACAGTATGCATCCGGGTGCCTTTTTCCTACTGTAAAATATTCTGAAGGACAAATGATCTGGGGTTGCACAAACACGAAAGAAGTTGCTGCTCTAAAGTTTATCCAAGGTAGGCTAGATGCTGAAAAATCACCTTCTTTTCACCATTGCAAGGTTGTACGAAGATGCAAGATGACTCCACACCATGTTAGAGAGCTTAAAAGATCATTTATTTTCTGCACAGTCCAGACCTTAATCCAATCGAGAACTGCGGGAGGAATATAGGAAATGAAATTACGAAAAATAATTCAAGAAACAAGAGCGAACTACAAGAATGTATTATGCGAGTATGGTTTCACAAAATGAGCGTAGCATATTCCATGCCCAGAAGCTGCAGGGCTGTAATTTCGGTCGGAGTACGATCTATCAGATTATAAATCTATATAGCTATCTCGTAGTTTGTACAGTTTGTAATTATATTGTCTAAAACTAATTTATTTACTCCAATTAAGTTAAAAATACAACCATTGATTCCGCTATTCTATTAAAAACAGTCTGTGATACTAAAGTTATGGTTAAATAAATATTGTAAAACCTTGACAGCTTAAGATCTTTTAGCCTAATTTTTTAAACAAAAAAAAATGTTAATGTTGTAGATCATTTCTAAAGTGATTACAGAATACCACAGTAATGGATTCAATAAATAATTATTATATTATTTCTTTGGCTGATTTCTAATTTAAAATAAAAAATCGATAATTATTTAACGGGCGATGCAGTAATTGTTGTGAAATGGCCAGGCCCGTTAATCTACTTGTTATTACAATCATCCAACGTAGTAGCCAGAAAATGTAAATTTATTATTAAATTTTCACCGGCATTTTCAGATAAATTATTTGTGTAAATAAACTTTCGAATTTTCAAAAAATAACCCTTTTCCTCTAAAACAATTACTTCAAACACAGCCACCTCTGCGTATATAGACACAGCACTGATTAAACAAACAGTTTTTTAAACACTATAAATGAACAACCTGTTATTCCCTTTTAATTCGATAACTAATCGCACTTAAAAATATTATTTGTTCTTGTTTCCAAGCAAACGTTGTAAGTCATGCAACGTTTAATAATAAACTCACAGGTAGGTGCTAAATGTCCGCTACGGTTAATTGACGTCTTCCGTTCCGCACGATAAAGCTGTATCTTCAACCTTATTACTACGGGTTTTCTTCATGCTGTTTTGACAACTTTCAGGACGAGGGAATTTTATTTAATTAGAAAATTACCACAAAAGAATTTGCGCGCCGTACAAAATATTTCTATATTTTATTTTGCCTTTTTCAAAAAAATTTAATTCCAAGTTAGAACTAACGAGGAGTTCATAAATTAAAGCAAATTAGAAGGATGTTACCAACAGGTTTTCATGGAGAGCTTTTAAAACAACCACCTACATACGTTCCTAATACCTATGTTATTACGTGCAAACTGCTGCAAGTTTTATTATAAATTCCTGTATTAAAATATTCGTTTGCTCCTTTTGGAATAGCAAAGCAGCAGCTTACACAAGCTGATGAAGAAGTAATCATTTAGATTAAGTCAATCGGTTAGACAAGCTGAATAGCACGGTACAAAATGTTATTGAAGACCATGCCTAAAATAGTCTATTAAAAGCGTGGCAAGTTATATTGGTTCTTTTCACTTTTTTGCATGTAAAATGTCAGCTGCTGAATGAATCACATTTTTACCTTTAATTTTCTAACAGAATAATTAACACCTAGTTTCCAATGGACATTTTCATAAATTAGCAGAATAAAACACGAAATCTTTGCCTAACAAAGTTTGCGATTAAATACAAATAAAATCAACGAAACTCAAGCCTTTGTAGAATTACTCAACGTAATTAATCACCTTTTGGGACCCAACAGTGCGAATAATACAGCAAATTACCATACTTGTTGTCCTTTCGAGCCCAATCAACCTAGAACTAAATCGATACAATTCAATTTTCACGTTTTAAAAGCTCGAAACTGGTTGTTTGGATCCTTTAGAGTTTTTAAAAGTTATTGTTTGTAAACACCCTTTGAGCTATTAAGGTTTTTTATTTTAAAACAAAGGTTGGGTGATTTATTTTGAAGGGGGTTTGTTCACGAGTGGCACGCGCTTCTTCTGAAGTGTGTTGGTCATTTGCGGTCAGAGTATAAAAAATTTTGATAGGGGTTGCTGTGAAAGGAGTCCTTTTTTGATTCATTGTGCAGGATTCTGACTGAAGGGGTTCAACATTTTCTTTTTGATGTTCTTTTATGCGTAAAAGCAAGGTTACAGAAGAATTTGGCCGAAACTTTTTACTTGCATACGGTGTGTTGCAGCCTTCCACTCCTCCTCACAGTTGCTATATTATTCTTGGTTGTAACATAATTTCAAGCATAATAACTTAATAACTAATAATAAGAAATTTCAGGCTAGAATATAAAAGTATGACACTGCGAACAAATAAAAACTTTTACTAATGAAAAGTAAAATCATGGTCACTCAGAATTTCCTTAGACATATTTTTGGTTTCTTCTGAAAGCTCTTATTGCTACCCTTGAAATTTCAAGACTTGTAAGTAGACTCTCCGGCGAGAATTAAATAGTTTAATTTAAGATAATCTTCGCTATTAATAAATTCTTCTTAAGAAAAAGTAATTTCAGGGAAACAGCATTTCTGAGTTCGCTTTCCATTTATTGTGGAAAATTTTTTTTTCGTGATTATAAAACAATTTTAAGTAATAGATAAACTGTCTACCCAGATTTAAAAAATTAACGCTGATAATTCGCGACAAACTAAAATTTTTCCCAAGTTTTTAAATTCAGAACTTCAACAAAACGTGGAATGTCCTTGGAAGTGTTTTTCGTTTCGTCTGGAAATTTCTATTATTCGTGATTATAATGTAATTTTAAGGTTGATAAAAATTAAGTAATTTAACACTGATAGTCCTCGACAAACAACAATTTTTCAAAAGGAAAGCTAAAATTCGAAATCTCAGAAAATACTAAAATTTCTTCCGGCCTAGTTTCGATTTTGTCTGAAAATTTCCAATATTAATGATCATAAAATAATTTTAAGGATAATAAAAAGATTTTCAGGTCACAATTAATTAATTTACAAATTCAAATTCAAAGCCTCAGAAAAAATTTCTAGGTTTGTTTCTTTGTTTATTTTCCATTTTCGTCAGAAAATTTTGCTGAACACGAAATAATTTTAAGAATAATAAATAGACTTTCAAGCCAGAATTAAATAATTTAACGCTGATAATCCCCAACAAACAAAAATGTCGAATTTAGATAGGTTTATTTTCCAAGTCGCCTGAAAATTTCAATTATTCGTGACTATAATTTATGATAATTTTAAGGAGAGTAAATAGACTTACACGCTAGAATTTCAAAAAATAACGCTGATAATAATCCTCGGCATATAAAATTTTTTCCTAAGAAAAGTTAAAATTCTCAGAGAAATGGGAAATTTTTTTGTTTATTTTCCATTTCGCTTAGAAATTTCCATTGTTCATGATTACTAATGAATGATAAATTAATTGTAAGGATAATAAATAGAGTTTCAGGACAGAATTAAATAATTTAACGCTGATAATCCTCGACAAACAAAAATTTTTCGTAAGGATAATTCGAAATATCAGAAAAGCGATTATTTTTTGGGTTTATTTTCTATTTTGTCTGATAATTTCGATTATTCGTGCTTTTCAAATAATTTTAAGGACTATAAGGACTATAAATGCAAAATTTGACGTTTTTGAGCCAATCAGAACGAATTGTATCGACAATTTTCACTAGAAAAAATTGTCACTTACAAAACCACGCGTGGTCAAAGAGTTGTCGATTATTTTTTTGCTATAACATCACGAAATGTTCCTTGTGCTTGCATATGAATACCACGAGTGCGTAGCACGAGTGGTATTCGCAATCACAAGGAACATGAGTGATTTTACAGCAAAAATAATCTACAATTCTTTGACCACGAATGGTATTTGAGGGACTTCGTCCACTCGTGAAATTTCCATAGCAATAAAGATTCGTAAATCTAGTTAAAATTATAAAAAAATTATCGCCACTTGTGTAATTACTGTTGATAATAAGTAAAGATTCAGATCGGAATATAAAACTTTTAGCACTGATTGATAATTTGTTTTTCTTAAAAAAATTTCAACCTTCAGAAAAACATGGAATTTCTCTGGGTTTACTTTCCAGTTCCTTTAGATTTTCATTCTTCCTGATATAAAATAACTTTCAGGGTGATTACAGTTTCAAATTAGAAAAAAAATACTGATAATTGTCAATAACCATTTCTCTTAATGAAAGATTAATATTTGAGGCTTTAGAAAGGCGTGGATTACTTGTGGGTTACTATCCATTTCTCCTGAAAATTTGCATTATTAGCGGTTATGAAATAATTTCAAGGATATACATATATTGAGATGATATTGGTGGTATGATTTTAATGTTAATGTTGAGTTGAATACAATTGTTTATTAATCGTTAATGTGATTTTATGTTAATGCAGATTTAACTTTATTATTAAAAATGTACATAATTTATTGTTAAGAAAGCTAGATATCGGGTTGGACAATCAGGAAAAGCCAGTATTTGCAGTTGCCTGGTAACAGAAGAGAGTTTTCTTATTGGAATAGGATTATATGAGAACTGGGGTTACAAGAAAACAAAAGAGAAGTGAAATAATAAATAAAGGAGGAAAATAAATTGTTTCTTCAAGAAAAATAAGGAATTAATTTAAAATTCCTATAAATTTTGTGAATGACAATTAAATAATTGTTAAATATGTTATTTTCGTTGAGGAAAACGAATAATAATTGATAATTCTGGGAATTTTTCTAAATAAGAAGAATTCTCAATTCAAGTCTTGTTGAAGATAAATGAAGTATTTAATTATTGTAAGTGTTTTTGGATGGAGTTCCATGCTGGAAAATTGATATTGGTGGAATTGGATGTCACATGAAAATGTGGAATTGGATGGTGATTCATTAAATTAATTGGAATGGTTTTGGACAGTTGTGGTGTAACAGTGAGTTAATATTTGGATTTGATAGGATTAAGGAGGATAGGAATTTTAAATAAGAACTTTGTAATAAATCTGCGTTTTAAATTTGTATAGTTTAGTAACGAATATTTAATAATTTAGAATATAAAGATTATATTAATTTAAAAATAAATTAAGGAACCTTCACGATGACCCTCAATTAACATTAATACCCCAAATTAAATTTTAATACCTACTAAAAATAATTTTAGTGGAGCAGTTTTGACAAAATTACAATCATAGCAATATATTTAACACATTAAATAGGCCGATAGAGGTTAACCCTTTATAATTGTCTCCATCAAAAATTTTTGGTTAAACAAAGGTAAAATTTAAAAATTGATAAATTTTCATGGCGTTTCTTTCCATTTCGTATGGGAATTTCTATTATTCACGGTTACAAAATAATTCCAAGGATATATAATATATAAAATACCAAGACAAAATTAAAAACTGATGATCCACGAAGAATTTTTCTTTAGGAAAAATCAAACTTATAACATTAGCAATTAGATACGCGAATTTTGTCTCTGTTTATGACTGCTTCTGAATAATTCTATTGCCTATTTTGTGTTGTAATAGCATATTGTGTAACAAGTACGTGAAGTTGACCTTTTTACACGAGTGTGTAGTTTACGACACGAGCCATAGGCGACTATCGCAAGCACACGAGTGTAAAAAGGGCTTCACGCATGTGTTGCACACTATACTTTTTCTACGACCTCAAACTTAAAAAATGAGTTAAATTAGCGAAAGTTCACTTCACTTGACAGTTTTCACAAATTCGTTATTCAAACACAAAACAAGCACAGCAATCTATTAAAATGTTTACCCGTGCCGAAAACGGTATAGGCTCTTATGGCAGAAATGCGTAAAATAAACTCCATAAGAAATGCATTGCACGCATCGATATAAGAAATAAGACTTCACTGCTTCATACATGGGAGTAGAAAAATAATCTTAAGGTAATACATTAAAACTCAAGTCAGGATATAAAACTGATAACTTAAATAAATCCGCGACAAACAAATTTTTTTTTAAGAAAAGGTGAAACTGGTAACTTCAGAAAAACATGGATTTTCTTTGAGTTTACCTTTCCATTTCCATTATTCACCATTGCTAAGCCATGATATAGCCGTTTACAACTAATAAAAATTTTTATTAAGAAAAGACAAACCCTGCAACTTCAGGAAAACATAAAACTTCCTTGGGTTTACTTCCTATTTCTTCAAGAAAGTTCAATTATTCCCTGTTATAAAATAAATTTGAAGTTAATACAGTAAGCCTCAAACAAGAATAATTACAAATTTTGCAACTAATAATCCTCGACAAATTAATATTTTGAAAGAGGTGTAAAACCTGCAACTTTCGAGAAACAAGAAACGTCCTTGAGTTGATTTTCTATTTCTTATGGAAAATTCCATTAGTCGCTATTGTAAAATATTTTTAAGGCTACTACAGTAAGGCCCAAGACAGGTTATGCAGAATTAATATAATTTAATAATCCCTGACAAACAAATCTTTTCCTTAGGGAAAGGTGAAAGTTTCAGCTTCAGAAAACGTGGAATTTCCATTTCTTCTGGAAAACCATTATTTGCTGTTGTAAAAGAATTTTAAGGGTAATACTTTATATTAAGGCTCAAACTAGGATATTTATTTATAACTAATAATCTTCAATAAATCAAACATGGAATTTCATTGGGTTTATTTTTCACTTCTTCGGGAAAATTATATTATTCGGTGTTGTAGGAGAATTTCAAGGATAATACATTAAGACTGAAACCAGGATATGATAATTTTCTAACAAATAATCTTCAGTAAACCAAAAGTTTTCTTAAGAAAAGGCAATATTTACAACTCCTTTTTTTTAAATTCCTTTATCCTTTATTTTAAAATGATTTTAAGGCTAATAGAGGGAGGATCAAGCCAGGATATAAAAATTTACAACTAATATCGTGGACGAATAATTTTTTTTAAAGGTACAATTTGCAACTTCAAAGATATGTGGAATTCCTTTGTGCTTTCTTTTGAAAGTTCTATTATTCCTTGTTGTAAAATAATTTTAACGTTAAGGGTCAAACCAGGATATGACAATTTATAACTAATAGTCTTCGCCAAACATAAAATGTTACTATTTTCTTAAGAAAAGGTAAAACCTCTGTAACTTCAAGAAATCGCGGAACTTCATCGGGGTGTCTTTTGGAAAATTCCATGCTTCTTCGCTGTTGTAAAATAATGTAGTAATAAGTTAGTATGTGTATTAAGGTTCAGTACAGAACATAAAAATTTTCAACCAATAAAATAATTTCAGGATAATACACAAATCTTGAGACCAGAAATTAAGAGTTTAACACTGATAATCATGGAGAAGCTAATTTAAAACATCAGAGAAACGTCAAATTTTTTTGGATTTATTTCATATTTTTACTGAAAATTTTCATTATTTTTGGCTATAAAATAATTTTAACGATGATGCCTTCGGACCAGAATTTAATAATTTAACACTGATTATCATTGACAAACCAAGTTTTTCTGAAAGAAAAAACAAAACTTGAATCTTCGGAGAAACGTGGAAGGAAAACTTAATATTCAAAACCTCTAAGAAAAACATGTAATTTTCTTAAATTGACGTTTCCAAATGTTTTTCTTTGCATAATTATAAAATAAGTTTAAAGATAGTAAATCAGGCCACGCCAAAATTTAAACATTGTCTTAAGGAAAGTTAAAAGTGAAATTTCCTTAAATTTACGTTGACAGCAATTTTCCTCTGCCTGGTTGTAAAATAATTTTAAGAATAGTTAAGAGCTATGGGCAAAATATTATAATTCAACACTTCCTCCTAAAAAATAAAATTTGCACTTTTAGAAAAACGTAGAATATCCCTGGGATTATTTTACATTTCTTCTGAAAATCTCCATTTTTGCGGTTATAAAACAATTTCAAGGATAATAAATAAAATTTCAGCCCAGATTATAAAAATTTAACACTGATACTCGTCGACAATCAAAAATTAAACGTGCAGCATGCAACATTTCCATATTTTAATTGTCAAAAGCAATAAATACATCAGGGTACTTGACAATTTTAACTTTCACACGCTCAAATCTCGATATCCAATTGTGAATGCTGAATAAAAAAGCTAATGAGGGTACATCTATTAAAGCGACACTGGTACTCTTTCTTTTTACATATGTTTGGACGTAGGGTGGGTTTTTAAGGGGGTGGGTTAATTTTGTAACATTGTGACTCAAGATTGATAAATGTGACGTTAATTTGGAGGGCGGAAGGACCTTTTTATGTTTAAATCTGAGCATGTAATACCCTTTAATGCCATTTATTCGCTAATATTTACTAGAAAACACTAGGATTATTGACTTTAAATGTTTTTAAAGACTTCAGATGATATTGCTTTACGATTTAAAGTGTTTTAGTGGCTTCTTGTATTGAATATCGGCTTGGCAATTAAAAGGTCACCAGTTCAACTGTACCGAGTCTTCAAAATAAGTTCTCATGAACAAAAATTAGAATGCTGATAAAAATGCCAAAAAAGGATTAACAGTCACGGCAAGAAAAATCAGTACTTAAGGCACCGTCAGTAATCAGGCACGTGTATTATATGCGGGTTTATCTGAAACAAATTTCAGTAGTTTCACCAACATCAAGGTCTCTTCAGCTCTAACATGTTTCATCTTTCAATTTAACACAAAATAATTAATTTCAGTATGATTATATCGATTATGCTACGTACCAAGGGCACATAATAATACCAGGATAAATCTTAATGAGTGAAATTTTACCTCGTTTCGAGCACGAGACGAGCGCCTCGAGTTAATTAAGCAATTCTTATACAGGTAACAGGTGCTAGAAAGCGGAAATAGCAAGGTGGAGCTTAAATTTCTCCAATGTTTTATTGGTGGGATTTATATTTGGACTGTTCGAAATGGAGATTTAGGGTGTGGTGCCGGATTATGGATTATGAAAGGGTTTATTATTTTAGGTTTCAGGATCAGGAATGATTCCCAAGCTTTTAGGGAAAACAAAACCTGAACTATTCCCTGTTTGACGATTTTGTACTATCAGCAGTTAAAATTCTAAAATTCCTAGAGTTTTCTTTTATAGGTACAGGAAGTTTAACCATTTCAGTAAAATAAAGAATTTGGAGATTTCTTTCAAATTTCAAATATTTTAGGTTAATTTTCAGGCTTTTTCTTTAATTTCAGACCTTGAAACACGAAGTGAAGGGAATGTTTGAAACTTGCTGTTAAATTATCAAGCTTTTCAATTTTAGCCTCCTGTTTCTGAAACCACAAGTTTGCAAAGTTGGTGTTACATAATAACCTTCTGAAGTAATTAGTTACATTCAAAGAGAAATTTAGATTTAAAGGAAATTTCAGTCTTCATTTTACTTTCAAACTCCAGTTTGAAAGTTTGAAAATCTAAGCTAAAATTTCAGTTTTCGTGTTGAAATGTCAGACCATGAAGTATACTTTTTGATATTAGGTAATAATTACCATTGTAAAGGTTCTTCATTTAAAGTTTGTTCTTTTTAAAAATCCTAGTTGCGATTTAAAGCTGAAATAATTACTAATTATTTAAAACACTTCAAATACTATCAAATCTCGATGGAATTTAGATTTTTCAATAAATTCTTAGTTTAGATTTACCTTAAGATTTTAGTTCTTAAAAAGACTAAATAGAAACAGGAAAAGGAAGAAAAAGAAAAAGATGCAGACCGAGGAGGTATGTAAAACGCTAAATTAAATTAGAACCTTGGCACGGGACCTGAGGAAATGGAAAAATTGGGTAAAGGAAACACGAAGCAAAGAACTTAATCCGACGCCCTAAAGGGCAATTAGATAAAGAAGAAAAAAATAGCTGTTTTTCAGTGTATAAATATGTTACTCAATAAGACTTAATTATGCCTTAACGTCTCAGTAGCTGAAAATAGCTTTGGAGTTTACTACAAGTTTTGCAAATTTAAGTTTTAAATGGGAAGCTTGAAATTTCAAGTTATATAAGATATAATATTATATATTTAAAAATCTAAATTATTTCTGCTTTTTAAACACGTTATTTTACATTTAGTCTTTTTGTTCAAATGTTTAAAAAAAGTGTAAGCCTGGAGGTCTTGTGCCGACTGTGCTGGAGAGGGCATGCGTTTACGAAACGCTCTTAAGGATTTTCGTTAGGAAACACGGTTTTATTTAAAGAATGAATCGTATAATTACTACGCGAGAGCTACCAGGGCAAAAATATAGTGCCAATAATTATAATCATAATAAAACTAGTACATAAATAAACTAAAAGTGGGTTTCGTGTAAAAAAGAAAGGTGAGAACAAGGCGACACAAGGCTCAACTACAGTGAAGACTAGAAAAAATTTCAACACATGTAATTCCACGGCAAAATCACAGGTGGAATCAGAACATAAACCTGAGCCAAACTAAGTAACATTGTAGTATTTTAACAATAGATATTCCCACCATTTCGTCCAACAGACCCCGAGCAGGTAGATTGCCTGTAAACCATTTGCCGATCCCTTCGGTTGAAAGGAAAAAGCGGGATAACAACCCAAGGGCTGTAAATTATATTTACATGGTCAAGAGAACAAGAACTCACCGATTCCAGAAAACCGTGTGCTTACAATATTTCAAATATAGGTGTAAGTTACAGTCGAGATGCACAAATGGGAAAGTGAAATAGCAAATAGAAAATAAGGATGCAACTAGCTACTGACGTAACAACTACCCGCTAGAATCTGAAGTACACAGTATTTCAAGAAATGCGAAAGCAGATGACGGAAGCTGCCTATTTACAACAATAACGGATCAATTAATCGAAGGTAGAAGAAACAAAAAAGAATTCAATAAAGAGGGCGGACTTAAGGAAGAAAAAATCGCAAATTATGTGAGGGAAACCAAGAAGAAATGGAACTACAACTGGAAGAAAATATCAAGGACTTAGTCCGCAAATACGATCATCTGGATCGCAGCTTCGGGCCCGGTGTACAAATCGACGCCTATATATAGAATATTTTTGAACGAAATGATTCAGCGGGGGGGGGAGCAGCGCTAGACCAAGATATAGAGCGATCAGGTATACCACAACAAACTTGGAAAGCAAGGACAAGAAACAAAATTATGATGAAGAAGCAAATAAACCGCATATATGCTTCAAGAGAAGAACCATGCAACGAGGAAATAGAAGTACAGGAAGAAGATACAAATTTCGAAGAATAATGCAGAAGAACGGCGAAGGAACGAATCATAATAATAACAATAAAAATAAGGAAACAAGGAATACGTATGCCTGTGAAGTGCAATGAAAATAAGAATATTAATAATGATAATAAAAATGATTATAGTAAACTAGCATTAGGTAACATGTAACAGAGCAGGCATGTTTGCGTGAAGGCATTTCATATCATAGACCTAGGAAATTAGCGGTAACACTAGAAATACTATTAGTATAAGATGATGAAACATGTTTAACCATCTCGGTCATATATCCAACTCCCATTGAATATGTGATCTACTAACTAACTACCTTGCACTGTAGAAGCGGTATTCTGCGGCTGGCGTCACAAGCATGTTAACGTTATACAGTGTTCCCGATCCCCACCCACCATAAAAAATCCCTTCACACCTTATTGGCATGGAGTGGGCCTGGCGTAATCCAGGATTGATCCACAGGGATCTGCTCCATATCAATTGATGATGATGATGGCGATGTTTAATAAAAAGTGTAAGCCTGCGGATTTAAGCTTCCCTTTTAAAGCTCAAATATAATTTTCAGAATTTTCTAGAAGATTTGAGCTTTAATATTCTTTTGATTTAACAAGATATACTGCTGTAATTGTTTCTAAAAGTTTTGCCCTTTGCCAACATTTTATAAGTGTAAAATTTTGCAAGAAAATATTACTGATCTTCTTAACCTTTGAAATCCCAAAACGAAATCTCAACTTTTTCAGCTTTGATTTCCATCTACAAACTTCATACCTTAAACGATATAAAACTCTAAAAATTAGAACCCTCGGCTCTTAGTTACAGTTTCAATTTAAAAAAATATATATCTAATAAAGGAAGTTTACTAGAGATTCAAGCTGAAGTTCTGCGTTTCATAAGTATAATCAAATTTCAAATATTATAAGCTAAAGTTTCAAACGCTTCTTAATTATCATTTCCAAATTAAAACAATTTATGATCGTGAAAATATTGTAACTTTTGCTTTTAGGATAAGTAATTTTGTCAGCAGTCAGTTTTTACGACAACTATTAATTCAATTAAATTACGATTGATTTTCAGAATATTTCATCTTAATATTCAAAATTAGGTACAAAATTGTTTTTGGAATAATTCAGATTAATTTTGACCTATTATTGAGCCTATTATTGAATTTTTTATTCTTTTTCTAAGTTATTTAACATCTTCGTGAATTTAAGCTTCAATATTCGAATTTCAAACTATTCTTCTCAATTTAATTGCCATAACACGTCGGCAATAAAAACTTGCTTCAGCAACAATTCAGAAATTGAATTCTTTCTCAAATTTCTTTCTTTCACCTTTTACCCCCTTATACCTGTACAGTGTCGGGGGTGCTGGGCACACCGAGTCTCAGAGTGGTCCGCCCATTCTCGTTCAAGCCTAGCAGGCCGCTACTTAACTTTAAATATGTCAGTTTTACATGCACTTCCACTCTGCCGTTCTGCCGGTTCAGATTTTGAATTCTACACTTGAAACTTAAATTTTAATGTCTAAAATGTCAATCGCTTTCTTATTCCTCAAGTACAAAATAATTGATTATAAAATGTTTGGTACTCTCGCTTTCTGAAAAGCCAGTTATTTCCAGCATTTCTAAAGTTGTTTTAGTTCAATCATTATAAATGAAGTTTGCTTTAAAAGTTTTCTAATTTGAAGTTCCGAGCTTTAAAGCTTGACATTCAAAACAACGTTGCCAATTAAAAAATTTAGGAAACTAACTAAAATGTGTTAGTTATTCAGGAAAATTTCATTACCTAACATTTGGAATTTTAGATAAATGAAATTTAAATATTTTTAATATTTCCGGCATTAGAAATGAATCTTATAAATTACAGTTTCTTGAGATCGAAGGTCTTAGTTTTCAAGCTGAAATTTGAAACTTTCTGCAGCCTTTTTATTTTTAGAACATTTTTCCAATTTTTCATGACATTTTTCTTTTTCTTTTAGCTTCTTATACCTTTGTAGCGGCGGGGGGGGGGGCCGAACATACCGAGCTGCAGAGTGGTCACCCATTCAAATTCTGACGAAGCAGGTCTTTGCTTAACTTTATATATTGCAGTACTACTGCCGTACTGCCAGCCCATGAGATTTTTAAAAATGAAATTATTACGGGTTCTATAGAAATGCTTCAAACTTTTTTTAATTTGTCAAAGGTGAAATTTTATTTTCTCGCGGAAAATCAGTATTGGTTTTACATGTAAATTGTTGTTATTCAAATGCGTTGAAATTAAAAATGGAAGACGCAATCAGTCACAGTTTACGTCTATTTGATGCCTTTAAGGTTTTTTATAGTGTTGTTTTGATATTGCAATAATAAGAAAAAGGAAATTAAGTTTCTTGATTTTTAAAATAAAATTTTACTAAATGTTGCCATTTACCCTATGGGATTTGATTAATCAAATTATTATTTCTATTACATACTTCAAAGGCAAGATTTAACCCTTCAAACTTTTAATTAAATTTTGTAATTTTTTTCAGAAATTTTTTTTTTGACATTCAGACTCTGTCCTTTAACATGCTTGAAATTTCAAAAAGCCTAAATATCAGCTCTTTACTTGTCAAAAAATTCTTAAACCCTGAAAATTGCAATTATGTTTCTTCTTCTTTTGTGTCTTATCCTCTCTAAGGGCGTTGGCAAGGGATCAAAGCCACATTTTTAAACGACTTGGCGTCGTGAACTTTGTTATATCCCCCTTATACTAGGGAAATGTGTTCTCTGCAGTGGTTTCCCGTTGCCTTCTGCAATTATGTTATCTTTTAATATTTTTAAAAGTTTCAAAATTTTCAAATAGTTTTTACAAAAATATTAATACCGAAAAAATCTCTCTGTCAGTAGATATATACAACCACTCTCTTTTAAACGCCACAAGAAAAAAAAATTCAAAATGCAAATTATTCCAGAAAAAGTGGAAATAAAGTTCTATAAAAATCGGTGAAATTTTCCATTTATAATTTAGCCTGTAGGCAACACAAATAGCACAGTCACAACGAGTAAGTACTTATCGGCTTTAAATCCGAACTTTACGGAAACTTGACAAGGAGATTACAATTTATATACACAGAAAATCATATTATTTTACTTAAATGTAGTAGGGAATGTATGCGATTGTCGAAGGCGTGGTGCTAGGAGACCTTAACCCTCCACAAGCCAGCCATACTCCATCGCGGAGTGTATGTGCCGCTGAAAACCAGAATGCATTATTAAAATCCAAATACATATTTCAGCAACAAAGCGTTTATTCTATTTTATTTTTTTTTTAATACTTTAAATTGATTTCTCAACTCTAACGCCGTAGCTTCAGTTCCATAACATTTCGAATGTATCTCCAAAATTTTGTTTTTTACAAAGTTTGAAAACTGAGAAAAACTTAAACTAATTGAGGTTTCAGAATTCTTTGTACCGGAGATATTTAAAGCTTTCTGTTGGTTTTTCAGCTATTAGGTTTATTTACTTGGTCATAATTTCACATGTTTTCTGTGTTTCGTAGCAACATCTTCACATAACAAATAGAAATTGAAATTTTAAATAATTTGTGTGAAACAATAATGGACGAGTGGGATTTTTAGATTCGATGTTGTGAATGCTTCTGTTTCATTTTAAAAACTGAAACCTTTATAAAAAATACGTACAAATCGAACGAGCGTTTAAACCAGCATTTACACAAAAATGTTTAATTAGTTAAAGATTCATTCGAACTTGAATAGGTTAATTAATAATTCCATAATTTATACATCAGTTTTTGAAATCGTAATAACATGAAAATATTTCTTTACGTTACGTTTTTCACAAAAAAATAATTTTAGTAGCTTCAAAAATACGAAGAATTACATAGCTTATCCTAAAAGTGTAATAAATAAAAAGCAAATAAGACGAAGACATTTCTTACATTTCTTCAGAGCATTTTATTTGCAAAACATTGAAACAGAAAAGTTTATACTTTAGTATCCACTATCTAACGGTAGGAAAATCGCATTCCTGTTGTTTTAAATACCACATAAAAGACAAACAACAGGAATCAATGTTCCTGCAGTTTCTCTTCTGCAGATGCTTGTATGTAAATATTTTTTAGGAGCTAAACTGTAACCTGCAGATATCACATAGACATCCTCAGTTAATATTTTATATACTTGTAATATTTTCAGTAAATAAAGCTTTCTAAATTATTTAGGTTTGATAGGTTTGATAATAATCAAAAATCATTATCAATCAGGAGTAATCCTTGATGTGAAAACCAAAAATTTTAGGTCTTTTTCTTCATGGAGCCTCCTTTACTTCAAATTTAGCTGGGAAAAACATATTTTGTTTTCTAAAATTAAGTAATCATTCCTTTGTTTTAAATAAAGACATAAATATTTAAATAAAAAATTAAAGTTTAAATAAAATAAAATAAATACTCAAATAAAGAAATAAACCCGCATGAAATGTAAAAAACCATCAATTTTATGTAAAATGTAAACTTTTATTTTAAAAATTTAATCCAAGCCAATCTGCAAAGTTTTATTACACGTTACTTGAGTGCTACCAGTAATTAGGTTAGGGTGTTAAAAATTTATTTCTGAGAACCTGGAAATAAATCGAACTTAAATAAAACTTTACAACCGCGATAATACAAAAACATCAGTGTTTAAGGATTTTACTTCGAAATTTACATTGAAATCGTTAATTTATTTACCTGATATTAATGATTTGCTTCTTACTTATTTCTTCTTGAGCCACTGAAGTTACTTAATAAAATTAATTAGGTTTTTTTATACCTAAAGAATTTAGTTATCTTAAATTACTGAAAGGTTTTAAACGAAGTTTTATTGGCAAGCCATGGATTTCCAGTAATTAATTATTAGAAATCTCGACGAGGGTCATGAATTTGGCATTGTTTCCTTTATGGCAGGTATTTTCATTTAAATATTTATTATGAGTCTAAGCTTAATAATAATTTTGTTCTGATCTTTTCAGGCTTACACAGTTATTCCTAAATGCACGAGCCTTCTACTTCATCTTTTTTTGGACGTATATTGACAAAAGACAAAATTTATACAATTTAAAACAGAAGGGTATCAACGACTTTTATAAATAATGAAACCCAAGTATTGGTGCTCTGAATCAAAACTCTGCTTGTAAGTTCTTAAAATAAACAGATTTGATTTTTTAAGCATTTTTAATTCGTTATAGGCTACCATATAATAACCACCATCTTGTGGTTTATTGCATTCAGTTCCAGCTCGCTGAAGCTCCTATTTAATTTATTAAAGTGTGAAAAGGTTTGAATAAATCACAATTTTTACAATATGAACCTATTAAAAGAATTAATATTAACACATATATTCGTCTATGACATTTACTGTTTTAATATATCATCTGGATATTTTTTTTATTAAGGCGAATCTCACTGTGCTCAATTCATGCATAACTTATAAGATTCGCCTTTTTTACTATTTTACACATAAATAAGTCCCTCGTAAACTATACGCATCTTTAAATTAATAAAACAATAAAAAGACAAAATGTAGATTAATCACTTTATTATTTATTTATTTACTTATTTATTGGAAATATTTTAACTAACGATGGTAACTAGAAAAAAGCAAACAGCATCGTAGAAGTTTACAGGAACGAAATCTTTAATCTGTTTAATTAGCACCGTATTTCAGACTGTCTGTGTCTCTACAGACAACCATTAATTAAATTAAATGAAGTGTATTGACAAACCGTAATTGAAATGACCTTCACAACTAGATTTTTCTGGTCTAGGCTTAACACTTAGCTCCTGTATTATACTATGTTTCTTCGATTTGACGTTGAAATTTCTAATTATTTTGTTGCTCCGTCTTAGGGTTAATGGAAACCTTTTAAAATTAAAAACAGAATTAAGGGTTCATATATAATGTACTAATATGGAAGAAAGGCACTTGTAAGACATATATTTTCAGTTTTATCTATACAAATATTACTAAAATTGCAGCTAATTAAACTCGTACCAGTTTGAATTGAAAATTGTCGTACGAAAATCATGATTTTTCGAAGTTTTAATCAAAAGTAAATCCTTGGTTTTGTGCTTTAACGCTTATTTTTTTAATTAAAAATTTGAACTTAAAGTTACTGTAAATTTATTGAAGTTTATTTTAATTTTGGGTTACTACATTTAATAATTTTTTCTGATGGTTTCAAGGTTAGCATACCAGCACTGTAGCCCAAAGATTTCTGAAAAAACTTAACGATATGTACTCTTCCAGATATGCAATGTAAAACCGTATCTTCCGTGGCACTGGGATATTTGATGTAATAAAGATCTCTGCCGGGGTTGGAAACCGCGGTCTGCTAATGACCATAATAGTCAAAATAAATTGAGATCCTTTCCTACACCTTATTACCGTGTTAGCCGCTATATTTGCAAGCAGTAAACGGACTGTCCTTTTTAACATTTCATTTTAAGCTTCTTTCTAACAATAGCCCCGAGATCTCTGTGCTTATTCTAAGTCTCTTTCTTATCATTAGTTTTTAATTTCCTAGAATTTTGTCTCAGATGTTACCAATAGTTTAATGTGTAAAAGAAGTTCACGGCCGTCTTCTTCTTGCACGGACACTCAAGTTTCCTAACTCTTCGCAACATGAAATTACTCTTTGCATTTTCCCCTATGCATTCCAAATTCATGAACAATGTCACAAACACTTGCTGAATACATCTTAGGATATATTAATAGAACCTGACACTATCGTCTCTTTGTTGGAAAAGTTTCAAAACACTTGCATTGATGAGGTGTATAAGTTGCATAACCCTTTCTTTCTTTCAATAGAGTAGGCCCAAAACGAGAACAGCACTCACGTGACTATGTACCGTAGACCAGAAAGCGTTCAAGCGACTCCAAATTGTTATACGGAAGGAGAGACTCTTTGTTGTTTGTCATTGGCGTTCGTGGTGTTTGTGTTTCGTGTTTAGCTTTATTTTCGTTCTCAAGTCTCTTCCAAATCAGTTATTTTCAGAACTAAATCTACGTTTATTATCTACATCGAGATTACGCTATTTACACCGTATATGCAGAAGAAACTGCATTCAACTGCACGTGGTAAGTTTGAGGTTATAATAACTTGTGTATTTATGAATAACAGTAACTGTTAATTTTATATAGATTGTTTACAGTGGAAACACCAACCATTGGAATTAAAGGGAATGTTATTCACAGCCAAGTCCAGAATATAATTGCCAATGTTATTCAATTCCTGCGACAGGAAAGTGAAAATGGAGGTCTCCTTATTCCGTTAACCAATTTAAGGCACGAGTTCTTGCTGTTACGAAGATATCAGAAAATTCTTAAAAATAGAAAAAAACCTGTACTGTTAAGAAAACATATGTTTACCATTTATATAAACAAAGTTGGTTGCCATAGCAACCACATAAAAAAGATACTAACAGAATAAAAACGCCATTGAATGCGCCGCAATTAGCCCAAAAACTTTCGTATGCAACTTTTTCTTGCAACTCTTCAAAGTTACTTTTGACACACTCTGTATATCACAATTAATGTTAATGTTTACGTATTCCTAATTAAATTAAGAGGAATTCGAACTATAGCAAGAACATTTTGTTCTTTTTGTTTGTTGTCTCTTGTCCATATCTAAGCTTTTTTTGGTAGAAAAATCGCTTGTTTTGGCATTTTAAATGCTTTCTATAGCGAGTAATCTGCAACTTTGTCCATTACAACTTCTGCTAATTTAAAGAAGAGCGCATCAGAGTTCGGCCGCAGCTTTTCTGTTATAACCTGGCGAACAAAATATCTTCAAAGATTAACTGTTTGTAAAGGAAGTCTTTGAAATCGTTGAAAGTTTCATTTTTGGTTTTCCTCGTTGTTTTCTTTAGTCATCAACTTAGCCGTTCAGTCACTGTTTTGTCTTCTAATGGACTGCTATTGTGTTTGTTTCCTTTTTACATAATAAACAGTTACTTCATGCAGCTAGTTGCATTTCACTTGCTAATTGTTTTGTTTCATTATCCAGCTGCCTTTTTACTTTTTAGTAGAAAACGTAACATAGGTCTTTCCATGTCACGATTCAGTTATTGTTTTTGGGGACCTTTGCCAGAAAGCTTATTAGAAGGTTGAAGGTTTGTTAGGATGTAGTTTAATACGATCAGCCATTCCCATTCAGTATATCTGTTATTTGACGATACATGTTGTTAGTTCTTAATTACTTTTAATTAATTATTGTTAACCTGCTATAGTTTCTAATTATCTAATCAACAATTTATCAAAGCGGCAACGTTTCCTGATTACAGATTTTTTATTTCCATCACTTCGATTTTACTCTAAATTGCTGCATTTAATCGATTATAATAATCAATAAACAAAAATCATTCAAAACAAACAACACAATCAATTTGTGTGGGTGTCCTGCTCGCTCATATAAGAGTTTACAATAAATTTGTACACAAACAAGATTTAAATATTTACAATTGAATATGAATAATACAAAGTACATCGGCTACCGGTTATGATTTATGTAAAATACTGCCGAGTAAATATTTACAAGCCCAAATATGCTTTATGAGAATCTACTCGTAGCAATAACAATAACCTCAATAAATCCGTAAGACGTATATCTTCAAGTTGTAGATATTTACCATTTACAACTGCCAATAATATTATTAATTCAATAGAATTATATATTGCTGTATGACCAGACAATTCATACTGAAATTTATTATAGCAAAGATTTTGCAGCTGGTTTTATATTTGAACGTTCAATTGTCCTTTTGAATTTATACACGTAGTTTTAAAAGACTCGTTAATGTTTATCCGGCGCCTATTTTACACCTCAACCGACATTAGAAAAATTTTATGTAGTACTTAAATTATTCTCAAGAGAGTAAGTAACAACACAGCTTGACGGTGTTTGTTCTTATTAAACGTTGATGTTGAAAAAACGAAATTAATAATAAATCATAAAGTTATTTCGAAAATCCTAAAATAAAATCGTGTAATTTATGTTAACACAACGTCTGTGCCGGTGCAATAATTAGAGTAACAGCAAATTTATTGTGCAGTAAATTAAAATTTACTTGCTGAATAAACCATAAAATAAATTGCCCGACATTTATATCGCATGTTACGAGTGTATGCAGCAACTGATTATGTCCGATATCGACAGGATAAAAGCTTTCATGTCAGCTATAATCTTTAAGCGTCCCTGCAGGTGCCGTATTTAAATTTTTAGAAAAATTCCGTCAAATAGATAAAACACTTCTTAGAATATTGTTATCGAACATTTAAAGCAAAAAGGTTGATGCAAATAATGTGCGGGAAGGTTTTGACATAACTGGAGTAATTTTAGAGAACTTTTGGAATTTTATTTGTCGTTTTTAAAGAACTCTGAGAAATTTCAAGTTTACAGTAATCATACTTCAACAACAGAATCAAAATGAAGGGTAATTGCAATTTAATAAGTTATAAGTTGTAGCAAGAGAATTACTAATCATTAGGTAGTTTCGGTGTTGTTTTTATATTTAATATGACAAGAAAACCCTTAAAAGGTGCTTTTATGGTTATGGCAGATCGGAATGTAACTGCAATGTAATTTTGTAATTTACTGTTAAATTACAGAATTACGATCAAAATTATCTTCGATTTAAAAACAAAAGCAAAATCTGTAAAATATTCACATTATGTCTTTAAAAGGCCGCTGGTTATTGCTTCTGCTTCTTCTTTATTTCGTTTTAGATTACTCACAGGTTGAAAAGCAATTACGTTTATCGCTTATAAAATCCAAAACGGTAACATTACTCCTGTAATCATCTGAAATTTTAGTTTATTAATATTTAAAAACTACAGGAAGAAAGTAAAATTTCATTGATTTCAGGTCACATGTCGCACTGTAATTAAATGTCAATCATCAAATAAATTGAATTATCAATTACAAATGACGTTTGAATTACAATTACTTTATGTAACGACAAATGATTTTGAATTCGTGGCCGACTTGATAACGAAACTTTTTGGACCCCCATTAAAATAGCTATCTAAATAACGTGTGATCAAAAAATCTTTTAATCTCAGTTAGCTATGGACCACAAGACTTATTTTCTTACTCCAAATAAGCAAACAACTACTGCCAAGGCAACTGTCACTGTCAAGTTAACTGCCACTGCACTGTCGAGTCAACTGCCACTGTCAAGTCAACTGCCACTGTCAAGTTAAACCGTTTGCAGTTTAATTGCTAAAATATGTTTTTGAAATACGAAAAGGCCAAATAATTTATGTTTAAGTGTCTTTTGTAATAAATTATTAACAGGGTAAATTTTATTTTAATTAAACATTACACTTCAGCGGAACGGTATGCAGAGGCTGTCCACAGGGTGGCGTTTTGTCACCACTACTATGGAATTTAGTAGTGGACAGCCTCATTGACCGCCTCAATGGTGCAGGTTTCTTTTTTTTTATTTGGTTATAGCTGGTTCTGCAATACACAGCTATCTTATGCAATAATATATGTAACTACAACTCTATACTAATCTAATGAGGAGTTTGTGACATGTCATACCTTTTTAAACTAAGTCCTGTGGCATTTTTCCTTTGAGGCGTGTGTGGATGTCTTTTTGCCCTAGTTCTAACTAAGTGAGTATTGGCCGAAAGATTGCTTTGTAAATAAGAACGGGGCATTCGGTTCTGAGATTAGAATTACGGTTCATTAGAGGATATAACATCCACAATCTGGCGTGGCATTCGTTGAGCTTTTGGTTGATGTGGAATCCCCAGTTTAGCCTAGCATCTAAAAAGACGCCCAAATACTTAGGGTTCCATTCTGTCTCATTATTGTATGATTTGATTGTGGGTAGTTGCGCGTAGCACTTGCAAAACCATTCAAGCGTTATGTTTAAAGAGTGTTGAAGGTGTTCAATTGCTGTTTCGGTGCAGGCTTCTACACAGTAGGTTACGGAGATGATATAACTATCCTGCTTACCGGCAAATACAAGCAAGTGCTGTGCAGTTTGATGCAGAAAGCACTTAAGATGACTGAGCAATGATGTACGGAACACTCTCTACAGGTTAATCCGAAAAAGACGGAGATGGTTCTGTTCACGAAAAAGAGGAAGGTTGTCGTCCAAAGGACACCAAGACTCTTCCAAATTCCCCTAACCTTTTCAGATGAAGTCAAGTACCTGGGAACTATATTAGAAAAAAAAACTGAACTGGGGAAGACATAAGGGGTCATGCGTTTCACCCCAACCGCAAGCTGCTCTGTGCCTCCCACCACTGGATCTCTATGTGGAGGAGGTTGCACTAAAGTCTGCTATTAGATTGCGCGTGAAGGGACTGTAAAAGGATACAGGTGCTGGGGGAAGACACCATCAAATCCTGAGAGAGGCCGCTTCTGGAAGCGAAATTGGGCTCACTTTCACCCACTTACACATTTAGGAAGCACTTCAGAATCTATCTAAATTCTAAAGATGCAATCGAGCCAGATATATCCATCTGCACCTATGGAACCAAAACTTCAAAAGGTACAGGCACAGGCATCTTCTCAGATGACCTAGACCTCCAAGAAAGCACATCATTAGGCTCTTTTGCCACAGTCTTTCAAGCAGAGACTGCGATCATAATACAGGGTGCAAGCGCAATTCTTGTACGAAGAATCAAGAACAAGACTATCAGAATTGCAAGCGACAGCAGAACTGCTCTGCACTGCACTGAACAACTGCAAAGTTGTATCATGGATAATATTCCAGTATCACAGCACTCTAGAACAAGTCGCTATTGACAATGTCGTAGAACACGTCTGGGTCAAAGAACATTCTGGATTATACGGTAACGAGCGGGCGGATGGTTTGACGAGGCAAGGCTCGAAACGACCTTTTTCTGGTCGCAAGCCAGCACTTCCACTATCCCCAACTGCGCTCAATACTTTAATCGAACAGAAAACCCGCAGTCGTCATCGTGAAAGATGGGTTAACATGATGCAAATGTCACCATGGTGATCAAAAGCCCCTCATTGAAGACGGCAAACTTTTGTATACAGCTATCAAGAGGCAAACTCGATCCTCCAGGTGCAGAACCATTCTTCGAGAGCGTCGATGACCGTTTGAAGTCGCTGGATGGCGTGCTGCGGACGTAGAGAACTGTTCAGGATAGCGGTGTCGTCGGCGTAAAGGGCCAGTGTGGTCCTTGGTAACCTGGGGCACACCCGTAGTGATGTTTCCCTTCGCGACCTGGAGCCATTCAGCTTGATGTGAAACATTCCGCCTTTCAGATACGATCTGATCAGCTTAACTAGCGCCAGAGAGTAATCTGCCTCCAGCATCTTGTGCAGTAGTCCTTGGTGTCAGACTTTGTCGAATGATTTCGAAACGTCGAGAAACACCACAGCCGTCAACTATCTCTTATTGTAGTCCTCCGTTACCTGCTCGGCGACACGAAGAACCTGATGGACGGTGCTGCGTCCGACGCGGAAGCCAAACTGCTCCTCTTGGAGTACGGCGTTTTCTTCTGTAATCTTCTGAATCGTAGAAAGGATTACACAATACACAGTCTTGGCCAGCTTACCTACCTACCGTCGACAAGAGGCTAATCGGCCGATAGCTTTGTGGAAAGGCGAAATTTTGGCCAGGTTTCAGTAGAACGATCACGTCGGCGCTTCCACTGGGTTGATCAACCTTGTGATTGCAACGATGACCTTCTGTGGGAGTTGCTTTAGGACTCTGTTGTTGATCTCTTTAGGTGCGGGGGCTTTCTTGGCGTTGAAGGCCGCGATTCGCTCCCCAAGCTCCTCTTAGGTTACGGGTTCCAGAATGTCAAATTCTTGTTGCTGAAGTCTACTCCTCACCGTTCTGTTGTTACAGCCTATGTGATCGATGTCCATGTCACGATAGTTGGGACTGCACTACCTCTCTATGTTTTCATCGAAAACATTAGCTTTTTCAGGATCAAAGTACACCACCCCGTTCTGCCATGAATCGGGGGAATGGATGTCGGACGATTTCTCAGTATCTTCACTGGCTTCCTTCCGTACATTGTTCTCGCAGGATTCATTTCTGAAGATCTTCAGTGTTATTTGGACCTCAACAGCAAGTCTGTGTGCACTCTGTCCGTGGTAGAGGTTCAGAATTAGTTGCCATGAAATCCTTTAGAGCACGAAACATTCAGAAAACTAATTTAGTTTCATCGCGGTCGATTAATGAAGCATATCGAAGTTTCAGGGATAAATTTGTTTATAATTATAACGGCTTGACCTATTAAAAATAAATGTTTTAAAATGACCTAAACCTTGGCTAACGAAAGAAATTCGAAAATCTGCGAAAACTAAAATATATTAATGAAAATCGACAGGGATAAAAGACCATTTTAACTGTAAAATAAAACATTTGGATGTACAATAACGAAGACAAAAAAGATGGAATCATAAAGAAAAATCTCACTTAGCCCGCAGTTAAATTTTTACCTAAACAAAGCGGTAAAAAAAGGAACCGGTGGATTAATAACTGAATTCCAAAGCAATGCAAACATATGAACCTGATTACTTAGTATACAATAAAAAAAAACAACATGAATAAGACATAGAATTCCCCTTTCACTTTTTTAGTTCTGCTTGTTAGAAACAAAATGTTTAAAAGACACATGTTGAAGAAAATGCCGAATATATTACTGATATAGAATCGAATTTATAGGACTTAGTGGTAGACGTTTTAAGAAAAAATAGATAATCAAAAATAGAACAGAAATAGAGGAAAATTTTCAAGTTGGAGAGTGGCAGTATATCAAAACGAAGGCGACTCTGACGATAATGAGCAAACATACTCGTTTTTAACAGTTTATTTAAAACTTCGATTAGTGGCGTGAATTATTTATTAACAAATTTAAACAATGTAACAATTAACACGAAACACTAACACACAACACTAATATTAACCCGTAACACTAAGTAATTTATTTATACAGTTTGTTTATTTATCTTGGCGTATTCGTACTTAATCGGCGTAAATTTATATTAACTGAGCACTTGATCGCGACGGTAGTTCGCTGGTAGGCTCTCGGTAGTAGACTGTTGTTCGCCATAGAAACCGCACCTTAAATACTAACCGCGAACTACGAATTAAGTCCAGAATATTCCACAATCGTCGAGTTGCATTTAGGAACAGTCTCGATGTCTCGCTTCTGTCTGCGGATGACGCATTGCTCTTACACGTGCTCTCCCCGACCGCTGACGCATCTCATTATACTACTTTCCTAATTTACTAGTGGAAAACAAAAGAAAAGGACAATAGCATATTATGTAGGTCTAAATATTCATTGTTACTACAAACGTCCGGTAACTTAAACACCACAAATAACTTTTTTTGCAAAATTAAAGCAGACTCAGAAAATACTAGCTAGACGTGTACATCAGAATGTCCAAAGTTTGATGTTAAAATTTATCTTTTTGCTTTCAAATCTGCTATAATTAGCTCTGCTTGTTTCTGTTATGTATTAAATGTTGCTTTAAATTAATAATCCCTTCAAGAAATGTTTTTTCTACCTGCACAGGCCCTGTCTTAATGAAGGACTAGCTTACCAATTTACATCTTCATTATGGCACAGTTTTGAAGTTTAAACGAAATTCGTTATAATACTAATTAATATATTTCTATTAATAAATTCTGTTTTCTATGTGATTACATTGTACGTTCTTCAATGACAACCGCCCGAGACTGAACAACTTTTTGATCACCCGTTAGCTCAAGCAATGAAATCTCCACAGATCACGTAGCCTTCATACCTTCATTAATATTAACGTGACACTAATCAATCTTTGCTTACATTATTATAAAATCAAAACCACCCTATTTAAACCAACCCCACGCCCAAAACATTTATACAAAAGCAAAAAACTGCAGCCTTTTTAATCGGTGAACCCTCATTAGTTTTTTTGAACACTCCCGAACATTAAATATCGTGATTTAACGTGTGAATGTGTTCGTTTACCCTTCATACAGTACGCAGTATACAACAATTAAAAGTCGAATACTTTATGTACTGTAATTGGATGATTCTATTTATTACGATAACTACACAGCCGTGCAGCTTTTACCAACATGCGTGATCTATACCATTATTTTCTTCATATGGTTAATAATTATCGCTGAATATTTTATACGTATTTGTGCAACCAGGAGCAAGTTTAACTCTGCGTACAAATTATAGTTGTTGGTTCTTCTTAACTCTATAGATTTAAAGGAAACAATTATAGGGAAAATTTTAAATATTAGGTATTTGCGTTCTGGTTTTTGCAAAAACAAGGTGAATATATTTATAAGTTAGCTTTATAGTTATTTACACGTGGACGTTATTATGTATACAAAGTATCACAATTGGTAGATAATTAAGGGTAAGACTGGTAAGAGGCTTGTTAGGGGCTATTGTTACGGTCCTATAGTGGAATATTAAGTAGTTTTACTACTAACATGATATTTTTAGAATTGGGAAATGGCCCTATTTGTGGATTTGTATAATTTCATTAGGTTATTTTTTGTAGAAGGTATGTTTATACATTTAAGACTATAAAGGAAAAGACACCGGAATCATAACGTACAGCTTTAGAATACTAGCGATATGAATGAGTTAATCTACAGGGTGTTTCTAAATTATACAGACCTACAGCATTCTGATCTAATTTACATACTCGTATATCCTAAAATGTATCTCTACGTAGATACGGCCAATAAAATTGTGCTCTATAATTTCAAGAACAAGGAAGCTAATTTGAGCAATTACTGTAAAATTAAACATTTTTGGTGTATGTTTTGTTTAAAATAAAACTGAATTTTTTTGTTTACTATTAGTAAACTTGGGTCCTGAATAAGTTAGATGCAGACAAAATAGAAACATGGGAACAAATAATTCGAAGAAAATTTTTTGGAGGAAAACGAGGAGATGTATGGGTCAGACGAAAGACAACTATACAGTGAAGCAACAATTACTCAGTATGTAAGAGCACAACGAGTAAGACACTACACGTGTAGTAAAGAAGGTGTTGAATTTAAAGCCAATATTAACAACAGGACAGGGTCGTCCAAGAACTACGTGGCTGTAAGCACTGTAAGCAGTGGTTCAAGATCTAAGTGAGAAGGAGGAAAACAAAATTGAAGGATGAAAACAAGAAAAGAATGACGAATAAATGGCCTGTTAACGCTTCATACCATATCATTAGTAAATTAAAACATGGCAACTTGATTAAATATTTTGCAGATACGGAAAATTTTCCACTCTTCATTTTCGATTTCTTTTAGCCCCCTGAATCAAATCCCAGAAGCACGGGCGTCAATTTTGAGACGCCGTGTATGTGTAGATTTCGAAGCAGTCCAAGCTATATCATCTACATTGGTGACTCCGAAGTAATGAATAATACAGGTTCTGCAATATCTGCCGACAACATTAGCCTGTGTCAAAGTCTACCATTGAGTAAACTAACTACGACAATCTACGCAGAAGTAGTGCAACAAGTGCATGGCGCAAATATAGTTTCCAGAGTTTCCTCTGCAATGCTGTACATATGTCTCTTTAAAATAATGCTTTATTGGAGAAAAAGGGTATACGTATACGCGAACTAAAGCTCCGCCCTATCTTGATACATTATTTATTTAAAAAATAAATGGTAAATACAAACTAAAATATCTAAGTTTTTCGTTGAAGCACAATAAGTACCAGCTAAGCAAAGAATACTTAATGTGCTTTAACTAATACTTATGTAAATATATCCTTAGCTTGTATTTACCACTTGTTTTAATAAATAATTTTCCAAAATAGTGCCGATCTTTAGTTCGCCTACCTTCAGATTGCGAAGATTAATCATCGGTACTTTGTCTCTCTCGATATGGCCAAAATTTGTAGCATTCCCATTGTGGATGCCCAAACGAAAATATCAGTTTAAAAGTACCTACATATTGAGTTAATCTAAACCTTGAGGATGTCCTCAAATTCATTCAGGGAGCTTGTCACGTGCCTATTCTGCACTAGGGCATTTAATTGGGGATTGTGTTGTCCCTTAGGCGCGCGGCTGTCTAAAACAGTGGAGATGGGCGGTTCGAAACGATAAAACCCTTCAAATAAGGGTAGTCGTAATAGGAAAATAGGAATGAAAATGTTGAGCGCCACTGTGGTATTCGTCACCCTAAGATCTAAAAGGAGGAAACCTACCACAGAAGATTCCCATAGGGCTAGGAAAAGGGTTGTTGCTGCTGACCTACTGCAAAATGTAACTTACCTTGTTTAACTGAAAATAACTTACTTTACAGGAACTCTTAAGACTTGTAGGCAGGCTAACACTTTATATATAAATCCTTACCAAAACACTAATATACAAATATTATGGGGGAGCACTGAACACAGTTAACAGGACCAAACTAAATTGACAATGAAATATTTAATGAATCAAAAGGGCAAACATGAATACAAAAAAATTACACAAGAGACAATCAAAAACATGTTAAAAACAATTAATAAAACTACACTTACGTTACGGGACGATAGAATTGAGGGTACTACATTTACGTTAGGTACTGCAAAACATTTACAAACTTAGCCCCTCAATCCCAAACAAAGCAATATAGGGAAACAAAAAATCTTAAACTAACAATTCAATAAGTTCCGTTGAAATCTTTACACATGCAACATAATACAAATATTAACTTCACTTCACTTAAAACTTGAACTATAACCTGAATGCAAAGGTCTTTACTTGAACACAAAATTGATGAGACCAACTATACTCGGCGCGGCGAAGCAATAGAGTAATAAATACGCGTGATCAGCACGTGATTGTTCGAAGCGCTCTTCTTATTGGCTAAGCAAAGTGGGACGAGAATTTACAAGCACCCCGTTTACACAGGGCATTATTTACGCTGCAGCGCCCTTTGCTTTCCCTGCTTCCCTAAACTGCATTTAGTACAGTGTAATACGAACTGTAGGAAGGGCTACTTGAAGTGTGCATGCAGTGTTCACGTGATTACTCTATTGCTTCGCCGCGCCGAGTATAGTCAAATCTGATTTGCCAGGGGCCCTCAAACTTTACAATGTAAACATCAAAGCCGCCAAAAAGCAATTCACAGAGCCTTCAACAATGCCACTGAATCAAACAGATTGGCCACAAAATCGGCTTACTCTACAAGTTGCAAACAAAACACAAAAACAAAATAAAGGCGGTATTTATTAAACTCCAAAACAAACTGGACGTTGATGACGGCCTGCTAGCAAACAGCAATCGTAGAGGTTGAAACATGAACAGCAAAAGCAGGTGCAGCGTAAAAGAAGGTAAAATTATCTGACAATATGTTGGTCAGGGTGTAACATGACGGACGTGAGACTAGAAAGAGCTATGATGTTCCTTCTTCCAGGGCGGGTGAAAAACAACGAAGAAATAATCCAACGGCTGTGGGTTTTCTTAATCCCTCAAATTAGGAAAATGCGTGAACGACACTTTAACTTTTGACAACTTCCACACATAACTACGTTTTTCCGGGAGTATATGACATCCTCTGGGATTATCCGGACTTATACCGTAACAAGTTCTCCCCGAGAATTACGAAAGTGAGAAGCCTTCCCGGTGTAATTTAAATACCCAAACGATAAAATTTGCACGTTTCGTTTTAATCCAAAGACGTCCGTTATGCTCGAAACTTGCCACGTACTAAAGTGGGGAGCGGAAGAGGACTCGAAAGGACGCTGAAACAAGTCAGCTGACGTGGCCTGACGTACAGGGGTTTCCCCGCACCGTATCACGAGAAGCTGCAATAACTGAAACAAGATGAGATCATGCATTGATGAAATACGCGTGAATTAGGGCACCTTGGGATTTGAACAAAGGAACATTTCTACAACGACAAAATATTGGGCTTGACTTTGAAGATTTCGTAGATCTTTAAGCAAAACGCGGTGAGTTGGCGTAACCTTGGATGCCCTTCAGACTAAAATGGAGTTAAATTGCAGCCAAGTATAACACAATTAACACGCGATCAGGATTAAAAGACAGGGCCGTACTAAAAATATCAAAAATCTAAAATGACTCTAAACTTTCCAAATTACACGGAATTACAAAACCACGTAACAATATGCGTTCCGTAAACTTTTACGTAAGTCGAATTTGTAAATTGCTTCGTAAGAAACTGCAATATGTATTATTATTACATACAATGTAATGTTTGTATATTATTTACACAGTATGTACTATTTTATAAATGAAACATCATACAGCAGGATTTACTCGGATATAAGCTATAGAGTATGAAAAATATATAAAAATATATAAAAACAAACTGAAATATTTATTACGTAACTGCGAACTTACTTAAGTCGCGTATTATGTAAGTCAGATTACTAAAAAAATATCATCTCCGCGTAATACCATTTTGACAGTTGTTAAACTGTTTCCAAATATGTACCTATATACACGGTTTTACAAAAAATGGCGAATTAACTTGACGGTATATTGTTAAAAGATACCCCCTGAATAGGAAGAATAACAAAAAAACTTTTGTTATATATATTTTTGAAAATGTAGACATTCAAAGTTTGGATGTTAATATGCTAATATTTAAAGTTATAACTGCCAAAACTTAGCTACTTCAAGCTAATTATATAATACATAAGAATTTCAAAAGTTTTTTGGTGAATTTACGAAATATTCACAATAAAGTTATGTGTAGTTACCTGAATTAGAATCATGCATACTGCACCAAAAATAATAATACCCCTTTCTTAAACGTTATGATAAGATGAAGGATGTTTCTTCTACCCCTTTTTATTTAGTATAGTTAAAATTCGATAATTTAGGATCTAAGTCTCTCAACAATCCATAATTGAATAACTCATAATGTGTATTTAGTACATACTTAACGATATTGATATCATTAGAGAGTTATAAATGAGTATTCCGTGCATAATTATGACCTCAGAAAAAAAGTTTTATGCCATTTTAGTCTTTTAAAACATGTATTTCAAATTCTTAGTGAAACAAAGGGACTTATGCTAAACTTCTAAATTTTTCCATTCATACCATAACAAAGAAAATTAAAAATTAACTTCACATTACCTACAAAACGGTTACCAAACTTCAAAAGTGCAATAAACCGAGCAAGCAATAAAAACAAATTAGACACACATTCACAATACGTGGTGTACGATTTCGAAAACTATTGTACGGTGTTAACATTTATTTTTTATTTTGTACATCCCCTCAACCACATAAGGCTGCCTGTCTACGGAACATTGGTTTTTATCGAGTATCGGATATCCTATTATCCCATAATTCCATGATCAACACACCTATTATCATTTAATAGCAGTTTCTATAGAATACTTGCCCCTTCGTGAGTGTGTTTGACGTGTAGGGAATTATACTCCGCTTTTTTATTTTTTCTGTTTTTAACGTACGCTTGGAGTGTGCATATGAATTAATGGTACACCGTGGTTTTCTTGTTTATAAACCACGTTATAAGAACTTAATTAGTTTTTATTTTTTATACAGCCCCCTTTCGACTTACACTATATTTACCCAGTTATGGGCTTGAAATCCAGAATTTCCGGTCTTTATTTACGTTCACAGATCAAAGACATACCTTGTGTGAAAGGTTAGCAATAATTTAGTAGCATATAATGTTAACGGCACGTAGCTTCCATTAAGTAAATTTATATGAATTATTTACTGAAAATTAGAATGGTTACCTTGTAAACCTAAGGTATGGGGTTCAATTGTGGCTGCTGAAAAGGTTTTTTTTTTGGGACCAAAACCTGAAAGGTGAAACGGTAATCTCGTGCAAATATGATTTTTAGTACGATAAAAACCCATTCAAAGTTCATTTAATTCGAAAGATTTGTAGTCGCGTAGTGCCTTAAACCCATGCTGAGATACTTGGTACCCACAAGCCTAGAGTTCACCCCATATATAAATAAATAAATCAACAAACAATAATTTTATTGACTTGCATAAGTTATGACAAATAACTTCCCAACAGTCCCCCGTAAGTACAAATTACAGACAGAAACATGAAAACGTGCTGTTATAATTCATAAAGCACCATTTTTTTTCAAAAGCGCACAACCCATATTTTGAATGTTCAAGGCCTGTTTTAAAAGATACTTAGTTTTTATTGTTTCACCTTAAAATTAGTTTGTAATCAAGGTCAGTTGTAGTAATTACCCTCTCATTATTGTTCAGGCCGCGCGAAAACGTACAGGGATGTATGGATGAATTAATAACTTAAATTGGCCCAACCGATTACAAATTATAGATTTACTACACCCGCATTTTATTTCGATTTTTTGTAGTCTTCTGTATGAGATTGTAATCACATCATGACCTAGAATCGGTAATTGTGTAGGTGCTCGTTAACTGTTGTTATCTTAGATTAACCCCTGTACCAATCTGTAGTTCAGAGATAAAGCTGATGATAAAATATTAGCAAAAAGGAAGACACACGCTTTTTATCACCTTTTTAAAAAACGATGTACGAGTTGCAGTCTGAAATTAACTTCAATTTGCTTATGTAAATCTTGTTTGGTTTCTGTGGAAATTCTACTCTTTTTGCATAATTATTAGACTGGCTATAACAATTTGTGTGAGATTTACTACACGTACGATTTTTTTAAATTAGAATGTTGCCCTTATACGAGTATGGTCTATTTATGTTGAATGCAGTAAATATCAGGCATGTGGTTAAAGAAGATGTTTACTTAAAGCAATATCGAGCCGAATTTAAGGTAAATTAATTTAATTGCAATTAATTGAATGTTAAATCACTCATCCTTGCTGAATTTGCAAATAACTTAGTCACACTTTAAAATTAACGTATTTGTTCTTTGTTCATTTTTCTTCTTTCTCTGGTTCCCCTTATCCTCTGCTTTTTCTTTTTCTTTTGCTCATTCTTCTTCATCTTCTTCTCTAGATATTTCATCAAAGTTGTTGGTTGTCATGGTTCCTATTTCGACTTTAGATATTGTCCCAAATATCTCCTGATCATGTTATGCTGCTTTTCTTGACCTTCTGTCAATTAGCTGCAATATTTCGTATTTCTTATTTCATACTAAGTACCTTTAGTATTCAATATTGTCGACTTTGATGCATTAGTTATTTGATCCACCCACGAGATATCAATATGTATACCCAATAGATTAGACTGATGGATCTTACTATGCATTGCCTATGCAAGTATCCGCAATTCCAGTCCATATAAATACGAGAAGAAGAAGAAGAATAATAAGAAGAAGTATTACGGTATAGGTAATATTTTGAAGACATCATTTCTGTTCTGTATTTTATTTCCATGTATAATGATTCTGATATTTCTAATGCTTCTATAAAATTTCATTAATCAGCTCTATGTCTTGCTTTGGTTCTCCATTTGGTGACCTGCCTGTCCCCTTGGTTTGCGCTTATTGCTTCCATCCATCGTTTTCTTCAGTTAATTTCTTCTCCACCTGAAAATTTCGCTCATTTCTTCTTTTCAATATTTACTGCTTTGTCGTTCTTCGAAGATTTCCCAGCTCTATTGTTGCGTACTGTACTCACTATACTGTTTACCTTCCCTTCCACATTCCCCTTTCTTTTACCACACCACAATGTATTTTCAGTCTCACACCCCCAAGGGGATTTTAGTATATTTAATTCTGATACAAATTTTACTACCTTACTCGTTGGTCGTTGGTCCAATTACTGTTTTGCGCACCCTAATTTTAGCACTTTTTGGCGTCATTTTCCTCTTAGAAACATTATTAATATCTCTACAGCTTTTCTTCCTTTGCTTAGTCGGTTTTCTATTTCTTTCTTCCTCTGAGCTTATATTATTTCTGTTCGACTGTTTCAAAAAGACGTCATTTTTGACAGTGTTTAGCGTCCATTAAGACCCACTTTATTGGACTAGTACCTTTTAACTTTATAGGTAGGTAGTCATAGTAACAAAGTCATATCAAACTGTCATATTAAATTAAACGTCATTATTTTAATAAGGAAATATCATTTCAGGGCAGTCGAACATAAAATTATGTATGTCACTCGTATAAAAACGGACATTTAGACTCACCTTATTTATTTGCCTCGCTCGCGCGCTCGCTTGGCCATAAAACGCGGCTCGTCCAAAAAAGTCCTATATTTTGTACTTATAACATAAATAACTATTATGATTAATCTAAAATATTCAAAACATTCGCTGTTCCAGAGTTGTACTCTGCACTTCCAGCTACTATTATAGATATCCTTCTGATACTTATGTCATTATTGTCGTTTACTTTCATTGCCCTGGTTTTACTCTTAATTCTCGACCCCAATTCTTCTGCCGCTTCGTTTAGCCTTAGAAAATTGTTTCCATTAATTTATTTTGCAAATCACGTTATTATGTCAATATCATCAATATGCAATTGCTTGATACTTTTGGCTGTATGTAGTCTCTTCAGTGCCTTCTGTCCCTTTACATGTAATCACCTCCAGTACTACTTTTAGCAATGACAAAGAGGTATAGTTGCCTTGTTTAGGTCCTGGCTGTACTTTGAATTTTTGGGAAAGTCTTCTTTTTACCATTATTATACAGCTGTTTTCGCTAATAGTTATTTATGTAATAAGGATCATAATGACGATCATTATGGTACTAGCCGTGAATATTATCGAGGCGAGGCGTCAGCCGAGCCCGATAACACGGCGTTTGTACAGGAGACCCGTGTGCCAAACTCTGTCAGAGGCCTGGCTGTCATCTAGGAAGGCAGCTGTACAATATTGTTTTTCTTAAAAGGCCTGATTAATTGTGTCTACGACCCTGTGGACCTACTGAATAGTAGAGTGGTTACCGCGATAGCCGAACTGGTGATTTGGGATAATATTGCGTTCCTCCAGGATCAGGGTTAGTCTTCTGGCCAATAATTTTTCCAGTAGCTTACTTAAAACAGGTAACAGACTAATTGGCCTATAGGAACCAACTTCCTTGGGAGGTTTTCCAGGTTTGGGAATGAGTATTACCTGCGCTACCTTCCATTGTACTGGGAAGTAGCCCAGCCTCAGGACAGCATTATATAACATGGTCAGCATCACTAGGCCTTTACGCGGTAATTCTTTGATTAGTTTCCCTGTGATTAAATCATAGCCTGGGGCTTTCTTCGATTTTAGGTGGTGTTTAATCAATTCCTTGAGTTCTCTAACTGTGAATAGTTCCATGGGCAGAGCGAGTTGGTGTGGAATATCCAGGAAATCCTGTATTTCCATTTCCCCATCGGCGGTTATTTGAGATGGAATAGGTTGGAAGACATTTACTAGATCGCGCCCATAGACCATCTGTTTTCCTTAAGGGTGGAATTGGTTGAATTTGATTTTTTATTCTTTTCGTTGCCTTCCAGTTGGAGTAATCGGTATCTACTGTTGGGCTTAAGTTCGTGAGGAATTCTTGAAAGCACTCATTTTTTGCGGATTTTATGAGTGTTTTCAATTCTGAAGAAGCTTGATTATATTTTCGTTTGTCCGATGGATACCTGAATTGTTGCCAGATTTTTCTCAGTCTTCTTTTTTCTGCAATTTTCTTCTTAATTGCAATAGGGCAACGCGCTTGTAGTTGTTTAGAAGATCGTACGCTTCTCCGTGCTTCGGAGGGCACGTTAAGCCGGCGGTCCCGGTTATCATACTAACACCTTTGATAACCGTTAATCTCGCAACACTGCGGGTCGGTCTTCCTCGCCTCTCTGCATGGGTTAGGTTAGCCTCCTGCCCAGCATGCGTGCTAAGAGCGCTCATAGAACTCGTTCTTACGAGTTTCTAACAGGCCATCGGTCTAGGCTTCGGCCATAAGAGGAAGAAGAAATTTTGTGACTTGTCCTATACCAAAGTTATGGTTCCATGGATTAAGAAAGCATTATTATTAATATTCTGTATTCCATGACTTATTTGTACTTTTCGTCAAAGATTTTTTTAATTATTTTTATGATTACTTTATTTATTTCCTTGCAATTGTTATTACTGATTTATTATTGTATTTTCTCACAATTATTTGTTATAGTTATATTGTTCTTTTGCCTTTCTTGTCTGTTTATTTACTCTGTTTCTTAATTGACGGAATATGTTTTGTACCTCTTGAAGGATTACTTTTTCAAAACAATTCTTCTCCTGTTAAAAGAAATATTGATTTAACCTTGAGTAAAAAAAGGAAGTTCAGGGAGGTGGGAGTTCGCACCTTTCTCTTAATAGCCCAAAGACGTTCTTGGTACAGATATCAAGAAATTAGTGGATCAAATCCCTTCGCGAGTATTATCTATCTGCATACGTTTTTTTAATGTAATTCAAGGTCGTTCAAATAATTCATCCAAATAAGTAATCTTTAGAACAATAAATATTAAAAAAATGCCTTAAATTCCGTTTAAATTAAATTTATTTATTATTAATTTAATTAAATTAATTTATTTTAATCTAAATTTTATGGAAAGCCCTTAGGCATGCATTTCGATTTAATAAACCCCCTAAAAGGTAGAAATGCCATACAACTAAAAATTTAAACTGTATTGTCTTCTTGGAAAGGTCTAAATATATTCCAGTGCACTGCCTATTTTTAAAGCTAATTTTTTAATGTTTTGTTAATTATTTCCATAATTAATTCTGGTTTACTTAGGTCTGAACTTTATAATTAAGCATTGTATTTAAAGTAACGTAACTAATAAGGCACAACAATACAAATCTTTGTCAATCTTCCTTATTAACAACCTCGACTAAGACTTTAGCTATTTCAGCGCTACCACCAGATGTTACAAAAAGGTTTATTATTCAAAATACCTTTTGTACTCCGAATCGAAACGTTTATTAGATGGATTCTATTATGTTTTTTTCACAGAGGAACTACTCCTACAATTACTTCAGTTATATGGGTTTTATAGGTTCTCTTTTTGTATTTTTATGTTATTGTTAAACTGTTTTGTAAATTAAATTAAATATAATCCATTTCACGATTGCTCATTGAAAATCAATTGCTAGCCTTGATTTAAACATTGAGCATAAGTAGAAAAGCAGATGTAAAGTTTCTAACCGTCGAATATCAAACTAGACATCAAGCTTGAAAATCTTCCTTCCTTTGAAATTTATTGCAAGAAAAGCACTAAAAATACGATTCCTTTCTTCTCTGACAATTTGTAAACCAAATTATAGCATAATATCGATATACAAGATCTGACTTGAATACAGTTACATTCTTTAAGACCACCGTATCAACAAAATCGCGATAAGTTGTTACCGTTAACTCCCTGCGTTCTGCACAATGGTAGAATATTCAACCCCTTTGCACCTTTTTAAAGCGATCGACCCTTCCGAGCCTATTCAGACGTCAAAATCTGACAAAATCATAAGCAGATTAAATCTCTTAAAATAATAAAGTGATAATATTTCACGGCCAGGCGTGTGCTCGTCAAGGTGGTCGCCCGAAGTGTTCGAATAAATTACGTTAGGAATTAGATTTAATCAACTAACGTAAAATTGTACCGTCCCATAATGGTTTTTCGTAACCTATTGCTACTTGTCGTTTTCAAATTGCACCGTAGGAGTGATATAGTGACTCATGTGCCAACGATGAGGGTACAGGTGATAGAAGTTTTGCATATTTTGCTAAGAGCCAACGCGTGCTGTTAATGTAAAATTGAAACCTTTGAAGATAGTAACAGTGATGAACGAACGGCTTCGCTTCGTCCATTCATTCGCACAGAGCTTGTCGTTTTAAGTAAATGCAAGTCGCTGTTGTTACTTTTACTTAAGCGTAGAATAAGACTCTGCAACTTAGTTCAAGGTGGATGTTAACAGTTAATGATTAAATACCAAAGATAACTGGACTTGTTATACTTACCATAAACTGAAATTAATTTATCTAGATTTAAATATATGCAAATTAACAAACTTGTTTTTTTATTTGAAGAAATTTTTTTTTAACTGGAACCATTTATTACTTAAATGACCAGAGATGTTTTGAAAAATACAGGGTGCTTTCTGGTTCTTCCATTAAAATTAGGAAAAGCGTTTTATAATAACTTTCTAAAAGTGTTTTTCCTCTGAAGAAACGTTTCAAAATTTCGTCGGAATGTACTTTAGGCACTCCTTTCTACAATATTTATCTGTACTTTTCGATGATGTATATTAATGTTTTACTGCCATACGTTAAGATTACATTCATTAATGTTAAAACCAGCAGCATTATTTTAATTCAAACCAAAGTTCGCCCGATCACAGACAATATGCATTTCGTTCATACAAAGAGCTTATTTTGTTATTAGCAGGGTTTGGAAGAATTTTTTGTTTAGAATCCAGAAACAACTTACAATTAAACTGACAACTAGTTTTTGTATATAGGTAATTATTAACTATTCAGTTTATTCTGCTTAAAATGTGCACTGGCAAACGCAATTAAAACCAGTAATAATATTGTAACGAGACGCGTGAATGATTTCAGTCGTATGCGTGTTCTCGACTATTCGATACACGTCATCATCTCTAGTGCAATCCGGATTCTTCTCGAAGGCCGCAGTTGGTACATAAGGCGCGTTTGGTTAGCGAACAGACAGTTCACCAGTGGCGACCAAGTGCGAATACGTGAATATAGATAAATGTGCGCGGAATAATACAAGTATCTAAATAGAAGGCAACGGGAAACCACTGCAGAGAGCACGTTTCCCTGGTATAAGGGGGGCATAACAAAGTTCACGACGCCAAGTGGTTTAAAAATCTGGTTTTGATCCCCTCGCCAACGTCCTTAATAGGACATGACACAGAAGAAGAAGTACGAGTAGTGTATACGTGTGTGACCTTGTTACGCTACCTCTTAGGCTTGTACTCGGAGGAGAACGCCGTTAATTTCGTGCCTAACGATGAATGATTATCACGACTCGATACTAGCTTCCAGACTGCACGAAAATCCTGCCCATCGGGAGATTCAAACCAAGGACTAATGTAATGTTAGCCTGACGCTCTGCCACTGCGCGATCCTGGCATCATCTTTCCTTCCTGTGAAAATCAAATTCGAATCTACTGTATCTAAAAATTTCATATATGAACTTAATACTTTGAAATTTAGTGTTCGGTTCATCTACAAAATCATCAATATTTGGATTGATCAAAAACTGCAAACATTTCTTCCGCATATCTAATTCATATCCTAGGGAAATACGATACTTTTTTAATTCGGTTTCAAATTTTTCCATAAACAGGTTGCCTATGAATGGTAAAAGGCTAGTTCCTATTGCAGTTCCTTCATACTGTTCATAGAAATTTTCATGTATTTGGAAGCAGTTCTGAGATATGCAGTGGTTGGTTAGGAACTAATAAGTTGTTATCCATTAGAATTTCCCTGAGATATATCATAGTTTATGGAATCAGTAGACTAAAAGAAACAATTAACATAAATCAAATGAAATTAAGATTTTACCATCATTAAGTTCTAAATCTTTAAGTTTATTGATAAGTTCCACTGAATTTTTTACGGAGAAATCTGTTTGAGGTGTAGGTAGGTTCTTAAATTCATTCGTTAACCATTTTGATAAATGGTAAGTTGACCAGTTAATACCTGAAGGAATTAACCTTGTTGACAGTACATTTTGGACATTTCGGGGTTGGGTAGGTGAGTTTATACCTTAGGGCTGCGGGAATATGAATCGGACAGGATTTTTCTATAATGGCCATTGTGAAGCAATGTACCAACTCCTTCAAAGTAATCTTCTTTATACAAAATGACGATTTTATTCCCTTTGCCAGCCTTTAGATAGCAGCAATACTTTCTCCATAGTCCTTTAATAATTTCATAGTCTTTTTCAATAATCCTGGAGGTTTTCGCTGCACCTTTCTCCAAGATTGTGCAAAATTTGAATTTTGTATGCTTTTCTGATAATTTTTTAAATTTTCGTCTAAATTATTAATTGAATTTTCAATACCTGCTACTATTATGTCTTCTAAAGATGATTTAGTAGGTATAGCCTAAATTAAATTTCAAATCTTTGCTTAGAAAAGCCCCTTTCTCTTTACTAAAGGACTTGGATATTCATTCTTAACTATAGATGCGCAAGAAACAGCAGATTTGTTTTTACAGTTATTTACCTAAGCAGTTGACCTTTACGAGGAACTATAACAATTTTAATAAATTTTACACCGTGTTTATAACGCTCGTACTAAATGTGTTTGAAAATTATGAATGAATGCTTCCTTAAATCCCTGATTTTCTTAACATGAAAGTTTAATTAAACATTGTGATTAAGATATTTCAAAAACATGTCCAAGGCTGTATTTAATAATCTTTTTTAAAGAAGTCGTCACTTCGGAGGCCCAAAAACCCTTTAAAAGCTTAGTTCACCGGAATTTCTCTGTAGTTTTATACGTAACAAGTAAAAGTTGAATTTTCCAGATATAAAATATACGTTTATAGCAATCAAATTGTAATCATTATTTTTGTGGTCGACACGAAAAATATGTTCCTATCAAAATGTTTATCTGAAAAGTATTTTACTACTGCGGATTTGGTTACCGCATAATATCTCGCTACACTCGCGCTAGAATCTTCCATGTTTCACAGACTAAATCACACTTACGTCCCTTACAATGTAAGTAACCATGGTTTCTCTTTTCAAAGGTGTAAGTCAATATTTGTGAATATATTTTTGACTCCACTACACACAAAACAATTAAAGCTTTGCATTTACAATCTTTATATAAAACCGAAGCTTCGAAGTGTTACAATTGTATAAAATTCCACTATATTTTCTTTTTGCTTTATATTACGTTTAATATTAATTTGTAAGGCTTATTTTGAAAAAAAATCGTAAACAATAGAGCGGAAAGAAATTATTGCAATTTTAGTATCGAAATTAATCCTGACAGATGGACGAAACTCAAAAATGTCGGTAAGCTTACATAAATTTATAAAAGAAAACTTACACCATAAAAGAATAATACAAACCCATAATGTACATACAAGCACGCATCCTCAGCTGTGCCGTTATGAATTATGATTACAGGAGACTCTTAAATGGTATAAAGCGGTGAGATATAATCTCATCTTCGTACATTTGTAGCTGATATAATAACAAGCAGGTGCGTCCACTACATCTTAAATTAACGATTTTATTTTATCAGTTGGCTGTCTCTTTCTACAATTTATTTCAGATTGAATTTTATTTTCTTTAACGCTTTACTCTTCCTTTTTGTACACATCCTACCACAAGAGCAAGTTCTTTTTCATGGTCAGGGATAACCGGTCAGCTGCTGATGGTTTTTATGCAACTCCTTAGATATAAACTGCATTCGAGAATGGTAATAGCGCGTGCCTTCCTTACAGGGTCGCATTACATAATTTTAATTTGCAAGGCAACTATGAACTTCAACAGTGCCATTGAGATACCAAAGAAAGCTTCTTTTTCAAAAGCTACGCCCTTTAACCTTTTAGAATTATAAGTTAACTTTTTCTAACCGAGTCGCCCTTCTGATAACGCCAAAAATAAAAAAAAAATCCTCTTCTTGTTTAACTACCAAACACTTACTTAAAGATTTCCGAACGAATCTTAAATATTTCCGAAAAATTCCAAAGGTTAGATGTAAAAGAAAAAACTTGAATCCGTCTCTGCTTTTCTCACAAGATAACACATACCTTGCAATGCAGTATGTTACATCAGCATCCTAGACTGTAATGCTAGTGCTAGACGGGAAGAACTTCAACTAACCTAGAGACCTAGTCCAAGTGTCTAGTTATGGTCTAGTCTTCCATACTCGATACTAAAATAATGCCCCAGAAACGTGCGAATAAACCAGGCCATTTATTTATTGAATGATAACTTAAATGCAACAATTTCAAAAATTCTTGTAATTCCTGTTCGAGAATTTCTTGTAATTTTTTACGCCTATTGTATTCAAAGTAAATTTTCTTTTAGTACAGATACAGACAATAATGGATAGTAAACAACACTTTGGAGTGAATATTATTTGCTGTGATTCAATAGACGAAAAGAAATCGTTTAAATATAATTACACGTGTTCTTTTGGATTTCCAGGATGGTTTGATAGTTATTTTAATTTACTTAGCAATAAAAGACGGTTGGATTACAATAACGAGCTGCTGTAAATCAAGATATTTTAGTTTTTACCGCGGAACCATAAATGTATTTGTTTTAACTACGTAAGTAAGTAATAAAACGAAACTTGTTTAATAAGTTGTATGGAACTTGCAATGAAATCGGAAACTACCCATAAGTGATCGTGTTTTTAAGGCGAAGGATAATGAGAAACGCTAGATAACAAAATACTTAACTTATGTTAAAATTTGTTAAGTTGTTAATAGGGTAGGAGAGAATTAAAAACGTAATTTTCGCTTAATGAAATGATTGATAAGAAGCAGCTTTCTTCACTTGTACAACCTAAAGAATCGCTTGTTAACGACCAGATAAGTCTGTATTTACACAAGAACCGCTAAATTTCAGCAGTTTCATACCTTAATTTGGCTTAAATTCAATAACAAAAAGGCATTAATTACCTTAGTAACTATTATAAACATAATATTTAAAATACTTAAAAGAAAGAAGTTCAACCCATACTTAATTATGAATATAATACATGTGCCTTTAAAAGAATCATTTTCTTTACGATATTTACAAGGACAAATTCTAATTGACACTTCCTTTTAGCAACCGTAAAAGTTGCTTAAAGCTATTAAAATATTTAACGTTTAAAACATTAATTAACATCAGATTATCAAAGCCACTGAAATTTAATTAGGTATTACCTTTTTATCTTATAACTAATGAGCAAGCTTCTGGCATTAATATGCAAAATTTCTTCATTGATTTTTTAATACTAAAATCAATACTGCAGCAGGTGTTTGATATTTTTATTATTTAGTCATTTTTATGGTTACAAAAGATCAAAGTAAGCTTTGGGTTCTTTACATCGATTTACATTTGCTTTAATAACACCAAATTCAGTAAGCTGAAGCTTTTCCTATATTTTTACTGAAACTTAGAAAATGTAACTTTTGTTCGAAATTCATTTTCGTTCTTCTATCTGCTTTTCTTCCCTTTTTATTTCCTCTCTTTGGTCTTCTCTTTTCTTTCTGGCTCTCTTTCTGTAAAATCATTAAAAGGTTTATGTTATTTTGTTTAATTGTCTACAAAGTAGCTGTTAATTTAAAATTTAAAACATGATTGATCGATCCTTATTGTTTTAATAAACATTAATTAATGTTTAATTGCATTATAACTTGTAGAAGGTTAGAGCAGCAAATTCAAAAGAAGTTAGCATCAACAGTTATCTGGAATCACAAAATCTTCATCGGATAAAAATTACCAGATTTGAATCCCGAATCTGAGAAGAATCGAATCCTTACATTCGAATCTCTAATTTCACAGGATATGATCTGGAAAAAGGATGAAACATAACCGACTGGATTTTTCGAAAAATAAAGGCCCTTTAATATGATGACCCACGCGTGAAAAAATAAATGAATATGAAAAAGAACGTAACTAGAGTAGCTTGCTGGAGCATTCGATCAGGAATAGTAGATATCAATAGATAATAATGGTCAATGGAAGTAACAAAACACAAAATAGATATGTGCACCCTCTCTGAAACAAAAAAAAGGAGGTGGCACAATAAAACAGCGGGAGAGATAAAAAGGAACAAGCAACCTCAAGAGTAGGAATGTTAATACACGAGAAACTCTAATTCAACGTATATGACATTAAATAAATTAATGACAGAATACTAATAGTAACAATGAAACTAGACGAAAATGCACATGCTATCAGTATACACACCAGACACAAGCAAACTGTGTGAGGAAGGAGAAGAAATTTGTAACAGGCTAAAAACTGAAATAAACAAACTAAATGTTAAAGGCAAAATCATCATTTTGGGAGATTTAAATAGCCGAATAGGAACAGAGGTAATACCAGGAATTAATCAACACCACAAGGAAGAAGACAAAAACGATAATGGAGAAGCAACGAATTCTGCTCACACCACCAGCTGCGAATCAATAACATTTGTTTTAAACATAAGCCACAATACATGTCATCTAGGAAGCAAGAAATCAACGGTCAGTGATTGACTATGCAATAACTATGTAATCAGGCTATATTGAGGCGTAGTTGGGGGATGGTTTATTGTGAGAAATTATTCTAAATAAGTTACTGTAATAATTTAGATAGAGTCTTTGGCCAACGTCGTCAATTGAATATTACTTGACTTTTTACGAAAGGTTTTTATTCAAAGTCAAATTCAACTAACATTAATGTATTTCATATCTGTGCTTTAGTTTTACAAAATAATACAAATGGTTCTAAGTCCCAACTCAAAGTGCATTGATACAAATTATTACAAGTCCTGATGCAGAGTAAACGGATATAAATTATTTTATGTTCTAATTCAAAGTAAAGTTATACAAAATTATTCTAAGTTCAAATCGACACAATTTACTTTAAGTCCAGAGTCAAAATAAATTCTTTAACAGTTAAGAAATAAGTTCCAATTACTTTTAAAACGGCTAAGTCCATAAAACAAATTTAAATAATTTACAGAAATATTTTACAAGCCCTGAATTACAGTTTAAGATAACATAAAACAATTTTACATCTATTTACTGGAACATCATCTTGAAGGGTGTCAATTTTCTCGTAGCTACTGCTTCTTTGATGGCTGGATATAAACTATATCTCTCATGTGATTTCGTTTAGTATTTATACAGAAAATTGACCCCTTTTTCCAATATTCTGTATCTTATTTTAGGCGCGCGGGAACTGCAGATTTGCATAGAAGCACGTACGAGGTGTCAAGTTTCAGTCATTGCACTTCATGTACGTGACTTTCCTTGCATTCTCATAAGATGTTAGACGTGCATCTCGCCAGAATAATGACCCCTTATAAACTGACGTCGTCCACGCTTAGATTTTACAATTTTAATATTTTTACATTCGCCTTTTTTACAATATTACCAAAAAAATTATCGATGTACGAGCCCTTACATCCCCCAATGGAGGAACGAAGTATTATTATGTAAAATAAGAATGAAAATCCGAACACCAAAGAAAAAAACACCAATATTGCATCCTTAGAATGTGACAGCATCAAACACCTGTACACCCAATGACTAAAGAACATGGTTCAACGGCGAAATCAAAACATTGGCTAAAAAGTGCCAAATGGTTATAAAATAACTGTAACTTATGGCAGTGAATCATGGATCTTAACATGTAGGCAAAAAGAAAGCTCTAAGCTTGTGAAATGCGTTTGTTGCGAAAATGAAACTATACGAAGCAAACTGAAGGGAGAAAAACTGCAGAATGTTGTTCAGAAAAATCAACTTCGGTGGTTCGGTCACATGGTTAGAATGGGGGACGAGAGGATGGTAAAAAAGATATGAGAAACGATAAGGCCTCGAAAAGGGGGCGTCCGAGAAAAACCTGGAACAATGAAGTAGCTGGCGTACTGGAAGAAAATGGCTTGAGCTGGCAGGAGGCGAGGAAGATAGCCACGGGCCACGGATAGAAAAATATGGAGAAATTGGTGGAGAATTAAGTAGACTACTTCCTCTACACCGCCATGTAGAAGAGGATACAATTATGTATGTATTGAGATGATATCAATTGGTATTAACATATTATATTAAATAGAGGTTACTTTTATTTTTAACGATTGAGATTGATAATTATTTTTATGCAGTTTTAATATAAAATAAAAATGTAAATAGGATTCGATAATGTTGTTGTATTATAAATTTAATTTAAGATAGCTAAAAACGTAGAAACGTGTATTTGAAAGGACAGTATTGTTATTTAAGTGTTACCAAGGAAATTGAATGAATATTTAAGTGTTACTAAGAAAAGGAATGAATATTTTAATTGGGGGAAAATATGGGAAAACCAGAACAGCGGGAGTTAAGGTAAATAAATAATTAAGTAGAATTTTTCTTCTGGAAAAGGAAGTTCTGTATTTTATCTGTGAGCCTAAAAAGGAAGATAAAATAGCAGTGTAATTGTATTTCCAAAAGGAGATTGCATTCTTGGAAGAAATGGTTTCTTCTAAATTTAAGAAGAAAAAATAACGTGATATAAATAAAAATAAACTTTAATTAGTTAGTATTTAGTATTTTAAGCAGTTTATTTTAACAATTAGTAATAGCAATATTCAGCATTGGTATGTAGAGCAAAACTGGAGCGTTGCGTACTTAACCACATAAGCAATAATTATTGCAACGTATTATTATTGGGAGAAGCATTCATTCTAATTTCTACTTAAGGCGGGTTCAGATCTTTGTGTAATTATATTTAAATATATTAATTTTATGAAGAAGATGTTTTAATTTACGAACCACCAATAGTAAGAGAGGCAGTTTATCACAATGAAGATATATTGCAGAGACTGCTAATTAAACTCAAACAAACAGCCAAAACCATAATATGAAAAGCAATGCCACAAAAACGGTCGCCAAACAACCAGTACGGTGTAAGTTAGAGGTGGAAAACGAAATAATCGAGCAAGTGATGTCCTTCCCTTATCTTAGAGTCTTAATAACTAGCCATGGTGATATACACGAAGAAGCGAAGAAACAAGCTAACAGGGCCGCGACAATATCTGACGCACTTAGAGACATCGTATGGCGAAATCTAGGCATAAAAATATACAAAATCTTCTAGCAACGAGATCAGACATACAGTAAACGAACCAAAAGGACCAAAGAGATTCAGGTATTGCAAAGTATAACTAACAGAAGATTAGTAGACAGAGTAAACAAGCGTACAATAATAGAAGAATGTGATGTGGAGGACCTAGTAAAATGGGGAAGAACGAAAAGAAAAAAAATTGAGAGAACACGTACAACGAATGGAAGATAATAGAACAGCTAAGATATGTTTGACCAGCACACCACATGGAAAGAGTCCAATAGGCAGACCTCCAAAACGGTGGAAGGACCTGACCTCTACATCTCAAGAACAAGCTTGAAGTAAAATCCGAAGTATAACAGCTCAACGACCTATAAAAAAGAATAAGTAGGTAAGTAGTAAGTTTCTACAAGGCAGCTGGCAATTTAAAATTTAAAGGATGATTAATCATCGATCCTTATTGTTTTAACAAACATTAATTACTGTTGAATGGCATTTCAATTACATCGACCTTGTGAAAAGTTAGAGCAGCAATACAAAAGAAGTTCAACAATTATCGAATCAAAGATTAGAATCACAAAGTCTTCATTCTATAGAAATTACCAGTCCAATCCCTTATATTTAAATCTCTAATTTCACACTCGATATTCGAATCTTCAAAATTTATATTTTAGATCGAATCGACGACTGTGAATTCGAATTCAAGTATTAGATTTAATACCTGAACCTACATTTCCAGTTTCAAAATTTGTATTTTCGATTTCAGTTGTTGATTTGTGAATTTGTTATTCTTAATGTTTAAATTTGGAATATCAGGGTTCAAATTTTGGTACAAACCGGTATATTTCAGATATTAACGGGGACTAAACAGTAAACGCCATTGTCGACTTTAATTAAAAGTTAATTAGGTGGCTTGGCAAATTTACTCACAGAAAAAATAATGTTTTTCTTCAAACGTCAGAAAAACACGACTTTGTGTCCTTGAATACACACAGTTAAACATTCACTTTTACTCCTAGGAGTAAAAGTGACATAAACATTCACTTTTACTCCTAGGAGTAAAAGTGACACTTAATGAGCCAATGGCAACTCGTAATTTTTATTTTTTATAACAAAGCAACGACAGCTGGTATGACGTTCATTTTTGACTTTTTTTAAATTTTCTTGCTGAATTGCTTTTAATTTGTGCGTTTGAAGAAAAAATAACATGTGTTATTCGGAGTAAAAGTGATTTTGTGTGCCTCGCATGAATGTCCGACTCGCTAGCGCTCGTCGTTCAAACGTCATGCTCGGCACACAAAATGACACTTTTACTCCTAATAACACAATATACTATTTCGATTTTGTAAAGCTTTTCTGATCAGCAAATCCAAAATTCGAAAGTCGAGTTTGTACACAAAATACAAATTTTGAAACCCGTCTGACATTTCAATTTAAGTATAATTTGTATTCGAAATTTGAACGTAAATTGTATTAATCTGAATTCAAATCCGTGGATTTGAATCGAAATTTCAAAACCCAGGTTTGAAGTTCGAATTTTATCGTAACAGATATTCGAATCTGGCATCCAAAGATTCGAATTCAAATCGATTAATTAATAACCCTAAAAATTACCAAGCCATTCGCCTTAAAAAAATAGAAATTTACTTTGTTTGTATGACTGTAACTTATAGTTAAACATAGAAGAAATAATAGTTTTATATTTGAATATCCAGATTTGCATTCCTACTTAGAGGAAAGTAACCCATAATTACAATATTCAGTTTATTCCGTTGGTATTATTTGACAGGCCTTTGAAGCTAGGTTATGTAAAGAATATTTTGTTGCCAAACTTGCTCTCTTAAAATCACCAACTCTGAATTTGACGTAAATCATAACCTTAAAATGAATTCATTCAGTGTGATTTTTGTGACAAAGACAGGACAAGCTTTATTTACACCGACGAATTATTATGCCCTATTCTGGTTTTCAATGCCAATGAATAATACTTTAATTTCACTCCATTTCAAACAGAAACAAAAGGGCTTAACCTTTTAAGAGAATTCTTATTTTATTGCCATTATTTTTTAATTAAATAAATTCTTTTAAATCTTAGTCTAAATTTCTGGCAAGTTTTAAAATACCCTACAAAAATAAGTTCTTACCTTGTATCTAAAACAATACCAACGGTAATGATTCGAACAACTTCTTCTTTAAACTTAATTTTATACATTATCACTTCACTTCCTGTTATAATAGAAGGTGTTTATAAATTACGAAGATAACAACGTAATCTAAGATGGTATAAACAATTCGCAGTGAAATTCAAGCTTCTGCCTTTATTTTATTCTTAGTTAGGCTGCACAAAAAAAATAAAAACATTGGACTCTGAAGTGGCCAATCGCGCGTGCTTTGATTCTGTAAACAAATGCACCAATCAGGTGTAGGCGACTTAAAACGGAAATTGCTCAGTTCAGAGACAAAAAGCTTCCTTTATTGTGCAGGTTTTATATCAACCGGTGTTGATAGGCGCAGTGTTATTATGTAAAAACACAAATAAGCTTTTATTTACTTTTATAACTAAATTTTTGGTTCGAAAATATTGGTTTAGTTAATACAGATCGTCACTGATTAGCGTAGTTGTATCCGGTTTAAAATATCATGGCTGATGTGAGTGGGGTTGTCTTTTTTATAAAATCAGGAAGCACGAATACTACGACTCAAAACAATAACGATCATTCTGTATTTCAAGAATTTGCTGGTGCTGTCAGAGTAAGTAATCGAAATATTTGTTTAATTCTTGCAAGTTTGTTAACGCTTCGTAAAGTAACCCCGTAGTTTGAGGTTATATGAATGCGCATGCGCCAAAAAGGTATTAAATTGTATGCATTAAAACGTTGTCATTATCTTTATGTGAAGTAAAGTGTTAAATAAAAGTTACAGCTTCATTGCAATCAATATATTTATACAGAAATTTATGTTGCAATTGCCAAATTTTTGCATGTTTTGATGAATACAGCTTGGTATAGCTTTGCGCATGCGCATTAACCTCTCCTTAAGATTGTAATATCATTCTTGAACCTCCTATTGTTAGTTTCAGTAGTGCAGTTCAAGCTCCATCATGGTACGTCATAATAATATGATTCCTCACGCCCATTTCCACAAGAAATGGAAGAATTACGTAAAAATGTGGTTCAATCAGCCGATGAAAAAGAGACGCCGTGCCATTAAACGTAAATTGAAGATAAAACGTAACCTACCAAGACCTTCGGACCTTTTGAGACCAATGGTGCATTGCCCAACTGCCCGATACAACTCAAAGCTACGAGCAGGACGTGGTTTTTCGCTACAAGAATTGAAAGGTGCAAATCTAAACAAGAATTATGCCCGTTCGATTGGAATCGCCGTTGATATACGTAAATGCCTCAAATCCATGGAAATTAGAATGCTAAACGTACAACGTTTGAAGGAATACCTTCTTAAACTTGTGGTGTTTCCACGTAACAAGAGAAAGCAGAAGGAAGTGGAGGTACCTTTTAAACCTCTGATTAAAGGTATTAACAAACCTGTGCAAGTAAGGGGTAAAGTAAAGGCAAGAGTACCTACCCAAGAAGAAAAAGATTTCTCTGCTGTGAAGTATCTTCGCAAAGTCAGGTTTCTTGACAAGTACGCTGCTACTAGGTTGAGGAAGAAGAGAATGAAGAGTGAAGGTGTTGATCAGACCTTTAAAAGGGCACGCCACCAGGACCCAGATTAAAACTGTTGCATTTATTGAATTTTCGATTTTTAGTTTTAAGTTTCTTTTTGTGTTTAGTTGTGAAAGTTAGGGCCATACTTCTTATCAATACCCTCGGTGATGTCATAAAGAACTAAAATTGATTTTCCATTATCAACTGTGTTACTGAAATACAAAGCAACATTTATGTACAGTTGAAAATAGTATAAGTTTAGATCGCATATAATTGCACAGCAGTTACAGATAGATAAAGATTTAATGAAATGGTCCTAACTAAGAATGTATTTTTGAGTTAGTTAAAGAATTATTGGAGTTAATGTTGAATAGTTTAGTTTGTACCTACTTTCATTTCAGTTTAATTTTATTGTAGTTTAAGTTACACAACCATTTGTAGTATTACTATTTAGAACAATAATCGTTATTTTAAATGAATTAATAAATAATGTCATAAAACTTGAAGCTTTTTCTTATATTCTTGGTTAGTTTTGGATTCAAGCTTTTCTTCTTTTAAGAGCAGGTTTTTACATATAGTGGAACCTTAGCTGAAGTTGTGTCAAACTAGAACTTAAGCCAAGCCTCATTAAGCCCTAATTGAAGCCGACTTAAGATAAGCTATAACTTTAGCTTGTACTGCAGTGGCAACTAAGTGATTATAATCTTTAAATATAGGTTAATAAAGAAGGACCATAGCTTAAGGCAACTTGTTTAAAGGTTGTTAATAAAATATTCTTTATTAATTCAACCTAAGGTAAGGCTTTACTGCAATAGGGTTAATTTAAGTTATAGTTTACACTGACTGAAGAGAAGCGAATATATTTTGGGCAGATCTGACAGTTTGCAGTTTGGCCTGTCTACCTCGAGCTCTTTTAAAACCCGAATTCGACGGTCATCTCATCTCAGGCCAATTTTCATCCGAAAATCTTCAATTGTCCAGTTCTGGTGTTTCAGACACCAATTTTAGCCGATCAGTTTTCTTCTGTCTGGATAACTCGGGAACCCTAACTGTCTCCTGCTACATAGATTTCGGGCACAAAGTCTCTTTCATATTGTTTCAACAGAAACATGAACACTGAACACCTGTAGCCTTTTGAGCTCTGGATGAAAAGAGGTTAGATTTCTTCTAGCTATTTGAGTTAAAAACTGGTCTTGTCGATCAGTACTTACTCTGCGATGACTTTGTCTAGGTCTAGGTCTGTTCTTAAGAGTTTCCAATTCCAAAAATCTTGCATAGGTTTTTGAAAGAACGCCCTGAGAGACGCCCACTGTGGCTGCGATTTACCTTTGCCACATTTCTTGCTCAATAGTAACAATTCTTCCCCTCTGCACTTCTGACAAACCTACGTAGGGCTTAATTACCTTTTTTGAACACAAAGTTAACTTTACTTCGTCAGCTCGGTTTTACAACTTTTACAAGTTTCATTATTAAACAATTTTTGGTGATATTTTGTTTTCAGAAATTGGTGATACTGTATCAAATAATACACAAAATACCTAGGCAACCATTAAGTTGCTAGGCAACCAGTCAGTTGTTAGGTAACAAAACCGTCAAACGTCAAACTTCTGGCAACTATCAAGCAAAAATCACTATTACCAACCTAATTATTTAACCAAATTTCCCCAACCCGAAATTGTCAAGTATTTTTATAAAAAGAAATAATGTAAATGGAAGAGGAAACAGAGAAAATAGTATAAAAAACTCGTTACAGAAGGCAATTCGAGCACTCTTCCGTTCGGCTACGCGGCTCGCATCCACATTTCGGACTCGTGCGCGAAAACGCTGCCTTCTGTAACTTGTGTTTTAATATAGCTACTATTAAATTCACCATAACTAAGGTAACGCGTATAAACAAGTATGGTTAGTCGGTAGTGTATTAAAATGTATAATAAAAGCGCAATGCTGTTATGCTAGTAGATGGAAATATTAACTGTCCTGATCGAAAATATTATGCCTCAATATTAAAAATGTTCTTGTACAATACACATTTTGTGTTGTATTAACAAATTTAATTAAAACTATTTGAAGTGAATTAGTTTACTTTTTAATTTTGCATTTTACAATTAACTAATGGCAGCTCTTGATAATGCAATACCGATAACAATGTAGTGGCACATAAAAGTTTACATGCAAACAAATTTTAAAATTAGATCCAGTATTTAAGATTCCCGCTCGTATTTCTAAATATCAGCAACGTTGCGCCATCTACAAACAGCAAGCATGATCTAACTAACAGTTGCGGCCAATGGCGTTGGTTGCGGCGAAACAAAACACTGCAGTCTCACTAACAGCTGTTCTATTTTACCGATTGCCTAAACAAGCCCGTGAATTTCGATTTAAAATTTAGGTAATTTAGTTAATTTAACTGCAAATCGTGTACGTTAATTAATTTCGAGTGTGTTTACAAAAATCAGTGCGCATTAAGTGAATCTCGTGACAATCAATGGAATCCAAAAGAAAAAGAAATCGTTGCAGTATTTCGAGCCAAGAATCTATTCTTAATTTTTCAGGTACAAATAATAATTCTTTTAGCTCGACTAAGATAAACTCAGAAAATGGTAGCGACTCGGAAATATCATGTCTTAGGAGTACATTTGGAAATAAAAGGTTTAAAGTTTCTACCTCGTCGCAGGAATCTGGTGAAAACAATCAGAAACCAAAAACTTTCAATGAAATCGACTTGGATCAATTTACTTTTAATAGTTTTAACCAGGACTTGGATTCTGAAAGCCAAAATGAAACGTTGTGTAATGTCCACAGTATACCTAAAAAGTTTAAGAAACGCAAACGCTTTAAGAAAACCGCTTGTAAATATAAGATCAACGAGGAGAATTCTAGTGGCCAAAGCAAGGAATCGGCTGTATTTGATTGGAATACTGATTTGAATTTGTTGCCTGTGAGTAATACTTCCGTTGAGAAAGTACAACATTTTTTAATTAATTCTAGAACTTACATGGAAGCAACTGTTAAAGATACTGAGGGATTTCCCAAGTCTGGTTTTGGTACATCGGAAATTGCCGAAGATAACCTCGAGGATGATGTACGAGACACGAAAGCTAACGAAAATTCGTTAGAAATTGATACAATTTCCAGTATAACCTCTACTGATAAATTTAACATCAAAGAATATCCTGATCTAAAAGATAATAAATTAAACATTTCTGTAACATTTCCTAATTCACCATCTTTAGATCTTTCCGAAGACAATTCTGTTAAACTCTTTAGGGCCACAGCTAAGGCTGAAAGTGAATTTTTACGTGATAAATGGCATAATTCCCAAATTGTTGTGGTTTTTGAAGATTCAAGTCCTTCTAGGTCGTCAGAAATAACAGATCTGCCATTAATGGAGAATCTGCTTGAAGATGATCATTCAAAAGAAGTTCCAAATATTTCTATTCCTTTTAATGTTTCGACTATCTTAAATAGTCCTAAAGAGATGAATAAAACACAAAATATACTTGGCAAGAAACTGAATACTTCTGAAAGTTTAACTTCATCTACAAAACTAAAAGAAATAAATCAAACGTACGAGGTCCGTTCAGAAAAATGTAAGTCGAAAGAAGTCTTTGGTAGTGAAACTCAAATTTCTACGAATTCCTCAATACCACACGCGCTTAATCCTGAAGAGGATACTCTTAGTATTGACTTTTTGTTAAACAAAGAAACCCCATGGACTTCGTTAGGAACTCACTTGAACCCTTCTGAAAGTTTAACTTCACTTACAAAACTAAAAGATATAACTCAAACATACAACAATGTTCTTCCAAGGAAACTTAAGTCGAAAGATGTCTTTAGTGGTGAAACTCAAATTTCCACACCATACATGCTTAATCATGAAGAGGATAATGTGAGTATCGATCTTTTGTTAAACAACTTGTCCCCATTGACTTCATTAGATACTCAAACCAGCAAAAATAGAGGAAGATCTCAACGGAAAAAACCAAAATCAGAAGTTTTTACTTATTTAAACGCTTCTGCAGTAGAACTTACAGGCGTGTCTTTAGAAGAGCTTTTAGCACAATACGTAAATACGGAACAAGGTAGTCCCACCTTCAATCTTCCTGATTTTAATACCACCGATTTATTTTCAACATTAATGCCACGCTTAGAAGAAAACGCCCTTAATATCTCCACAATATCAGCAACATCAGAAGCTTTATCAACTGGTTCGAAAGAAAATTTCACCCTGAAGGAGAAAACGCTCCGCCATGAGATGAATAGAATCACTAAAGATAAATCGTTAATTTATACTGGATTAAGAAAGGAATTGCCGGATGAAAGGAATAATGAAACTATTAAAAATAAAATTTTACATGCAATTTATAAAGTTACACAACAAGACATAAATCAGGAACCTGTCAGGTTCGTTTCAAGAAACCAAGTCAAATGGGATAATTGCAGTTTTGAAAATGGGATGTAAGTAGGATTTTAAGCCGTTGTTTCTGTAAGTGGCAATATTTTACTATTGTTTTCTTAATCATTTTTGTTAAATCTCTTGATGAAATATCAGAAGTACTAAAACCTTGTTGCCTTTCTTGTCTTTTGCCAATTTAAAAATTTATTAATTATGAGTTCTTCACATCGGACGGTGTTCTCACCTCATATTTAAATTTTACATCATGTTTAACTACCATAGCAACATCGCATATCTCTATTACACGCATATAAAATTCTATATAGCTATATCGTTTTATATGTACGTTTAGTTAGAGCAAAGACAACATCCTATTATTTGATCTTTGGTTAGAGGCAACTTTAAACATGAGGTGAGAATAGCGCCCATTTCCCTTAACCTCTGGTAGTCCATGATTTTTTTAAAAGTTGCATCCAGGTCTGAGTTTTACTAACATGTTAGTCATTGTATAAAAAACTTTTAAGTAATCCTCAAGCACCTCTTAAGTAATTGCCGAGAGATTTGAATTTAAAATCCTGAAACTAAGAAGATTTTGCATAATTTGACAACAAATGTTGTCAAATTATGCAAAATCTGTCAGAATTGTATATGGTTTTCCGACACTATCCGTCAAAACTATTAGACAAAGGGACAGTACTTTCACCTCCTGATAACTTTCAGATATTTACTGTGGAAACAGCTATATTAATAATGATAACCAAGGAAAATATTTGGAATTTATGAGGAGAAGGAAAGATCAACTCTGAGATAAGTTTTGCTATATTTTGGTAACCTTATCTTCCATATATTTTCCTTGATAACCTTTATTAACAAAGGCTGTGCAAATAAAAAATCATTTGCTTTGGAATTTTTCTAATCATGTGGTGCATACAATCATATGGCCAAACACTAATAATATTTAGCATGTCAAATTATTGGTAAAGGAAATGTTTTGAAAGAATTATCAAATTAAAATATTAAATGTACATTTAAGTCTTCGGTGATATAATAAAGCCTACTGCAAATGGTTTTCCATTTGAACGCTTATTACAAGAGATGCAAGTGTAAATAACTGTATCAAGGTCCATGGTTATAGGTTATAGCCAACTAAAGGTTAAAGAAAGTGTGAGTACCTATAATATAAACTGCAAGCAAAGCGAAAGCTTATTTTTTGTATGCGCTTAAATTTTGGAACAGAAATGTACCGGGAGATTTTTAAAATTTTGTATTAGGTTTTACCATAGAAAATAAAATTAGTCTTAACTTACTTTAGATCTCTCTCCATCTATAGACCATCCTACCTTTCAACCTTTCTGCTTTTGTCGATAAACTTTTTCTCTTTAGATCCTTTAAAAAAGATATTAAACTTTTTTGTTACACAACCGGTCAGTTGTGCCTGTCAGGCACATGTTGCTCTATTTTTTCGCAGAAAAATGATTGGGCCTTGGGTAATTTATTTAACCTTCACTAGTGTAGATTACGTACGTGTTTACTTTTGTTGATAAATTTTTTCTCTTTAGATCTTTTAAAAAAAATATTAAAAATATTAAACATTTTTGTTACACAACCGGTCAGTTGTGCCTGTCAGGCACATGTTGCAGAATGTCATTTGTTACTGCAGTGTGCGTAGTAGACACACCTTGTCCGGTACTGTTAGTAAAATAGCTTGACCGGTCAAGGGATGATGATTGAGATAACTCTCAAATTCAACTAAGACAAACATATCCCATAAAAGCCTATACCTCCGTTTTCTACCCTTCAAGCTTCTCCATCCTAGGCCACCATGTACCAGTTCAGACCCGCTGTTCGTTTAACGTCATCTATCCAGCGTATCTGTGAATGTTCAACGCCTCTCTTTGGCCTCAGTGTCTCCATCTAATGACCTTGTTGCTCCATTTTTCTTGCCACGCTGCAACATGACCATTCCTACTTTAGTGTCGCCACCCTTTTCTCTGCGCCTTTTAGGTACCCGCTTTTTCCCTAATCAATGCATTTTGTCAGAAAATAATAATTTTCAATGCCGCGTTAACTTCGGCAACGCTGTTAGTGACGTCAGTTAAATACTTAAAAGTAATCTCCTGAAAAAGGTTTTGTTCTAAACTAATATTAATTTCATACCCGCCTACCAGAGGGCCACCTAGAGACGGGGTATGTAGAGATCCTGTATATATAAAGATAAGAGTTGGGAAAATGCCGTGATACAGTTTGATTGGTTTGGATCAATTTTTGCATGGACTACTTAATTAAAATGCATTTACTTGGAATCTGTTAAAATTGACACTTTTGATGTTTATTAACAAAGGGTCAAATACTACAAAATGACTGGCTGTAGCGCAAGAAATTGTAATAATAGAGTTAAAATAAAGGAAAATAATGTTAATCTGTTCAAATAAATCTTGTGTTAAAATATTTGCGGTTTTTATATTTGACTGGTTAAGTGACACTGTGATGACAATTAAAATGACGTTTGTGTTGATCACGTATTTGGATCAAAAATTGCTGTCAGAATAGTCTCATTTTCCCAACTCTTATCCTAATATATACAGGGTCTCTAGGGGTATGTAGAGATCCTGTATAATATAAAGATAAGAGTTGGGAAAATGCCGTGATACAGTTTGATTGGTTTGGATCAATTTTTGCATGGACTGCTTAATTAAAATGCATTTATTTGAAATCTGTTAAAATTGACACTTTTGATGTTTATTAATAAAGGGTCAAATACGACAAAATGACTGGCTGCAGCGCAAGAAATTGTAATAATAGAGCTGAAATAAAGGAAAATAATGTTAATCTGTTCAAATAAATCTTTTGTTAAAATATTTGCGGTTTTTATATTGGACTGGTTGAGTGACACTGTGATGACAATTAAAATGACGTTTTTGTTGATCACGTGTTTGGATCAAAAATTGCTGTCAAAATAGTCTCATTTTCCCAACTCTTATCCTAATATATACAGGGTCTCTAGGGGTATGTTTTCCGTATACGCTAAAATAGCCTGGGACTAGTCTCTTCCCTTTATACTGCTTTTTGCTATTGCCATTAAACCATTGGGTGACGTTTTAACCTTTTAACATAACGCGCACTGCACTTACCAGATCCGGCCAAAGCAAAAAATCCTCATGTCTATGATTTTCGCTTGTAATACCTAAAACCTTGTTTCTTCAAAATTTGAGAAATGCATGATTGTGAAACCTCAAATTTTGCAGCCAATTGTCGCCGAGCCACTCCAACCTTATTTTTAGAGAAATTCTTTAATTTTCCATATTTTTCTTACTTAACTTTAAAGGATGTCCACCATTTAATAATCTGGTACCTAGTACTTTTCTTGAAATTTTCTTTTACAAAAATTACGTACTTTTTTTGCTTATGCATCCAAGAGCTGGGTAAACAAGTTTTCATAAAATATCTTATTCAAAAACTTTCATTAGTAATACCTGAGAAATTAGCTGCAAAATATAATTAGTACTTTAGATAAATCTTTAAATCGAAAGCTAAACCTACTAGATATTTCTAAGATTTGTTCCTTTACTTATACATCGGGGCTTATTTTCCAAAATTTACACTATACATTTGTACTATGAACTGACATATGCATTTAAATATTTATAGTAAGTCTGCATCGAAAAATCACCCGGTATATTTTGCCTCCATTTGCTGCAAAACATACAGTCTAACAGATACCAAACGATATTGTAGGTCAGAAATAATAAATTAATAAATATAATAATGAAAAGTATTGCACAGAAAGCAATTAAATTGTTTAATCAGTTGCGGAATAAATTTGATGCCATTTTTAATGTTTTTTGTTTTTACTTCAATTTTTTAGTGTTAAATTGAAACCCCCAGAAATAGCTAAAACAACAACGATTCGTTTTAGAGTACCCAAAAATAATAAAAAAATAGCTAAATTTTCCGTTATCTTTAATTTGCTTTGCAAAATGTACTCTTTGTTAATAAACAATTCAATCTGTACCCAACGGTAAGTGCATTGAAATTCTTTTTATACTTCATTTAAACTATTTCCTTTTAACTGTAGGGAAATTTATTATCAGTTCGTAAGCCGCTTTGACAACCAAAATCAAATCAGGAAGGCAGTAAATATAATTAGTTGTATGCTAAATATACAACCATGGTTCTTACCGATTGTTTCAACAAGTATGGGGTTAGTCTACGGGAATTTAACTATCATAGGTTCTCCAGGAGAAGTAATTAACTGTAATAGTTTTGGAGGTATTTCCCTTTCTTAAGACAAAATTTTAATAATTTAACAGACGCCACTATACCCACCTGGGCTTACTTCACATTAATCTTTTTTTTGCACATGTTAAACCTTTACTTACACCTTAAGTCTTATATTTGCAGGTACCCTAATTCCCCAAGACGTAACCAAAATATCAGAATTCCATTCAGATGCTTATTTTATACTGGTTGTAGAGAAAGACGCAATATTCAAAAAAGTTTTAGACGAAGACCTTCCTATCAAATTTACCCGACCATTTATAGTGATCACGGTATTTTCCAAACTTCCAGGCTTCCAAAATTTTCATTGTCCTTAATTTCTAGGGAAAAGGTTACCCTGATATTAATACCAGGCTGTTTCTTAAAAAACTATGGATGCATTTAAGAATACCCGTATTTATTTTGGTTGACGCCGATGCTTATGGCATTGATATAATGTTAACTTACAGATTCGGTTCCCTGGTAATGTAAATGTCGATTTCTTCCTAGTATTGTTCACTTTTATTTGTAATTTTACAGACACAGTCTCATGTGTCAGAGCATTTAGCCATCCCTAAAGCAAGATGGATCGGAATTCATCCTAACGAAATCTTAAGCTTAAACATAAAGCACCTACCGCTTCAAGAAGATGATAGGAAAAAAATCGAACTTATATTAAAAAGGCCCTATATCGAGGAAAACCCTTGGTTGAAACGAGAATTGAATACCTTACTTCAGAAAAATTATAAAGCTGAAATTGAAGGCGTTATGAAGAATAATAATTATTTAACCGATATTTATTTAACGAACAAATTTTTTGCTCAAAATTATTTTTAGTTCGTTTAATAGTTATAGGTTTTTAAGATTTCATTATGAATATTTCAAGTAATTTTAATCATGTAGAGCATAATTGTTTTGTTTTGTATTTGTATTGTAAACAGTAATCAAGGAAAGGTTTTAATTGAATTTACTTTTTCTATAATTTAGGGTGTTATTGTTCTGTTTTGAAAATAAATTTGATGATTTATTACGATTAAGATCTGTTTTATTAATATATACGCCATATACAACTCAACTTTTAATTTAGAAGTACGAAGATAGGATCGATAGTTTCGGATCAATGAAGATAAGCAATATAATTGTTAAGCATTCAATTTTGTTTATGAAGCTTAGTTTTGAGTTGACTACTCATATACCTTTGGTCATTCCGTATTTTTTCTTCGCGTTTTACACTGCCCCAAATCCAAAATAAAGTGTAAGACAAACACCTGCAACGTTCTGGTTTTCTTTATGTTGTCGACCTCTGTGTGAACTAGCCCCGAGCAGAGGGATAAATTCTACATCTTTCAAATCAGATTATATTAGGTTAAAACTGATGTAATATTTCAACATGTGCTCCTTCTTCTTAGTTATGCCAATAACCTCCAAAAGCCTTCGTACCATGCTTGTGAGAACATTTCATCTAACTCAAAATCTGAGCCATCCCTTTTACCATGATGAAATATTTTCAGATATGGAAACCTAATGAAGCTCAAATTGATAAGTAGGCTCCATGAATCTACAATAAAATAGTAATTTGTATAACAAGTGTTGAAAGTACAGTTTTGCAGAACGAAAATGAAGGTTGCAGCCTGAGACGAAGTCGAAGGCTGCATTCATTTGAGTTTTGCAAAACACTTTCAACAAGTGTTATTACACACTATTTTTTCTACTCCTACAGAAGAAAGACATTTAATTCACTATTTAATATTTTAAAACAAATTTTATAATTTTTGTGGAATATTAAGTATGCTCATGAAAACTATGGTCACTATAGAAATAAGCCCGTTGCTATGAAAATAAACATATAACAAATATAAACAAACCATACAGTTAACCGGCGCCATTTTGAAAGTGTGTTGCAAAGTACTTTGCAACGCACTTTTGGATTTTGTCGCACAGTTTCGACAAACAATTGCTTTCAGCATTAAAAATCATGTGGAAAGATCAACTTTCAATAGTAGGAGTAGAAAAAGTACATTTACTGAACGTTAACAGCCACGATGAAATAAAACTTCTTTGCCAATTGTTTTTCCAGAATTTTCGGACCATCTAGTTGAGTAAGTTCATGTTTTTCCCATTTATCGTCTTACCTTTTCCAAGATAAGCGGCCCAAAAGTATATTTTGTTTGTCAAAGAAATTTGACCGTAATCTTGCTAGTCGAAGGAACTCCTTTTGTATTTTTACCCCCTAAGCTAGTCGTTTATCTATGCAGGAGTCGGCAACCTGCGGCCCGCGGGCCACATGCGGCCCGCCATGTCTTTTGATGCGGCCCGCCAAGTAAAATCGAAATATAGAGGCTGACCCAAAATAACGCCCGGGTAAAAGTGGGTCCAAAGGCGGGACTATATGGAAATAAAAAATCCCATATAAAATCCGGGTCAAGTTTTTTATACTTAAAACGATTTTAAAATCGAAACAAATTTAACTTATTTCAATTATATTCGCAAGAACGGTATGACTCATCGAAACTTTCGAGAATTCTTGGACGAAATTGATGCAGAACATGAAGATATTCTGTACTTTTCTGAGGTAGGTACGATGGCCGATGGCTCTGTAGAGCAAAAGTTTTGAAAAGATTTTTTGATTTGAAAAATGAAATTGAAATATTATTGACGGCCAAAAGACAAAACATATTAGATTTTAAATGGATATGCGAATTGGTTTTTCTTGTTGGCATTACAGCTTACTTAAATAAATTAAATGTAACTCTACAAGGAAAATGAAAGCTAATTCACGTGTTTTACCGAAATTAAAAGTTTTCAGCTAAAAATGAAATTATTTATATCTCAAATTGAAAAGAATAATTATTGCCATTTTCCTACTTTGCAATCGTTATTAACAAGCAATGAGAGACAGTGTCTTCCAAACGATGTTTAGGTTGATTTATTGAAGTTGTTGGATGAAAATTTTCATAATCGCTTTCAATATTTTTATGCGAAAGAAACTGACTTACAAATAAATATTTGAGAATCCCATTAAATTTGATATATCGAAGGCACCAGAATATTTACAGTTAGAATTAGAACTAATTGATTTGCAAGCAAACAATAATTACAAAAATAATTTTGATGAAAATAATTTGATACTCCTATTATTTTATTCAAGTCTACTCGAAAATAAATTTCCTCAAATGGAAACATTTGCAAAATCAATGATTGGCATTTTTGCAAGCACATATTTATGTGAACAAACCTTTTCACGAATGAATATTATCAAATCAAAATACAGAAAACGGTTGATAGATCAAAATTTGTATATCTGAGGATCTCAGTATCACAAACTTAGCTGAACTACCAAGAATTATTCAAGAACAAAAATCTAATTACAATTTAGTATTGGGTATTATTTTTATTATAATAACATTTATAATTATTACTTTTATTATTATACTTCCAACTTTAACAATTATTACTCTTAAGACTAGGCATTTTTGTTATTTATCATAATTTCTATAATATTGTATTTTGTACTATAAAATTTTTAAACAAATACTCGTATAAATAAAAATTATTTTTTTAGCTGTTCCTTTTTTTGGTTTTTTGGTTTTGCCTCTTAAGTATAGTCACTTTTATGTTTGAATAAAAATTTATTAAAGCTATTATATTACGCTATAATATTGGTGTGCGGCCCGCCTGAAAATATTATAAGGCCCACCCCTGAAATATTGCTTTTTGTTTATTAAAATTTATATGACTGCCTTTAATTACACTTACGTATTAACACTCTGAAATCAGCAGTAGTCTTAATAAAGACTGATTTTATTCACGTAGACTTTTAGGGAAGGGCGAAATCAACAGGAAAACTAACACAAAATACAGTAAATGACATACGAGTGACAATAATTGACAGTTCACTTGCAAAATAAAAATCACTACAAAAATCCCTGCACTATAATTATGTTTGTATAAATCGGCAAAATTTCATTACCACAGGCACCGCCTGCTACAATCATTTATAATAAACCTGTATAATGATATTGGTAAAAGCTATATCCATATAACGCCTGTTTTATATAGTAAAATTAAATAGAAACTCAAACCATGTGATTTCTAACCGTTATATAGGCAACACATCTTGCACAGTTGGCAATACATTGAAATGTGAGTCAAAAACAGGTACACAAAAACACCATTGCCCTTGGCATAGCATCAGATTCCATTATGTGGACCATAAAAATTAAGATTTAAAACAGATTTTAATTATTCCTCTAGCTAGAAATTGCAGATGATGTTACTTTAAAATTGTAAATATAAAGATGACGATATCTTTCGACGTTGATCCATGCGCAACCAAAATAAATGCATTTTGGTGCAAAAATGATTTACCTTCAAATTTATTTCTTATCATATTGCCTTAATTAATTATTATAAAATTACTTTCAATGCAATCTACAGATATAAATCTAACTCCGAAAAGAACTATTTTTTAAATAATCGTATGAAAAATGAGAAATCAAAAGTATATAAGAAAATGAATATGAAAGTCTTTCAGTTCCTTCTTATTACTATTTTAAACTAGGTATCTTACTTTTAACTATCTCTCATAAATAATTTGAAACAGTCAATTTAAATACAATACCATGCTGCATCACGATTTTCTTTTATTAAGCTGAAAAACACTTTGAGGTAAAACCGACACCCCAAAAGCCTTGGTTTAGCATAAATTACTTAGTTAATGGTGATTTAATTCCAAAATCGTTTGCAGGTTCTAAAAGACTGAACATACCAATATTAAATAAATTAAATTGCACAAACAAAATTTCCATTGTTCTGTATTATGCTCACCTAAGTGAATTATATTTACATTATACGTACAATCCGTTTTTAAACCTACAAAAAACAAACGTCACTTACGATAAATTGACTAATAAATATTTTTAAGATACACACGTTTTTAAAGGAAATACGCATAAATGCGATTACGATACTTACGTTAAGGATCATACAGTTCATATGTCGGAGCATAAAAGAAGCAAACATTAAAATTTTACTTAAAAAATAAAAACAAAAATGTTTTCCACCAGTATGTTAAATGCAAATATGAATTTGGTATAAAAAGGTTTTTAGAGAGATGCATTTGCATTCAGTGAAAATGAACACAGTGATAGTACAATTATTCTTCCTCGCTACACTTGCAGCAAATGGTAAGTAATATATAAATCACTATTTAACCGTCGTCTAATTTTCACTTACATAGTTTTAAAGAATAAGTTTCCCAAACTTGCAAATAATTACAGCAAGAACGGTTTTTGAGAAGATGTGCTGTTTTGCTGAATCATTTTTAGTCATAATTTCGCGAAAAACTTAAGTTCCCTTTAGTAAATTCCGTTGCTCTTTTTATCATGATAAAACATTATTAGTTCTGCCAAAGCCAGACTACATTAACTGTTAAGACGTTTTTAATGTTTTAACATAATCTGGCATGTCGATTCTACATGGGTAATTTGCCGTTGCTGAAAATTGAAAGCTAAACAGGTAACCTAACTACAAGATAATGTAATATTTGGCAAAAGTCTATGTTTTTTTGAGAGCTACAAGGAGTGAGAGAAAAGAGGGGGGCCTTTGCTCTATATAGGGATTTGTACAGGCTAATAATAATACAACTTGCCCATGGTGGCCACTGGTCCCTAGAAGATTTCTAGTATTTTTGTTTCGCAACCGACTAACTTTTTCTACATGTTTAGCATATTTAATTTTAGCTTACCCCATAATCATTAGTATTCCTAACCTCAATGAAGCATTTGCTCCTTTACCTATTGCTAAACTTTGATCTTTCACGGCTGTGCTTAAAACCTGCCGGTGCACCCTCATTACAAGGACGGTTATTAGGACTCGATCTTGATCTCTCTAAAGCTGGAATCGATGTCAATCTTCTTGGGATAAACATCAACATTAAGCTTCCTAAAATACCAATTAGTATTCCCGGCGGAGATTATAATGGCGAAGACGGCAATGAAGGTGGTAATGGTGGAGATGGCAACGGTACACAATGCTGCGGAAACTATCCATTCAATGAAATTAAATTGAGTGATCTGCCGGCTAACGCTACAGTTGAACTAGTTGAAGCTTTGGCAACAAATTCCATAAAACAAAAAGGACCATGCCAATCTATACCAACTACAATTCAGTACCTGCTGTTTAACGCAGCACATCCAGATCAACCAGTTATATTAAATCCGGATAATCTAAACGAAGTGGATCCCACTAAGAAAGTAAAAGTTTTAGTGCATGGAGCGAATATGATTCCCACACTTTCAGAAATTTTGTCTTTAAAGGATGCCCTCATAAAACGATATCAGTGCAACGTAATAGTTCTTAACTGGTCAGAATTAGCATTTAAACCGTTAACGGAAATATTTTGCAATCTACAAGAAACAGCTACAAAACTAGGAAATTTTCTGTATGTTTTAAACAAGCATAGAGGCATTTCACTTGGTAAAATTCATTTAGTGGGTCAAGGTGTAGGGGCTCATTTATGTGGAATGGCTGGACAAGTGGTTAAAGAAAAGTGTGGCAACAAAATAGACAGAATTACAGGATTAAGTCCGGTAGAACTTCTGTTTCAAGATATCAATAAAGACCTCCGTTTGGACCAATACGACGCAGATTTTGTCGACGTAATTTTTGTAATTTCAGTAGGAGTTTACAAAGGTCCTCTGGGTAGAGTTAATATTTACATAAATTGTGGTTGCGACCTATTTCAGGTTTCTTGTATAGACATTACTACCGTTGGTATTGGACGAGTTACACAGGTTCCATTGGCAACAGGTAAGTTTTTAGAATATACTAAAAACCGTGAGAAGAAACTATGTATATTCAAATTGTTTCAGTCGGGTGTACCAGTATATTAGGTTGGAAGATTCTTTGCAATACAGTCCTCGACAGCAAAAAGTATTCAGCGTGGGGTTGTCCATCTTGTCCAGATAAATGTGAGGCCAACAGATTTGACAAAATTACTATAGGTGACAACTGTCCTCGAAATCCTTTCAATACTAAATATGTAACTTATCTATCAAAACTGTAAATGTTAAACTGGTAGTCCAACCAGCATGTATAAGTAATGAATAAAAATAAAAATATATAAATGATACCTTATTTCCATATTTTCTGAATTTCCTTGGATAAGGAAACTAGTCGACCTTAGAACTTCGAAAAACTGCAAGGATAACAATTTTGAACTCCCATCAGTTAATAATAGATTCGTACTAAACCGTATTGCCTATCATTCGAGAAAAGCGTATTCATTCTCTAGTAAATTTCAGGGAACGATTCACGTCTCCAAAAGTTTCTGGAAAGTTACCGTTGCATCTTAACTTTTGGTCATATGTACTTCCATAAAATCGAGGTTAAAAATAATTACAATACGGACTAAAATTTAAATTGAACTAAAATTATTAATCACTTCTTGCAAAAGTCGTTTAAATAACGCAAATGCGGGTTAGTATCGAGGATTAATAAGAATTATAAAATCTTTCGGTAACATGTTAATAAAGCAACTTCAAAAAGCAATATTAATGCAGGTCTTACCAAAGTTGCGTATTTGATCAAACAAAAAAGGACAAATCTTCATAATACTTTCAGTAATATAATTAAGATCATCAGTCGCCAGGGTAATCATTTGTTTTCTTATTACTTGTATGCTTGATTAGCAACGACCACTGCGAAACCACGGTGGTATATTAGTTTGTAGATTGCCAAAAGGATAGTCAGGATTGCTGTTTTTAACTTTTTTTACTTTAATAATATTACAAAAATGGAGACAAACGTTATGAAGACGTAAAGGCACGAAAATAAGACCGGGATATATTATATGACATATCAAAAAGGAATAGAAGGAAATCATAAAACAGAAGCAGAGTCGATAGATGTAGAAAAGTTCTAAAACAAAGCAAAAATGCAAAATTAGTAGGACTAGGAAACATTACAAAAGAACTAATAAAATACGGAGAATAATAAACTGTTCGGATTGATAACCAAAGTGTTTTACAAAATTGAAAGAAGGGGGAATACGCTCAGAAAATGGAAGAAGTCACACAAATGAAAACGAAGATGGAAGAGTATTGTGGATAGTGATAATATATAGAAAAAATCGAATAAAACACATTGACATCCATCATCTGTAGAAGTAAACAAGGCATGCAGTGACGTTTCAAGATGTGAAATGTGGAATGTAATGAGAATAAGTTAATTTTGGTACTGAATGAAGGAGAGATACATTATCCGTAAGTTAAAGAAGGCACATGACAATGTATTCAGAGGACAATACGTTATTGAATAATAAAGGATTATGCAAAATATATATTTATACCGATAAGTTAGACAAAGATGTAGAAGAAAAGGCAATAACGACAAAATATGGAATAATTTAGTATTGAAATCTTACAAAACCGGTAGTACGGCAGAGTGGGAGTGCACGTAACACTGAAATATATAAAGTTAAGCGAGGGCCTGCTCGGCCAGAACTTAGATGGGTGACCGCTCTGCGGCTCGGTGTGTCCGGTCCCCTCGACACTGTACAGGTATAAGAGGGCAAAAGAGAAAGAAAGAAATCTTACAAAATAAATAATTAAAATATTTAACACAATCTTGGGGACCATAATAACATACAGAAAAGAATCACGACCAGTGAAAAAAAAATGTGTTTTTTTTTTAAGTACGAGTTTGAAATTATAGTTAGACTAAACTAAACTAAACTTTGAATTTCGAAAATACAAACCATTAACTTTTTATTTGATTTGTAGTAGGCATATACCGTTGATATTCATGCTTTGAAAAATTAAGTAATATATTGTACTATTTTCTATTTTGTTTTTAGAGTCAACCATCTAAAGTTATTATGTTATTAACAATTCTTCTTTTTCTTCCTTTGTGGGTCAGTTCAGTAGTCTATTGCTAACACTTTTACTTGCTGAAATAGGCCTCGGAGGCGTAGTTCAAACCCTAATGGTGACGTGGAATCTCGAATTTCACCTTAAAAAAAATACATAAATTGATTAAATAAAAAAAAAGTTATGAATATTTCAATTGTAGTAGTTTATTGTAAACATTTCGCTGTAATACAAAACAGAACATTTAACATGTATCCATACCTTCCTATAATTAACAAAAACTAATAGTTTAATTGGTGTTTTGCACATTATTTTTTACAAATAACATGAATGTTTGCAACAATTATTATTAGGCAACATTTTTCAATGAAAACCAGTATTGCATATTATTTATATAAAAATAACAACTACATAATGAAAAATAAATCTTCACAGGCCCGATTCTAGTTTTACACATCGTGATGGAAGTTACATTAAATTATTACTAGTAAATTTTGAAATTTAGGAACGTCTAATATTTTTTTTAGTATTCAACAACGCACTCAATTAGTTTATTTAGAAGAAAACAAACAGACCTGGGTTTACATTTTTTTTTAAATATACAGCTGAAAAAGCGATTAGTTGAAAGTTCATAACGGGTTTCACTTTTAATAGATATGTTGCTTGCTCTCTAAATGTTTTTAGCAATACGATACAATAATGGAGAGATGAGTGATCGCTGTAATTAAACTCTGAAGTTTTATTTTTAGGTCGTACAGCACACGCATTCATCTTTTAATAATTTATTAATTATTACCTTGGAAAATGCATGCTTCACGATGTATTGCAATGATTTTTTATTTTTCTACTTTGAATTTGACACACATCCGTCCCTCTATTAAAAGGTACACCAAGAAAATTATATCAGTTTTTAATTCCAATTCGATTGTTTTTAATTCACATACCCTGATTATTAAAAGGCACAATGCCTTCCAAACTTAACGATTTGCTTGTTAACATTTCACCATTACCTTCTGCATTGAATTTTTTTGAGGTTTTCAGGTTTATAAAATTAAGAATGCTATTTTTGTTTTCTTTAACTGAAGGCTTAAAAACTTATTGTAATTAACAAGGAATAAAATTAATTTTAGGAAATTTTTTATTAAAAACAGTCAACTGACTTTTTCAATGTATCACAACTTGGGTTAATAAAGTACATTTATGTATTTCTCGGGAAAAGTAATTATCCGTTCCTGAACTTCAGTACATTAAGATCGGCTTTTTTCCTAATATTCTCTCGTTATATCCGGATATGGAAGAAAATACAGGGAAGATAAGAACCGGAAGCGGTAATAAAACGGTTATACCATTCTCGTTTTCTTATTCGACATTAAGCATTTTATTTACCCCCTAATAAAAACATGCGACCCAGATGCTGGAAATATTTTTATAAAGGTTATTAACGTCAAAATTTTTCATATCGTATATAAGATGAGGGTGATGCCGTACAAAGCAGAGAGAAAATGGTTAAGTGAGAATGGAATTTTACGAACTTTCAACTGTATATATAGATTGTCTTTGCTGACCTTGTGTAAGCACAGGATCTAATATCACTTAAGCGAAAAATTACATCATGTAACATAGAACATTATGATCACGTGTCACAACCTTTCTTGATTAGTTGAAATTATTGAAGTTTCAATATATTAATTTTAGCTCGCATTTCTAATCCATTCTCTGAGATTGAAACTTGTAATTGACTTAAGTAATTACAATTTTAATCTTATGTAAATAGATATAATTTCAAGCAATAGACAATTTTGAATACTTTTTGCTAGATGAAGATGAAGAAACCGCGTTAATGGCGAAAAAATTCAATCGCCAAACACTCAGAGCATTTTAAACGAGTGAACGTCACTGTACATTAAACCCACTATTGAAGTAAAAACGATAACGAAGTCTTTATTAACAGAAACATTTATTCGTAGTCCTACAGCATAACTATCGCCTTTGTCCACCTATTTTTTTTTGCACTATAATTAATTGATTATTGATTTATTTGATTGAATTAAATCGATCCCTGCCGATTATTATTTTCACTTGCACTTTGTAATGCACGTGTTACATCACCCCCCCCTTGCAGAACTTATCGTGCCGGTATCGGCACCATAGGTCTTCGAAATGGATGATGGGTATGATTGCGGAGCTTCTCAAAAGCTGTGACGTGATGTAACACGTGCTTCGCTAAACTTCAGGTGTCAGGAGGAGCCTTGGGGTCGTCCGTGTCTAGACTAAGGCACTCCTGGAAAAAGTCCTCCATCGACCGATACACATGACCTATGACACCCACCAAATCGTGACCTTCATCAGCGTAAGTCTGAAATAGAGAAAACGTAACGTAATTAGAACTCCTTCAATAACTGCTTGTAAAACTTTCTTGCCAAGCGTCAGCTGGTTTTATAAGAGAAACGATAAATCAAAAGTGAGGCTGTTGCACCCTCAAAAGATAAATGGTTTGCGTTCTTCTTCAAAATTGTAAGAAATACGTTTATATGAGGATGAGATAGTCGAAAACATGCAGAATAAAACAAATTTTTAAGAAACTTTATATTTTTTCTCTTACGGAAGGCAGCCACATATGAAGCAGGGCGACGATTCATCTGCCCCCCGAAATTATCCAAATAAAATAATTTTCATCTATTTTAATACAAAAAAAATGTAGCTTTCGGCATAAATACGGCACAGCCCAGTTTACACAACGTTAACAATTAGGATTATTTAAGCGATAGGTACTTTTGGTTAGATGAGTAAGCTAACTGGACAATTCTAAAATTGCCCGGTATGTGAATTTAGAAACACGTTTTAAGTGCAAAATTTAATGGGTTAATATATCAGCATAAGTTTAAGCTTAAACTGAAGCTTAGTATAAACCGGTTTGGTTTAAACTAGGACATAAGTGCAGGGAGACTTAGCTTAAGTGCTTGTTTAAGCCGATTGAAGTTAAGGTTTATTTCTAACATTGTACTGAAATACCAATCCTTAGGACCTTCAGTAGCTCTACGAGTTACTATAGAACTGCAATACCATTCTAGGAAAATTTATAGTTTAAGTAGAAGTTTAAGAAGAAGTAGACTATTATTCAACTTCCAATACAAGCTTAAGGAAGCCCAATCTAAGGTGGCTCAAATATCTAAGGTGTAAGCTTTACCGCGAATGGATTAAGTCGTAGCTTAAACTACCCTAAGATATTTTTGTACAAATGTAGGCACAGGTTTAATTTAAAGTGGTTTAATTTAGGGACGCTGTTTCAGTACTTTAAGTTAAAACTGGGCTTAAATCAACTTAACTTTAGCAAGGTTTAGCTTAAGTCGAAATTTAAGTTGGATTAATTCAATTTTAGTTTAAAGCTGTACTTCGGAATTTCGACTCTTTGGGTCGGTATTTAAATTGAAACTTAAGTAGAGTTAAATTATGATTTAAGTCAAGCCTCACTACGCTTAAGCTGTCTTAACTAAGCTTTAGCTTAGACTTCCACTGAAATACCAGGCCTTAATCATCTAACCTAAACCAAGCCGAATGTTAACGATTTTATACGATAACATCCCATTTCAAATATATTTTTCTTAATGTTGGTACCATGTCTTTCAATTATTCCTTTCTAGGCTAGCAACATAAGTAGTTAATTTAGTGAATTTTCTTATCGCAGATCTTTCGTTGCACTTATTTTAAACGTTAAGCTTAATATACAGAAACACAAAATTAATTCGTAGTTTACTAATAGATTGATCTTAATCTACGGTATGGCATGTTGTTTTTAATTAGTAATTGTGTAAACCTTCAAGCTGGTATAACTATTAAATTAATATGTTCTAAAAGAATTTAAACTTACATTATATCTGAAGAGAACTCCAGCATCAGTAAGAGCTCTCGCCAAAGATACTCCATGCTGATAAGGGGTAGTAATATCGGCTAATCCATGAATAATAAAAATAGATTTTGATGGTATATTTTTCGCTCTTTGTGTGGCATCTGCCTCCACGTACCCCTTGTAATTTTCCGCAGGCATTCCTAATACACGTTCCGTGAACGCAGAATCTACGGGTAAAAATTGTTTAGGAAAACAACCAACAGACATCTCAAGGACTTACTGTAGTAAAGCCAATCTGCTATTGGGCTAACAGCAACCCCGCATTTAAACACCTTCTGTTGTGAACCGAGGACCATGGATGTAACATAACCTCCATAGCCCCATCCCCACAGCCCAACACGCGTCTCGTCGAGGAAGGTAAGCGTTTCGAGAAGATATTTAAGGACGTTCACTTGGTCTAGAACTTCCACTCCACCGATGTGATGGTAAAGGGCGTGATTGCTCTGACCTAAAGATCCGCGAACGTCTAAGCGTACGTACACCACGTCACAGTGGCTTGACATATACGTTCCCCAGTCTACTCTGAATTTTTCGGTTACTGCTTTGCTGCCTGGTCTGCCATTACTAGAAAACAAAATTTTTCATTATAAAGAAAGCTCATGACGCCACCCTATAAATAACAAAACAAAGTTTTGAAGTACATGCATGCTGTATGGTTTTGCTCGTCAAAATAGAAGGAACCTTGAAGGCAAGAAAAAGAACATTTTTTGACTTACCAGAACCGACTCGTTTGAATGTACTATGGCATTTCAGTTAACAACAAGCTGTAGGCAATGTCCTTTCGGATAAAGCCTACAAAATGATACCCGAAATTACTGCAAGGCCTTCTAGTTATTGATTAAAAACTCGTTATTTAAACATTAATAGCCGATGGTTGTTGTAATTCTGAGTTTTGGAAGTAGACGAAAGTAAGCACAGACAAATGCATCCATTAGAACCTTCCAAGATATTAAGCTATTACTCTTACGGTCACATGGGAAGGACGAAAATGATATATGACCGTAAGGAATATGGGAATAGATAACCTCAGAAAAAATCACCAGTTAGACCTAGAACCCGGTTGAATAACGAGTTGAACTTGAACCTACGAACTTTAACTGTGATTCTAAAAATGTTGATTAACTTTTCAAAAGTTTTCTTTGCGGAAAACCCTTTTTAACTCTTTCTGAAAGGGGTGGAATTTCATAAAGTCGAATTTTTCTCTGAATTAGTTTACATAAACATTAGGAAAACTTACACTTCAACAAGGACAGGATATGCAGCATCGCGTAATTCCGGCCTCCAGCTGGGAGGAAGTAAAAGTTGAACTTGAGCTTTGCTACCTTGGGACAAAGGCACCTCGAAAGACCTCTGTTTCGGCATTGCAAATTGACTAAGAAGCGGCTCTTGTTGGGGCCTCGTATCATACAGAACCCTTAATAACTTGTTAGTTTTTGTGGAGTGCACTCCTGCTAATGGAAGACCTGGTCCTTCACACAGAAGAACATAATACAACATGTCCGATGTGTTTGTTCTCGGACTTACCTGCAAAACGCAAATGTTTACAAACGCATTCAGTTAGTTAAATGATATTCTTACTGATGCACTGAAGTGAGTACAGTTACTGTAATAATATCTACTACTCCAAAGTTTTCCTAAATCGCAAGTTATACATTCCGGTGCAATCCTTCGAGTATCTTCTTCTGTGTTTGGGTTCCGTATAACATAGAGATGCCTTTGTCCAGGTTTATTCTCTTGCGTTCCTAAGTAGTACCTACAAAGTAACAAGTTTAAATTACGTCTAAACGGCAAAGCCAGAAGTTCCTCTTACACAGTGTGATTAAACGAATCCCACCCTAAAATCTCCGTAACTTCCAAGCGTCCATGGCTAAGTACTGCGATGCGTTGTTGAGCCAAAGTTACGTGCTTGATGTGTGTGTAAGTTTCAATACTGCCCTCTTGTACTGGAGCTAGTAAAAGGAAACTGTTACCATCCGGTGAAAATACCGGATGTTCCTGTATGTCAAGCCACGCATCTTCTGCAGCACGCTCCACGTATTTCTGCAAGAAATTGAAACTATTTAGGGTATAAAGTTTAAATTTTTAACTGAGGGCATAAATCTCAAACATCATCGCTTTAAGGAATTATTGCCACAGGATAATTTTCAGTAATTTCCATCTTCCTCTTGAATTTAAAAACTGAAGGTATTTTCCTTGCCAGTTAATTAATATTTCTACATAAAACGCGATTCTGTTTGTTACTACAAACATATCCCCAACACCAGGGGCTGTTTTTGCTAAAAATAGCATGACAAATTAATCCAAGTTTTGTAGAAAGTCCTCGTAATTAGCGTTGGCCAATAAATAACCCAATATTGACTACTTTACTACCAAGCATTAATTTCCAAAAAAAAAATCAAGAAACATTCTCGTGTACCTTATCTTGATTTGCCATGGTCTTCTTTTTTTTACGAACCTATATTCTGTATTCAAATTACCCCTACGTTATTTAGATTCCTAAAGCAAAACCCCAATAAATCCAATAATGGAAACTTTATGACCGCATTTACTATCTGCTGATGTCTATCGCAACTTCTGGGCGAAGTTAACTTTTGTCCAAACGTGGCGTTTACTTAAATTTTATTGGCCAAGAAATTTGTATAGAATCACTTTGTATTACTTAAAATAAAATAAATGAAAAAAACAATCAAAGAATTGTCATTTCAATAACAACTTTATACAGCTTATGTATCTTGCCCTACAGTCGGGTCATAAAATAAGCGTAAAACCCTTTTCCAGGACGTAAAATATTCGGTCGATAGCGAAAAAATCTGTGTTGAGCCGTGTTATTAGACTGGTGGAACAACACCCCATCTCTCGTAATTTAAAGCTACCAAACTAAACTTTAAACCGAACCAAAGATTTATTTGCTATAAATTGCCGAATACTGAAGGCATGATATTTTGGTTGAATTATTAACCTTTGGTTGCAAATTCGATTCTGATTCGGTTTCAGAGAAGTTTTGGGAGGGGAGATATTATTGTGTATCGTTTAAAGGTGATAGTTTTGATCTGAGAATATGTTAATGTTATGCTAAATGACCAACCTCTATGCATGTCCAATTCGGAGCGTTACATGCAGACACTATGCTGAGGTTTTGAGCGCGGTTCATCCAAACCGCAGACACTTGTGTGTTACCCTGTCCAATCCACCCGGCCGATGTCAAATAGTAATCCCTGCAACACATACGTGATATGTTAAATCTAAATCCCAAATCCGAAATAAGCCATGTAAATTTATGAATTCGCGAAAAAATTCCAATTCGACAAAGGAACCAAATTCCGTCAAAATTATGCGTTTTCCCTTTAGATAAACGTTCATTTCGTATACTTACTGTCCTGAAATAGCTTGTGGTGGTGTTACTTGCCATCTACGAAGATCAGTCAAATTAGAAATATCTAATACCCACAACTGCACGGTTGGATTAGGTGTTCCAGGCTGAAAAGCGAGAAGAATTCAGTTGCTTATAAAAAGTTTAATAGGGCAATTTAGTAACTTACAGTGGGGTATCTTACAGATCGATAAGGGGGAAACGTAGGCGCATTTAAGACTGCACCCCCGGCTGCTAAAACGCTTCCCGATGTAAACCATGGATAAATTAAAGTTCGCACATCGCTGTCGTTGAAAGTCACGTACAATAAATGAGTTCCATCAAATGACGTCCACAAAGATTCCGGCTTTTTTAATACGTCCTCTGTTAAGAAAAATAAACAGTTTGTTATAGTCTCTTTTTACAACCACAAGTTGAAACTGAAGAAATATGCATTGCCATTTTGACTTTAGCTTAGATTAAAGATTGGTATTTCAGTTGACGTTCAAGAAATTTAAACAGAAGCTTAGCTTAAACCAAGTTAAGCTGGGACTCAAGCTCAACGCTTACTGATTTTAGTAGAAAAATAACTTATATAGAGCTTAAACAGGGGCTCAAGTACAACAACACTCGACTTAAGTCCTAACATGCCTCAATTAATCTTTAGTTTAAGTAGAATTAAGCTAAGACTCTGCTTAAACCTGTAGTGAAACATCAGCTCTTAATCTATACGACACTGCACTTAAGCTACAATTTAAACCTACCAAACTACTTTTGTTGAACCTGTACTCAAACACACTGTATATAGTTCAGCTAATTTGTAGAAATCTCTCATTACCTTAAGTTAATAAATTGTTTAAGCAGAAGTTTAACTTAAGCCAACTTAAACAACGACTTAAACCTAGGATTCAGTACAAGTTTAAGTAGAATCTTAACTTAAGACGGCTTAAACTACAACTTAAACTAAGCTTTTGCTGCAGTTGTATTCAAACACACTGCAAACTAATTCAACTAATTTGTCGGTAATTTGTTCAATCTTTAATTGAAGTAATTTAAACAGAAGCTTAGCTTAAACCAGCTTAAACAACGACTAAATCCTAGCAGTCTAATGCCGGTTTAAGTAGTGCTTAAACTACAGCTTAAGTACAAAAATACTTGACTTAAGCTCCAGCGTATTGAATATAAACCATAGTTAAAATCGATTTAAACTAAGCTTCTGTTTAAACATATAAAAATACGTATTTCATTTAATTCCGCTACTTTTCCGAAATCTATTTCAACCTTAAGTAGTTTAAGCAGAAGCTTAGCTTAAGACAACTTAAACAAAGACTTAGGTTCAAATTTCAGTAGACCAATCAAAAAGTAATGTAAGCATAAGTTTAGCTTAAACTAACTTAAACAACGACTAAACCCAGTACTGTAATCCAGGTTTAAATAGAATCTTAACTTAAGGCGACTTAAACTAGAGCTTATGCACAGAAATACTTGACTTAAGCTCTGGTGTGTTGAACATAAGCTATAATTTAAATCGATCGAAGCCTCTGTTTAAACGTATTGAAATGCGTTTCTCACATAATTCCACTAATTTGCTGAAATCTCTTTCAATCTTATGTAGTTTAAATAGAAGCTTAGCTTAAGGCATCTTAGACGAGGACCTAGGCTGAGTATTTCAGTACAGGGTTAAGTAGACCAATCTCTATGAATCTTAAATTGAAGTAATGTAGGCAGAAGCTTAGCTTAAAGCAATTCAAACAACGACTAAAAAGTATTATAGTCCAGGTTTAAATAAAATATCAACTTAAGGCAACTTAAGATAGTGCTTAGGTACAAAAATACTTGACTTAAGCTGTGGTGTGTTGAACATAAACTGTAGTTTAAATCGATCTAAGCCTCTGAAATGTGTATTTCATATAATTCCACTAAGTTGCTGAAATCTTTTTTAATATTAAGTAGTTTAAGCAGAAGCGTAGCTTAAGGCATCTTAAACAAGGACTTAGGCTAAGTATTTCAGTTCAGGGTTAAGTAGACCAATCTCTATGAATCTTAAATTGAAGTAATGTAAGCAGAAGATTAGCTAAAACCAATTCAAACAACGACTAAACAGTATTGCAGTTCAGGTTTAAGTAGAATATTAACTTGAGGCATCTTAAACTAGAGCTTAAGTACAAAAATGCGCGGCTTGAGCTCCAGCATGCTGAACATAAGCCATCATTTAATTAAATCTACATTAGCTAAGGTTTTCTTTAAACTTATTAAATGCCAGTCCTTGTGACCTAACCGAAACTGCACTTAAACAAAGACTTAAGCTCTGTATTTCAGTACAGTCTGCTTAAACTAGGGCTTAAATACAACAACGCTTGATTTAAGCCCTAGCATGTCTTACCAAGTTCACGTTTAAGTTGTGTTAAGTTTCTGTTTCAAGCTTTACTGAAGTGCCAGTCCTTGATATAATCGAAACTGCATTTAAACTATAATTTCAAATGATTTAAGCTAAGCTTTTACTGAACCGATACTCAAACACATTGCACGTAGAGCTTCTAATTTGTCGAATTCTTTTTTAACCTTAAGTCAAATAGTTTAAGCTTAAGGCAACTTAAATAACAATTTAAGCTCAGTATTTCGGTAAAGGTTTAAATAGAATCTTAACGTAACGCAACTTAAACTAGGACTTAATAATAACGTGTCTTACTAAGTCCAAGTTTTTGTTTAAACCTTTACCAAAATACCAGTCCTTAATATAATTTAAACCAGCTTAAGTTAAACTTTTGCTGAAGCTGTACTCAAACACATTGCATATATTTAATTCACCAAATTGGCTAAGGTTTCTGTAGACTTTAAGCTTAAGCAGTTTGTGTAGAATTAAGCTAACTTAAACAACGCCTTAAGCCCAGCATTTCGGTATATATTTTAGTATAATTTTAAAATAAGACAGCTTAAATTGGAGCTTAATACAAAAACGTTTGGCCTCAATCCTAGCGTGTCTTTAAGTCGACTTAACTAAAGTTTTTCTCAAAATCTGCACTCAAATATCAGTCCTTGATCTAACATAAACTGCGCGTCTTAAGTTTAAGCTACCGATTTTTAAAGACTGAATTCATGTTAGGTTAATAACGGAAACAATTCAATCATAGACTACAACCCAAAGTTTGGTTTGATGTTTAAAAGCACCTTCTAACTAAAGCCAGGATTAAAGTCAACTTAAAACAATACAGCCTCATGTAATGCAATATAAAATTGCAAAAAAGGAATGCACGATGTTGCTTTAGTAATTAAACATGATTTAAACTTGAGGTGAGAATATGAGTGGTATAATTTACCCATTTTCATAGCTCCACATCGGTTTTAGCACACCTTTATAAACTAGTAGTTGACAAGCGAAAATTTAAGAGTTGAACTTGTAACCCCTTACTGGCTCTGAATAGGCAGCATACATTGTAGGTCGCAGGTAAACCTTATGTAGGCAGTATAGTATGGATGGTAGCCTATTCAGAATAAGTATGGGTTTGTGAGAAATATCACAAAAAATGCACATTCTCCGAATAATGTTGCCCAGCATATCAATCGCATATTATCAAAATTGTTGACATATAAAATGCATATTTCTCCAAAATAGTATGTATATTCTTAGGGTTTCTTTTATAATTACCTTGATATAACCAGTCAGGTATTCCATTGTAAACAACATCAGGTTTTCCAGTGAACGTAAGCCTAATATCCGTTTCATCAGCAGGCGACTGTCGAAAGTAGATGTCGTTATCAAAAATTATAAGTAAAGAGGTGGTTTTTCCCAGCCAACTAACGTGCTGAAGTCTCTGACGTTGGGCTTTCGAAGCAGACGATAGTCGTACAGGAATGTGATGACTGAAATTGATGGTTTTTTACAATTTTTTTATATCATAGATAAACGAAACGTTTTATAAGCTTCCAGTTTAATTTTATCCGCGTTTTTCTGAACGGATATGTGGAGGAAACGTACATAGAAAGAATTAACGATAACAGGTTAGATCGAAGAAGCAATTAACTAAGTTCTGATCTAACAGATGGTCTGACATGCAACGGAATTACGGAATACAGGTAAGCTTAACATCCTCAATTTTGAAGGGTATGTGGTTATTGGATTATAGGATTTTCCGGTATTTAACACTCACTTAGCAAGTGCTTATGTTCATGTAATACGTGAAGGTTGCATCGGTATGAACAAGGCTTAAATTACGTTCCAATTTTGTATATTTGAAACTCTACATCTAGCTACGATGGGCGAATCGAACAGGAGATGAAGCAATTTTAAAGTGATAAGTCTAAAACATCGAACGTGGGAGATTTAACACTGCATGTTCCTTTTGTTAGCGTAAACCGAGATTAGCTTGTCATATATTTTAAGACAGAAAATCGATTGTTAGAACAATGTATTTCAAATATCGACGTTTGCCTGGTTTTACTAAAAGTTAGCCTTTTTAGGGGTGGAAAATAACTGACAACTAGTTTTGTTGCCTTAACGAAATCGTTACGTATTTTCTCGCCTTTTGTTATTTTTATTTGAAACCCGTTACAGGCTCTTGTACAGCGGATTTGCTAGAGTCGACACTGGAAAATATATCTAAAATTTTGAATAATTCAAAGCGGCTTAATTTTAGCAACGAAACAAGTAACAAAGCTTCAAGTTATATATGTTACGGTCAGTTATGATTAATTGGAAATTATTAATAATTACCGGTTATTATTAATACAAACCGAATTGCGAGGTTAAAGTAATACATATACGAGAACTAACCACATCAACCGATAATTATTAATAGATCCCGTCTTCAGATGGTAAACGTAATAAATTGCAATATGGTACTACGTTAAAAGCCTGCGAGGAGTGCGAGGAGACGTTGTAGTGACGCGGTGGACGATAACAACACTCAACGAGGAGGAGTACGAACAATTTACATTAGAAGAGCTAAAAGGAGCCACCAAAAGGCTTAACACGAAAAACGCACCTGGTTTAGATGGAATAATCGCAATTGACATGTTCCCGAACTATTTCCTGACAGCGTATAATAATTTATAAAATCTTAAACTCTGGCAAAATTCCTGCAGACTGGAAGAAAACCAAATTGATACTAATAGAAAAGTTAAAAAATATATAAACGATTAGGCAACCTACAGACCTCTGTGTCTCCTGAACACGGCAGTCAAGGTCTTAGAAAAGATGATCTATAATAGGCTGGAAAAGGAAATACAAGTAAAAGTAACCTTTCAAATTTGCAATTCGGCAGATCAACTATTGATGCCCTAAAGGTGGTTAAAGCAGTAGGTGACAGCGGTAATAAAGGCAAACATGGAAGAAGGCAATACAGCGCCATGATTACAGTCTATGTGCGCACCGCTTTTAATTCGTTCAGATGGAGCGGCATTATTAGCGAAGTGGAAAATCCAAATGAATATTTTCTGCGGAGTTCCACAAGGGTCGGTTCTTGGGCCACTCTTGTGGAATCTATTTTATGACCCAGTCTTAAATATAGAAGTACCTGAAGAAGTTAAGATGATTGCCTATGCAGATGACTTGACGATTATCGCAAGGGCAAGGACTAAGGAGTCCCTGAAAACCAAACTAAATACAGCTGCCTTAAGAGTATTCAGATGGATGGAAAACACTGAATTAGAAATTTCTGCTGAAAAAACTGTGGCAGTTATACTCACAAGGCGATATAAATTAAAAGACCTGGCTTTATTTACAAACAATACCAAAATCAGTACACCTGAACACATTAAGTGTTTAGGAGTAAACAAGTAAACATAGACCGTAACATACGGCTGACGGAACATGTGAGAAACATAGTTAAAACGGCTGAAAAAAACGGCACAAGAATTACTAAGGGTAATGAGGAAGCTTAGGGGACCCAGGCATAGTAAAAGAAAGCTACTACTGTCAGTCATATATTAAAAAATACTATACGCGGCTCCCAGGTGGTATAAGGCCATTAGAAAAAAGAAATACCTAAATCTGATTGGTAAGGTATGTACAAAGGAAAGCGCTTCTAGGATCCTGTTCAGCGTACAGAACTACCTCTACAGAAGCTCTCTTAGTGAGAGAAAGAAACATATTGTATGAAAAAAGGAGAGAGATAAACAAGGAGGAGGTCAGAGCAGAAACCATTAGACTTTGGCAAGAACGCTGAACAGAACAGAGAGAAAAAGCTACGTGGACAAGAGCACTTATTCCAAATAAATCTGAATGGAATAGCAGGGGCTTCGGAGAAACCAACTAGTACTTGACCCAAATTCTTGCAGGCCATGGCTGTTTCGGGTCGTACCTGAAGATGATGAAGATCCTGGAACAAGACGAATGCGAGTATTGCGGAAGAGTGGACACCCCATTCCACAATGTCTTTGAATGTCCACGATGGATCATAGAGCGGATACAAATATCGTCAAAAGAGGAAGTAAAATACCTGGGAATAGTTTTTGGCCACGACTTTGAGAGAAGGGGCCATATAAATAAAGTAGTGCAGAAGACCGAAAACATCATAAAGGCATTAACTAGGCTTATGCCAACATTGGATGGTCCTAAGCTAGCAAAGAACTAGTAAATTGAATAATATTGTATACGGTGCCAGTGTGGTACCAAATAACAAATAAGAAAATATATAAAGACAAACTAGGCGGGGTATAAAGAAGGATAGCCCCACGTATAACGGGAGGCTATAGCACTTCCGCGGAAGCACTGCAAGTCATAGCAGGAATAATACGTATAGACCCGCTGATAGAAAGTAGGGTAGAACTATATAGGAGAGGGAGACAACACAAGGTAGATATAGATCGAGAAACGGAGGAAAAATGGAAGACAAGATGGAACGATAGGACGAGCACGATAGTAGTTTGGACTAGAAGATTGATAAAAGATGTGATAAACTGAAAAAACCGAAAACATGGAGAGGTAGATTATTTTATCGCGCAGACTCTAACAGGACATGACTGTTTCAGGGCATATCTGGCCAGATTCAAAATCAAAATAACAGTGAATCGCCGATACTGTAGGCAAGAAGATGACGCAGATCATACAATACCAGGTTATATCAAAAGTTTCCGTCATTTTTGAAGGTGAATTATTTGTTACAGAAAACTAAATAAATTACAAAATAAAGAAAAGGTTTACTTTTTAAAGTAAATGCCACCACCTTCGATTTGGCTACGATACCGTTCTATTGGCTTGGGCGCAAAGAATGTCCGGCATGCTGCTTCGACCGCTTCAACAGTACAAAATTGCTGTCCACGCAAAAATCATGTTCCAATGAACGGAATAAAACATAATCGAATGGAGCGATATCGGCACCATAATGCTGGATGTGGTAAAACTTTCACCCCATCCAACTCTTGGAGTTTTTGCTGAGTCAAACGTGACCTATGTGCTGGAGCATTGTGTTGAAGTAGTACTCGCCTTCTGTTGACCAATGACGGGTATTTATGCGATAAGACGGAATACATCCTATTCAGTTGTTGGCTCTGCCATCTCGGACCAGCGCAAAATGTACTATGCATTCAACATTCCACCATAGCTTAGCATAACCTTTTTTCCAAAGCGATCATGTCGAATTTCCGGATAAGATTGTTGCTCAATAGGAATCCATTGTCTTATCTTTGGAGGATTGCATATTTTTCATCAAACGTTGTGAAAAATTTATATCAATAAATTCGATAGAAAAATAAATACTTAACACCACATACTAATGAAGTTTATACTATTATTTAAAATAATGCATGACAGGTGACACTATCATTTATTTTATCGTATCATTGATTATTAAGTCAACTTTATATTACACTTTTATTAGTAATTATACATAACATAATAGCATAGCAACTCCAACTTCATAATTCGTTAGTTACATACTATTTGTGTACTGTTGCCAATGATACGATAAAGCTTGAAATATAACTCGAATATTATGCGATTTAAACCGACTCGGACGTTGCGTGGTTGACTCGGCTAGCGCCTCGTCACCTAGCAACGTCCTCGTCTATTATAAATCGCATAATATTCTTGTTATATTAATAGCTATAAAACATGTGTTTACCAAAGATATGCGATATAAACAAAGTGTATTTAGATGTATTCGATGGACTGTGAGAAAGAAAAGACCAGAAAGACTATTAGAGATGGCCAAAGACCCCGATAACTGGATCGAAGTAATGCCAGCAAGCGAAAACCATTGGAGGCTGGTAGCCGATTATAATTATAAGGAAGATAATTCAGAAGAAGGGAGAAGACGACAGGAATCAAAACAGAAAGATGGGCAATTAATAGAGGTAAAAAAGGCAGATACAACAAGGCACCTTAAAGTGTGCAGAAGTGACTCCGGGGTGCTCTCTTCGCAGCTTAGGAGGGTTTTTAGTGCGTAAAAATCCCACAGTCCCCCGCGGGGACGCTTATGAACAGGTTTCTCCTCCAACGATAAAAAAGGTTAGTATTAATAATAACCGGTAAATATAATTATAAGAGTACTATTAATCACATGGACCAAATACTGCGGTTAGTATTAATATTCACCGGTGATTATTCATACAGACCGGACTTACCACACTGACCTTAACATATGTATATAAATTTTGAAACTAAAAGTTTAATATTGAAGGATTGCTTGAACCATATTTCTAATTAAAGCAAAATAGTTTAAAATAGTATAGGCTACCCAATGTTTTTAATACGTTTATTTAAAACTTCGGTCCGTGGTGTGAATTATTTAATAAATTTAAACAACGTAATAATTAACACGAAACAACAACTTATTTACTAAAAACACAACACTAATATTAACTCGTAACACTAACTAATTTGTTTATACAGTTTATTTATGTGCACGCGCGAACTTGATTTACACGTGTTCGCACTTCGCGGCTGGTAGACTTTTGGTAGATTGAACTTCGTCCAAGGGAACGCGCCTTTTATATCCCCGCTGCGACCTTCCAGAATCCACCAATCCAGAACATTCGAAGCCTCGAAGCGATGACGTAGTCGTCAAACAGTCTGGAAGTCTGTTTGCAGATGACGTATACGAGCGAAATGATGTGCGCTCCGGCTGACAGATGACGCGTCTTGTTACAATAGTTTACAGCTAGAGTAACCTAGCTTAGTTTCAAGTACGCACAAGTTACTTTAAGCACGGATAAAGCTTTCATCAGTGAACAATTACGTCTTAGTTTATTCAATGTGTAAATATTAAGAAGAATCGATAATTTTTCGGAGCCACACGCTTATCGGCCACCCTATATATACTGTGTACGCCTTTTTCAAAACATACTGCCTTATAACAAGCACATTGTTTGAGCACAGGAAATACAAACCAAATAAAAATACAGCGATAAGAGTGAACCAAAATTTAAAAAAAATCATTAAAATTAATATATCAAACATGAATTAATTCGGCAAGTATAAATAAACGAATCCTCCACCTTTTTTGCGGGCGAAATTTTATTAAAAGTATTATGAAAAATGACAGCTGGAAGCTTACTTCCCTAACAAGAAAAACTTTTTCGGGCAGAGTTTAAAAAGTTTAAGGCCGCGTACGTAACTTTTTAAATAAAATACCCAAGAATGAAGGGTAATAATACATACTCATTGTTGACGTCATAGACGGTGTAATGCGCCGTAAAAGATTGTCTGAATACCTGAAACAAAGGAAAATATTATCAGAATAGATGAGTAAACTTTCAGGTCGGTGCTGTTTGTTTTGTAACATCCACACCGTGAAAAAGTTGGACGCTAATTCAATTTTAGATACGATTGAGTTTCGTTTCGTACTGAAACCTACTTATAGTTTGAATTATTTTGTGTTCTGATACAAAAGGTTCGTGGCTGTATTCACGTGTTTCTCTTTGTACAAACTTTTTCAGTATTTTACACGTATCTGAAAAAGCTTTTCAATTTCCACATCATTTAAATGAGTCATCACGACATTTATAACTATAAAATAGTATGCTTCAGCAACAATAGACGCACAAGACATTTACCAAATTATTTTGACATTTACAGTTCCGAATATATAAAGGAATATTCGATAAGTGGCTAACTATAAAATCTAGATATGTCCTACCCAATTATCCTTCGTCATTAGTCCGTATAAAATCGTCCGTCTACAAGAGTTAGGCTAACGATCCAATGATGGAAGGTTACTTAGTTAAATAAGATTAACGTTAATGTTAACGATACAACGTTTTATAAATTAAGGCGAAGTGTTATGAAATGTTGGGATAAATGGAATAACAGTAAGTTAATTAGTAATAAATTCGGTCTTCATAAAAGTTTAATTTACTCCTTTCAAAGTGAAATGTAATTAATTGTATTTATATTGGATCTAACTGTGACTTTGTTAAAGGTAAATTTGTGTATAAACGAAAAATATAGCTATACTTAAATGTCAGAAACAGTTACATTTTTTGTCGTGAAGTTGAGGAGATAATTAATTTCTTTGTGATGTTCCAGTTAAATATTTAAACGGAATTTACATTCCAGTCTGAAATATTAATATTTGTTTTTATAGAAGTGTTTATTGGGGACGAAAAAATTTTCACAAACTTTTAATAAACTACAACAAAGTAATGTTTTCTAAATAACCTGATGGTGCTAAATTTATTCTAGTGCTAGCAAGGAAAAACATTATATTTTCTTAAAAATTTCAAATTAATTACCGATAATTTACAGTTTCGTATACTGTTTTGGGAAATCTCTGAAAATTAACGCGCTATAATTCTAAACAAACTCTACAAAATTTGAGTTTCTAGTTTTAACATTAAATTTGGAATTTTTGAAAAACCAAGATATATTAAAAATTGGCATTTATCTGATACGACTTTAGCTCGTGAAATTTCAAACGCGAAATTTTACCTTTATTTTAGGAAGCTGAAATTCAGAATTGCATCTTTAAAATTACAGATTTATCTTTTGAAAATTTATACTGAAACTTCACTTCTAACGTCAACATCGAAGGTATTCAAAAACTTTTACTCAAAAGAATCAAGTAAGCCCGTCTTACCAATTCGGTTTTCGTGAAGCCCATTCTACAACATATTTAAGTCATCGGAGCATCAATTAAATAATAGAAAGTTTTGAGACGAAAAAAGCATGCGTGGCTGCTTTCTTGAACATCAAACAGGTCAGATCATCTAATACTAAAATCGTATCTAGCTGAAAGGTTCCTTCATGTAGCAATAAACAATGCAGTTTCGGATTACCATAAAATTACGCCTGGAGGTCCGCAAGGCAGTGTTTTGGGACCTACCCTATTCCTCCGACTCGCCGACTATAGCGAGCGCCGTAATCGTCAAGTTTTGCAAACGATACGGCTATTCTTTCAGCTAACAAAATACCAGAAGCAGGAGTAGAACATCTACAGCACCACCTCGATCTACTGCAAGACTGGACCGAAAAATCCGCACACTAATAGACGTCTAGTTTGTCTGAAAACTAGGTTTAACAAAGGCCCAATACCGATAAAGTCTGAAATAAAATACCTTGGGATGCACCTTGATGACAAAGTTACCTGGAGTACCTATACATGTCAGAACTAAGAGGAAACAACTAGATCTGAAAATCAAATAAATGTAATGGCTCATTGGAAGGTGATCACAACTACCCCTCTCAAGCAAGCTACTTCTCTACTACAAAATAATATTGAAGCCCATAATATATGGATCTACGGAATCCAGTTTTGAGGTTGTGCAAAGGCAGCCCATATCAAAATGCTGCAGAGGTTCCAGTCCAAAACCCTTCGTATGATGACTAATGCGTCATGGTACATCAGAAACGATCGATCTGAAGATTCCATACATAATTACCAAATCCAAAGCATACTCCCCCCCCCTTGGATTCCTTGATTCCTTGAGCTAACTTACGATTATTTTTTATTTTTATTATGTATATTCCAGTTATGAGACTAAAATAAATTCTAAGGTTGTTTTCGTTAACCGGTCGTCTGATGTTTCGGGGATTTTGAATGCGAATCGACTCTTGACTATCGATTTGTGCTTCATTTGTTCTGTATCGTTCATATGTTTTATAGCTCATGGTTATCCCCTACCCTTGTAAACTTACCAAGCCAATCACAGCATGATCTATCCACCTGTTATCGCTTCTTTGTTTTAAGCTCCCGATATAGAGTCTAAAGCCGAATATAGATATAGATATATATTTTTGTAATTTTTAGAAATTTTCGGTCTTATAATATGTATAATTTCTTTAATTGTAAGTTTTTTTGTAATTACTTTCTTTATTTATTATCGACATTTCTTTAAATACAAAATTATATCTTGTATAATCTACCATATATTATGTTTCGTTACAGTCGTGTGGTTGTCAAATTTTTGTATGTATTTTGGTGTTCGAAAATCTTATTTTTTAACACCTGGTCGTATGTTTACCCTATATTTACTTTTTCGCATCCATTACTATCCGTTTTACAAGAGAGGTAAGATATTTCGAATATTTATTCAATATTAAATTTCATGCAAAAGAGTAACTACTGAAATTTAGTAGTAGGTAACTTTAGAAACATTATTAAAAAACCTTATCTAAAGGTGTCATAAGACGTTATTCGCCCCCCCCCCCCTCTGAGCCTGTCTTGCCCCTACCTACAAAATGTTATATAAGCGCCCCTGCATACATACATCTTTAACAAATTAAACTTCCGAAAGTGACTTTAGATAGTAGCTTTATACAAACCCATATTGCTTTGGAAATTTGAACTTTTAAAGTTATCGTTAAAAATTGAAAGGCTTTCTAAAAAGATTTTCAAAAATAATGATTTTTAATAACTGCAAATGAAAAGGAAATCTACAAAATTATAAATTTTAATCATGCAAGTTTGAAATTCCACAGATTTTAAAACTTTTCAAATTTGGAATTGAAACAAAAGAACAAAATAGGAAGTTTACTTGTCAAACTACAATTTGGCATACGAATCTTTCAAAATTTATATCTTCAAAGATTAATATGATTAATTCTTAAAAATCGAAAACAGGAAAGTGATTTTGATTGCACAAGAATTATTGTAGGAAGCATAATAACAAATTACAAAATTTCAGCGTTAGGAGTTTACATTTTTTTGCATTTTTAATCACTTTAAAACGTTTAATCCTTAAAGACAAGGAATGAGAAGATACTCTTTTGAGTCATGGCAAAATTTACAAAATTTACTCTTTCAAACTCCAAACTAGGAAATTCCATATTTAAAACTGAACTTTCGGGAATAAGTTGACGAATTATGATATTTGAAAACTGAAAATGCAAGGCAGCTTTCGAAAGTTGCGGACTTATAACTTATAAAACTTTATTTTTAGATGTTTCAAATTCAAAGCATCATTGTACGAATGTAAGCTTTCAAAAAGAATTTTACAAAAACTTTGATTCCTGAATAGTAAAAGTACGACAAATATTTTCTAAAATTCCACTTTTACAAACGATAAACTTTAACTTTGAAAGTTTCATACTTGAAATCTGATTTTTAACAAATTCCAAAAGGTTTCAACTTCTAAAAAGAATTTTAAATTGGAATATTAGAAACTAAGTATAATATGTACTTTAGCTTCGCAGGCCTTCAAGATCTTATTTTTTTTCACTGAAAATAAAAATATTGGCTTCAAGATTTCCGTACTACAAACTTTAGTTTCAGAAATTCCAAATTTTAATTATTAAGACTAAAATTGGCATTCTTAAAAATTTTAGATTTACAAATTATAAACTGTTTGATTTAGAAGTTTCAAATTTTGATGTTTGAGTTTTAGAAAAGATTTTTAATAGTTTCAGTTTTTCCTGAAAGCTAGAAATGGGAAGAATAACCTTTTGCAAACTATTTTGCCATTGAAATTTCAAAATTTTAGGCAACAAACGTTTAATGCACTTCAAAAATGAAGCTTTTAAGAATTTGTATTTGCAGCAACAAGAAAATTGATATGGTCTTAAATGCTAAGGTTGAAGTTTCTAAAACCTCAAATTTGTAATGATTTTTAGAAACCTAAATCTTCAAACATAACTTTTGGCCTGCATTTTATAACGCCACATTTTTCCATTTCCTGGGGCGTTTGATTTATGAAGAGCTTCATAAAATGTGTATCTGCACATTTCTCAAAGTTTATCCGTAAATATAGTAAAATGTACCCAAGTAAAATCTATGCCAATGTAACTGAAAACTGTTTAATGTACTTATTATTAACTTGGGAATTGTAATTCAGTCTATCAACAGGTTTTACTAATTCTCAAAGGGTTCCAGTTAAGCTCGTTTTGCCACGAACAAGCGTCGTAAAATTTTAACTAGAATTTTAAACGGTGCATGTTTTAAAACTGTAACTAATGAAACTGGCGATAAAATTATGCTTGAATTGATGTTTGCATGTGCATGAAATGTATAGTTTCAATCCGCCCGTCGAGTTTACTGTATTTACCAATTTTCGGTAATTACAAAATCGGTGTCCCGTTCAAAACCCAGACCAGATTCGATGTATCGAACCTCGATGTATCGAACCTCGATGTCGTAAAAATTTACAACCAATTTTCTATCATAGGAAGTCATATCTAACAGTTTTATGACACAGCGTGAAAATCACTAGCTGCATCAATGTTCGAAGAGCGGAGCTGCATCATAAACTAATATCTGGATTCCGTGTAGGCTTACATAAGTTTGGGTATTGGAAAAAAGTTTTGATCTTTGGAAAAATCCCAAATTCCTTAAAAAACGCTTTAATTTTCCAAGTTTTTACTTTGATCAAGAAGTGCAGGAAGCATTGACTTCTTTAAATTCACAATAAATCTTAAATATGATTTTTTCTACTTATATTAAGCGAATGAAAAGCTCGTAAAGCAATCAATCGTGTTTTCCTGCGACGTGTACGTCCTGCAGTCGTTGCAGGACGCGAGCCCGGCACTCTGCCAAATTCATGAAAAGCGCCGAACAGTCTCATCTCCAGTGGACCGATTACCGAAAAATTGTACAGGCATGCAATTGTTTACAAAGTAAATCAATCCAGTTGAACGTACTTTTGAAATTAAGGACTTTCAATTGATCAATTTAAATCAGTTTGTTTTGTGTTTGTTTAAAAGGACAAACTTTACAATTAAAGCTTCGCACTTAGGCGTTCTAATTTTAATTAGTAATAAATAGCAAAAATAGGGACTTTTCATAAGACCGTGCTTGTCCAATAATCTTTGAAAAGAATGTTATTAACGCCGATTTTTCACCCACTCGTTTGTTTACGTTCCTCGACTATCGATTTTAAATCAGCCATTCGTATTATGAAACAAAGCCAAAATACATATTTATATGATTTCATCTCCGAAAACATCAGGCAGTAGCGCTTCAGTTCTGAAAAACGGATTAAATAACGAAGTTTCTATCAAGGGTTTTACTTTATTCCACAATTCCACACTTGATCAGCGCGATAGACAAGTATAAAGATTTTATTAAGGATTGTAGAATTTCCGGCGCCTCCACCAGAATTTCAAAAATTCTTCGAACTTTGTGGCGTTATTTGAAGAAGATGCAGTAAAAAGCTAAAAAAATACCGATTTTTGTCGAAATAGGTCAATATTTTGCAATTCAGTTAATTAATTTAGAGCCACAAATTAGGTAAAAGTTATTAAGGGTTTTATTAGGATCCTGAATTTTGTGGAATTCTTGGCGCCCCCACAAAAATTAAAGAACAATTCTTTGAAATTTTTAAAGTTACTTTAAGAATACGTAGTTAAAAGCTAACAAATATTGATTTTTCTCTAAATAACTTGACAAATTCCGCTAATTTTATAAAATTTGCTCCACATATCCTTTACCGTTTTGAATTTCGTATAAATTAATCTAAAAATGATTACAAGTTGTATTAGGATCCTAAATTCTGCGGGATTCGTGAGACTTCCGCCAAAGTTAAAGAAAAATTCTTTGAACTAAAAAGAGGCTGATTTTGTTTATCTACATAAAACAACATATTACAATTCAATTAATTAATTTAGAGCAATTTGATCTGCGCATTCTTTAATGTTTTAAATTTCGTATAAATTACCTAGAGGCTAAATTGGTTCACCTCTAAGTTAGTGAATGTGTTTTGGAAACCCCGGTATATAAAAGTCTAAATTGGGCCAAATCGAGATTTTTAAAACGCAGAAGTTAGATGAATAGGAAGCAAGCTGCCCTGCAAAGCTGGAGGCAGTGAAAAGTAGGTTAAACAACAGAACAGTGAGTAAAATTGATATAAATAAGATCAATTTTGAGGTTAAAAGAAAGGCAACAAGGTTGAAAGCTGCATGCAAAGAACAGATAAGAGAAAGTAACAACGCACAACGGGAGACAGAGAGCCTACCTAAAACATAACAAACTGATTATAGATAAGAAGGTATATAAAGCAAAGGATGACGGAGAAGAAAATCTAGGAAGAGAAAGAGAACGCAAGCAGATGGAGAGCAGCAGCAGTACCAAAAGATGTGAGTGAAAGATCACCAAATAGCGAGCTGGGGGAATAGCTAAGGAAAATAACACGTACAGCAGAAAACTGATAAACACAGACACAACAAAAACATTAGTAACAACGACCTTGGCAAAGATATTGGACTTGAATCAGTAAAACCAAACAAGCAAAATTAACGAAAGAGTAAGATATGGAAGATAGGGACATGGAACATAAGAAGCATATCATTGTTATTAACAGGAAAAGAATGTGAACTGGATGAAGAATTTAACAAGGCAAAATAGATATACTAGGAGTACCAGAGACCAAAAGGAAAGGGAATGGAGAAGAAAGGCTGCAGTCGAAATATATTACTGTACACGGGAGTAGAACCAAAGCAGAGAGCAGGAGAGGGAGTTGGTTGTATAGTAAAAAAAGAAATTTATGAATACCTTAAAAACTGAATAGCTATCACAGAAAGAATACTTAAGATTGAAATACAATTAGAAAAATCAACCAAAACAACGATAGTAATAGCATACGGTCCGGGAAAAGATGAAAGAGTGCAACTAAAAGAACAGTTTTGGGAACAACTATCAGAGGCAGTAGAAAACATAACTGGACGAAAGAATAGAAAAAATGGATGAAGAAACAGGAGAGACAATAGGATCACACGGAGAGGAAACAAGAAACAATAATGGAAGAAGATTACTTAATTTTTGCTTAATTAACAATCTAGTAGTAACAAACACGTTCTTCGAATACCAGGACATACACAAGTATACCAGAGAAGTACTGAGCAAAAAGGAGAAATCGATCATGAATTACAAGATACAAGAGTAAGAAGAGGAGCTAAGCTGTATACCGATCACTACCTAGTCGTATCAAAAATTAAAATAAAAATGGAGACAAAAGATGACAAAATGCAACGAAAACGGACATACTGAAGAAGACTAAAATAAGAACGTACAAGCTGAGTGAAGAAGAAACAGCAAGTAAATATACAGAGGAGACAGAAAAAGAAATGGGAAAAATAAATGGTAATGCAAAAAATTCAAACTAGAAGAACTTTGGCTGAAATTAAAAAAATATATAGTAAACACAGCCAAAATAACTTGTGAAGTAACAATCAAAGACAAAAACAAAAAGAAATGGAATGAGGAAATAAAAGCAGAAACAAAGATAAAGAAAACAAAATGGGAAAAATATTTAAGGTGCAAAACCAACGAACATTATGCAGAATATAAAGAACAAAGAACAAGAGTCAAGGAATTGGTGAAGAGCGCGAAATAAAAATCTTGGGAGGAATTCGGCGTGAAAATGGAAAAGAACAGTATAGGCAACCAGAAATTGTTCTATAAAATTCTGAAAACGTTAAGAAAGGGTAAACAAATCATGCCAGTACATTACATCTAAGGAAGGCAAAACTTTATCGGAAAAGACAGACATAATGAAGCGCTGGGGAGAATATTTCGAGGAACTGCTAAACACCGAACAAACAGACAAACGGGCTAAAGCAGAGGAAAATATAGAAATGGAAGAGGAAAATAATGGACAAGAAGAATTCAGAACAGAAGAAGTAATAAAAGCCATAAAAATGCTCAAGAAAGGCAAAGCGGCAGGACATGATGTTATAACCTCGGAAATGCTGAAACAACTAGGGACTAATGGAATCGAGACGCTAACAAAACTGCTGAACAAAATTTCGGAGGAGTGCATAATACCAATAGAGTGGGAGCTGGAAATAATATTACCCTATACATAAGAAAGGCAATAAACGCGATTGCAACAATTACAGAGGGATAACATTATTAAGTAACATTGATAAAGTATAAATGAGACACTACTAGACAATAGACTGAAAACTAAAATAGAGACACACATGGAGGAGTCGCAAAGTGGATTCAGAAAGGGGATGGGAATCCAGGATCACATATTTACGATAAAGCAATTGATAGAAAAGCACCGCAACAAGGATATATACGTAGCGTTTATCGACCTACAGAAGGCTTTCGACAGTATACCGCGGAAAATACTCTGGGATAGCCTGAAGAGAAGAGGAAAAATATAGCCAGCTTGTACAAAAACACTCGGATCTATGTTAGGACAAACAACTCAGAATCGGAAGAATTTGTGACTAAAGAAGGGGTGAGACAGGGAGGAATCCTGAGCCCGACACTCTTCAACATTATACTAGATAACGTAGCAAAAGAAGTTTAAGGATACATTAAGAAGTTACATGTAGAATATAGATATTTGGAACCAATATACCTAACAGATTGTGCGTTTGCAGATGACTTGATGATATGTGCCAAAAACGCAAGGGAATTACAAGAAAATTTAGAAATATGGAACAGATCACTCAAAACACGCAACCTAAAGATAAATAGAGATAAGACGAAAATAATGGTAATTGGAAAGAACGATATACAAACAAAGATACAACTTAATGATAAAGAGATAGAACAAACAGACAGTTTCAAATATCTGGGGGTCACAATACAGAAAAATGGGAAAAATGATCCTGAAATAAATAATAGAATAGAGAGTGCCACAATAGTTATTTGTATCACAAGGCTAGAAACTGTCACTTTGCAAGTGCGAGTACGTTTGTAGGCCGAGGTGCAACCGAGGCTCTACAAGTACGAGTACGAGTCTTTCTGTCTCAAAATGACACGGTCCCAATCCGGAAGACGTTTTGTTAGAATTTTATCTATTTTAAAAGAATTTGTAAATGTCAACCTTTGGAAGCTTCATATTTAAGAATTTGGACTTACGGGAAGAAGTTTCGGGTGTTCAATATTTAAAGGCTGTGAACAGGAAGGGTAGTTTTCATAAAAACAGATTAATAAATTACAAAACTATGAATTTAAAAATTTAAAATTCAAAATACTATCTTTAAACATCTATGCATCCGAAAATAATTTTGAAAGCCTAATTCCTTCTTTCTCTTCGCATTAACTCATTTTTCCCTTCAGTGCGTCGGTGTGGTGGAAAACCTAATTTCTAAAATAAAATTAAGACGGGCATGGCTTGTGTAAGAAAAAAAAAATTGCAATACTGATATATTGGAGTAAAATTCTATGAAAACCCTAAAAAAATGGTTACATTTTTACGATAAATTGAAGCCCACTACATTAAAGAAACTAATTTAAGTGTTTCGATTTCCTCTCGAAGATTATTAGGTAAAAAGGGAAAACTAAAAGCCTTGCTTTGAATTGTTAAGTTCAAAAATTTGTAGCGCCTCCACCTAATTCTAAATACTTTTCGGAATTTAACAGCAGTAAGTTTAGAACTATTCTGGTTGTATTTAATGTTTCAACCTGTTTTGTATTTTTTTAGGAAGGTACTCAAGGTTCAAATAAACAATTCAAAAGAATTAATGGTTTTAAGATGACAGAACCACTTATTAATCTAATGATTAAATCATTAAGGATTCGCTTCCTTGGAAACATTTCTATTTCAATTTGAAATTTAACTAATTTAATCCTTTCGGATTATTATTTTTCTACGAACGGATTTTTCAAAATTAATTCAGTTTCATCAAAAACTTTATTCTTTAAGTAAGTAATACCACTGGGAAAAACACAAACGCCGAATTTACTTTGAATTTTCTTTGGCACTTCCTTTCTTTTTCTTCGTTAGTTTTATCTATTCTGGCTTCCATAGCGGCCCTCTATTTTATGACATGTTGTGCGTTCCTTGACCTTTGCTTTTCTGCTAACGATTCCAAAATCAGAAACTACACAGCAGTAAATTTATAGGGAAAGTAACGGCTTCAACTATTTCCTTTTCCAGAATTTCCGACGTTGGTCTGCTGTATTTTTAAAGATGGCTTTATCTACAATATGCAAAATACGTTTTTACATAAATCCCGCTTTATGTTTCAACTTTCCACAATTAATTTTGTTTTTCAATGGTTTGCTTTTTCTAAAGAAGATTTATAAATGAAAGAAAAATTTCTGTAAAAGATGATTTAATAATGGAAACCGTCTTTTAAATAATAGAAAGTGTAAGATATATGTATACAAGAAAAGTAGAAAATAGAACAAACTGATTAAAAATTATATTACAATTAGTCCTTTGTATTTTCAGCAGCTTGTTACTTTGTCACGTTCCTTTAGTGTTTCTGAATGGTTTGATTTTTTGGAAGTACTTCAAAAATATTCCGATTCGTAGTGTATAAATGAGAGTTCTACCCACCTCACCGTTCTCATAATTTCAATCCAAATCAATATAAATTAATTAAACTATTGAAAATTAGAATTAACTAAAGACTAAATTTTGTGTGTTTTATAAACTGATATACCTTTTCTGAGGACCCTGTATGTTGTAGCCTTTTAGATGGTTTCTTTTTCTGAAAAGATCACCAAACCTAACATTAAATTATCAGTATCTCTATCTAAAATATATATAGTTCCCTTCGATGCCTTCCTAAGAAATCGAATTGTAAGAACCGACGACATTTTTACTGCGAGCACGACGTGTGACGACCGTAAAACAAAATTGTACATAAATATTTTATTTGTGGTTCATCTGTTGTGGATTTACTGTAAGATATTTTCTATTAAACCGACACCAGAACTAAATGTTTGGAAAATCTGGGTCAGAAGGTTTGTCTAAGCAATATCAAGGTCCAAATCCTTGTGGATAAATTAAAACTACTAATTTAACCTGCGTGTCTACATTAAGGCGGTCTTATTTGCATAAGGACGGTTAATAACAGGAACTTCTAATGTTTTAGTGATTTAGTTTTGGTTGAGTTTGTATGGAAATTTCCTGGTTAGGTCTTCGTTGTGTTTCTCTTAGCTTCGCAATAGAAAAATTTTACTAATTGATATGGAAATGTTAATAACAATGCCTTAAAGTTTTTAAATTGATTAATTTTCCTACAATCTCCATCCGTGAAATTTAATCAAACGTTTCTTTCTGCATTTGAAAATGCTAGGAATTCATTTTGAAATAGGTAAATGTAAATGAAGGAATTTAATTCAGTGAGGGGCTTAGTGTTTCAATACAATTTTACGAATTACACTTTGAAGCTTTGAAGTTCTTCGTGGTTTGATTAATTCAATTCAAGCAGGGTTTCATTGTACTTTAGATTAATTATAATTTGTGTGTGCAGTTTCGAGTAAAAGTCCGAATAATTGTTGGTTTTAGTAGGTAACTCTTTAAAATATTGTAGAACAAAGTGTTTCTTTTGGTTTAATAACTCAGCTATTTAATATTCACATTAATAAAGTTCAAATTGAAAGATGATTTAGTAACGATCTCCAAACCATTAAAAACTTTATATTCTTTCCACAATAACAGTACTAAAAAATCTATAAATTCCCTTTTATTGGTTTTAGCTCGCAAACACTGTTAAACCAAAGGTAAACAGAAATTCAAGCTTTGAGAAACAACAGTGACATTGTGTGATTCCTGGCGGGACGTATCAATATATTCACTTTAACTACAACATCCCTACATTCAGAATTTGAGAGGAATCAACATGCTGTTTAACTTTGACATCACACGTTTAAACATCTTTATTTAGAAACCGAATTCGCTGTTTTAATGTTCCTAAAAAAATAAATATTATTAATTAAGGGCCCCACTTTTAAATATCAAAGAGAATGTCGAAGTTCATCACTGAACTGAAACAATTTAAGACTATCTGCTCAGAAAATCAGCATACAAAGATGAGAACTTGGAAGTTTTCGAACTACCTGCTAAGAAAGCATAAAATGGTTTTGAAATTTTCACGAACTTTAAATACGAAGATGATCTTTAAGTACTTTCCAAACTCGGGCTCGAGGGGGTACGGTTGATTAAGTTTGTTATAAATTATTTAGTAACTGTAACTCGTTGCTGAACAGTAAACAAAAAAGGGCCTTCCAAACCGTGTAAATGGTAAAATAAGCTCTTTGAACCACATTCTGCATAAAGGAAGTGTACATTTTCCATGACTGAGTGAACATTGGTTTAAACTAGAACAATGCTGTCGGCTTTAATGATTTTAACGTATTAACAGTGTTGGTACTGGCATTAACTGCATTTGACAGTGCACATTTTAAGCAAAATGAATAGTTTTAATAATTTGATAGGAATCTACTGCGGGTTTTAAATTAGGTCGGTATTGTTAACTTAATAAAAAAATTAAAACGCTTTAACCCGATTAATTCAATGGAAAAAAATTTTTATTTGAGTTTATCAATCAATCTTTGAATAAATCAAACTCAGAGATTTATTAGCAAAACCTGTATTTGGTTTTAAAAACCACAACCTGACCTTCGCCAGAAAAAAAAAACAAGAATCATTCACCTTTTCTAAAAACCCCTGTAAATCACCGGGACGTTGTGAACAAAAATTCAATACGTGAAAATCTTATTTTTTCTTTAAACAATTAATCTAATTGCATAATTTTGCACCAGCCCTCGTGTTTTAACCACCAAAATTTTCCATAAATTAAGGATTTAACAAATATTGCGAAATGTTGTGCTATTTTCACTCCAAACAAAAAATAAAAGTAATTTTCTAGGGTAGACCTTGCATTAAATGAATAAAAATTACATCATAATTGATGTATTAACCTTGAAATTACAACAGCGTTAAGTTTACGTAACACTTATGACGGCATAAACTTGTACTTAATTAATTTTGTGAGGGATTCCTTCCTACAAAAATAGCAATTTCGGGTGTAAGTGACGTCTTTTCGTCAGATTAATCTGATTTAATTAATTTAAAGTCTAATTATAGACACATACATTTTGGCGTTTGTTAAAATTAATTTTTTTAATTACAATTCGTCCGTATACATCAAGCAATTTAAAGAATAACAATATTGGAATTAAGTAACAACAATAGAAAATGATAATAATGACATCACTTACGTATTAAAATATCGTCACCAGTGATGATTTCGCGATTTCTGCCGGTAACAACACAGTGGTGATCAACATCTGCTGCTGTTAACAATCCAAACTTCCTTTTATGAACCGATAAAACTTGGTAAGTTCGCCTTACATTAGTTTCAAAAATAATTCAAGAATTATTTTAGGTCCCTTTCCCACAATCAAAAAAATTATTTTGCTCCTCACACAACAATGGAAAAAATAAAAACACTCGACAAACCTCCAAACCCACGGAAAGGAGCCAATATCTTATCGGTCTTAATATTCGGGTGAGTTTACTTCATTACAGCCCTTGGGCTCTATTAAAATGTTTTAATAACCGTAGCTACACCCTGCCTACATTTATAAAAGGTTACAAAAAAGACCTCGATGAAAATGATATGCCAGAACATTTGGATGCTCATGATTCTAAAAAATTAGGGGATCGATTGGAGGCAGCCTGGAGACAAGAGTTAACCGTCCAACAACCTTCGTTTTGGAGGGCCATTAGAAAAGTCTTTGGACTTGAATATCTCTTCTTTGGTTTTGTTACCTTATTTAACCATTTAGTCCTCAGGTAAATTATTTTTATGCTTAGTTACTAACAAACCAATTTCTTTTTATATTTTTAGCATAGCCCAACCCTTGGCCTTATCCCGGTTGATGAAATACTACACTCAAACCGATCACAACATAACAGAAACACAAGCGTATATCTACGCTGGAGTAATCGTAGCTGCCTCATTGTTTAAAGTGTTGATCGACCATAATTACACGCTGAGTTTACAACATTTTGGTATGAAATTAAGGGTGGCTTCCTGCTCACTTATTTATAGAAAATCCCTGAAGCTAAGCAGTGCTGTAATTGGGGGTACAACCATAGGACAGTTGGTAAATTTGCTCTCTAATGATGTAAACCGATTTAATCGGGCTGCAATTCATGGACATATATTGTGGATTTGTCCCCTTGAAAGCGCCATTATTATTTTTTTCTTGTATAACATGGTTGGTTTGGTGTCAACAATTGGAGTTCTCGTTATGGTGCTATTTATTCCATTACAAAGTAAGTTTTAGTAACGATTTGCTGAATAACATTGCTTTTATTATTTTTTTTTTTAGTGTTCTTAGCTAAAAAGGCTGCCGTATATCGCCGAAAGACTGCTCTAAAAACGGATGAAAGGATCAGATTTATGAACGAAATTATTGTTGGGATTCAAGTAATTAAAATGTACGCCTGGGAGAAGCCGTTCTCGAAATTAATTGGCATCGTTCGAAGGTAAGAAGGGAAAGGCAGTGGATTAACATACCATGGGGAAATTTTTTATTGACATGCTTACCGTTTTAGAAAAGAAGAGGAAAATAGTATTTTGGTCAAAAAGTTATGCGGAATATTGCTTTCCTTAGTAACTTTGAGGACAAGCTGTATATAATGACATAAAAACAAATTACAACCAACATACCGAAACTTAAAAAGTAAAGCATTCAAAAACAAATTTTGACCCCATTGTGATAAAAAGCAGTTCAGATTTTGATGCCTGTTTATATTACAAAAACCTTTTTTTGTAGGTTGGAAATCCACAACATACGAATGTCATTTTACTTAAGAAGCGTCATGATGTCAGTCGTAGTATTTCTAACAAGATTCTCCCTATTTTTAACCATCGTAACCTACGTGTTTCTCGGAAACGAACTGGACGCAGAATATGTCTTCGTTGTTACTTCATTTTACAACATATTAAAGCAAACCATGACCAAACAATTTACCGGTGCCCTTACTCAATTCGCAGAAGTTGATGTTTCAGTTTCAAGGATACAAAAGTTCCTTTTATATGAAGAAACTGACACCAAAAGTCCATGCACCAAAATTTACTTTGATGATGAACCCGATATTAAGAAAAGCAATGGCTTAGTTAACTCTAATCACAAGTTTGAACAGATTGAAATTAATTTACAACACGCTTCAGCAAAATGGTCTTCCTCTTCAATCGACTACACTTTGGATAACGTAAACCTCACCGCAAGTCAAGGTGATTTAACAGCCATAATAGGCCCAGTAGGTAGTGGAAAATCCAGCCTGTTTCACGTCATCCTAAAAGAATTGCCCTTAAAGTCTGGCTTAGTAAACGTAAAAGGAACAATTTCCTACGCCTCCCAAGAACCATGGGTATTTTCAGGAAGCATCCAGCAAAATATCCTTTTCGGCCAATCCATGTATCCAGAACGATATGAAGAAGTCATCAAAGCTTGCTCATTAGAAACAGATTTGGCCCTTTTTCCCTACGGAGATAAAACACTTGTCGGTGAAAGAGGCGTAATGTTAAGCGGTGGACAAAAAGCAAGGCTTAGTTTAGCTAGGGCGATTTACAGGAAGGCTGATATCTACCTTTTAGATGACCCATTATCAGCTGTTGACGCGCACGTTGGAAGGGAACTGTTTAAAAATTGCATTTCTAAATATTTGAAGAAGAAATGCACAATTCTTATTACACACCAGCTGCAGTATTTGCAAGATGTTAACCGTATCTTCCTCATGGAAAATGGGAAGATTACCATCAGTGGTACCTATCAAGAACTAAAAGATTCGAAAGTTGAGTTTGCCAAAGAGTTAGTCGGGAACAAAGATGAACCATCGTCCGATAGTACCGATTTAGATACGACTCAAGTTTCTAAGAAAATCACCGAAACAAACAATGAACAACCAACGGAAACAAAAGAGCACAGGAGTTATGGAACCGTTTCTGATGACGTCTACACAGTCTATTTCAAAGCAGGAGGATCACTTTTGATCGCCGTAGTGGTTTTACTTATATTTAGTTTAAACCAAGTTGCAGCAAGTGGCGCCGATTACTTTCTTACTTACTGGTAAGTTCGACTTTTACTTTCAGCCCTTATAATTTCTACTTGCGTAATGTTTTGATAGGGTTAACATGGAGCAAGGAAAACACGACCTTAACAATACAAATTCATCAGACATTTCCCCAGAGTTAACAAGGGAGACGTGCGTGTATGTTTATTCCGGTATAGTAGCATCGATGATTATCCTGACGTTTATGGGAACATTCTCCTTCTACAAATACTGCAGCAAGTCATCTGTTAAGTTGCACGATAATATGTTTGCTAACATGATTTACGTGCCGATGAGGTTTTTCAACACGCATTCGTCAGGCCGTATATTAAATAGATTCGCTAAAGACTTAGGAGCAATTGATGAATTTCTGCCTTCAGAAATCTTCTTGTGTATGGAGGTTGGTACTTTTCCGTTAAATCTGCCAGCATGTTATCGTCTTTTTTTTATAGATTGCAATCCATGTAATAGGGGTGACGGTTTTAGTATCCTTGGTAAAGCCTTGGACACTTGGAGTAACTGTGATTATTATTGCGGTGTTTTATTTAATGAGAATTGTGTACTTGCGAACGAGTCGGAGTGTTAAACGCCTTGAAGGGATTAGTAAGTATCGATAATGGCACTATTTTCAGTTCTACAGTATGATTTTCTAGCGCGAAGCCCAATTTTTGCATATATCAGCACCTCCTTGCAAGGATTGACCACAATCAGAGCTTATGGAGTGCAAACAACACTAGAGAAGGAATTCGACAACCTTCAAGATACCCACAGCTCAGTTTCATTTCTCTTTCTGACGTGCTCAAGATCTTTTAGTTTCTGGCTGGATTTAATTTGCGTTGTTTACGTTGGAATGGTCACTTTTAGTTTCTTCATTACGAAGTCTAGTAAGTATCCCGAATTAGGCAATACTTTCAGATGAACTTATTTGTTTTTGTAGGTTACCTTGCCGGTAATGTTGGCTTAGCAATTACGCAAGCCATTAGTTTAACCGGAAGAATTCAAGTTGGTATGCGCCAATGGAGCGAATTGGAAAACCAAATGACGGCCGTGGAAAGAGTATTAGAATATACTAAAATCGAACGTGAACCAGAACGTAGGAGTATCGTTCCATCGTCGAAATGGCCCGAAGAAGGAAGCATTAAATTCCAGGCAGTTTCGTTAAGCTACTCACCTGGAGACCCTTATGTTTTGAAACAATTGAACTTCGAAATTAAGCCAAAACAAAAAATAGGCATTATCGGGAGAACAGGAGCAGGGAAGTCCTCTCTTGTTCAAGCCCTTTTCCAACTAACGAAAACCGAAGGGACGATTCTCATAGATAACATCGACATTAGCAAAATTCCTTTCGAAAATTTACGGTCTAAAATTACGATAATACCTCAACAACCCGTGTTGTTTTCGGGAAGCCTTCGCAAAAACTTAGACCCATTCGAAGAGTACTCAGATGTGGATTTATGGAACGCTCTTGATGACGTCGATCTAAAGAACTTAGTAACGGATCACCCAGCTGGATTAAACCTTAAAATGGCAGAAGGAGGTTCCAATTTTAGCGTTGGCCAGAAACAGCTCATTTGTTTAGCCCGTGCTATACTTAGGAAAAACAAAATTCTTATCTTAGACGAAGCCACCGCTAACGTAGACCCTCAAAGCGACGCCTTGGTTCAGAAAACCATCAGGAAGAAGTTCTCCGAGTGCACTGTCCTTACAATAGCTCATCGTTTGCATACCATCATGGATTCGGATAAGGTTCTTGTGATGGAAGCCGGAAAGGCTGTTGAATTTGATTATCCATATTTGTTGCTAAGGAATGAAAATAGTTTGTTCCAGTTCATGGTACAACAAACTGGGCGAGCAACGGCTGGGAAATTACTGAAGATAGCCAAAGATGTAAGGTGGTGAAATATTTTATTGGTGGTTAATTAACTTTCCTGTTTCAGAATTTTGATGATAAACTGTCGAAGGGACGGTGATGATTATGAAATATAGTTGATTGAATTTTATGTTATTTGTTATAATAGAGTGAAGTTGTGATTGTTGTCAAATTTATTGATTAACCTATTTGATTGCTCCCTCTTAAACTTTACTATTTTTTCACAACAAATTCTCTCCTTCATCCTAAACCTAGGTGCATGGCTTACTAATACCTCGTAAGTTTGAGTTTACAAGCATAATCTTGCCCATTCATGTTGGAGAAGAAGATTGTCCAGCGGTATTGCGAGATTAATGGTTACCAAATTAATTTGAGGAACACTTTTTTTGGGGTATTAACATCTGTTAACTCTCGTTTCAATATGAAAATAATTTACTTGGGGTTGCTTCCCTTATTTGTACGGTGGTGATTTCTTGATTTCATTAGAAAAAGGTGTTAATGTTAGTAAGCTTACCCTAACTTTACAAAGTCAGGAAACTTGGCTAAAATCGGATCCTTAAATTTCATTAGCTTTTAACATTGCACAAAGTTTAAAGTAAGTTTTGCCAAATCTCTAGTTAAGTTCCTAAGATAAACCATAACAAGTCATTATGAAGGTAGTCTTTATTAAACGAGTTTATGGATGGCCCAAAAGGTCTTCCTTTTACTTTACTTAAAATCTCCACACTTACCGCACCAAAAAAAACTTGCATAAGTAAAACTGTTTTACATAAAGTTCTAAACTTTTCCCCATTATCCCCAATCACGGTCAAGGACAAATTCAGAGTGAATAAAATACACGTTTAGGAATTCTTGAAATCCCTGCTAATTGTACTAATCCATTTCAAAATACCAACGGAATTTTCATTTAAACCTGCTGAAAATTAACCGCGAGGGTTATCACAATTTTGCTTTTTTAAACCATTTCATCCCTTGCATTGTAAATGTACTAGTAACGTATTAGGGGCGAAACTACACACGCTACGCACACACGCAGTTCTGTAAGAACACGAAAGGGGAAATGAATGAATGAATTGATCTTTGTACTAGTTTTAACCAAACGAGGACATAAATCTATGGAACCTTGACTTTTACTTTTAAAAATAAAGGTCCACTTATCGCGTACGCCCTTTCAACTTGATTAGCGTGGTTTTTAGTAATTTAGGTTTTTTTATCTCGTTGCCTCAAAACGGCCATAAACAGATAATTATATTACCTATAAATAGTAGCCTTTAAACATGGCATAGGGTGTTCAGATGTGTTATTTACCACCTACAACCTACAGCTAAATCATTGTACGGAAGGGTGGTATGAGTTGGTAAGGGTTAGCATGCGTGACTTCGTGTTGTTAGTTTGGCGAGCCCCACGGACACCCATAATTCCGCGGATCTGATCTGAATACGGAATAGTAAGTGTAACCTTTGATTTATCGTAATAACATCTACCCTTCACTGCTTAAACTTTGGTATTATAAAATTATTTTAAAAACCACTTACTGGCTTAACATTATGTTGGAAGAGCACATATTTAAGATCCTTTGAACACTGGTATCCTTTAACGTTTAATTGCCTCTGAAATGCAAAAATTCAATTAGAAAAGAATATTTTGGAAGAATATTGAGACTTACCAAGGTGTGATTAGTAACTAGAAGAGAAACTGTAAAATTTCTGGTGTCAAGCACAGCCAAACCTCCATCATCGGCTTGAAAAACAAAATACGTTTCGGAAATCCAAGAATGCGGAAGTCTATGCGGATTTAGTTGTCCCTAAAATTTCAAAACGAATATTAGACTCGTAATTAACCTTTAGCGTTTCTGACAAACAGGAAATAAATTTCAGTCTCGGTGCTTATTCTAGAAACACTGACGTTACAGTCACGCACCCAATAATTCATATCACTTGGGTAGATTGGTTTTCTCACATTTACATATCATCTCACACTATCTTCTTTTCTAAGTGATGATGTTTTTAACCCTACGGCTATTAACTAAATTAATGTTTTTGTTAAAAGGGGGGCTTCACGAGTTTTAATTTGATTAGGTTTGGAAATTTGCCCTGATAATTTTTGTTACAATTGTATCAGTTTTGTTAAAATAATTTAAGAAATTCTGACTTTAAAAACAATAATTAGTAATTAATTAATTTAATGTTTTTATTAAAAAGAGAGCTTCGTGGGCTTCAAGTTGATTAGGGTTTGCAATTTATACTCAAACGTTTTATGAAAATTGCATCTATTTTAAAATGGAATAATTTAACATATCTGGGCTTTAAAAATAATTAATTAGTAGTTAACCAAAACAATGTTTTTTTAAGGGATTTTCATGAATTTCAAGCTGATTACGTTTTGCAATTTGTTCTGAAATTTTTCATAAAAAATTAATCTGTTTTTAAATTTGACAATGAATTTTTAATTAATTGATTTAGCAAAACAGTAATTAGTAATTAACTAATCTTTTCGACGTATTTTATTAAAGTAATAAAGTTGTCCCCAGTTATAATTTATCTCTGCTTTGGTAAAAGTCATGGAGTTAAGAAAAACCTGCATAGTCGGGGAGATAGCTATTTACAAAAAGCCAAGTTGATGCAGCTGTTTCGCACAATGTACTTTACTCCTGAAATAAAGCAGCATCACATTAGGCCTAACGCAGAAAGGAGTAACGACAGAGGTAAAGAAAACTGGGCGTAGTCTCGTTTACCCTCAACAGTTAAGAACAATTTGCCCATCTTGTTAATAACTTTAAGACTGCCTTGGTTTTACAAATAAACTTTTGTACTTCGTTCATTCACAAATACTGATTTATTTTATTATCTCAAAATACACTAGCTTTAACACTGCAACTTGAGCATAAAATATTTCTTTGAAACTTTAGCTTTAAGGACGAATTTGGTGTTGAATTTCTGCGGTGAACTTAATACTCTGAGCTTAAATTTCGAACGTTCATTTGAGTTCAGAATTTTTAAATTTTAATCAAAACCTTCCATTTTAACTTTAGCTTTGACCTTCAGCAACAAATTGAGTGTTGTAAGTTTAAGATTCTGAATTCTAAGTTTAAATTTGTATTTTTTTATATAAATTTCGAATTCTGAGTTTCTAAGTTTAAATTTAGAATTTTTGGTTAGTTTCCAATTTAAGCTCAGAATTATTTAGTTTCAAATGATATCTCTCAATTTAAAAGCATACATTTGACTTTCAATGCGAATATCCAAAAATTGTCATCTTAATATTTAAACCCAAAACTTCAGTTTGAAATTTTGGAATGCAGCTTTTCGTAATAACATTCTGAAATATTAGACCGGATCTTTTAACTCGTTTCAACTTCAAAGTCGAACTTGTTAAATTTTGAGTTTAAATATCGAATTTTGAGTTCAAATAACTATATGCATTTTACTGTCAATGTAAGATTCAAAATTGTAAGCTTAAACCTCAACTTTAAACTGATATTTAAACTTGAAGTTTTGGATTGATGCTCTACCGTATCCCAAACGGCAGACTAACTTTTTAACTCAAAAAGTTTCAGCTACTAACAGAAATTTTTGAATTTAGCTTTCGAATTCTGAGTTTAAATTTCGAATTTTGAGTTTAAGCTCAGCGTTTTTTAATATCAATGAAAGTTTCCAACCCCAAACGTATATATTTGACTTACAAAAGAATCAAAATTGTAAACTTAATTTTTCGATTTTAAAATCGAAATTTCAACTTAAAATTTTGCAGCTGTACTTAATCTCAAACTGCAATATTATTCTGAACTTTTTAACTCAGAATTATGACTTGAAACTCGAATTTAATATTAAATTTCAGTTACCAAGTTTTGAATTTATATTTTCATATTTCGAATTTAAATTTCAATTAGAATTTGTCACTTCAATTTTTTTTTAACTTTGACTTGCAACACAAATTTCGATTTTAACTCAAAATTTCCAATATACTCGTACTTTTTCACTTCAAACATCTCCACTTGACTTTCATTGTAAGATAAAAGAAATTGTAAGCTTAAGATTTTGATTTTAAACTCAAAATTTTAATTGGAAATCTCAGATTGAAGCTTTACTTAATACCAAACTGCAGTTCAGTCTGATTTTTTTAAATTCAGGGCTTCAAAGTTTACTAATTCAAAATTTTAAATTTAACTTCCGAATTTTCAGTCAAATTTAATGTTAAAGTTCAGGTTAAATGGCGAATTTTGAGTTTTACTTTTAAATCTCAATTAAAATTTTTCAAACTTTTAAATATGACCTTCAACGTACAATTTCGATTGTAATATGATTGTTGATAATTGTAATATGAAGTTTCGGATTGAAGTTTTATTTAATCCCAAACTGCAGTTCAGACTGATAACTCAGAACTTCAAAGTCGAATTTTGAGTTGAAATTTAAAATTTTGAAATTAGTTTGACACATAGACTCAAGTATTTTTAATTTCAAGCTATATTTCGCGCTTTAAACACATACTATTGACTTTCAAAACAAGATACAAAATTCAGAATGAGAAATTATGGCCCTATACAAAATTTCAGGTAGTCAATGATTGTTTTTTCATGGCCTCCTGGCAGTTATGTTGAATCAATAATTTATTGTAGATCAATGTTATTATTACGTTTCGTAAATTAAATTTGTTGTAAATAGTATTTGTTTCGTTCAATGTTCTACAAATAAAATTTTTAATAAATACAATTTATTTTGTTTAATCTAAAAATTGACGGTTTAATCAAACTAAGTAGATCTACCTGAAATTTTGTATAGAACATAATTTCTTATTCTGAACAACTTTTCTTAGTAAAATTTTGTCGTAGCATGAACAAAAAGGGTACTTTACCTGAAAAGAAAATAGTTTTCGCTTCAATGTCAAGGCTGACTTGTTTTTCAAAAATTCTCTTCAAACCAAGCAGGACTTAATCCCACAATCTTAAAATAAAATTCTAACATTTTTAGTCCATCGCACCTATTGTAACATCAATCCTGGGACACACTGTATAATCCCAAATTGCGTTCAGAACCGATTTTTGTTAACTCAGAATTTTAAAGTCAAATTTGCTGTCGAATTTCATCTACCAACTTAAAATTTTGAATTTAGCTTTGAAATTTTGAATCGAATTTGATGTTGAATTTCAGTTACTTAAAATTTTCAGTTTAACTTTAGAATTTTAAGTTTAAAATTCGAATTTCGAGTTTAAACCTAAAACTTTTAAATTTCAAACCAAATTTCTCACTTCAAACATATACATTTCACTTTCAACGTAAAATTCAAAATTGTATGCTTAGTATGTCGATTTGAGACACAAAATTATAATACGAATATTTAGATTTAAGCTTTACTTAACCCAAAACTGTAATTCAGGCCGAATTTTGTTTAACTCAAAATTTCGAGTTTTAATTACGATATAAACATAAAATTTAGAGTTAAACTTTCGAGTTATAGGGTTAGAAACCTAATTTTGAATTTAAACCTAAACCTTTTAAATGTTAATTAAATTAATTTGCCACTTTAAACTTCTACATTTGTCTTGCAAGGTAAAATTTGGTTTGAACTCAAAATTTCAAGTCAAGTTATATGGATTGCATCTGCCAAACTACAACAACAGACTAAATTATTTTAACTGAGAGTTTCGACTTCAATGTCGAATTTTATGTTGAGTTTCAATTATAAACATAACATTTTGATTGTAACTTTCGAATTTCGAGTTTGGAATTCTAATTTTAAGTTTAAACCTAAAACTCTCAACGTAAAATTCAAAATTTTAATCTGAAGTTTTGGATTGAAGCGTTACTTAACTCCAAACTGTAATTCAGAATTCAGACTGAATTCTATTTAACTCAGAATTCCGAATTCAACGTTTAGTTTGTAACTTGTAGTTTTAGTAATCCAAAATCAGGTCCACCGAAAACCTTTTTCATAACAAAGCACCAAAAATCTCTTTATCGAACTTTTTAAGTCTTCATCATCACTAACCTGTTAAAATATCTTTCAAATGTGGGCGATTCAATTTCCAAAATATGTTTCTAACCCCCTTTTTGACCATTCAAAGGTTTTGACTTTTAGGTTTATTTCCTAACCAAAGATTCTAAATGTTTAACTAACAAGTATGGAAAGTCCATCAATTTTTTTTACCATTTATTGATTCAAATAAATTTAATATTCGATCAAACATTATAAGATACATCAGTTTACGTAATTACTTACAAAACTGATTACAGGAAATTGATGTTACAATAGCCACACCAATATCGAATGAATGACATATTAATTTTGAATGAAGCTTTCAGAGCACTGAAACTCAAAAGCAAATGAGAATTCAGTGAGATACTGGCACGACATCTACTATCAATTAAATGTAAAGCAAATTATTCTGTTGCCACATAACTAATTTGGGTGTGCAGATAGTAAATTGGAATATTTACATAACAAAAACTTATTAAAGCTTTAATATCACTAATAACTTATGTCTCCTGTACAAATTCTGTTTTATAGGAAATCTGAGAGGTTGTACGGAAGCACTAATGTTTTAAAAAAGAATAGCAAGGAAAAGGCTTGTAAATTATAAATTGGGTGTTTACTAAGTGAAATGTAGGAGCGAATGCCCTGAAATGACAATACAGAAACGAAGTATAAATCTAAAAAGCAAAAGCAGGTTTCGCTAAACTAGAACAAACTTTCCTTACTTCACAACTATAACAAGCTGTCAGTGTTTCTATAAGTTTTTGGAGCCAGTCAGCAAAATATTCTCTTATAACTACCGCCATAAGCGTCAATTCACATTGAACAAGGAAAATTCTACAAGATTGTATTCGATATTCTCAACAAGTAACTACTACAAAGTATTTTTGACCATTTACTCGTATCTTTAGTTTGCTGACTCTGCAAGCTGAAGCATTTTAAGTATTTAGGCAAATAAACTTTTTATTTTTACCTCCAGGTATTCGTCCAAGTGCATACGTTTCCCATGCCAATAAAGAAGTTCGTCCACATATCCCAAAAGAAGTATAGCAGCAACAATTCCAGCAATCACCATTCCGATTACCAACAAGGAGAGGATGATAGACCACCAGTTGTGACCTTCCCCATAGCTATGGTACGCTAGCTCCTAATTAATAACCATTATTGATGAGTAAACGCGAGCCATCTAGATATTGCCTAATTGACGAAACGGTCGTTCATGCACGTCCATTAATAAACAACCAATTTAGTTAGGGGCCGAAAGATTCCGAAGCTTATGAATTTAAGCCTCATTATGTACGCTTCTAACGAATTTAAGCTTTTCGTGATGTTTTCAACAACAAGGGTGGGGCGAAATTGCTTCGCGTTTTCATTTCTACTACCAAACGATTATGAATTGTTACAATTTTTTTTTTTTATGTCGATCTGATAAAAGTGGTTTGTAAGAGCAAGCGCTCCATAATTCAAACCGTTCTGCATTGCAAATAAGTTATCATAAAAATACAATCGAAAATAGTAATAGGATAATGCTGAAACACGATGCAGATAGCCAATTCAATCAAATAAAATAAAATCAAATCAAATCAAAACAAATCAAAACAAAACAAATCAAATCAAATCAAATCCAATCCAATTCAATCCAATCCAATCCAATTCAAAAATAAAGATGCAATATTCTAAATATAAATTTTATGACTACTCATAAAAAGGTTAATGTCTATTTGGTGCTTTCTAATTATCTAAGAGGTGTGCCTGATGTGCAATATCACAATATTAAACTCGACAAGCCAATTTATCTATTCTATTTTTACTCTAAAACTAATTAAAATCAAACCTTTAACTATGCTATCGATTGGTTAAAGTATTTCAACGGTTTCTCCAAGTATACTAGAAACTTGAAATCGTGCTAATGCCCTTTGCGAGTTCAGCCAATAATCAAATCGTTTCCTTAATCCTACGCCGCTATCCTTCCAGGATTATCTTTTATGCGCCCAAACAAAACTTCGCCCGTGAATGCTGCTACCAAAGCGAGATTTCGTTTAATTAATATATTTGTACAATTTACTTTGCCATTGACTTTTCTTCTTCTTTATATAAACCCAACAAATAGAAAAATAAAACAGAAACTTTCTGAAGTAGCTGTTTTATTGAAGTTTTTGAGTATTAGTTTGCCAGAAAATTTCCTGAGGGGAATTTCTTAGAAATCTAGCGAGACAAGATTTGGAAATTGTAGGAATTCAGCCAGAATATATTTTTCTTTAGACTAAGTGGAAAAACCAAGCATTTGTATACTTTACTCAGAAACCATTAGGAGATATAATAAGACCCTTTTTTATTTTGTTTTTTTACTATTGTTATAACATTTGGCACGTAAACGCGGGAGTTGGTGGTTCAAATCCTAACGAAAGTAGTATTACTGTACAGAACTTTTCAAAACTATTAAAGTAGATAAATTTGCTTTTGCTTTTACAATTCAAAATATTATTATTATTATTAATCACAAACATTAAGAAGAACTAAAAGCACTTCAAAATGGTCTAAAAACGTTTCCCATTTTGGATTTCCTATAAACATAATCTGTGAATTTCTTTGTCAAAAAAGGCAAATCTCCAATTTACACGTTTAAAATAGCCTGTGAGCAGTTTGAACTCTGCTTGATATTATTATTAATTATTTTTGCAAAGTTAATCTCTTGTTTATTAAATAATTAGAAATAGTTTGCAGCTTAAATTTTTTAATGAATTTATTTGAAATGAATTGTTTTAAGTTTTAATTCACAAAATTAATTATTGCAATGTTTTAATTAATTAAAGTTTTAATTAATCATGGCATGAATAACTGTAAAACTTTTACATTTATTTGTCGAGTTGAAATGCGTATTTCAACCAGTTTTCCAATCTAATTATAAAGTTTATAGCTTCAAAAAACCGGATAGAAGGTTTTGTTAAAAACATTTATATTTTGTTTATTAAGTGTAAATACCTAAACGGGAGAACAGTTACTTTTTTGATAGCGGAATCAATTAATATGGCTCCTTGTATTGTTAAATAATATTTTATTATTTACATTTACAGTAAAAAGTTCAATTAATAATAAATAATTTTGTGTTGTTGATTGTACGTTTCGTTAAGTTCTGATATGTTCTAACCTTTTGGATATAAAGATGAAAAAAATTTAATCTTTCGAATATAACAAGGACATCTCAATATGATATATAAAAAATATAATGCAGGATAAATTATGAAAATGGAAGTAAACACTAACAATGTAGGTAATCTTCTAAATTACGACATGTTTACATCAAAGATTCAAGGATTGTTCTAAGGTTAAACCATTGCTTAGTTAAACTAAGGTTAGCTGATTATCAAAGTTTTCCTATGTGTACCTTAAAGGTTGATTCACATTATGCGACACCAACCGTCACGTAACAACACGACATGTACCGGCACCAACAAGACAAAATTTTTAAATGTGGGTTTCAGGTAGGACTATTCACACTAAGCCGCAGCGACCTACACGTTCCATCAACGGCACGGAACGACACCGACAAACATTCTCGGAAAGAATGTTTTGACGGTACGCTAGGTTGCGTATCGCGAGTCGGTAAAGGTCCCTCACGAAATGATGTATTTTGTTTCAATATCATTGGTTCTACCAATTTCAGTACATTGTAAAATTTACTTTTTGGCATTCTAAAATGCTGGTAGAACTTGTCATCATAATTTAGCATGTCTTTAAACAATGCCCAGTGTTCTTCCTCGGTCTTCTTTTTCTTAATATTGGATGTACCCATTTTAGGTTCCGTTTCTTTGTTATACAGGCCAATTCGGCGTTACTAAATGATACATTCATTGCCGTTCCTGAATGTCGGAAAAAAATGAAATTCAACGTTATTTCATTCCACCACAGAGAGATGAGGTTGCGGGCCGCTTTTAGGAGGGCAGACCTCCTCTTCGCCCACGGAGAACGGATATGTACGGATAGGTTAAACTAGGATGTAGATAAACTAGGATAAAGAGCTTATAGGTGAAAAATTACCTTCTCCGGTATTTACCTCAGAGATGGGGTTCAAACCCGCTACCTCCCAAATGCTACGCGTGTGCAAGGACGGCAATGCACTTGGCTACGCAGCTCGGTGCTGAATGTCGTCTAACGGTTGTCGGTGTAATCTGAATATACTCGAAAATTGTCGTTTTGGTATATAATGTGAATCAACCTTAAACCTTCCTACAAAATGTACGTGCCATGAGACTGCTTTTAGTTTCACAGATATTTTTACAATTTACACAGAGTAAGCACTTAAGAAATGAACACTTAATTAATGAAAAAAGTTTACAAACGAATTTGTTTTCAATTGTAAATATGTTCTATTTGACGACCCTGATTCTTAACTATTTCCTTGCATTGGCGCCTCCAGGTCTGAAAAACATTCACGGCCACATCAGGAGAAAGACTGGAACATACACTGTTTCAGCCAGCCTAAGCCAAAAAAATCCGTAGGACTGGAATCAAGGGACTTGACAGGAATCTCACTATCTAGGGCATTTAGCCGCGGCCACTTCGGCGCAAACATATTTGGACGCAGGGACACTATGACATAGGGACAAAATGACGCAGTAAACTTGGGCGCGAGAATTTAGGGCGCAGAAACATTAAGATGTAGGGACATTAAGCCGCAAAGTAAGCAACCAATTCAGTTAACTCGGAGATTTAGTATTATATTAATTTATATTTATTATTATACTTAAATTCCAACCAGTGGAACTTTTCAATAATTTTTTAATTATTGCAGATACATCCAAATATTACTAATAATTGTACAAAACCACGTCTTACGTATTTTGCAAATGTTATTTCAAATAATAATAAGAATCAATAAGGACTTTCATTTAAATATACTGCTATTTCATTCTGTATAGGTAATTACATTTATACTTTACAGCGTATCTAAAGAAAGGTCAGTTGTTAAAATAACATAAGCGTATGCGGCTTAACGTCTTTGCGTCCTACTGTTTCGCGGCTTAATGTCTCGGCGCCCTTTTGCCCTTCGTGTTAGTGTCCCTGCGTCTAAGTAGGTCTGCCTCTAAACTGCCCCGTCGAAACACCCGCGCCGAAGTGGCCGCGGCTAAACGTCAGGCTCCGTCGCTTATAAGCTCTGGACCTCTGCAACGTATTCCTGAACCAATCTCATAGTATGTGACTTAGCTGCATCATGATGAATAAAGAATAAAGTCCTGGAATTATTTCTTCCACCAAAGACTTCAACACTTCTTCGGCATAGTGCCGTGCATTAACTTTCACTTTTGATTGCACTCGGATAAGTCGATTTCGACCACCGAGAGCCGAATTTCTCATACTTTTACCATCTTTGACGTAACAGATCTTGCGTTTCCCATTGCAATAGCCCACCTTAAACCAAGCTTCATCCACTGACATCATACATCAAATGCTCTGATCTTTGACCCACAATACGTTTCTCGTACAGCTTTCCTGCATTTGACTTGCGGTTTGCGATGTGCGATTAGCACATGAACACTCCCTTTCTTGACCTTCTTTTTCCCCAAATCTCCGTAGATGATCTTCCAGATAAGCTTTGAAGTGCTTTGGCCATTTGATGTTGACTGGACGGGTTTTCCTTGCTGCACATTTTGGAGATCTTCGTTTTGCCTTCGCAAGTTACCTTTGTAGCAGAGCCGGCCTTCTCTGTAAAGAGGCTCGGGCACAAGAAACTTTTTGGAGCCCTAAAATTTGTTTTTCAAGGGTAACAATAACAGTATTCTTAGGGGATGGGACTACAAGCGCGAGGACCGGCTGCATAGCACCCGCTCCACCCCCCCTATGGCAGGCTCTGCTTTGTGATTTCCGTTTCAAAGGGGGACGATGAATGTTTTGGGTCTGGAATTGTCACCGTACACCTTCACAGAGGACCACATTTTGTATTGCAACCAAACTGATATCAATTCCGTCGAATTTTAATTGAGCTTGGATGGCTTTTCTGGAATGACCTTGTTTGAAAAGAATTTTCACTGCAGTCTTTGTTTCCGGTGATAACAACTTTGGCATTTTTTGATTGATAACTTAGAAAATTGACCGAAATAAAGTAAAAAATATAAACAATGTTTAATTATGCGCCTTAGTGTTAGGGTCAGCTGTCAATCCTATCGTAAAAGTGTTCATTTCTTAAGTATCCACCCTCTGTATTCTAAATTAAGATAAAATCTGTATATTTATTATTTTCCTGCATCGGCGCTTTCAGCTCTGAAAAGCTTTCACGGTCACATCAGGAGAAAGACTGTTTCAGTCTTCCTCTAAAATTCTCCAAAGGCCATCCAATGTGCTAGGGCGATGATTAAAGATACGCTGTTTCAGCGAGCCGAAACAAAAACATTCCACAGGACTGGAGACTTGACAGGAATATCACTATTGCTTATAAGCTCTGGATCGCCACTTTCTTTGACCTCTGCAACATATTCCTGTGTCAATCTTGCAATATGGGCGTCATCTGCATCATGATGACTGAGCACCTTTTCATCCTCCCCAGGATAAAGTTCTGGAATTATTTCTTCCACCAAAAGCTTCAACACTTCTTCGGCATAGTGCTTTGCATTAATTTTCACTTTTGATGGTACTCGGACAGTTTCGGGCACAAATCTTGCGTTTCCCATTTCAGTCGTCCACTCTAAACCAAGCTTCATCCAGTGACACCACATACTTTGATGTTTGGCTTCTCGTACAGCTTTCTTGCATTTGTCTTGCGGTTTGCAATGTGCCATTAGCACATGAACTTTCCCCCCTTCCTTGGCTGTAGTTATTTTTCCCAAATCTCCGTAAATGGCTTTTCGGGTGGGTTTTGGGTCGACTGCGACTGCTTTGGCCATTTGACTTTTACTCGGCGGGTTTTCCTTGCTGTACATTCTGGAGATCTTCATTTTGACTTCCCGAGTTACCTTTGTACGTTTCCGTTTCAAAGGCGGAGGAGAAATGTTTTGGGCCTGGAATTGGCACCGTACACCTTCACAGTGTATCACATTTTGTATTGCACCGAAAGTGATATCAGTTCCATCAAATTTTAATTGCGCTTGCATGGCTCTTCTAGAATAATCTTGCTTGAAGAGAATTTTCGCAGCAATCTCTATTACCGGTGATAACAACTTTAACATTTTTTAGCAGATAACTTAGAAAATTGACAGACACAAAGTCGAAAGTATAAGCAAGGATTAATTATGAGCGTTATTAGCGTCAGCTGTCAACCCACTAGCTACTGTGATATCGTAAAAGTGTTCGTTTTTCAAGTCTTCGCCCTCTGTATTTCAACTTAAGCTGAAACCTACTTCACTTCTTCAGAATTTGTATATTTATATATGTCACCAACCAATGCAGGTGCACGTGCATACGAATAAGAAAAGTTGTTCAAATATCCTATTTCTATAAGCTACGATTCAGAACGCATTTAAATTGCTAAACAAACAAAATATACAGAACACTATTTTCGAAACGTCTTTTTGTGTTAAAAAATGCTTTAGTTCTTTATAATTATTATTAAAACAATCCCAAAAAAAAAGCATATCAAATTGGCCAATGGCCTAACAGTCGAAGCGTCCATTAAAAACCTAATTTTGAACCTTCAAATAATTGCAGAAACTGTCGCTAAAGGTAAGGGAATAAAAAAAACGTATTTCTGTAATTTTCACCAATGGTTAGATAACAGAAACACTGAAAATAAAAGTTTACTTTATCTCTTAATGCTACGGTTCTGAGGAAAATCCTACAAATAGCTGGCAATATTCGTCAACATTCGATAATGTTTATGTAGGATTGCTTGAATGAACAAAAACTGCAAAGAAGTGACAAAAACGAAGAGAAAAAGAATTTTTCCTTTTTGTTTTACGTTTTTATTATTTGAAAGTTTTGTGATTTGTATGAAGATAATCGAAAATACGCCAGAAGTCAATGATTCGAATCCTCGCGGTATTAAAAAATAATTCAAACTGATTAAAAATATGTCATTCACAAAGGGAAACTTTGTATGATTTCCAAACAGGTAACTGCAAATAAACCAGAAAATAGTAGTTCGACTCCCTTTAATTTAAATTTATAAAAAATTAGTCGAATTCATCAAACACATATAATCGCAAATAGGTATAAATTTTTGTTATTTGAACTTTGCATATGAGTATCAAGCAAATAGTCAAAAACAAACTAGATATCAGTGGTTGGAATCCTTGCGGCGATTTCAAAAATTAACTAAAAGGGCAAATTTCTTCGTTTTTTTTTCCTGTTTTCTTACGTAAAATGTATATGATTTGAAAATAAATAATCAAAGACAAACCACAGATCGGTCGTTCTTTATTAAATATTTACTCATACTTGATAAAGAGAAATTCAAATTCATTAAAAATATATCATCGCAAATGTGTGAATTTGTCCTTTTTATTACTTGAAATTTATATAATTCACCAGTAATTAATCGAAAATTTAGTGGTTCGAATCCGTGCGGAGGTAAAGTTTTAAAAATTTATTAAAAATAAATTCACATTCATCCAAAAAGGGATGAATATTTCCATTTTACTGTCATTTTCTGTTATTTAAAATGTATATGATTTGTGGGCAGGTAATTTAAAATAAACCAGGGATCAGTAGTTCGAATACCTGCGGCTATAAAATTTTGAACATTATTTAAAGGTTGATTCAAATTTATTAAAAATTAAGTGAAATTCACAAAAACAGTGTGATTGTCTCACTTTTGCTTTCCTTTTTTGTTATTTGAAGTTTATGCAAATTGCAAACAATAAATCAATCGAAAACAAACCGCAAATCGGTGTATTGTAAAATTTTGAAAATTTATTAAATCTTGATTCAAGTTCATTAAATATTAATTGAAATAGTTACAAACTTAAAACGGAATTATTTTCTAAGGTGCGAATGCCTCCTCATTATCTCCTTTTCTATTATTTGAAATTAGAATATGTGTAAATAAATAATCGAAAACAAACCTATGTAAGATCAGTGGTTCGAACTCCTGCGGCGGTAATAGTTAAAAAAATTGATTAAAACTGACCCAAACTTATTAGAAATTAATTTAATTCAAAAAAGTCAGATCATCTTCAAAGGTATAAATATTCCCTTTTACTCTCCTTTTTGATTATTTGAAATTTATAATATTTGCAAACAAAACGAAAAATCAGTCGCCCGAATCCTTGCTTCGGTAAAATTTTGAAAATTTATTAAAAATTAAGTTAAGTTCACCAAAAATAAATCAACTCCTAAATTGCGATTATCTTGCTTTTACTCTCCTTTTGTGTTATTTGAAATGTATAATATTTGAAAATTAATAATTGAAAACAAACCATAGATCAGTGGTTCGAATCCCTGTAGAGGTTATATTTTAAAAATGTATTAAAGGCCGATTATTAAAAATTAATTCAAATTCATCAGAAATGCAGCATCCCTCATTTTTATTGCACTTTTTTATTACTTAAAATGTATACGATTTACAAGAAAATAATTGAAAACAAACCACAAATCTGTGGTTCGAATCCGTTTGGAGGTTTGAAAAATTATTAAAATAATACTTATTCAAATTTGTTAAAAGTTAATTGAAATTCATCAAATTCATAAACATATCATCTTCACAGTTTTGGATTTCTCATTTTTTGTTATTTGAAATTTATACGAGTTGCAATAAAATAAAATAAAAGAATTTTGAAAAGTTATTAAAGATTGATTAAAATTTAATACAAATTAATTGAAATTCATCAAAACCAGATCATCTTCAAATGTGCAAATGGCTTTATTTGGCAGATTTACCAAGCAAATAATCGAGAAAAAAAAACAGATATCAATGATTCAAATTCATTCGGCGGTAAAATATTGAAAATTTGCTAAAGATTGATTAAAGTTTGTTAAAAATGCAACATCCATCGAATTTTTGTTATCTGAAATTTATATGTTTTGCATGGAGATAATCGAACATAAGCCAGTCCTTCGCATCCCAGCAACCGTAATATTTCAACAATTTTTAAGAAAATCTCTTGGTTTTTATTATTTGCAATTTACAAGATTTGGAAGCAAATAATCGAAAACAAACCGAAAATCAATGGTTCGAATCCATCGTTTGGAAACGATTCAAATTTAAAAATTGAAATTCATCAAAAACAGATCATCTTTAAAGGTGCAAATGTCTCCTTTTACTTTCCTTTTTTGTTATAGAAACTTAAAGATTTGCAAACAAATACTCGAAAACAAACCAGAAATCAATGGTTCGAATTCATGCTTCGGTAGAGTTTTGAAAGTTTATTAAATATTGAATCAAATTTATTAAAAATTAATTGAAATTCATCAAAAATAGATTATCTTCAAAGATACGAATATCTACCTTTTATTCTACCTTTTTGTTACTTGAAATTTGTACAGTTTGCAAGCAAATTAATCAAAAACCAATCAAAAAGCAATGGTTCGAGTCCTTCACGCAGCAAACCTTAATTTACTAAATATTGAATCAAATTCATCAACAATTAATTGAAATTCATCAAAAACTGATTATCATCAAAGATACGAGTACTCCCTACTTATTTTTCCTTTTTGATATTTGAAATTGATGCAGCTTGCAAGCAAATAAATCGAAAACCAACCAGAATGCATTGGTTCGAATCCTTGCAGCAGCAAAACTTTAAAAAAATATTAAATATTGATTCAAGTTTATTTAAAATTAATTGAAATTCATCAAAAGCATACCATCCCCAAAGTTGTGAATTGTCCCTTTTTCCTTTTTATTCTCAGTTTTTGTTATTTGAAATTTTCAAATAATTGAATTCTTATCCCTGCGGCGGTAGTATTTATAAAAATTATTAATAGCTGGCACAAAAACATAGTTCAAATCCATCAAAAACGTAATATACCCAAAGGTGATAATCTGTCCTTTTTATTCTCCTTTTTTATTATTTCATTACGCATATGATTTGCATGGAGATAATCGAACATAATGGTTCGAATACCAGCAGCCGTAATATTTTAAAGATTATAAAAGAATCAGATTTATTGGAAATAAACTTAAATTCATTAAAAATTAATTCCAACTCATTAGAAATATATCATCTCCATACATTTAACATACCAATTTTTAAAGTTAAACGTATAATTCTATGTTCTATGCCGCTATAAATTTCCTAATTTACACCGAACGTAAACTAATAATACTTACAATCGATGGATTGTTTAATCACCCTTACAAGAAAGCAACAAATAAATTGCCAATTTGTCCAAAACGTGCCACCTTTCGAGGTTTATTCTATAATTCAGTACCCTAATAAACGTATTTCCTATGTTGGAACATTTATTAAAGTCGAACGGCGCCTTCCTGGTTCCGAAAACTAAATCTATACGTTCACCTACTAAAGACGAACGAGGGTGCTGACGTAGGCACAAAGTACCAGATGGAGAAGGAAAATGTTGAGATCGTAGCGAAGGATTCCAGAACTAGTATCAAGAGGGTAACAGCGTAAGTTCGTGCATCGTTTCATGTGGTGTGACGAATATTGAAGGAGCAACAGCTTTACTCTTACCCCTTTCAAAGGATTCAAGTAACTGTTGCCAGCCGACGCACCTTAACGACTTGTCTTTACGAAACGTCGCTTGGTGAAATGTGTCCTTAATCCCACGTATTTTCTAAAGGTGTCTGTGACTGATGGGGAAGCCTCGTTTGGAATTGAAAATCACCAGAAAAAAATCTATTCGGGTTGAATGAAACTAGTAATGAATAACGTTTAAGAAGGTCATCTATCTGCACTAAAGTTACTTTCTCGTCCGAGAGGAAAAATTAATCAAATCATGAGGATGTTGTTGGAAAGTTTTTGTTATGTACCAATAAATAAAAAGGGCTGTAAGTAATGTTGGCAGCCAAAGTAACCCATAAATATTCCCTAAAGATGCTTATCCGTGAACAAAATACTATTTCAAGGATCAACCCATCGCAACGGTTTATACCATGCGATCAATTAAATTCCACCTCTAGTAGGTGAATATTTTCTAAAGGATATGTCAATGTAAACCCTCCCTAATCGTTGAATGCAGCCATCAGCTTGAGGTTGTTATGAAGCTTTCATGGTTGCTTGTTAGTTCTTTTTTCCTTACAAGTCGAATTTTAAACACTAGAACGGTTAAAAATGGCCAACTAACAACAAACCAACTGTTTTTATCACTAAACTTTGATATAAAACATAAAAAGTGAGTTAGCGTGGACTCAAAATGGTTGCATTCATCTATACGTTTATAAAAGCATGGCCTACTTTTGGTGACATTTTTGTTGATCATAGGGTGCTAATATCTTGTAATAAACCATAAATTATGGTGGAATAAGGTTTAAGAAATGTTTGTTATTGATTGATTATTGTGTGGAGCTCTCAAAATCACAGGTAGAAACCTTACAAGCATTACAATCTGTTTATTGGAAATGCAAAAATTGTATTGCGGATCCTGATTCTGAGAAGCCTAATAATGAAGCATTAACTCAAACTAAAATCGAACAATCACCGCAAGAATTAATAAACATAATTGGAGAATTAAAAAGTATGTTAGTAGCCTTAAAAGATGAAATAAAAGAACTGAAGTCAGATAAAATTAATTTAATTGAATCAAGTACTGAAAAAATAATCAATGAAATTAATGAAAGACAAAAACGTGCAAACAATATTATGATTTACAAATTGCGTGAGAAGGAATTCGGTACAACCGATGAAAAGCGTACTGACGACAAAAACCAAGTGATCGAGATATTAAGTAAAATAACATCTAATGTCGTTTATAATAACATACAAGCATATAGGGTTGGCAAAGCTGGTAGTATGCAAAGACCATTGAAAGTAATCCTTAACAAAAGAGAGGATGTGATAGAAATTATAAAAAATAAACGAAAATTAAGAGAACTTGGTTACAGTATCAATATAGGTATGGACGAAACTGAAATGCAAAAACAAAAATATAAAACAGTAAAGGAAGAATTGGAGAACCGTAAGAAGAGAGGAGAATCAAATTTATTTATACGTTACATAAATAACATTCCAATAATAGCAAAATCAAAAAACTAAATGTACGCGTTGGGTTTGTAAATATAAGATCATTAAACACCGGATTTGATATATTTAAGGATGTAGTACTGGAAAATGATTTTGATGTGATAGGTCTAAGTGAAACATGGCTAACGGAAGATATAAATGAAAATTTTTTTGTTATACCTTTTCGTAAATTAATACATTCACCGCGTCCAACTAGAGGAGGTGGAGTGGGTGTCTACTTGAAAAATCATATTAATTATAAACTGTTTTATAAAAATAGTAATTTTGAAAGTGGGTTAGAACAACTGTGGTTGATCATAACTGTAGATAAAAAGAAAATTGGTCTAGGAATCATATACAAACCGCCGCAAATTAACAATGAATGTTTAAATGAAATACATAACGTTCTTGAATTTATATATTTAGAAGTTGACTCAATAATATTAATGGGTGATATAAACATCGACATGTTGAATTCGCAACTATTGGGATGTATCCAGTTTCAATCCATTATATCAAATTATAATTTGAAACAAATTGTTACATTTCCTACCAGAATCTCTTTTAATAGTGAATCCCTTATTGATGTTATATGTGTCAGTGACAGTGTTAAAGTGAATTACTGTGATTCAAGTGATTTAATGAGCATCACAGATCATATGTTGGTTACCTGCGGATTAGCAATAGAACAAGAAAAGTTACAACACACTACATATTATAGCAGAAACATTAACAACATAAACTTTGAAAGGTTTCATCTCGACGCAGTAAACGTAAACTGGAATTTAATTAGCACTGTACGAGACATAAATACAAAGGTAGATTATCTAACAATGTTCATTAATAATCTTTTTGATAAACATGCTCCTTTAAAGTTAGTAAATACTAAACGGTTTAAAAGGCCCATGAAACCTTACATAACTGATACGATAAAAATAATGATAAAACTAAAACGAAAAGCACATAAAAAATATCTAAAAACTAGGTCTCCAGCAAGTAGACAATACTATACTGAGTTAAAAAACTATGTAACCCAAGCAATACGAAATGAAAAAAATGCATACATACAACATCAATTAAGACTTAATAGTAATAATCCAAAAAACATGTGGAAAAAGTTAAAACAATGGGGTATAGGTAGTAATGATAGAGTTAGTAGTATCAATAACATTCAGCAAAATTTTACTCTAGATGACATAAATCAACATTTCATTGACATTGTTGGAAATAATTCAGTTGATCCTACTGTAGTTAGATATTATAAAGATACTATGCTAAATCAGAATTCTATATTTTCATTTTGTGAAATAGAGAATAAGGATATCTATAAATATTTAGGTGAGATAAAATCGGAAGCAGTTGGTATAGACTTAATTAGTATAAAAATGTTAAGAAGTGTAATACAATACTGCATTGATCAAATTACAGATATTATAAATACTAGTTTAAAGACCGGCAGTTTCCCAACGCAATGGAAAAAAGCTGTAGTCATATGCTGTCCAAAAGTTTCCGATCCTTTAAAATTAACAGATATTAGGCCTTTAAGTATTTTACCTGTATTGTCTAAAATAATTGAGAAAGCTGTAGCTAAACAATTTATACTCTATTTGGAAAACAAGAAAATATTACCTCCATATCAGTCAGGGTTTCGTGAAAAACATAGTACACAAACGGCACTATTAAAAGTTACAAGCGATATAAGTATGGCTATAGATGCCTCTAAAGTAACTTGTCTCGTTTTGTTAGATCAAAGTAAAGCGTTCGATGTGGTAAATCATGACATGTTGCTTGCTAAATTGAAACATATAGGTTTAACAGAAAATTCATTATTGTGGTTCGAAAATTATATTAAATGTAGAATGCAGTGTGTTAAGCTAAACGGAAAAATGTCCGAAATGAAATTAACAAAAAGTGGTGTACCACAGGGGAGTATATTAGGCCCTGTATTGTTTTCTGTATTCACCTTTGACCTTTATAAATCTCTGAAACATTGTAAATATCATATGTATGCAGATGATGTACAATTATACTTATCGATGGAAGTATCTGAAATTAAAGAGGGCATTAGTAAAATTAATAGTGATCTAGAACAACTCTTCAGATGGTGTACTGTAAATGGTTTGAATTTAAATCCTAATAAATCTGTTGTTTTATGTATAGCTAATGAGAGACTTAGGCAAAAGGTAAACATGCAGCAATTCAATGTATGTATTAATAATACACAAATAGTCTGGTCTACTACCACAAGAAATTTGGGTGTCATATTTGATAGTAATTTATCCTTCGGAAATCATGTTGATAAAATTACTCAGGTGTCTTTTATGAAGCTGAAAATGCTTTATAGATTTAAACATATGCTTAATGAAGATACTAAGTTAAAACTGGTTCAAAGTTTAATCTACCCAAATATAGACTATTGTTGTTGTGTATATTATAATTTCCTTGCACAGTATAATAAAAACAAACTTCAACGAATTCAGAATGCTAGTATGAGGTTTATATACAGAATACCATTCAGAGAACATGTAACACCATATATAAGAAGAGCGAGTGAATTAAACATCTCTAACAGAGCTAATTACTTATACTGTATTTTTCTTAAAAAGCTTATTACTAATAAATGTCCTGAGTATTTAAGTAATCTGTTACTCAAAAGAGCAGACATTCATAGTGTAAATGTTCGTAATGCTAATAATTATTGTATTCCTAAACACAATACTACTAAATACCAAGGTTGTTTTGCTCACATGGCACCAAGTCTGTTGAATTCGACTTCAGATTACCTAAACAACTCATTAACGTCGTTTAAGGAGATAATTAAAAAGTTATTATTAAATAAAGAATAGGTCATGACTATATGTATAATAAGAAAGTAGTCTTTAAGTTAGTAATATTTATTGTAAGCATAAGATATTTAGTTTTATTTCTGTATTTAGTCTTAAGTAATCGTGTAAAAAACTACACATTATTATTAGAATCGATTATTCTTTATGGAGGAGTGGAAGAACGGCTTATGCCGAACTCCTACCTTTTGTATATGTAAGTTTCATTTCATTTCTTTTCATATACAATAAAGTGTTATTATTATTATTATTATTATTATTAAAACATAATTGGTTAACAAACGGGTTCCAAAATCTTGAGAAATTAATTGAAAACATTTGTTGTTTATCTGCATCTGAAACTTGTAGTTGAATGCCTGGTTTTATCATCGAAAATAATATACTTTAACTAGCCCTTTACTCGAAGGTATGTAAACATTGCCAATTCCAAAATTATCTTTGCTCCGGGTGGAAATAATTTTGCAATTTACAAATTCTAAAATTTGTTTCCTCTGCTTTGAATTTACCAAGCGACTTAATAAACCAGACCAAAAAACCTCATTTCATAGGCAAGTAAATTCAAAAACAAATCAATACAAATAAATCCCAAAAATATTAAAACCAAAAAATTGTATAAACATTTAGTTTGCTCATCCCAAAAATGTGCACAGATTAAACGCACGAAAAGGTTGTAGAACAAAGGAAGGGACCTTTATTTCCTCTGTAAAGTTTCGTTGGCGAGCAGCAAACAGAAAACAAATAATTGAGGGTAAGGGTATTAAATCTGAAAGTCAGATTTTAAGTAACGCCGTCTGAGCGCCCACTTTAGAGAAACCCGATACAAGGACTGTGTGTTGTATCAGCATGTTAGAAAAGGGGTTGTATTGTATGTAAAACAAGCTGTTTCTGCAGTCGGAAGGTTATGTTGAACAGTCGAGGAAACTTCTTGGGCTACACCGAAACCATTTGATTTGAACAAAAATCTGCTACTTATTTTGTTTTCAATTATTGGTTTAACGAATTATGAAAATTCTGCAGATAGGAAAATATCACCTCTGCAAGGATTTGGGCAAGCTATTTCTACAGTTATGTTCAACGGTTGAGGAAATCAAAAAAGCAATTTTTTTCCAAAATCTGCAGTTTATTTTTTTCTTATTATTTTAACAAGTTATGAAAATTCTGTAGATAGAAAAATATCCTCTGCAAGGATTTGAACCACCAGCCTTCGGCTTTACGCGTCAATACCCTAGCAATTGAACTCAACAGGCCAATCAGATAGGCAATAAAGGGCTAAAATATTTTTTTAAATATTTATTTATGTTTCATTAAATGAAAAAAAATAATTTGAAGGTTATCTACGCAAGTTGTATTAGAATTAAGGCCCCACTTTCGTTAAAATCAGTCTTCCGGCTTGTAACTTTCGTAACTTTCTGGGCAAAGTTTATTTCACGCCATGGAAAAGCGTGGCTGACTTATATTCTAAAATAGGCCATATCATGTGAATAAAACGGAAACGATTTAATAATAGACTAACTCGCTCAGTTTCGTGCAAATATAGAACCTTATAAAGTATCATTAAAGGTAGGTCATTACCATGAAGGAATGCTAATTCTAGCCAAATTAGAACTTGTTATACTAACTAACTAGCTAACTAATGATTCTATACTAAAACTAAAAAGTCAGTACTCATTCTCGTTATTTACATACCACTATTCCATTCCAGATGCACTAAATAGACCGTTTAAAGTCATCTTGTTCATAAAACAGTTTACACCTTAACGCGCTTTTTCAGCGGTTTATTGATATTCGTCCGTTTCCGTATTTATTCGTGTCTTTTCGGTTTAACAAGTCGCGATTGTACTTGGTGTAGTGTTTGTTGCATGTATAAACGACTTTAAATTCGCTATTGAGAACATAGAGTGCAGTGGTATACTTTACCTCTGGAGTACTGACCTCTTCGCTACCTACCTCGGCCTTTTTGGCCTTTGGATCGGCAACCTGGAGGGTTTCATCAGGCGGTACACGCCAGGCAGTGCGGTCGGTGTGCACACTAGCGTGCATTACGCTCTCCGCCCCGTACTCTTACCCTGAAAATGCAAAATTAAGCTAAGATTAAAACTGGAAGTAAACAAAGCGCGGACATTTTCCACGCTACTGAACCGAAGTAAATTCTTACATTTTTAGAAGTAAGAAACAGAACGGAACCGGGAAATCTCATAAACGGAGATCTCGAAATTCGCCAAGCAAATATTACTCAATTTTGAACGAAAACACAATACAAAATTTAGTCCACCTTCCTTATTTTGTATTCAGAATGAAAGTAGACTTCCGCGTGCATTTCTTAGATGAGTGTGATTTGCATAAAAGGTTTGTTTATTCGGAATCCTTTTCCCTTTTTGGAAAAATGCCTAGTTAATAATGTATTACCATAACATTGGATGATCTTTCGCTAAAGTGCGAAGGATTTTTTTTTGTACGACTACAAAAGAAAAACATACACACAAAGAAATAGCTTTAATTAGATTCTAATTTATGCTTGTATACCCGCGTTTAAATTCACAGTGGCGCCTTTGCGTGATGCGAAATTATTTTTCCTAAATCTGATAATTTTATAAATATAGCCTTAACCCTTTAATACACTTGAGAACTGTTATTATTACTAGCTCCGGAAACAATTTTTAGCACGACGTCCCACCTGTGGAAATGAAGTAAGTTATTTGTTTATTCTACTCCGATTTATTAACATAAAGGAAAAGAATTTGACGAAAAACTAACACTCTGTTTAACCAACAGGGTTTTCTACCTGTGTAAAATTTTATTGCTTTATCAATACAGAAGACGATAAAAATCTACAATATTGTTAAAAAGCCTTTTTAGAGGCCTTACTGACGCAATAGGTTAACCGCCTGCCTCGCAACCTACTAACTAAAATTTGGGTGAGCTATTTCAATACTGTTAGTTAAGAAGGTGTCGCGGCCGTGTCACAATTGGTTCAGCGTAGATCTGACCACTGAGATTAAGACTGTCCTGGGTTCGATTCCCAAGACCATACATACACCAAAAATACGCGGCCACTTCCCTAAGAGGACAATGGCTACTTCACACGCACACGACAGACATATGGAGAGAAGACCAGGACGCCATTTCGAGAAGAAGAGAAGTTAAGAAGGCTGTACTACCAAAACAGACAGTAGGTACCTTTAAAAAAGAAAGGAGAATCCTTTATAAGTATCTAATAAGTTTTAGTAAATTGCTTAGGTTTTAATCTTGAATGATTTAGAAGAATTTTTCATGTACAATATTGTGACGGGGCGGCTGGTTGGTTTATTGTTTTAGAAATTAAGATAAATAAGTTACTTTAATAATTTAGGTAGAGTCTTTGACCAACGTCACCACTTGAAAATTGCTTGGCTTTTTACGAGAGGTTTTCATTCAAAGTCAAATTCAACTAACATTCATGTATTTCATATCTGTGCTTTATTTAGTTTTACAAAATAATATAAATGGTTCTAAGTCCCAATTCAAAGTACATTGATACAAATTATTACAAGTCCTGATGCAAAGTAAACTGATATAAATTACTCTATGTTCCAATTCGAAGAAACAGTTACACAAAATTATTCTAAGTTCAAATCAACACAATTTACTCCGGAGTCAAAATAAATTATTTAAAGGATTAAGAAGTAAGTTCTAGTTACATTTAAAACGGCTAAGTCCTTAAAACGAATTTAAATAATTTACACAAATATTTTACAAGTCCTGAATAAAACAATCTTACATGTATTTACTAGAACATCATCTTGAAGGGTGTCACTTTTCTCGTAGCTACTGCTTTTTTGATGGCTGGATATAAACCATATCTTTCATGTAATTTCGTTTAGTATTTATACAGAAACCTGACCCCCTTCTCTCAATATTCAGTGTCTTATCTTATGCACGTGAAGAGTGCATAACTGCATTGAAGCACGTACGAGGTGTCAGGTTTCACCGTTCATTGCACTTCCATATACATGCATTAAAAGATGCAACCTTGACACGGCGCGTGTGGCTTGCCAGTGAATGCCCTGATCAAATGACGTCATATGAACCACGCGTGCGAGTGAATTGAATAAATTAAATGCATTTTAAACTGTTCATTTTATTCCTTAGTCCCTTATTGGCTCTGAATAGGCAACACATATTGCACTTCACAGATAAATCTTATAGTAAAAGTATGGATGGTTGCCTATCTAGAAGCAGTAAAGGGTTATCTCTTCCTAGGTGGAGGATTGGGCCTCAACAAACGATTTCCATCCTATCCTATTTTGGACCATGTTTATCACTTCACTCCATGTCCTACCCGTTGCTTGAATATCGTGATGTATTTTTCGTCACGTCATTTTTGGCATGTCTCTTTTCCTGTTTCCTTAGGGGGTTCCATTCTAATGCCATTACTTTTTATCGTCTTAAAGAGTGTCCAATCTAGTTGCACTTGCGTTATCTAATTTTTGTTTTCAGTTTCTTTTGTCCAGTTCTTCGCCCCTATTCTTCATTAGTAACGAATTATCAATATCTTACGTAAGCATCTGCTCACAAATCCTTGAACATTATTGCCTGTTACAACCATGTAGTGAATTTTACATTGGTATCGAAAATCTTAAGTTTTGATTTAGTTGTTAGGTGGTTGTTGCTCCATATACTGTTTAGACATCACAAGGCTAGTCTTGCTTTACTTATGCGCTGTTTTATATCTTCCTTTGTTCTTCCTTTGGCTGTAATTATGCTGCCCAGTTAACAATTCATATATTTACATCCTACATCAGGTCGTTGTTGATAGTCACATGTTGGTGGTTGTTAGTACTGACGCACATCGTTTTAATTTTATTACCATTGATTTTCAGATCGATCAGCTTTGCTTGTTCGGCGAGCCTTTTTAGTTTTATTTGCATGACTGTGTGGGTATAGACTAATAGACAAGTGTCGTCTGCGTAATCTGTATCATGTAATTAGTTTTGAAGTCCCCAAGTTATGCCAAGTTGTTCGAAGTTGGAGTTCTTAATTGCCTAATCTAGTACAATGTTGAACAACAATGGTGATATGGGACACATCCTTGCTTAACACCAGAGAGGACTGCTTCGTCCTTTGGCTCCGTCATATAGTACCTTTATGATTTTGATTAACTTATGAGGTGTACCAGTTTGATCTAGAATCTTCCAGTGAGGTGTACCAGTTTGATCTAGAATCTTCCAGAGAGTGTTTGATACAGTCGAAGACGCGTTTGAAGTCTGTAAATATTAGATACAACGGTCTTCCCATAGATCCCATAGACTATCCAATAATTATTCTTAGGGTGTTAATATGGTCCATATACGATCTATTCAGCCTGAACCCGCACTTCGCTTCCCGTAACTTATATTCTATGTATTCAGAAAGCCTAGTATTAATGTTCTGTGCAACATATTCAGTAATGTGATGCTTCCCCAATTACTACATTTTGCAAGGTTCCCCCTTTTTAGGCGACTCAACGATAATTCCTTCCTTCCATTCAGAAGGGAATGACTCTTTAGTCCACATTTCTTGAATAATTGTTTCTAATTGTATGGAAGACCTGCTGATATCTTATTTGGCCCCTTGGATTTAGCATCTTTTGATTGTTTTAACGTTACTTTAATTTAATTGAATTTTGGTAAATCTATCCTTAACATTGGCATGTGCATTCCTTCAATTCCCGTGTCCTCTGTTGGTCTGCTCAAAATGTTTTCATACGTTTATCTGATCATCACATGATGTTATAATCATTCGTTCGTTATTTTTAACTGGTTGAATAGCAAGCTTCTTGGTAATTAGATTTACTTCCTTAAAATCCTGTGCCTATCGGTGCATCTTCGTTTGTTTCTTCGAGTTTTTGACTCTTTTGCGTGTCTCATATAGTTGTCCTATTAATGAATGTCTTTCTTCTTGTATGGTGACACTATTCAGTCTACCCTTTCATTTATTAATCCCCAAGTTTCCTCAGAAATCTACCCATCTCTTCGTCATTTTTTCACATCTAATAGTTTGATAATTCCGAGTAATTTATCCTTCTATTGATGCGAAATTTTAGTGATATTACCTTCCAGTTTGTTTGGTCAGTGTCCTTTAGAAGGTTCTGAAAATAACGTCGCATGAATTGGTTTTGAAGCTTTTCCAAATTGTATTTCAGGCTAGGGATTTTCAAGCTTGTCATTTTTTCCGTCCGTAATTTAATTTGCAGTATGCCTATAAGAAGGTAGTAATCGCTTGCCGTGTCTGCTCCTCGTTTGTTGTAAACAACGAGAAGTGATTATCTCCATTTCCTACTTATGATTATTTGGTCTATTTCATTGCATGTGTTCTGATCGAGATAGATGCAGGTGACTTGTGTAGGAATATTGAACCTCCTACGTCGTTTAACAACTAATTCGCGGTCACCTAGTTTATGTCTGCTCATTATTGGTTCTATGTCTTGATTGTTGCTACCTATTTTACCGTTTAGATCTCCCTTCTTCTGTTGTCGTACTATGTCATTTAGCGTTTCATCATATTCTTCTTTCTTCTCATATTCAGTGCGTAGTATTGAATCATAATTAAATTAGTGCGTTAGTATAGAATCCGGAAGTAATAATTCTACCTGGAACGGTGGTCCATGCCAATAGGTTTCTTTTCATTTCTTTTGTCATGATTATTCCTACTCCATTTATTTTATTTTTATTTTTGAGTGAGCCAGAATACATTAAGACATCTGACCTCACTTACTCCTAGGGCTTGGATGTTATACGAACCCACTTGGCGTATTAATTGAGCAATTCGGGTAGATTCCGGTAGACTTATGATGTTCTAAGTGCGAAATCGTGTCCTTGATTTGATGCTAAATGCTCCGTTTTTCATCAGCTGAGGTTACAAGATTCAGTTAGAATTTAAAGCTGGACGAGTCTGGTGATGGGGGTGTCATTAATAGCCTCCAAAAAGGCATCAGTTAAAAACTGGTAACAGAATATGTTCCCTGGTGATGGGTTGCCAGAGCACCGTCTTGCTTTCTAGCAGGGTGTACCGGGCTAATTCACCTTTCATGCAGGTGAGATTGGCATTTGAAACCTTGGTGTGTTGTCGGACCCCTTACACCATAACAAGGGATTATTCTTCTTCTTAGTGCCATATCATTTCCAGGACGTTAGCGAGGGGATCAAAGCCCCATTTTTAAACAATTTGACGTCGTGAACTTTGTTATATTATGCCCCTTATACTAAGGGATCTCGTGATAAAATTCCCCTATATGAATCTTCATTTGTCACAAATTCAGAAATCCCAAAAACCATTTAATAGCAAAATTCTACTGCCGTAGCTTGTATGTAAATTACCTTAACTTTGCCGATAATTAACTAAGTGAATAATCAAGAAATTAGATCCTAACTTCGCCGACAATAACCTGTCACGCTACATAACGTTTATTGTTACCAAAGGCTTCTCAACAATAACTATTTATTCACTCCCTGCAACTTGATGGATTTTAGGTTTAAGGTTTCGTTTATTAAACTTGGTACGTTGAAAACACTAATTACCTGCTACTATAAATAAATACAAACACCGTAAATTTAGAAATATTTACAAATAAAATTTTTCTATCGAAATTATAAAAATAAAAGCTGTTTTAACCTTTACAGCAACGCTGAACGATTTATGCTTTAACAGTTGAATGAATTTGAGTTTATAAAAATATGTATTTAACAATGTAGTTTAATCATTCATTACCTTAAGAAGGGTTTTGTGTAACCCCCTAAATATGCTGAAAATATTAGTTTTCTTAATAGGTTTGAAAGAGTCGTTGTTATTCTAATAAATCCTAATATTTTCTGCTAATTTAGAAACTTTAATAGAACGCTGGCATTGACAAAGGAAGATTCATAACAAATAATCTAATTTAATAACACAAGCAACTGCAGAATCTTTGAATCACTTTTCTACCATTTATGAAAAGTAATTTCAAGATTTACGAATATCTAAGATACTCAACATTCTAATTTTGCTGAAATTAAATTCCTAGCCCGTTGGAACTCGTGCTACAAACAGAAGAACTCTTTCTAACGTGCATTGTCAGCATGAATCTTTTAAAAGCTCTTTGTACGAAATTCACCAAGTTTTAACAATTGTTACAGGTATTACGAGATTGCTAGGTCTTCTCGAGTTGTTTGCATCAGAAATGTATTAAATGTAACCTTAGTAAATAAGTGTGGCCATTTTTAATTTTATCATCTTTTAATAAAAACCCTAATAAATTACTTCGTAATTTTTTATGGAAACAATATTGCAGTAACAAAGGTTTCCATGAAGAATAATAGGAAGATACATTCATTAAGGGATGAAAGGACTGTTTCTCACAAATATAAATTTATGAAGTAAATAAATAACTTCCAAATAGTAAATAAATTCTGAAATTGCCGAAAAACTTAAACGTTTTCAAATTGTTGCTAACAGACCAAAATCACTTAGAAATACATTTACTTAGATTATAAGCAATGCAACATTATAAGTTTTCAGAAGGGGTTAAACTACAATCCGGTCGCCGCTTGTCTACTTAGAACAGTTAAGACTTAATATTTGTCAAGTTTTGAACTGTATACACAGATATTAAGCAGAATTAAGTAGAGGATTTAATTTAATTCTGTAGATGGAAAATATCCGGTTTATACTAATTATTTTTGATGAAACAAATTTTTTTCAGATTTTTTTGAATACATAAAATATTACCTAAATTTTAAGAAGCTATCTTTATCAAAGCTTATAAACTGAAAATATTTTGTTTTAGTTCTGTTCTAAAAAGCGGAGGTCTGATACAGACATATAGAGAGAAGACCGCCAACGCCCTGTAAAGGGCACGCCACTTCGAGTAGAAGAAGTTCTGTTCTACGAGTATTTACAAAAAATATTAACTTAGAGCAGGAAAGCAATAGAAACAATTAGACGTGCAACGCACTGGAGTAACAGTAAAATATAGCGATAAATTAATAAATAATTAAGTTTACAGAAATAGCTTTAAGTTTGACCTCTAACAACGATTGTTTTTAAACATCGTATTATATTAATATTGCGACGAAAAGAAAATTAAAGAAATGTTTAAATTTTCAGAAATTTTTACGACGAAGATTTGGATATTAGTACAAACATAAAGAGTTTTAAGAAATGCCAACTTAATTAGAAAAAAAGATAAAAGTTAAGATTTTTTTTTCTTCTTCTTCTTCTTCTTCTTCTTCTTCTTCTTCTTCTTTTTCTTCTTCTTCTTTCTTCTTCATTTTTCTTCGTCTTGTTCCTCTCATTTCTCTCCTTCTCCATCTTGTTCTCCTTCTTTTTCGCCTTCTTCTTCTTTTCATCTTCCTCCTCCTTTCTTTGCTTTTTCTTTTTCTTGTTCTATGTATATATTATCTTCTCCTTTTTTTCTTAATTTTCCTTCTTATTCTTCCTGTTGTTCTCATTACTCATTATAAATCAACTGATAACCTATTCTTTAAATTTCGAATTCACACACAGTGAGAAGGCAAAATATTCCAAACCGCGAGGACACTACTTTTTTAATATAGTTTGCTAGTTTTGGGGGCTCTAAGCTGCTGTTAAATTATTAAGTTAAAATTGCTGTTTTAATTGTTTTCTTCGACGGAATGAACTGTATGAAGTTGGCAATTTTAGTAAACTCATTAGTTGGGTTTTTTTAACTAATTTAATGGTAATTAAAGGAACTAATTTATAACAAAAATAAACAAGATATTGAATAAAAACAAAGTGCTTAGCTACAGATTCACCTTAACTAGACAAATTGTAAATGTAGCAACTTAGTAGAGACTAATCGAGAAGAGTACTCGAGAAGAGTAACCGAGAAGAAGAGTGAAAATGCAAGTAAGTCTTGCTTAAATAGGCAGCATCTTAAGGTTTCGCACCCTTTCGACAGCTTTCGCTGTTACCAACCAACAAAATACGAAAAATGGGCTTTAAAACCTTAAAAATTGCATTATTTTATCGGTGGCGTTCGTAGTGTTTTGTTATTGTTTTCTGTGTCATACGCTCATTTAAAAACTATTTTTTTCATAGCTAAATTGACATCTACAGATTAAAGCGAAGGTAATTTATAAATTAAGTAAGAAAATACTGTAAAAATTAAATTTGAACATTAAAAAGGTAAATCATGCTTATAGCAGAACAAGATGCGCTTATTTTGATTACCAATTTTTTTACATAATAGTAGGTATATTGTGTAACAAGTACGTGAAGCTGACCTTTTTATACGAGTGTGCAGTTTGCGACACGAGCCGAAAGGCGAGTGTCACAAGCACACGAGTGCGAACCAGGTTTATTGTCCTAACATGTCAGCAGGTGCCACCGTAGAATAAAACCAGAGAAGACCAATTTCAAACACGCGGATGTGTGCGTTAAAGAATCTAGTCAGGCATTGGTTTCCATGTGATAAGCACGCCGGAAGAAACCGGTGATGTGAGGTACAGCAAAAAATCTGGACCTCAACCCATAGTAGGATGCCAGAGAATGGTGGCGAAGGAAGTTGTTCATGAATCAGCCAAATCCGTCAACTCGACAGGCCGCTGCTAAATTGTCGATTGGCCAAGCATTGGTTATCAAAAAGGCTGGCATTCGGTCAGTAAAGGTGAAGGTAAATGTGAAAAAGAATTGGGCCAAGCTATATAAGCAATCGGTACCCTCAGGTGGCAACAAGTTCTTCATTATCGCAGAAGAGACTAAAATGGATTGGGACGCCAAAGAGATGAATGCCAATCAGTTTTTTTCTATCGTACCAGACCAGTCAACTCCTATCGAAGCTATGGTATGGCTTCAATCAAAATTTCCAACGAAGATGATCGCACAAGACAGGACATCCAGCTTTTCTGACCATAACGAGTATGGATGCCTACATGTATATTGAACAAAGTCTCAGGAAAATGTTGCTGCCGTAGATTCCAACTCTGAACGTCGCACAACCTATCTGTTCTGGTCTGGCAAGGCATTCTGTCATTATGCCCCCGCAACAACAGCCTTTCTGGAAGCAAACAAGATTCAGTACGTTGCGAAGATGAACAATCCGACTGCTGTACCACAGTGCCGACCGATTGAGTTTTGGTCACTGGTGAAGAGAGAAATGATCGCTCGGAACTTGCTAACGGGGAATGTCGCAGCTGGACGAGGATTTTCAAACAGGTTGCAGCAAAGCATGTAAAACTCTATTCCGAAACGTTATCAAGAAACTGCGCTATGCCGGATAGGAAAGTCTATATTCTTCCGACTTTGACTTCTTGTTCTCTTTTTATATAATTTCCTAACATAGGACAGAGTTGGAGTTTGCTGTATTTGTATTAAATTGCTAAGCCTCTAATGTTAAACCTACATAAATGCATCTACAGATTGTTCTCATTTTCAAAAAAAAAATCCATGATATATTTTTTCTTCTTCTCTAAATTATCCCATGCCTTGGGACATTGGATAAACCTTTCATTTCCGAAGCTCTTTCCTGTTCAAGTCCATACTTCTGAAATCTATTCTATTTTCACTTTCTCTCTTGTCATTTTCTCTGCAATTTCTTGCCTCCGTTGTCTTAGTTCATTTGTTGTTGTCTTAAATGATTTCGAATAGTACAGTTTTTTTTCTGTTCCAATGAGTTTTTCCGTTCACTCTGTTTAATAATGTTCCCTTTGTTGCTGTTATTTTACCTCTATTCCAATTTTCACCCCCATATGTCATACTGGTGGGCACAACCTGCATTTCGTTGATTTGGCATACTTTTTTCTTTATTATTATTATCTTATGTAGGTAGTCGTAAATTCGCCATATTTGTTGTATTTGTTTGTTTATTTATTTTGCTATCGAACCTAGGTGCTAATGTCCACTAATTTTCTTTATTGTGAAGCTGGTTTTTATTTTCTGGTTTCGGTCACGCATATTATTCTTCTTTAGTCACTAGTTGTTTAACTTTCGATATATTAGACCGCATCCAATTATCACTCTATTTTATACAATCCGTTTGCAACGCAATTCAGCTTCGTTATTTTGTATACCATCTGTTATCCTTTTGGTTAATTGTGTGTCATGTGAAAGTTCATTTTAGTTTGGCTGTTTTTGCCACTACGTTCTCGAGTTTTGTTATGGCTTTTATTAAGATATTTCTTTTTTTGTCGGCCAGTTTTACCCTCAACGTTTTCTGCTTTTGGCAAATCTTCAATTTTAGCTTTGGTGGATATCCAGACAACCGTATGTTATGGTGCTCTGAACATTACTTGAAAACCTTGCCTTTTAGATTATAGTATTAAAAGATTCTGAAGGTTTTCCAAATCCTGCCCATGCCAATATAGGTCTTCTGGCAATTTTCAAAGTCTGATTTTCCTTTTTTTTTTTGATGTACCTAAATATTCGTCGATTGTTTCCAGAGTAGAACCGTCAATAACAACGATTGTCATTTTACCTACATTGCTTTGTTTTACCGGCTGTAGTATCATTCCATTTCTTATGAATTTTTCTGACCATATGTTAAATTAAATAAAAGAATAGGTTAAAAGAGTCCCCTTACTTCACCCATTTTCTCTTACTTGCATGCATGTGGTGCATTGCTGCTCATGGCTCAATAGTTCTTGTTTGCTCCTTCGGTCCTCAAATTTATTACAAGTCTTGTAATCTTACTCTACCAAACACATTGCACATGTCGATAAAACACATGCATACTGAATATTGTCGTTGAATAATCTCGAGATTTTACAAAAGTAACAATAGAAAGAGAGCAGGTGTATGAAAAGCTATAACTAACTCTGATTTCTGACCACCAAAAATCTGTATTGAACAACATAGCTTTACTTAATGAAATGGGGAGAAAACAATTGATAGAATACGTATTCAAATTTTCAAAAGTAACATTAAAATATTCAACTGATTGGTAAAAAGTCTTTTCCCAGTCGATATGTTAATAAACCCCTTTACACTTTGTTTATTCTATCTTCCTTGCCATGCTTTTTCTGCGAAATTGTAATTTCCCATTTCATTTTCTTTTATGAGGTTTTTGTCATTTTCAGCGGCTCGTAATATCGTTTTGTTTCAACAATAGAGCGGTTTTTTGACTTGAGCTGAACGTAGTCGAAAAAATATTTACGTTTATAGTTTGGTACGATGAACTACTTCAGGCTTATGAATATTTAACGTCTAAAATGTCAAACATCTACTTAAATTTTAGCATCTCATCCGTTTCCGATTTAACACCACCGTAGTTTTTTGACGAAGGGTGAAATTTTACTTGCTGAAAATCGTAAGAGTTAATCGACTGAATTTTTTATAAAGACACTTCAAGATGTCTGTTGTACTGACAACTCACGCTTTTACTTTCGAAGGCTGAGGAATAAAGAAAACGACTTTCCATACGTATTTTAAACGCTTCTTAATCTGCTGATTTCTAAATGGTTTCTACTCACATTTCCTTTATTAAATACACATCGTTCGCCTTTTATTTGGATAATAGTTGGCAGTCTTCAGTTTATTATGTTGGCAATTAAAATTTGTTTTTAACACTAATTTTTTATTTTGCTTCATTTGTTGCCTAATTTTATCTATCTGTATTCGTAACCTCTTTCAGCGGCTGGTGCCTTAGCGCGTGTGGTCTTTACGGGTGCAATGCACAATCTGGCCCTAGCCTGAGGGTTACGTGAGTGATGCGCCGTATAATACCTACATATTGCGCCATGTTTATAATGTGTGTATATAAGTAGGTCCTTGTTACTCTACCTTGTAGGCCTGCATTCGGAGGAGAGCACCGTTAATTTTGTGCCCAATGACGAATGGTTACCATGGCTTGATACCAACCTCCAGACTGTAGGAAAATCCTGCCCATCGGAAAATTCGAACTACTAATAAAGGACTAATGTAACGCTAGCCTGACGCTCTACCACTACGCCAGTAAGTTGTAAAACCCTGATTTTCCCATCAAAAGTAAAACAAACATTTCGTAACAAATCATCCTTTTGCATAACCTAAAATTGGACAGATCTAACAATTGTAGATATATCTACTTTTCATTGCCAACGTAATAAACTCAAACCATGGCCAACTACTGTTCAAATTAAAAACTGAACAATGTATACCTACGTACACGTTTAAGGCTTGTTTTTAAAAATCTAACGCTATATTTATTGGTTCTTTAAAATAATTTCAGTTCAAGCATTTGACAATAAATCTTGTGAGTACTGCAGAAATCCCCAATTGTTGCACTAAAACACCCCACAAAAAGCATCGTATACTTCAGAATTCGCCCCGTAAAAGCGTGTAAATCTTGTGTAAGTTATTCCGCTTATAAAATATTCACGGTCCTTTCTAACTTGTGGTGATTTATACAAGGGTCGATTTTGAGTTATTGCTTTGTGTACACACTTTTGCGAACATTACCTGACATTTGCTACTTCTGAGTGCATGAATCGAATAAAACTACCATTAAACTGTCGGCGAAGGCGTCAGGAACGTAAAAGTATTCGAAAAAGACGATGAATTATTATTCTGTACGAAAAGTTAGCCTGCTTTTATACAATTCAAGAATTAAAACGTACACGAACAAATTAGACTGATTAAATTTCAGGTTTGTTTAACAACATCATTCGGATAATGTTTGTTCCATTTGGTAATTTTTAATTTCAAGCTTCATAGGTTCTCTAAAAGCGAGTGCATAAAACTGATCTATTTTTCAATGCTTTTAAAATTTTATATACATTTGTTGGATTCAGGGCAGCGTACCGTGAAAAAAACGCCCCGTAACGTATTCAGTTGAAAGCTTTCCATTCGATTATTGGATATATTTGAAATTTAAACTGTGCCTACTAGAAACTGAGCCCTACATTCATAATAAATTTTTACGCGCACATTTCAGAATATTTTCCGCTCTCCTGAAATATCTAACGATAAAGGCGTTTTAGGGTCTTTTTAAAATGTTATTTGAAAGCAACTGGAACTGGAAGGTATCGATATGACAAAATCCCGAAACAAAACGGAAACTTTTCAGTTATTTCTTGGTCTTGGCGGAAAATAAGATTTTCACTTTTCCATTTTCTAATAACTTTACAGGCATCCTCTTTAATAACCTTGTTAATTCAGTTATGTTTCAGAAATTCGTGGGTCAATCCTTGCCATTATAATTTATTATAAATATCTGAAGGAATGTTTTAAGACTTTCTGGGCGCCCATTTTCATTTAAACTAACTATGACTTTATCAAAAAAAATAACTTAGATGTGATACAAACTTAAGACTTTTAATCGCCCCAGATTCGAAGACTTCTAGGACGCCCTTTACAATGAATATGTTTATTCTGCTTATCAAAGATAAACCAGGGATTTGTCGGTTGTTGCGAGTGAAAGGAAGTTGTGAGGGCGGTAGCGAACAAAAATTCTGTTGTTCAAATCAATTAGTTTAAACCACGCGGGAGAAACATCAAACCGGAACACTTCTCCTGTTAGAACTTTAGCAAAACTGATTTAACAACTCTAATTTATTGTACTTCTGTGACCTGTCACTTGCTACCGAAATCAATTTCAAAAGTTTCTCTTCGTTTAACTTTCGTGATTTTAAGCTTTTAATTACGTTAATCAAATTAACGATTTACAAGTTTAATCTGTATTTAATGTGTTTAATCAGACACTTCTTGCTTTATTATTGAATTTTGTTATAGTATTTTAAGTAATTTTCTTAACTTTTTTGTTCTAAAACTCGCTTTTGATAACTTTTGGAATTTGGCGACTTTTCGCATTTTCTTCAAAGTCAGAACGGCACAAATCGTATGATGTAACAACGAAAATAAAAGAAATATGAAGTATAAGGAATGAAAGGCTTAGTCAACAAAAACTCTAAATATATCGCAGCCAATATGGCAAATTAACGCATTATGTTGGTCATAAATTTCTTTTATTTTTGTTATAGAAAAACTAATTTTTTCCGTTAGCATCAACAATAGGACTAAATATATGGGAACTCAAAAACAAGCTTTAAGACTGAGACTTTTTGCAATTTTTAGCATTTTCCTTCCTTTATGTTACAAGAACAACAACTCTTAAAGACCGCTTAAAGATACTATCAGTATCGATATATATCGTAAATGACTAAAACAAAATTAAAACTAATCGAATTGGAATTAATCAAAACCATGAAAACTACAGAAGCAAAGCAAAAAGAGCTTGATAAAAATAGTTTTCTTTCTGTATGGTTTTTCTATAAAGAAAAATTCATGTTTAGTGCAATAACCTTTTCTAAATCAAGCGTCAGCTTAATTCAGAAACAGAAAGATTTATAAAGCCATCTGGGTTTCCCACAATATACTTAAAATCGTCTCATTTGACCTTTCCTTTCTATTTCATTTTCGACTTTCCTTCATCGTCTGGTGCCGTTCATTTCCCTTTACACAGTAAAAATTTATAGGCAAAACTTAGCCATATGAGAGAATCATACGGAATTGGTTTGTATTCCAGCAGTTCCCTGCAGAATTAATGAAATAATATTCTCTCCCTTCTTACTCAACCTTTTATTGTTATAAATTATAATAACAGGCGACTGTGTTACTAAGATAGTAACATTCCGCATATTAAATAACGGGCTCCTGTTATCTTCGCTCCTTTTTATTTGAAATGATCGATGGAAAAGGTTCGTGTTTCAGGCTTGGGCTATCAGTGCGAGATACTTTTCTAGATGTTTGTTGAAACCTTCTGCTTACATCGTCTCAAAGCCTTATACAATGCCTGAAAGCTCTCCTTCGCTCCAGTTACTACATAACGCCGTTGCGACTACATTCTACAAAAGCGTCAACATTTTGTGGTCTACCTTTGACAGCAAGCAGCCTAGAATTCACCACGAACAGAACAATAGCGATTAATTCTCCATTTTCAGTAATTGAAGCTCACATTCAAATCCGCTAATTCGGTGAACGTTAACTGATTTATTCCTGGTACGTCGGGATGTTAACTGACGCAATGTGAAAATCCGAAAAAAAACTTGTTCATAGCGTGGGTTATCAAATACAAAAAGCCAAAAGCTTTATTTATTATCACTGAAACAGTTGAAGAGTAAAACTTTGTGGGTGGGAGAGCACAAAACAAAAAATTTGCTTCCGGTACACCACAGCAACGCCACGTTGACATTCGAGGTTTAATATTTGTTTTGGCGTTGAAAGGGGTCAAAAATTTATATTAAATGTGCCTAAAGTGTTACTCACGCTAAGATTCTGCTTTATGTAGGTACGAGGTGTTAGTGCTTGGAATTCTCAAATGCTGGCTTCCGTAGTGAGGCAATTAGTTTAATTTATTCTCATCCACTTTTCATTTTTCATTTTTTAGGGTAGAATTTTGAAAAGCTTAATATTTCCAAAAACCACAAGCAAAGTTTGGGATTTCTAAACGTACTACTACTACAAAGTTATTTTATATAATTTTGATTTAACATGGTGTCTGTGTCTGTATATAAAATGGTTTAACGTGGTGTCTGTGTCTATATATAAAATGCTATGTTAAATCTTGCAACTCAAAAATGGAACTAATAGATGTAAAATTTGAGAAATAACTTCCCCGTTGCTAAAGCTTCGTAAGGCAGGCTACGGATTATTTATAAGCTGGTATACCAGGGCGGTGAGGATATGCTTTCCGAAACATCCCCAGAGGAGTACGTTTAAGCTGATAATTATTAAATTATTTAAACATTTCGTTATGTAATATGCAGCCAACTTAGAACTTTGCAAAGAAGGAAAGATGTTATTTTGTATTTGTTTTTGTATTTCTGAACGTCAGACACTATGGGTATTGTTGTTATAGTATAAATTTAAACCGTTCAATATAGGGTATGAAGTTTATAATACGGGTTCATAGTTACTGTTATTTTAAAACCACTAAGAAATTTCCACTTCGAGAAAATATTTCCTTGCTGTTCGCTGCAGATGACTTTACATCCACTTAATTTTGTAAAACTTTCAACATAATTAAATGTATATCGTGTATAAAAAGAAATGATATATAAAACGTTTAAAATCGACGCAATTTCTAATCCAGCAAAGATTCCTCGCCATTTATTGATGTTAACCTTCACAGCCAAATTTGCGATAGGTTTTTATCTGAACATATAAAACCAAGTAACTACTCCGGCAACTCTATTTCGCTAGCTTAAATTAAATGGCCTTTTCCTCAAAAATAGATAAATAAGTTCAAAGATTCAAAGAATTAAACTAATCTCAAGTTTGCATTCAGGTTAATTTAACCCCTTCGTGGAACTTTAACTAATTAACTGGCTTGGGAGACATATTATATCGGAAATTTAAGCTGGAAATAAATTTTGTTGGGACTTTTATGCCCACTGTAATGTTTTAAAGATGAATTTGTTATTTCTGGATGGTTATTGAATTAATATCTTTAGTTTTCTGTGTGCTTAATGTGGCGTTATCCTCAAACAGCTACCCAGCTAACAACTGGGAGTATTTCCTCATTTCTTATGTCATTGAGCTGATTGAATTAAGTGAGCTGTTTTACAAAGCTCAACTTCAGCACTAAACGAAGTTTTACTACTACGTCTTCTTTTAATATTAATTTAACAAAACGAGGAGAATGTAGATGTCATTAACAATCAGATGATCATTATCACCATTAAATAGACCTTATTATATTAAGTAGATAAGAACTTTTATTACAGCAAACCCAGAGGATGTAACAAGCAAACCGTCGCGATTACAGAACTTAATTTCCTAGCGTTCAGTTAAATGTGCCAGCAATGTGGTCAGTTCTGAAATTGAATGAAACACAATTTGCAAAAGTAACCCACGTTGAGTAGCTCGTCATCGCCACAGGTCAGTGCTTTTCCATGGTTTTGACCAAATCTACCACATTCCACTTTCCGTGTCGATGTCAATTAGCCACCCCTGCATGCAGCGAGCGCAAAATTATATCTGTATCATTCACATTCTCTAACGCTACAGAAGCAATTTTTGCAGGTTTTTTTTACTGTACATTCGTGCTGAAACCGTGATGTAATTTATTTTCATTTTATTTATCAACACACCGCAGAGTTCCTGCAGTACCGCTGCTTTCTGCCTCGATATCGACAGTAAATTCATATCTTGCGGAATAATTTTTCGTTTATTATAAACAAAAAAGGAAACGACGTTAAATTTCGCACACGAATCACGTTCTCGTACTTCTGTGAGAAAATTACTCGCTGGGCTGGATTTTTTAAAATGAAAACTAGGACATTCCAATTTGTCCTTTAAAAACACATGTTTTTACCTTGTAAAGACTGCCCTATACTGTAGCCGTTACGAATAATAAATTTTGTGGTTTTAGAATCGTTTCGCGTGTACGTTCCAAATTTAAGATAACATGCTACCCGTAATTCAGTCTGAGTGCGTCTTTGTATAAATATTCACCACTTTTACGTCAGCAGTTTTCCTGGTGGTGACGCAGCTAAACGTATGAATTTTTGACTTGATGAAAAGCTCACTTTTCTTTATCTCGGCGAGCTTTAAATGAATGAATAATGGCTTTGCATTTATGAGTTATAATTTGCATTTAAAGATTTATATCTACTGGAAACCCTTGATGGGATGGTAATTTAACTTTTTTATTTGTTTTGTTTCGGTTTATATCAAGAAAAACATCGCAAACGGTCCCAGCATTTTTTGACAATCTCATTTGCATACAAATTTAAACTTAGTACTTAAAAAGAAACATAAAAATGTATTTTTTCCTACGGAAAATGCGTCCCAGAACCTGCTGAAGGTTAACTCAACATTTTATTTAAATATCTCACTATAGAAAAGAAGAAACAAATAAACGAAACTAGAAAAGTTATACAAATCGAATCTGATTACTGCTGAAATATAGAAAATTGTAGCAAAATGAAAAACAGTAAATCTAAAGCTTTCGGATTCTTTATGACCCTGTATAACCAAAAGCTTGTTTAAGCAAACAACAAAAAAGAAAAACAGGGGTTCAATAGCCTTACTGCCATTCCATTCCAACAATTTCCATTAACTGAGGATTCAAAACTGATGGCTTTCGGCCAGAACATTAGAAGTACTTATTGGGTTTTCTTTTTCTGGCTCCAAAGCCTTTGAGATTGAGCGATTATTAATTGTCCCTTTTTCTTAAATAAGCTCATTAATAAAGATGACTACAAAGTAAAAGCCATGAAATTATCTTGATAATAAAACCTAAATTTGAACAACATTTTCCTTTTCAATCCATTTTTGTATAACTTATTTGGTTGCATTAGAATGCCGCTAATAACTTAGAATAAGTGTGAAATCGTGTTATGCCGAAGAAGTTAAACCAACCATAATTATAAGCTTCCTCTTTACAAAACAAGCCCTACAACAAGCTTTGTGCTCTCTTAAAATGATATTTGTATCTGAATATATTTTAAGAATTACTCTCGTGTCCGATCAGATACCTTCTTATGCCAGAAACATTAATTAAATTCGTCAGTGTCCTTGTCCGAAAATCGTCCTTTCATCCTTTAGTAAAATCGTAATCTGCATTCCCTTGACGACCATCGCAAAGACAAAACAGCCATACGCAATCTACACCCATCCTTATAAATAACTGATAACGATACCGAGTCCAGTACCTACCTAAGTTTAATTATCTTAATCCTTCTCATTATCTCCGAACCCAATTGTGATCTCAAATTTACGTCCGTTATCTTTCAAGGTTACTCAATTTGAAGGTTATTCCATTTTAAGGTTATCGGATCTTAAGGTTATTCGAGGGAGGCTTTATTTTACTACTGCAGCTTGCAGTTTTTTCAGTCGACTGTTAAAATCCCGAAGTGAAATAACATGAAGGCGGATTTTCTTTCCTGACAGTTTTTCATCTTATTTGAATGGAGGGTAGGCGAGTCACATTATCACGCGATGCTGTCACACGTTTAGGCCCCGATATTAAAGAAGAGTTTTTCCATGCTCGAAATTGATTATATAACCCACATCTTATTGCTTCATCTAACGGATCTTCAAGGGAAACCTATTAAAATAAACCGACTACAATATACGTCCGATTAAAATTGATGAAAATTTTCGTGATTACGAATGCTGGTCGCATACTCCACATATTAATTTTCCCTTCGTAACATACGATAAACATGATCGAATTACTGCAATTGACTCAAATTACTACACGACAATATTTTCGGTGTCTAAACACACATACATACAGCCCACTGGCAGAATGTAAAAGCATATAAAATTGAAATTCCCATTTGCAAAGAGCTTTCAAATGAATATACCGGCGCGGTAGTTTATTTCGAGGTATAAAAATTTATGCTGCAGTTTTTTAATGCATATGCAATAACATTTATTAACGTGGTGGGGTTCGTGTGTGCCCTCGTTTAGAAGAAACGAGCCGCAAGAAGCATATTTTGGTATTGATTTGCATTCTAAATCACTGCGCCAAGAAAACGCATTTCAGGAAGATGTAGATTAGCCTCCGTAGCGTGCTCGGTGGTCAAAGGGATGGCCGGGAAAATTTTCCGGTTAATTAATATGAATGTAGGTCATTTTGTGTGCAGTTTCTTTACTGAAAATGGGGCTAGCTAAAATTTATTTACCTACGGGTTGATGCTAACCTACCTGAACGGTTATAAATAGCTTCATCATTTCGCGTCATAAAAATGTGTTTAACTTTAATTAAAATACTAGAAATTATTAATTTAATTTAAATTTTCTGTTATTTATATAATTTGTAATATATGTAGTTACATCAAGTAAATTAAATACGTTAGTATTTTCATATCATTGTTTTCCCTATAGGATTGTTTATAATAGCACGAAACCGGTAACTGAACTCTGATCTGATATAAAACACGAGTCAGTATCCATATATATTTGTTAATCTTTTTAATGTTTACATTCGCTGTTAAATAATAAAATTTATTTACTTAAAGAATGTAAAGGACCATGTTTGAAGTTCCATTTCTTCATTAATTAATTACTAAAAATAAACTTATTGGTAAAGAGCATCACATGGGGGATCATTAATTCATCTTTTTTATACGATTTCAAAGAGAACTTCCAAGTTTGTGACTTAATAAAAAATAGAGTCTTTTCGAGTTCAAAAATTAATTCAAATGTTCCATTTCTTATCAATATAAATTAAAAACGAAGCTATCAAACAACCTTACAGGTACAGCAGAACAAGAATACGACAAGTTAACCTCTGCAGTCTGACTTGAAACAATGCCTAAAAAGGCAATTTCAAGCAGATTGACTATACGCCCATAAAAGACACGCACAAAAAAAAAGAAATAAACTAGGTTTATGCACTAGCGATTCGCGATTTGCAAAATGCGATTTTTGTTCTGATTGGTTAAATTTGAACGCAATATAAGTGGCAATTTACTACTTCAAGATTCTGCGATTTCCGCGGATATCGCAAAATATTGAAATCGTTCCAAGTTCTGCGGAAATCGCAGAATCTTGAAGTAGTAAATTGGCGCTTAAACTGCGTTCAAATTTAACCAATGAGAACAAAAATCGCATTCCGCAATTCGCGAATCGCTAGTGCATGAACCTAGCTTTAGGAGAAGATAAACAACAAAAAGAAAATAAGGAGCAATATTGGTGTAACGAAGAATTTGAGACGCTAATAATGGAAAAAAATGAACCTATACAATACGTGACTGGCAACAAATGACCCTCAGAATAGAAGAAAATATCAACAAAAAAGAAAAAAAGTTAAACAAAAAGTACAAGAAACTGAAAACCATGGGAAAACGCGTGCGATAGAATTGAACAACACATAGGGGGTACCAAAGCAAAAGAAGCCTGGAATGTTATTAAGAATCTGAGAAAAAATCAAAAAGGTAGAAATATCAATATGATAAGCATTGACCAATGGCAACAGTACTTCACTAAAAGATATTACAAGAGGATAGAGAAGAATTATTATTAATACAGAATACGAGCAGAGGATGAAATCCTATAAAGAATATAGACAAATAAAACAAGAAGAAGACCCACAATGCCATGTCAAGGAAATAACAATAAGAGAAATGAAAAATGGAAAATCTCAGAGTCCAAAAGGTATCCCTACTGAGCTTATAAAACGCGCAAATACAAGAACATCTGAAATCCTCGCATACATATTGCTGTGATATTCAACGTTGGATTGACAAATTAATTGGTTTGCTAATGTCAAATTGTAAAAATGGTCCCATTAACTATGAATAACCTATGTTAAAACTAAGAAGACTTAGAAGCTCCACGTTGCGAGCCAATAAATGCTATGATGAGTTTCTTCTTTTAGCTTTTAAGTTAATTACAATTTTAAAATTTACTTACCCTGACAGAATCTTTATTACTTTTGCTTTTATTTTAAGCTCAGGCTAACTCAGTATCTCTTAGGCGTTGATGAGGTTCTTAATTTGAGATTTATTTAAGTTCTTAATTAAATTCAGTTAATTTTGTATCAATAAAGTCAAATTATAAAGTGCAATGCAGATTTATTAACAGATTGTTGATTGTAAATTTAACACACATAAATTGCCTACTATTCCCTAACTAAATAGAATGTAATTTAATGTTAATAAAAAAATCGCTGACGTTTGTTGAGTTCTTATTTAATGTTCTCACTTTTCAATTCAAGCATCACTTTCGGACTTCTTCCAGTTCAATGAAATATGCGTCACATTCCAAATTCTTCCAATTAAACTTCTAATCTTCTTTTATACATTTCAATATTCAAATATTCTAATCACTTAATTTTTTTTACATCATCTCATAACATTTTTAAAATTTCATCATAGTTAAAATAAATTCATGAAATATGTAACATTACAAGATATTGTAACGTTTTTAAGACAATTATTTAAAACTTCGGTTCGTGGTGTGAATTATTTATTAACAAATTTAAACAATGTAATGATTAACACGAAATAACAATTTAAACACCAGGAACACAACACTAATATTAAACCGAAACGCTAACTAATTTATTTATACAGTTTATAGTTTATTTATATTTACGAGCGTTCACTACGCGTTACGTATTCGCACTTAATTCGCGTACATTTATTTTAAAGTGCGTACACATACAGCGAACGAATGCGAACGAATTAGGTCAAATGAATTTGCAGGAATTTGTTCGGCGTTCGATAAAAAAAATGCTTTGCTGTCCACATACAATGAATGAGTGCGAACGAATACTTTCGCAGTCATTCGTTTATTTTCGCGGGTATTGCAGAAATTAGCTTGCTCATTCTTTTTTATTAAACAAAATGACGGCAAAACAGAATTTAATTATTGCGTCGTATATTATTATTAGTGAGGCTGTGGCAACTGACAGGCCCCCAAAGCAGAGAAGAAAACGGCGCTGGTGGAGGATTTCTTTGTTCAAAAATAGAAGTCGGTATAGAGGAATAGACTTAATAAATGATCTAAAAGCTGAAATGGAATAATAGCCTATGGTCTTTTTCAAAAAATTTCCAGAATGAAGTCTACTGACTCTTGAATCGTTATGGGATTCCAGGATTCCACGCGCATTCTTGCTCTCGATATAATCCGATGAGTTGTAGCGAAACAGAATTACTCCACTCCATGTTGAAAATAAAAGTTAAATAAAATCAACCTTGTTTGGCATACTGAATGGCCGAATGCTACTGCATACCGTACACACCTGAAGTAGGCCGAACGAATTCTTCCTTAATTTCCTTTGATGTACCGCCCAGTAAGCGAACCCTAGTGAAAGCAAACGAACGCGTTTGATGGCATTTGTTAATACGTACACATTAACCGAACGAATTCATTTGTAACTGTTCTTTTGCCTTCGTTTGCTGTATGTGTACGCGCCTTTAACCGATCACGTTGGTAGCTCGCTGGTCAACTCTCGGTAGTAGACTAACTGCTTGTTTAGGGAACGCACCTTTTATATCCGAGCGTGGCTTTCCAGTGCAGAGTGGATCGCCCCAAACTTTTCCTGAACAATAAGTCTCGAACAACTGACGCATATGCGCGAAATGATTCACGTCACGCATGACAGTTGGCGCGTCTCGTTACCATATTTAATAGATGTCTCATACAACACGACGAACTACGGCAAGACTGGAAGGTAGAATACTTAACGCCCATAGAGATCACGAAACGAATATGCAAATTATCGAGGAATCACCGTGTTAGCCACAATAGGGAGACTGTATGGGCGTATAATCAGGAAAAGAATAGAATACAAGAAGTAACAATAGGGGAAGAACAAAGCTGATTCACTGCACGACGTTCATGCACTGATAAAATCTTGTCTATAAATCAAATAACAGAAAAAGGGAAATTAAAACGTTCAGAGACACATCTAATATTTATAGATTTAGACAAAATAATGTAATTAAAATATCCGACAAACTATCCGTACTGTTTAAAATATACTTAGAAAACGTCTTAGAAAATTGGAAAACGAAATGTAGATAAATACATGGGTATTCCTATAGATGACTATTGTATGTATTCGTTGTTATTTGCAGACGACCAAGTAATCATGGCGGGAGATTAATTTGACATTGAATATATGACGAGAATCTCGCTGAAACTTATGAAAAAAGTGGTCTAAAGATTAACTATAAAAACTAAATACCTCGTAACCGAAGGACAAGTTGAGTAACCGTGCTCTTTTAGTGCTCCCTTTCTTCCTGAAGAAGCCCCTTAAAAAAGTGGGCGAAACGTTGAGTCTTTCTGTCTCAAAATGACACGGTCCCAATCCGGAAGACGTTTTGTTAATAGGTGCGTTCTGTTTACATTTAAAATCTAAACTTATCAAACGCCTTTCTTGTTCATACTGATAAGAGATACTCCAGGTATGTGTCGGTAGGGTAATGTCAGTTCATTACTTAATTGTGTAATGTTTCATTTATTTTTGCAGGGTCAAATTTCTATTGCAGGCTTTTTAAATGCATATTAGCCAGCAGTTCTCAGTGTAACAAAATTTAAAATAAACAAATATCGCGAAACTTTAAATGTTTGCTGCAACGTACTTCTGTTAAGGTCAGCATATACCCATTTAAATTAATGACAATACCTTTGAATCACCCTGTATATATGAATGGTTAATTAACTTCGTAACAAACAATTGTATTTCCATATTTAATCAAAAAGCAATCAAAACTCGTTCTTTTATTCGTGTTAGTTGAAGGAATCTAACGAGAAAAAGGAATTCACTTACATTCCTTTGTTTTCATTGCATTTTCAGTTATTAACAAAAACAGAAGAGTGTAGAATGAAATTTGCAGTTCTTGTGTCTCGTGCTTCAGTTCATTACTGAAGTACCTAAACAAAAAATGCACGGGATGTAATAAACTCCCCAAAATAATTGAATATTTGACTTTTTAACTTAAATTGTTACTAACCTAATCATCCTAAACGATTAGCTGGTTTTTGTTAATTCGATTTAAGGCCTAACAGAACACAATTTCAATCTGTATTAACCGATTATAAAGCAATTTCAATCTACACGTCACCAAGCAGTAGGTGTATTAACTTACTCATAATTTATGAAACAAGTAAGTATTCTGTCGTCATTCATACATAGACAGAAACCAATCGCATTTCGTTATTCATATATGTTCATAATACTCGATCTCAAAGATGTTTCTTTATTTGGGTCAGTGGCGACTTATTTAGTCGAAGAAGCAAAGCAATGCAACAAGAACAATGCATTCATTTGTTGCAGAACACTCTTCTGTTTTCAATGCAGTCTGGGTTTGTTAACAAAAACAGAAGAGCGCCGTAAATAGTTATTTGTATCACAAGGATAGAAACTGTCACTTTGCAAGTGCGAGTACGTTTGTAGGCCGAGGTGCAACCGAGGCTCTACAAGTACGAGTACTTGCAAAGCAGTTCGGTTCGGTTCAGCGCCACCAATCAAAAATCCTAATTTCACTTTCAGGCCTAGGCCTGAAAATAGCATTTTCCAGACGATTTATACGCATGAATATTGAGTGTTTCTAGCAGGAGGGCGAAAAACATGATTTTCTGATATTTTCTACTGTTTCCATGATTGCCGAAGGAAACATATTTAATCAAGAGCTCAGAATAAATGGTTTTTTAGTAACTTTATATTTCCGAGCGTTGAAAATTAATTTGCAAAACCATAAAACTATTTCATACGCATCTTATTATTCAATAAATCTAAGAATTTCTTATCAATAAATAACAAAAAAATTGTATTAAATCTGGAAAATAATTCCTAAGTAAACGTAACCTCTAAATATAAATTTTATTCAAAGTAAAAGAGGTATCAAACGTAAAATAAACTCGTGTAAAAGCATTCAGGATTGTTTGGAGTAGTATTTTAATGTACGCTTGCTTTATTTGTTCTTGCAAATTTCGTTACCAGCAGCCCTTCCTCATTAATTCCTGAGCTTTTCAGAGGATTAGTAAATGATAGAGATTAAACTGTGACGTTACTCAGATTAAAGCAGAAATATCTCATACGCAACGGACTGTAAAAATAAGCTATCTTTTAATATGTTTTTGTTAATTTAATCCTTAACGTGATTTAGTGCACTAGGAATTTGTTGCTTTTTCGAGTTTCTTAAACGCCCGCGTGTTCACTGAAATTTCTACGGAAGGCGTTCTTTTCAAAGTAAGTTTTTAGGCTTCCAATTATTTCTTAATTATAAAAGGAACCCCCTGTTATACAGAAATTTAGCTAATTTTCAGGTAAATCCGATTACATTTTCCTTTTATCTTTTTTGTTTAATCTTGCCACACACAATTGGTTAATTAAAAACTCAAGGTACCTGTCTGATACATAAAACCCTTCAAATATGTTAATTATAAAACTTCCAACTCACAAGATACGGGATAACGAAGATTATAGGTTATATTCTTATTAAATTTCCGAAAGCAAACATACGGTTCTCTGCTCCCATTTCCCCTGAAAACGCAGCTTGTTGTAATTACGAGAAAATTTAATAGAACAACCGATTGTGAAGATAAGAACAGATGCGTTTTGATAATTGTTTAATCGATTTTTAAGTCGGTGCCACCAAATTGTTTTGGGTGTTTACATTCTTTGAATTGCCTTTTCTCTGAGTTAATGGAATCCAAGATTCTAAACGGCGAACTTTGAAATGTGCTTAAATTTATCTTAGATTTAACATTTTCACATTTGTGGAAAGTTCTAAGATTAAATATACTCAACTTAGTTCTTGCCTTTGCCTTTCTACCTTGAGATGTAGGGCGTATTTCTGTGGTGCCCTTTTGCATAATTGTCTTAGGGGCCAATGTTTATTCGCCCAGTTTGTTCTTGAATTACCTTTTACTTGTCTGCCTTTTCTTGGTTTCCTTTTCTTGAGTTTTCTTTTAGGTCATACTTTTTGCTGTTCTTTCTTCGCACCTCATCGAAAGATATCTTAGCCATCTCGGTTGCCTTTCTCGTATCAATACATCCACGTTTTTCTTTTCATATGCCCCCTTAACCTTTGTTAATAGTCTATTCGTGTCTTTAGTGATATTTTTCTCAGGAACCTCATTTCTAAGTTATACTTACAAGTAGGCTTTTTTCTATTTCGCCACAAATAATATTTTTGTATGTTGAAAATTTTACTGACTGTGCCTAATCTCTTGTTTATTTCGTTGTCATTGCTGGTTTCCAGATAATTTTTGGACATGACGTATTAGCTTTCCTCTTTCGTCATCTTCAGTTAACTTCAATTTGGCCTTTTGTATATTAATCTTCGCGTTTCCACTTAGCTTCTTCGTCTTCTTCTATTCTCCTTTTGCCTTTACGGCGTCAGATCATTCTCGTTCTTTTCTTCTGTTTGCTCGTTAATCCATTTCTTCAATGCTTTCCAGTTTCCTTCTAAGTTTTCATTTCTTCTGTTGTTTTTCTCTCTTGTTTATTCTTTTTATCCTTGATCTAATCCATGATTCGCTTGCATATGTTGGCCTTGGCGATAATATAAAACTCTACATTTTTAGTTTTGTTATCTTATCGATTTATTTTTTCCCGAATATGATCTTTCTTCTTCATTAAGTGCGTACTCTTCGGAGAACACTGTTTGGGACCATGACTCGGAATATCGCTGTTTTAAATATTTGTGCTGAAGCTAGTTTATACCTACGCTTAAATTCTTTAACCAGGTTATGTGCCAACTACCTGATGATCGTGATCTTCGATTTTGCCCTGTAATATCAGCTGTACCAATCCATATTTGGGATTTCTCATATACGAAAATATAATATTATATTACTAACTCCTCAATTTTTTATTTGTGTCTGTTATTGCTACGATAACGTCAGTGTAGAATTAATCTATCTACTTTAACAAGTATTAGTCTATTATATTCGCATTTCCTCGATTTCTCTGATGTTTCCGTTTAACATTTTTCTGTTATAGATTTAGAAGTTTCGTTAGGAATCTTTCCCTCTTTCCGCTATTATTAATCCATTATATTGTGCTTCGTCCATAACCATGTCAATAACGGGCCAAGTACACAATTTGGTCTTAACGTACATTTATGGTAGAAATAATAATAGTAAAGGATGTAGCAGTTCCACACAAAAACGTCTCTCATTACCAGAAATTTCGTTACAAAAAATATTTTGTTTAATATCATCGAGGAAAAACATGTTCAAGGATTTTAATAATTGCATGACAAATTATGAAAAACCCCATGAAAATTATCTTCGCTTACTTTTTCCCAAGGTTGTCTTTTTGTAATGCTTTCCAATTTAATTATCAAAAGCAAGTTTTCAAAAAAACACAGGAAATATCTGACCTCATAAACGAGCAAAGCGAAGAAGCAATCAATTTTGTTTGGCTTTGCTCCTTGTTCAGCTCAATACTCTAGAAGACTCTGTAAGGTTTTGCTTGTCTGCTTCCTCATAAGCTTAACCTTCTCTAACGTGTGTTGTCCACATCCGTGGCTTATAGCCTGCTGTTACTCATGCATAGCTATGAGTATTTTGTTGTCATTGCTGTGAAACTGATCTCATCTTTTTTCTTTCTTGTTCAATATATGTAGGAACTAATTTCTTCATCTGTAATTTATTCACTCCTAGTTCTTCCTACTTCTACTTTAATATAGCCATTATATATGTCATTACGACCTTAGTTAACGACAAACCTCCCTTACTTCTAATATTCTATAGTACTTTGCCCTTATTTGTGTTTGTTATTTTATTTTAGAAGACGCATTAGAAATCTTTCTTAATAAATGTCTCAGAGAAGGAAAAATTCCAAATACATGGCAAAATGCAGAAGTCATCCTGCTTTTTAAAAAAGGCGACAATGCCAACATAGAAAACTATCACCCGATCAGTCTCCTGTCACATTTATATGAGCTCTTAACTAAGATTGTTACAAACCGACTAATAAATAAATTCGATGAACACCAACCAGTGGAACAGGCAGAATTTCGAAAGGGGTTCAGTACCATAGACTACCTGCAAACGATAAGAACAACGGAATACAACGTAGGTACCCCTCCACTTGGTATTCATAGATTTTCACAAAGCTTTCGATTCCATCGAAACATGGGCCGTTTTACAAGCATTGGAACAAGCTAGAATCGATTCAAGATACTCGAATCTTCTACAATATATGTATGAAAATGCCACTTCTCATATTAAAATAAATGAAGACCTTATAACCGATAAAATTAATATTAACAGATGCGAGCGTCAAGGAGACCCTATATCACCAAAGCTGTTTACTCTGACGCTGGAGAACATATTCAAATCACTGCGATGGGAAAACAAAGGTATCAACATTGATGGGTCATATTTAAGTCATTTACGGTTCGCAGACGATATTGTACTAATAAGTAGGTAATGATATTCAAGAAATAACTGACATGGTATAACAACTAAATACGGCATCAGAAAAGGTGGGTTTAAAAATGGATCTTTCCAAGACCAAAGTAATGAGTAATACCAAAGAAAATATAAAAATAGGTAATACAAGCTTAGAAAACGTGGAAGAATACATATATCTGAGACACATTATCAAAACAGGCAAGGAAAATCAGATAGCTGAGATAAAACGCAGAATAAGATTATCATGGGCGGCTTTTGGCAAATTGAATTATACATATATTTAGAAATCGAAAAATACCGATCAATGTTAAACGTAAAGTCTTTGATGCGTGTATATTACCAGTAGCTAATTATGGTTTGGAAACCAAGGCAATGACAAAAAGAAGTACAGAAAATCTGAGTAATGCAGAGAGCGATGGAACGTGCTATGCTTGGCAGCAGCCTGAAAGCCAAAATTAGAAGCGAGGAAATCCGACGAAAAACCAAAGTAGTTGACGTAATAACGCGTGCAGCAGAACTTAAATGGCAGTGGGTAGGGCATGCAGCCAGACAAGATCAAGACAGATGGACGTCAAAAGTAACACACTGGCGACCAAGACAAATAAAACGAAGTATAGGTAGACTGCAGAAGAGATGGCTAGATGACATCAAAAAAATAGCAGGAAAGAGATTGTTTCAGGTAGCAAGAGACAGAGAAACATGGAAACGCAAGTGAGAGGCCTATGTCCAGGAGTGAACGGAGAATGGCTGAGAAAGAAGAAGTGATCCAATTTAAAGTTACCCTTTGAAGGCCATCAAAGTAAGAATCATGACATACCTAGGTTCAGGAATGCTTTGGTTTTGACAGCTATTCCGAATAAAAATATTTAAAGCTGAGGAAGTTTTGGCAGACGCTTCGAAAATTCAAAATCTGTTTTGTGTCTTGTTAACATGACATTGAATGTAGCTAGGATATGAGTTTTAATTCCATAGCCATCTGATGATGAGTTTAAGTTGGATTACTTGACAGCTTTTAATTTATTTTTCCATTCTTCTGATCTCTTTTTTACACTTATTATCAATACGATTTGTGCCCAAAAGTGGTCGCTACCAATCAATGGCCCACTTCTAACTTTAGTATATTTTATTTTCCTCCAACTTTCGCTGTTTACTAGAAAACAATCTATGATTAATCTTTCACCAGTACTTCGCATCTTTCTGATTATTACCAAGTGATTTCCAATACAGAAATCTATTATTATTGTTATTATATGGCTGTTCTGTTTTGCCTCTCCCTGCTTACCCAAATTTTCCTTTCTTTTGCTTTTTTGCTGGTTCATTCGCAAAAAATATCCAGCTCTGCATCATCCTCAATTCTCATCTATGCTTGGTTAGTGGCAAAAAATTATTTAGTTATTAGAATATTGCTGCACTTCTGCTCCTTTATTCCTTGAGCAATAATTCTCCCTTCAATTATTAGCATTCTTTTATTTGCAAATACTTGCCTGGTTCTAGTTTTTCAACTTTACCAAGTTCATCCAGTGGCCTTCAATTATCTACTGTAGTTTCTTTTCCTTCCTATTTATTTCTGTAATTCTGAAATAAACCGGCTGCAGCTTTTCCATATCTCTTATTATTTTATTTTCTTGTCATTTGCTCCTCTCATAATATGTGATCTACTAACTACCTTGCACTGTAGAAGCAGTGTCCTGCGGCTGGCGTCACAGGCATGTTAGCGTTATACCGTGCTCCCAATCCCCACCTATCATAACAAATACCTTCACACCTTATTGGCATGGGGTGGGCCTGGCGTAATCCAGGATTGATCCACGGGGATCTGCTCCATGTCATTTGGTTTTATTCTTCTGTATACACTTTAGTAATTTTCTCTACGCCCTTTGACCTTTTCAACTAACTTTCTATTCCATTTTTGAGTTATTAGCTTCTACTGGTTGCTTCCTCTGTGCATCCCATTCGAGATGTACCTCGTCTGTTATCGCTGTATACCCTATTCTGATTTGTGTCATATCACAATCGATGTACAGCCTCGTATTCTTCAAATGATTGTTATTTGGCATAACTACTGGAGATTTCATCTCCCCACGAGTTATTTTCGACTGGTTTTAATTGTCTATGAAGTTTCCTTTTTCACTTTTCTTTCAATTCCTAGTCACTTGCTTGGAAACTAGATTATTACTAATTCTCTTTTATTTTCGTCCATGGTTAATCTTTTGGTTTGGACAGCACGCTCATTTCATCTCTTATTAGTCCCTTACTCATTCTTAATAGGCAACCACCACACCTTTACCTTTAAAAATCTGAATTGTAAAATCAAAATAGTTTCCTACTGTTAAAATTCTCAAACCCCCAAAATTTTCACAATATATTTAAACTAATCGAAGTATAAATTGTTTACAGAGCAGCAGATTTAACAATAACTAACAAAAATCCGTTAGTGATTAATCACTGTGTTAGAAATTGATTTTTTGGTGCATTGTGCCGAGTCATCGAGTTAGACCACAACCTAAATGTGCCGATATCAGATAAACGTGTTCGGCCACGAATGTGCTGTAATTAATCATTGTGAGGCATAAGGTCGTTTATGTTTATTTATTTTTTTATACAGGAAGTTCAAATTTTATTATTTGTGACCTTTACCTTATAAACAAACAAACTTTAACACTATTTTAATATGAATTTCCCAACAATGATTAGTTATAATAAATTTATTACATTTAATCTTAAATTGTTCATTAAATATTGTTTTAATAATCAAAGCTTGTTGAATAACGATTACTTACAGGTTTCTGCTGTAAAAGTGTATCAAAAAATTAATTTTGTTGAAAAGCGAGAAAGATTTGACCTTAAACTCGATGTTTTTGTTTACCAAACAATCAGAATTAAAATTTGAATTTGAGCATAAATTTAATAAAACAGTATTATTCACTTTAGTTTAAAGACCCCCAAAACGATCGAAAACAAACTCATTAGGGTCCTCTTTAAAATTTATTATCCTCATTTAAAAGCCATTACAGCTTCTGTTTTGGAAAGCTACTTATATAACTTTCTTTACAATGGCGCTTTAAATCAATATTCAACCAGAGTTCTTTTCGGAAATTCCTTTTCTTTTCTACGAGTGAACCAAAGCAAACGTTAACCTTTTATTAAGCCTCAAATATTTATTTCAAAACGGGGTATTTTTACAGTTTTCCTTTTTTTTGTAATATTCTTAGCGTATTATTAGCAGTTTACGTTTTTAAATACAGCTGCATTACCGAATTAATGGAGTATTCACGTGTTGTTTGCGCTTATCATCACTGCTTGTATGCGAGAGGAAGGCGATAAGTTGCATTTACCGAAGAAAAGGAGTAATTGATACTATGGTGGCTCATGACTTTAGGAATGGGTGAAGCAGATTATTAGGTGCCCCCCTCACTCCTTTGGGAGTCGAGCTGCAGAGACAGCACCCCGGTTTTGCGAATTTTTCTCAAGGTTCAAGGTCAGTCGTTTTTTTACAACTTAAAATTAGATGGAACCGGGGTTCGCTTAACGTAAAACTAGAAATATATATTTTGAAGTTATAGTATATATTTAAGAGCTATTTTAAAGAAATTATTGGTAATTATAAACATTAAAATCAAATCCACTTACGAAAAACCGTGAAAAAATAATTCGCTACTCCGGATCGTTTGATGGGAACATTGTAAAAAAAATTGCGTGGTCTGCCCGTTAAAATAAACAATAAACCAAAATATGTAACACCGAAACCAGAAGGCAGGTTGCGACTGACGCAGGTTTAGAATTTGTTTCACTTTTCCGTACAAATTCATGGCAACGGCATATATGCAAACATACAAAAATTGACGCAGTATTCCTGTATAAGCGAACCTGCTTCAGTTAAACGCTTGTGGTCTGCAGTATCCGGATCGGCATAACCTGCAGGGGCTCGCGCCGGGCATAAAATACATAAATTAGAATTATTGTCTATATCAACTGATAAAAGAAAATGAAAAATACCGTGTTCTGCGGTGCGCCATATAGCTACTAATAATTAGGAATGAAAGTAATTATTTCATTCTTTTCTGGTTATATCAACCGAATTAAAGAAAATGAAAAAAATTAAAATGATTTCGGATTTTGAATAAAAAAAAAGCATTTAACCCAAAAATGTAGGTGAAGCAGCGCTTCACCTGCGTCATCAGACGGGCCACCGCTGGATTGATTACCCAATAATTTTATTGTGTAAATGAGTTTTTGTATTTGCCGCACCTACGGGGAGTATGAGTAAGCAGCACGTGCTAGCTCCATTGGATTAGTAATCCAAACATAGTTGAATTCTAAGGCAGCTTTGTCGATTTACTTCTCCACTAACAACACTTATTTATGTAATAGTTAATTATTTGCAAACTATTAAATTCTTGTCAATCACTCAAAGGCTTTTCTTTAATAATCATGATTTGGATTGTCTTCACCTACTTATTTCTAAGAATCATTAAACTAAAGAAATAAGCTTCCGAAAACTTAATTAGAGAGAAGCTGGAAAGGTTGTTCAATGATCGATTTTCCAAAAATAATTAAAAGATAAATTCGTTCAATATTTTACAAAACATTTAAGCCCCAAGATCTCGCTTTAAACCAACAAATCCGGTCTCTATCCTCTATCTAAGTTACAAATTCAACCAAATTTATAGTATGAGACCAGATGGTGCTCACATTTAGGTTCCTTCTTCCGGTTTTCCTGCAACTTATTTGATATACTCCAGAAATCTATATCGTACGTATTATTTGCACTTTTAAAAATCCACTTTCTTTGGATATTTTTATTATTTGATCACGTTTTCTCGGCCACAATATTGTGTTTTAATTTTTTTAAATTTATTTGTGTAAGAAGTTTGTATTTCAGGGTTTTAACTTATTTGTTTAAGAAGAAAGCTCATTTAAAGCCAACCTCAAAGAAACTTCAAACGCATGGTTCATTTAACACCAAATCAGCGGAAAATGGAAACTATAACCGTATTTTAGCATCATCTTTTTCATTTGTAGAGATAGCGTACATACGAGTTTGTACTTTTTTCACAAATTTTTGTTGGTGCAGCATTAACGCTTCGCACTGTGCCTAATATTTCACCAAACCCACCCATTCTATTTCCCTTTCGAGCTTTACAAATCGTGCTGATTATAACCGTGATATCTCGTGCACATGTATTAATTTATTGGTCAGGTTTAAAAATTACCGGCAATAATTCACTCTTTTTGTCTTGGGTTTTGAATGTGGGGAGATAAGAACCACTTGGCGTGGTTTCTCTGCACAAAGGCTTCGATATTTCCAAAAGGATTATATATTTCTGTATTTCGTTAGAAATAAAAATGGAAAGTTTGACGTATTTTCTTCGAAGGTATTTTGTTTAATTATAACGTCAACGTTTTTCCCTGAATTACTCACGATAACTTATGAAAAATAGGTTGATATAACGGGTATGTAGTAAGCTCTAATATTAAAATCTAGATTAAAAAATGTGGTCATAATTTTAAAGGTTACATACGTGAACTGCTAAATCACGCGAGCAACGACAGAAAATTTTTATTACTGATCTGGCAAAAGATTTATTCATAAATTTGCATAGTAATCACTAATGTGGAGTTACGCAACTACGCAAAAACCCTCATTACGAATACCATTGTATTTCATATCAGATAACATTAACGAATTCCCAAAATCTCAAAGTTCATGTGAAAATGCGACAAAAAATGTTAATCGGTAAAAATAACCGAGTACGCTTTTTCAGTAGCTTCAACTGTCCCGGAAAAATCGCGCGGATTATTATGGAAGAGCTGACTTAATAAAAATTAATTTAACTTCCCGGAATCTTTTATTTACTCCGGACAGATATTGAAATAACTTTTTCGACTGCAATTCCAGAGAAATGTATTTTTATTAGAGAAGTTTAAACTCGATTACGTTGACCACGGGTGATTTCCCTTTCCGGCTTGCTGGCCATACCGTTTCATTCGTATAAATTTAGATAGCCTTTTGTACTCACTTTAAAAGGTAAGCATAAAATCTTTAAATAAGGCATAACTAACCATACGAAATCGAAGAAATAAGAAAGAAACACGATTGAGACTTTGCTGAACCTTGGAAAGGTTTTCAGAGGAAATGCACGTCATTTTAATTGATTTTTAAAGTGTACAGATGTAATGCAATTTTGATGCCGTATTTATATTGCAGATTGGTTGCGCGACTTGTTTGTAAAGGTAAACACTTCGATATTGAAAAATACAAAACTCTGCTGTGTGAAATTAAAGAGGAAATTAGTTTAATTTTTGTTAAGGTAACATAAGTTCAAAAGTCTGATTATAAACTACTGCACAGTTGCAGTTAATTTTTCGGAGCCTTATCAGATTGCTAGTTTTGTTACAGAACCGATTTTCTTAGGATTTATTTTATTATCAAGTTGGCTTTTATAGTAATTACAAATATAGTAAAGCTACCAAGTAATTTCCCATACGTATTTTTGTTAAAAGTAGGTGACAATCTTAAAAGGCCAGATTAACTAAAAACCAAATACAAAATGATGACGATATGATAATCATACGTATCACTGAATATACTCGTAAATGACTGATTTAAGATACTTTCACAGATTTCTTTTAATGCCCTTGGCGTCGTTATCTTTGAGTTGATAATTTACGAAAGTTTGGTAGCCTTCATCATTCCTCAAAATTAGTTGCCTGAATTCTTTTTTATGTCAAAGATCATCTATTTACAATCTGCTTGGTATAGCATTAAGTAGATTATCTCACGAAATGGTTCGACAAGAGAACCAGACATCCAACGACATCTATCATGCGCTATCTTACATATGTATATATACAATTATGTAAAGTTAATAAATTAATGTATTTAGTTGAATATTTCGGAAATAATTACTACTAGGCTTAAATTAACTAAATCGAAATGGCAAATTCGAAGTATAGTGTCCTTTTAATCGGCGGTTGTGTTCACCGTTATCTAGTAACTTTAACGCTAAGGCATTAGTATAAAACTGTAATTTATCAATCACATCTTTCACAGAAATTATATTGAAATCACTCTGAATATCCGCATTTGTAACATACACGTAGTATGGTGCACTGGTAATTGTTCACACCAAAACCTCTCTGGGGCAGAAGACCTACTGAGACTCAAACCTAGTGTATCTAAAACCGAAGCAACATGTTTCCCCCTAAATAACGCAATCGCTAAACGTCCACCCAAATACTTCTGCATCACACTAGACAGAGCATTAATTACTTACTTACTTAATCTCGTCCTCTTGTACCTTTTCGGGTGTCGAGGTAAAACAGAATATTATCGTTCAAAAAACATCTTATCAACGTAGCTGCAAAACTCAAAACTAGAAACAACATTATTTCCAATTTACGCGATACCTCATGGGGAGCTACAGCTGACACATTACGATGTTCTGTTATGGGTCTGGTATATTCGACAGCAGAATATTGCTCCTCAGTATGGCTGAACAGCCACACACGAAGATAGTGGACGCCCAACTAAACAACTCAATGCGAATCATTATCATTATCATCAAATACTACCCTACTTACTGGCTGCCCACCTTAAGCAACTCCCACCTACTCATCTTCATCGCTCAAACGCTCTGTGCAGAGAATCCAGAAAAATCAAAAGAAACCTGAAACTAAAAATCCACGAAGACATCACTCACGTGGGCCACCCATTCAAACCTCAGAACGTATAACTGCCAACAATTTCAACCTGAACAAGAATAGGAACAAGTGGCATGCTCTCCACACCAAACAGACACCACCTGGCTTCACTGTGCCGCGAAAAATATGGAGCAGATTATACTGAATTCGTACAAACTGTGGAGCATGCGCCGCCTCCCTATTCAGCTGGGGTAAATCTAAAACCTGCTCGTGTGACTGTGGCGAAGAAAGATAATTAATCCACTACCTTGCACCACTGCACAACCGAAGATTTCTTGAGAGCCACTCCTTCGGCGTTAATTGGATTGAAAATTTAGATATTAATATTTAAGATATTTAAAATATTTAAGATAGTCATGTATTGCAATGTTTGAGTTTGATGCAGTTTCGTCGCAAGTGGGCACCATACATCCACACTGGCACTTTGTAGATTAACAATTTGGTGTCTAAGGAAAGTCGAAAATTTCAACCGAGAAGCCAGCAATATTTATTTCAGGTTTAACTGCTTGCGTTTTTTTCCAAATGCGGCTCTTCCCCTGTCTATTGCACTCCCGTTTAGAAGAACTGGGGAACATATACCTCTACGTTTGATGAATGTAATCTGTGCAGATTTCGTTTAATTTATTTTTATACGCCATTTCTTAAATCAAGTTTCGACTTGTTTGTAGTTTTAGCGAAGCTGTGGTTGGGTCCCTTACTGTAACTAGTACAGTAGTGTCGTTTGCAAAGGTGGCAATAGCGGCATCCTCTCTGGTAGGTACATAAATTAGCTGTAAAGGGAATGTCTAGCACTGGTTCCAAGGCACTACCTTGTGGCACATCTGAATTAATTGGAAACATATTGGTTTGCCCAAATTCATACTTAACAAGGGAATGTCTCTCTTGCAAATATGATTTAAGTATAAGGTAAAAGTTGTTCGGTAGATGCTGCTTTAGCTTGAACAAGAGGCCATTGTGCCATACCTTGTCGAAAGCTTGACGTACTTCAATAAAAGCGGCTGTACAGTATTTTTTCTTCAAATGTACTATTTCCAAGATGTACTTCTCGGTGGACCTGTTCAATGGTGGAATGATGTTTCATTATAATCGGCATTAATCTCTTAAGCAACAGTTTTTCGAAAAGTTACGATACAATTGGTAATAGGTCTATATGAACAGTTTCATTAAGTGTAATACGATCTTCGATTGTGCCCTCGACTTTCGCCGGCGATACGCTATAATCAGCATTCAAAAATCGTTAACACTTTGAAAAAACAGAACGAACTTTCTAACAAAACCCCTTTCGTTCTGTCTGGCTAGAAATTCTTCCTTCATCTGACTATCAGAAGATGTGTGTCAACTCGTCAATACTCGTTCAAGGGTTCCAAGATTTGTTGTGCAAACGGCCTACGCTGTAAACTTCATAGTGCAGGCCTAAAACTGTCATGGACCGCAAGCTGAGACCCTTAGTTCAGCGGAACAAATTTTCTCATATTGCCGTTATCTAATATAGTTAACACAAATGCTACAGTTTAATATCAAACTTCCCTTCAAGTCAACTGCTTCCGTAGCTTTATAAACATCTACCTAGGTACTATAAAACACCACCGCGGAGAATCCCGGGGTTTTATTCGCGACAAGCGTCAAGCCGTGATAAAACCTTTATCACTTGACCCTACTACGTCGAGTGGGGTATCAAACGATGCGTCCTGGCGCCAGCGGACGGTGATAACTACTAGATAAATCAGTAATTAGATTTGGGACTGTTATTTCCGAAGAATGAAAACACAAGGATTTTGTCAGATTTTGCCTTCTACCACCACTCGCCAGCCAATGGGAGAGCAGCATCGGATTTTAGGGCTATAAATACGCTCGAAAAATCCAACTCATCATCAAAGTCTTGGTACGCTTGATCCAGATCAACGTCTCGGTGTCCTTGATCAAGATCGACATCTCTGCATGTTTGATCAGGGTCGACATCCTTGCACGTTTGATTGCCATCACCGCCTCAACTCTCCGCAGGAACCGCTCGCCGCTGCCTACGCCGCCAGACGCTCTCCGTACCCAGTCATCTCAACGCTGGCTCCGCCCGCCGCCGCCTGCGCCGCCAGACGTAAATTTTCCACGGCTTCCTCAATATCTTTTTCTGTTGTCCCAATCAATCTAATTATTGTCTAGCTGCAGCGGTTTTGTTTTATGGATTATATTTGTACTTAAAGTAAGCATTACAGAAGAGTGATCCGAGCATAGATCAAAATTATATTCTATAATCATATGGTTGTGACCAATACCTTTAAAGATGAAACAATCCAATAAATCTGGAAGTTTATCCCTGTCTGCTGGCCAGTAAGAAGGCCCTGCGCAGAAAAATAATTCAGATGTCTTTCTTGTATAACCTCGCTTAATACTCTACATTTAGGACTATTCACCCTAAAGCCCCTTGGGGATTTTTTCCATTGTAATCACCACCGGATATAAATGTTGGAGCCAGTGAGTGAAAATACTCTTTGAATTCTTGTTTATTTGTTATGTATCTATGGGGGACAATATGACGTCGATATGGCTGTTGGTCCATTCCAGTCTTCCACCATAACCGAGGTAGCTTGCAGGTAATATATGTTAAATTTAGTTAATTCATATTTATTTGCTAATCGTATAGCAGCCTTTGGCATTGCCATTTGGTTGCTTGGTATTATCGACTTGAAATCCTCGAACCTTATAGTGATTGCGTTCTGTAAAATGTGCTTCAGAGATACATAAGTAAGATATCAATTTGATTAGTGTTTATGAATATTTCGATCTAAATTCTGATAAACAGCTTTCTGTCATTTAAACTCGTAAAATTATTTCAATTTCTAGAACTATCCACAAATAAATAATTTCGTACGACCTACAAATAAAAATACTATAAATCATGTATACTAAATGTAATATGCTTATTTGCTTATGTGGTTTAATCGGTGATTAAGCTATTTCATACACGCACAGATAATACAATAGAGGTATCCATGTCGAAATCATATTTTCTCGAGTATTATATCTGTCTAAAAGTTAATCTAAGGAATCTCTTGCGCATCCAGATCCGGAAATGCCTACTGGTATATCCCGTTAATCCTGTTATACAAGCAGAATAAATGTTTCCGTCTGCTTTGCTGCTTTTCCCATTGTACCGATTGTATATTTTCGAAATAGAACAAATAAAGAAGTTAAAAGATTTGTGAAATTTTTGCTTCCATAAAAGAAATTATTTAGGAACTAGAAAAAAAACAAAATTTTTTGCTTAATTCAGCAATATTTTTATTAATTTTTATAATAATAAAAATAACTAATCGCCCTACATATTTTTGAAAATTCAGTTACTTTTCTTTTAAAAAATAACGCGTAAAATTTCCCGGTGTTCTTAATGAATGGTCAACAGTTTAAATTGAATGTAAACGTAAAGGAACAGCGCCCATTCACATAAACAATCAATTACGTTGATTTTAACTTTCGGATACACAGCTGTGAACATCAACAAACTAACTGAATGAACATGAGTAAACTAAATTTCACTAACAACAAAGACATGAATATGTATTACCCTACAGGAAGTCAAAGCGATTGTTTGAACTCTTGTAAAAACTGTGTTCTTTTTATGAAACAAATCAGAATTATTTAGTTAATCTAAAAGGTAATTACAACAGACTACAAATCGGCTAAAATTCTTGTAACAAACCGAAGGAAGAATACCTACCTGCTTCTAATTTACACAAATAATTAAAGTAATGGATCAAAAGCTTCTTATAAAGGTCAAGTGTTTTTGTTTTAATGAAAATTGACGCTTAATCAACGTCTACTCATCAATTTAGTTAATGCTAGAGACTCCTTTGGATAATGATCAAATCTTCCTAACTCTTTCGGCGAGCTTTTTAAGTTCATTACATGGAATTTGTTTATAACGGATGTATTACATTCGTTTATAATAATCGATGCTTTTATACAAAATGTCGCTTATAATGAAAATTTACATACAAAACAATTTTTTGCAATTAACATTTTTAAATTTCTTTCCGGCACTGTAACATATGATTCAGAACACAACAATAAATGTGTTATGTAAAGGTGAGGCGGTTATTAATAAGTACAAAATACCTTGCCTTGTTAATATGCATGTTAGTTGCTACTTTTTCAAAACAATCTAATTTAAGATTCCATTTTTCACTTAGATTCTCGACACTCGCTTACTTCCAGAAAGCAAAACAAAGGTTATTTTTAGTAGGTGTTGTGGCGAAATATACAATAATTGTTGTTAATTTTTCCACCCTATTGAATATTGAAATTACAAGATTTGTAATTCATCAGCTGAAACAATCAGTTCCTGTTTTATTTTTGTAACAGTTCTTGGTATATTCATATATATTTAGCAAAAGGAAAGAATTTAACTAAAAGATACAAAGTTTTTTGAAATCTGTAGTTTTACTTACAGATTAATTGTAGACATTTAGAAAAAACAATTTTCCACAGGTAAGTCAAAATCCTCACAATATAATCATCCAAATATAGCAAACACGTATAACGAATACTGCAGTTCTATTTACATTCCTATATACAGCGTACGAAGTATATAGTGTGTAATAGTAATTAGAAAACCCTGACTCTGCATGTTGCTAACCATATTCCATTGCGTAGTAGTAGCACCCATACATTTATTTTATACAGTGATCATGAGAATTCAACTCATAGATATATAAAGTTGAAGGAGAGTTTCAAGGAAGGCAATTTTTGTAAGTAAACCCTGAATCATGAACTTAAGGTAACGATGCCCCAGGTTTTAAAAAGAGGATTCCGAAAACTCCTTAAAGTAACAACCAATAATTTACACTTAAAGAACCTATAATGCGCTTACTGGTCACAAAATCTATAAAGTTAGTCAATTATTAATAAACATTTTGAACCCACGGTCAATTTAGTCCATTGGAAGAGGTTAATTAATGACCTACTCCAAGGTGATACCGTTCTGTAGGTTTCTAGAAGCTTTTACCATAAAAGTATTTATGAAAAAGAATAGCTCTTTAGTTCTCACGTCAGCATACAAGCCACCGAATAAATGGCTTCTTGAAGATGAAATTGACAAACTTTTGAATAGTGATGAACCCACGCTACTATTGTGAGACCGAAATGCGAAGAACACCATATGGGGATGTAGCTAGCAACCCTGACGGAATCAAGTTACACAATATCCATGGTATACTGCTTCCAGCCCCTGATGATTTTACATACCATCCATATAGAACTGATCACCAACCCGACATTCTAGACGTAATTTTACATAAAAACCTCTCCGATCCAATATACCAAAGAGTAACATCTGAATTAGACGCGGACCACCTACCCGTGATTGTCTCCTTTAACAATACCCCTCAAACAACACCTACTGTCCCCAAACTAGCCTAGGGAAAAACTAATTGAGAAATTTTCAATCAACCCTAGACCAAAAACTGAGATGGATGAACCCACTCAAAACACCAAAAAAGTTTAGTGGTTTATTACCGAAATATTCCACTTCTGTGTTTGGCAGGTGACAGTGTACAGTGAATATTGCCGCGCTTTGATTATGTTTATTTATTTTGTTTAACTAATTCATCAGAGATGTCTGGTATGTGCAAAGTTTTATTAAAAATATGTTGTATTATTGTATTATATACAGTTTTGATAGGATTTTGTTCTGAACATAGTTATTTGAAAACAATATGTGTGGTTTTGCTATAAAACCACCGGCATTTACGTATAAAATTTTCCATTATAGGAAACCAAAAGTTTTCATACAGAATGCTAGAAGAAATGTCACTGGAGCAATTCAATAGTTTATTTGAGGAGATACTATCCGACGACGAAACAATCGCATCTGAGTCAGAGGATGAAGATGAGGAGAATTGTGTACCGTCTGATGAGCCGGTTATAGTTTTGTTTGAAGAGGGCAACAATTGTGAACCTGTAGAAAATAGTGCTCTAGACGGGGAAGGCGCATCTGAGGATGATTGATCTGATAAGATCTGATAAGAATTATTGCCTCACTAACGTTCGGCTAAATAAACTTCAGCTTCGCCACATATAGTATCACTTTTACTCCTAATAACATAATCTACTATTTTACCTTCATCAAATTTCGTGGTCAATTCATTCTTGCCTTTTATTTGTGTTTATTGTGTATTGTGTTTTGTTTAATATTTGTGTACAGCATTGTGAGCCTAACCACCAGCAGTCGCAGTCTTTTATTTCAGTAGGCAAGGGTAAGTACCTCCAACAGTAGGGTGAAAACCCGTCGAGCCCTAGAGGAACTATCTGCGGTACGTTCTTCTCGGCCATCTTTGGGTGACTTCCGTAGTGGCGCTCAACTTCAACCCGATTAACACTACCCCTCTTTTAAAAAGAATTTAGCGTTTTGAACTCCCCCATTTCCACTGTTTGCTAGCCGCGCGCCTAGGGACTCTACAAAGTAAGCAATAACTAATTTATTATTTATTGCTGTTATTAGGTAAGGTAATGAAAAACAATACCTTTTACATTGCTACTATTTCGAATTAACAGTAACAAACAGACGTACACTCACGTGTGATTATCTTAGTTAGTGCCAATTTTTAGTAAAAAATAAAAATAAAAAGAGAATCCATCGAACTATGAAGACTGTCGTGCAACGGCGTTTGATGTCCTAGTTTGTAAGGATGTCATAAATTAATCACAATCTAGTCGAACCATTCCTATTACAAAAAAAAACAAGAAAAGCTATATATGCATTTAAAGAAGAAAGAGACAAAAACCAAATGTTCAATAGATGATAAAGAACATATAGTCCAGTCAACGAACGCTCAATTGGGGGGTGTAGAATGCATGGAGGGTGTCACAATTTTTGACTTCAGGGCTTTGTTTGGAGTCGTTAGGAGGTAAACATACTAAAAGTCCCCGGACATAGGAGGTGAGCGGGGTGCAGGGGGGGACCGAGAAGATCCCTTTTTTAGGTTTTTTGATTATATCTTGAATAAGGTGCGTCTTAGCGAAAAAGTTATTATATACAAAATCAAAGGTGTCAAAATTTCCCACATTTTTGGTTCGTAAAGTTTTTTTATATCTCCAACCGTTTATGCGATATCCGCTATCAAAAATCGCTAATTTTCGAAAAAAAAATATAAAAAGTATATACCATTTTGAAGGAAATTTAATCCTGTACAACTTCTTTTGTGGGAATTTTTCTGTAAACCGAAGAGATGAGGTGCTAGAGAGAAAAGTTTAACGAAAAACGGGAGGCAACATATTTTCTTGCGAATATTAACGATTTTTGATAGCGGATTTCTCATAAACGGTTGGAGATAGAAAAAAACTTAAAAACGCAAAAATGTAGGAAATTTTATCAGCTTTGATTTTGTATATAATGACTTTTTTGCTAAGATGCACCATCTTCCAGATATAAGAAAAAAAACAAAAAAAGAGACCTTCTCAGTCCCCCCCTGCACCCCGCTCACCACCTATGTCCGGGGACTTTTAGTATGTTTACCTCCTAATGACTCCAAACAAAGCCCTGAAGTCAAAAATTGTGACACCCTCCATGCATTCTACAATCGCTTTATTGACTGGACTAATAAAGGAGTTTGATATTAAAGTCACCTACGGTTTTTAGGTTACTGCGCCCTTCTGATATAATTAACTACAGCAAATTCTTGCCAAAATGGGCAATTTAACTCATTTAATAGCCCTCAGTAAACAATTACATTTGAGGAACTTCGCCTACATGAAAGTAAACAGCAAAACATCAAAACATAACAGTGTTCTACAAGTAGTGTCCGACCGAAGCTTCGGCTTCAGCCACCTTCAGCCGCAAAAAGCACATTTGACTTAATTAGATTTCAAATAGTTAGTGGTAAAATTTATATACTGGGATCTGTACTAAGCAACAAACATGGCTGCTAATATGACATGATGTTCAGCAATTGTCAAAAACCCGGTCATAAATTTAGTAACATTCGGAGAGATACAACCAAGAAAACACGAAAATTGGGCACTTAAACAAAGAGAGACCCTATCCCCGACTGTTCATGGTTTCATAAATAACCCACTGTACCAACAAGTATGTCCTCTAAGAACTAAACATTTAAACACCTGTCAAAAAGCTGAAAAGCTTTTTAAAGTTCTTTGGGCAAGTAACGAAAAAAATACCCAAGTCAACCATGAACACTATTGAGAAATGCCCACCGTTGGAAATTCACAGCAAAAGTACCAAAACTACAGATAGACTGTTAGAAAAAGTCGAAGATCCTAAACAAAAAAGCTTTAAAAACTCCGTCTCACCAGTTTTATCCTTATAAACGGAAGAGGCAAATAAGAATTTTGAAATAATGAGCGTAACATACAATGTAACGGTTTTGAAAAATGAATGCAGTTATGAATTGTCCATATCTAGAAATCTTCTTCTTCTTCTTTATTCGGTGGTTTGGAGTAGCATCACTCAAGCCCTAGGCTCATTGTGCATCCGTCGAGAATTAAGGGATGCCTTCACCAGGCTGGCATCTACCCCAAAGGCCATGATCTTGTCCATAGAGGCGGGTTCTAGGAGACTGGTCCCAAATAATCGAGTTCTAGAAGACTGGCCTCACATAGGCGATGCCTTAGAAGAAGTAATCTTGGGTATCGCAAAAGGAAATAAAAAGAAGTTTATTCTGCCTCGCTGCAGAATACGTAACTTGGGTCCTCGGAAAGTCCCATCAGATGCAAATGTCTTTGAAGAAGCCATGCCTTGAGGTGCTTCCTGCTAAATCTAAGAAGCTGTCGGGTCTGTAAATGAGTTGGTTTTCTAATTGTTTAGAAAGGGTTCCAACGAGCCCTTCCTGGCCAGATGATCGATTTCAGGGCACCCAGATTAGTTGAACCCAATTAACCGAGCCGAACTTCTTCAGGGCCCATCGTCATTCCGTAATCAGTTTTGATTTGGTTTTTACAGAATGCTAGGCTTTGCAGCTGTTGCGAAAGCATTTTGATAATATGTTGTTAAGTTTTTGTAAACCTTGATTTATTTTTACGTTTTAAATCCAAATTTACGAATTGTGGCCGTTAATAAAATGAATGCAAACACCTTTTAAAGATAATTAACTTGTTGTCAGGCGTCAGGATATTGCCAAACTCTAAGAACTAAGAAATGACATTTTGTTGAGTGCATGTTGTACACATCCATGTATTTATTTATTAATAAATGTTCGCTATATGTAACTTTTAATAACGCTAATTATACAAGAACAACGAGATAAGTGAATATGTCCCCAAATTTTAAGTAATGGGTAGAGGTAATACAATATAATAATTTTTATTAACAAATTTTTTTATCGGTATGTGGAAACGCTTCTTGTTCTATTTAAAATCATTTAGTGGCGTATTTTATAATCTAAATGAATAATATTTTCCAATAAATCGTGAATATCTCGCTTAGAAACATATTTTTCTGACATCCGAGAGCCAAGATCAATAAGACATTCTCATTAACGCTTTAAATGGGGGCTACAGAAAGCTGTTAATATTCTAAAAGCAGTTTTTAAGGGAAACAAAAGAAGTAAATGTAGGAGAGCAAATGCTTTATAGTGAACTTTGAAAATCGTATTAATCTGTCAAAGTTTTTCAATATAACAAGGCACTCTGAAATATTATCCAGTTCGGTTCGGAAAGGGTTGTGAATTCTGGCCGAAAGAGCAGACAATACATGAATAGACACAAAACAAATACCAATATCCCCATAGAACACGCAGTTCCATCAATCATGAAGATGTTTTCTCATTTAAAGGGAGCCACACCTCTTAAGAGAAATATCCAAGTAGAACATTGCTATGTTTTGTCACGTAGCCTCAACGCAACAGAATGAATCCAAGGAACTTGTGAAAACCGCTCAATATCTGTCCACAGTAACGTAACTAACTCGAGCTCGCAAATTGCGGCTTAGGACGCTTCACATTGATTATGAAAACTACCGAAACACGGTAACCTCAACAGAAAGTAAGAAAAAGAAGAAAAAATTCTTTTAAAAATATTACGGACAATATTTCATAGTTCGCTCGTCTAACATTACTTATCACATCGGGAAAAGATTTATAACGTGATGAGCTTCGAACACGCGATCTAAATTTGTATAGAAGTTTTCTGATATTTTAAGAACCCGCTAATCTTGAAATGTAGATATAACCGAACATAAATTTTCTAGCCATACGATGTGAAATAATAAAGGCCAAATGTTACTAAGAGAGAAAACTTTTTAGCACTGTTTAATCCTAAAAACGCCAATTATGATAGTAGGTTGCATTTAAAGCTAATAATATCGTCTGAATTTGCATTTCTCGGGTGTATTTACTTCATTAATGGCTTTTTTATGGGCAATTTTATGCAAAACTTTAATTATTCTACTCAAATAAGTAATTAGGCAACGAAATGAGCTGTAGGAAGACCTTCAAACTTTAAGACAAACACTTTTTTTCAGAGTGATTAAGTTTGTTTTAATTTATATTTTACTACAAAAACAGGCAGTTGTAAGGTTCAAATTTAAATTAATTTTCATCTTTTCTTTAAAGTTACTTATTTATCCGCAGTTAAAGAATGTAAAGTGTGATCAAAACAAAAATGCATAAGGGTTGGTCATAAAATGTGTAATACAATACCATTTTGTGTGTTTTCAATTCATTAAACTTTTAGTTTTTGATTTACGCAAACCACAATAATTCAGAAACGATCATCTTAAGCCACACTAGACCGCACCAAGAAGACAATTTCGTTGTTGTAAACAAGACTATAAATCAATAAAAATCGTAGTGCATTGGTTTTAAAACTGGGTTCACAACAAAACCAGTGTTCCTAGTTATAACCCTACTTCTGTTTCAACCTTAGAAAGAAATACATAGCAATGAAGCGAGCAACGTTACTATATTTGTAAACTCCAGCATAATAAAACCCACCACGCTGTTTCGTTGAAAAAGGATCATAATGATTAAGAAAACCCTCGAACTGAACAAAAACAAGCATGTTCCTGAACTTCTTTCTAAGGTTGAGACAGACTATAGTCAAGCTTGAACCAAACTGGAGTAAGTCAATCTAACCATCTACGTTTGATAACATGACTTCCACATATAACTCAGCATTTAACATCTGATAAGGTTAGAGGCATGTTTTCAAATAATTTCCATACCAACATGATGGATTAAAATCATGACCTACCTTCAAAGAAGAAGAATATCAGGTTATAAGTATTCCTGAGGTTCATTTTCAAGCCAAAATGTTTTTGATTTTGATTACAGATTTGCCCAAGGTCTTCTTTTTCTTCTTTCTTTTTTTCTCCTTCTTTCATTTTTTCACCTTGCTCTTGTTTTTTGTCTCTGTCTTCTTCTCCATTTTTACTTCTTCAATTCTATCGTCGTTCATTCTCTTGCTATTGCATTCTTCTTTGTCTCGCCCAGCGTACACATTTCTATTGTTTTACATGTTTCTCTAAGTGTTTCACAGCATAGTCTATCTTTCAAGGATTTTTCTTTGTTATATTTCTCAGTACTTTCATTTCATTCGTTCTTTCTTAGTGGTTTTAGTTATATCTACCCTTGTCTCGGTTGCATAGGTTATAATGGGTCTTACGCAGGTCTTATAGGTTCGGACATTGCTGTTAATATTGATATTTTTGACGTTTCCAAATACGAGGGTGTATTTTTATTTCATGAAAAAACGAACACGTAACACCCTTTCTTTTTCTACGTAACTCCCTTCAACACTTATACACTTATTCCATCTTTTTTTCCAATTGTCCCATACTCCCAGAAAATAATTCCTTCGGCAACTCTGCAAACTATTGTTCAACAGCTTCTTTGAGTGCTTCATCAGATGTAAAACGCTTCCGTCTGAGATACTTTTTAAGTTTTTGAATAGAAAGAAGGCTGACAGACTATATCTCCCTAAATATTAACTTTTGGGCGATGGTAATTTTAGGTAAATCGCAAAATTTGGCTTCGGGAATCTACTGTTGGTCTGTGTCCCATTATATATGGACCACCCTGTGTAAGCGTTGCCAGTAGTCATTCTTTATTTAGCATGTTTCATAATCATTTTTCTTCAATAGCAAGTATGCTTGTCGTTCACTTTTCTGATACCAAGGACTTCTGCTGCGACAATTATGTTAGTTTCTATCTTTTCCCAAAATTGTTCTTCTGGGTCCATTTCGTTAGTAGGATTGTTTAGTATTTTTTGTGTTGGACGGCTTTCATATATGCTACTTTTTTCCGTTAGGTAGTCGATGTTTAATTTATACATCATTAATAGGTTGTTGGTGTCATGCGTAATTCGTTGTAGAATTCGGTCGTTTCATTTTTGAGTTATTTTGTATCTGGTGTATATCTTGATATGTCTCGTATTAGTTGTTTTTCAAACTTCAGAATGACATTTAATATTTTGTCGTTGATACATTTAATTTGGTCGATGTTTTAGTCAAAGTTATCATGTATTAAAAGCCCTACACCTGAGTAGGCTCTATCTTCTTTTCTCCTGCCGCTATACATCATCATCATATTGTATATCAAAATGTAGTTTTCGTACTTTGATCTGACCTGCCCTTGTCTTTTTGTTTCCGACAGAGTGCAGACATTTATTTTGTGTTAGTGTACATATTTCTAGGAGTATTTCTAGGAGTCGGTCTTATACTATAATGCTATATTCCAGTATGCAATTCTTATGGTTTTCTCTTTCCTTATATTTGTTTTATTTTACATGGCGATTCTTTCTTATATTGTTTCTCTTTTTATGGCGATTCTAATTTTAATTTTTGTTTACGTTGCATTTTTGTTGTTGACCAGTTGTTCTATTTTCCCCTGCCATCTTATTTCCGTCAATCTATAGCATATCATTTCATGGCGTGTAATAATCACTTTTATGTTTTACTTATACGTCTACTTCTATTTATTCTTTTTAAAATTGATTGTGATCGATTTGACTCTTAATTTCTTTACTTGGGTGTCTCCATGTTATCTGTAGCTGATACGGCTGTTTAAATTCCGTTGTAACTACATATATGATTATAGGTCTACTTGCTTTATATTTTTCTTTGGCAATTTGGCTACTTTTATCAGTTAATAACGTATCATAACTAGATGGCTTTTAACCAGTTTTTATGGTCTCTTCTTAATGCAAATATACAGAGTGGCCATGTTAAAACTTTGACTTTAAAAGGATCTAAAGGCAACACACATGTTGTCTCACCAACTACTACTTTGAATTATGTGCTGAAAAAGTCTTGAAATCAATCTCTACATAAATCAACACTTCAGGCCTAAAGGCGTATGGCTAATATTATTTTCTTCCGCTCCTTTCTATTATAAGCAACTGTCTGCCAGTTTACTATGCCTTAGTTACGCAGATCTTCCTGTACTATTTCCTGCCAAGTTTTCTTCGGTCTTCTTCTTCTATTTCGGCCTCCTAACTGCAACACGTACATTTTTTTTATTTGGTCGTTTGGAACCTTGTTATGTGGGCCAGTTACTGTGATCTGCTTTGTTCAGCTACGATTTTTATTCCTGCGTATTTGTAACTTTCTTATAACTCAGCGTTCGTTCTTCTCCATCCTTCTTCTTCTTTGACTCATTTATTTAAATATAAGTCAGAGTATTTTCCTCTCGCAGGCCTTCAAAGTATTTATACACTATTGGGTTAGTACCCAAACCTCACTAGCATAAGCAACTACCGGCCTTATGGTGGATTTATAAATTCTGCTGCGATTCTTCTATCTATTTCACTTTGACTATTCTTTGATTATTCCCACACCATTCTTAATTTCTACACCCCTATTTTGCCCACTCAAATTTATATGTTAACCCTACTACTCTTCCACAAAAACGTATTTTCTTTTCTCTCGTTAATTTCCAAATCTACTGCTTATATTTGTCTCTCGGGGTCCTTCAACATTGCTTTTAATTCCTCTCTTGTCGTTGACACTAAAACCAGATAATCCGTATAAGCTAAACACTGATACGAATGTAGTAGTATATTATTTTTCAACCTTTATTGAAAAGGAACGTAGATATCGGATCACCCTGCTTAAGTCTTACGTCGAATTCTTTAGATAAGCCTCCGCTGAATCGTATTTTACTTGTATTAGCAGTACTGTCCAGCGTCATTTTCACCAGTTTTATTAAATAATTCTTCTGGTAGCACCAGCTACCGCATTGTTTCATATATTTTTGTTCTAGTTATTCTATCATTATGTCTGCTTAAATTCCAGAAACAAACAACATATTTAGACCTCTTTCCTACAGCATTATTGCTCGAATACAATGTGCTCGATAACTGATAGTTCACTCTTAAAACCGGCTTGATACTGACGTATTTTTTGTTTTGTTTTTCTTCTTACAATCTTACCTTAATTAAATTCCTCGACACTTTATAAGTCATGTTTTTCCAATGTTTCTAAGATTAATGTAGACAGTTTTTCTTTGATATTTTAAATAATTCGATTTGTAGCTCAACTGAACCAAGACTCTCATTACTTCTTATTTTGCTATAACCTCTTGTGTTTCTTGTGTCGTAGGCTTTTCAACTACTTTCCATCTCTTTCGGGCCGTGTATTTTCAAAAGCCATCTTTCCTTCCTCATTCATAAAATACAGTGGTGCTTATACGTACCCTTGCTTTTCTTGTTTAATGATTCTATGTAATTCGTTTGTTCTCTTCCCATTAAACTTTTCTTTCAGCTCCTTTATCTTCCTTTTCAGCATTTTCCTTTCCTTCTGTTGCAAATAGCATGAGCCTTCGTTAACTCTATTAGTTTTAACATTGTCTGCCTTCTGTATTTCATCGATCATGTTTTTGCACTCGTCATCAAACCAGTATTTGTTTTATTTAGTTCGTCTTATATTTCCAAATTTGTTTGCTCCCTATTCAATTAATTTTTTAATTGTTTCCCATTTCTTGTCTTTCTTTATTTCTTATCTACAAGTGTACTATCACTTACATATACCATATACCATGTTAATTTATTACAAGAGTTTTATTAATACATGGTAGAATATTTTAAATAATTTTGCTTTTAACTTAAAATGGCTAATTTTTGTCAAATAAATTACTTAAATGCGATTCAAGTTAATGCCTTCTAGTCATGGACAATCGTTTTGAAGATTCCAAGATTTTTAAACACTTATTATTTTAAAAATTAAGATTTAAACCCGGATTAAACTACTTAATACGACAAATTAATTCAATTTAAAAACGTAGTTGTTTGTGACATGCTGAGTGTGTTGCCTATTTTACCATTTTCAGATTCAATTCGCTAATCTACCACTAAATGATTTAATTTTGTTTTTTCTAATATTGTTTACATGCACAAATTACTTCGCCGTTCCTTTCTTGTTCTGATGCCTCGCTTTAAAGTGAAATTCTTTCCAAGAAAGTTTACCAGTTAAATCGGTCTGCTTCTTGAACAAAGTTTTATTATTGATCAACAATTAAAAACCTTTTTTTAATTTATTTTATTGTGTTTGTTTCACATTTATTCAATGCTGTAAATTATTTGTGTTGAGTCAGCAACAAATTAACTTCTTTGTTCATTGGGTATAATTTATTTTTTCTTTCTTTGTTCTTTATTTATTTAATTGTTTATTTATTTCTCCGTCCTATGTTTATTCCTAATTTATTTGGTTTGTTCACTTCTCTCCATTCATTACGGTCGTTCTTTTTGTCATTCACTCATTCGTTCGTGTATTATTAAACAAATTTTTAAAAGAAAGGCGAGTATCATTCACATAAAGAAAGAGTAGAAGAAGAAGTCGTTTTGATCTTGTGAATTTGCCTTGATCCATAAAAAGGATATTATTACGAATATTTAGCGATATCAGCAGCTGCTGCCACCATTTTCGTCTATTCACCCAACAGCTTAACGACGGAAGTAACACGTTTCAATTGCCGCTTTCAATAAAACGATCTTCTGGCCAAAAATATAAAGTAGCAAAAATATCAGTTTCTTGTAACACCCAAAAGGCTAACCCTGACATGAATATTAAATAATTCACAGTTTTAAAATGCAGGAAAAGCCTTAACACCTAAAAAAACTTCGAACAAGGTTTCCTATTAATTTTGTTCGGTCAGAAAGCATCCTTTTTGGACAGTACTTACAGAAAATGCCCTTAGAGCCAGGACATGTTAGAATAGTCATGTAACCAACAGAAGGACCGGGGAAGCATTCAGTGATCTACATTTTGTTTAAATTGCCCTAAAGCCACCCACACACAGATTCCGGATGCCATTTCCACCCTATTTTACGCCTAACCGTCTTGATTAGGCACGGTTTCAGGCGTGTTACAAAATGCGTGATAGGATGTCGTTCTAAATTTGATTCCATAAAACTCTTCACATTTGAACGGGCTGTAGTATGAATTTTATTAGAGTTGTAAAGCTACAACAGAAGTTTCTGATGTACGTTTAACATGAACTCGATATTAATATAGTGATAAAAATGAGAATAAAAAAGACATCCACATGCATTTTCTTTCAACACTAGAAACAAGCAGTTTCGCACGAAATGCTAACTGAAATTTTATTCCTTTATCGGTCGCGACATGAAAGCAGCAAGTTGAAGAAATTCGAAGGTTTACAAAAAGTTTATGTTTCTGCTTAATTGTTTGGTTTATTAATATGGAAAAGGGGAATAAATTCGGGAAGGTAGTACAAGGCCGACAAAATATTTGTACGACAGTTGTAAAAACAGGGCAAGTGTTTGGTGCTCGGCTCACTTTAATTAAGTGTGGGGACTTTAATAAAGTTCTCCGGAAATTGAAGTTTACTGCAATGCTGTTTTTAGACTTACATACGTGTGTATCCTGACGAGCTTTTGTTAACAATTTTTATATTTATACAACAATAACACAGAAACAAAATGAATTAACACTTTATAATCTCTACGAATGAACTTTTTTATAAAGTCGAATTTTCGGACGAATTTTATTCGGAGAAAAATCTTGGGTTACGCAAGTAAATCAAAATAATAACATTAAAAAAAAGTTGAATAAACACAAGGAAGCAAACATTAAGGTCCACAGGTTTCTCATCATCTCCAGCAAGTGGAAACGTCCTTAAGGAATAAATATTTTATAACAGGATAGGATTTCGCTCAAATTACGCCTGGGATTTAGTCCTTTATTTGTCTAAGAAATAAATACCTGACGTCGAATAAACTTGTTTTTTATTTGCTTTTGGTCTTGATACATATAAGGTTTCCAATTTAATTTTTTCTGAGGGGATTTCGAATATTTTCCTTGGTTAAGGAGGACCTTAAATAATTATTATAATTTGTTGTTTTAGCTGGAAAATATTTTCAAACTTATTAAATATTACAGATGAAAGGTTATGCAAAAATATGTATAAAGTTTGATAAACGAATTTTAAAATCTTGGACCTCAGAGTTTCAAAATTTAAATTTAAGCAATTGAAGAAGAAGAAACGAATTCTTCCACTCGGCTTTTTATTATCTGCCAGTTAAAACTTTCCAGTTCATAACTGAGATTAGGATCCACAGTGTTTATACAAATTGAGATGCACATTTTAAATTCAATCTTTGGATTTTAAATTCACATACCAAAATAGAACTTTCGGCTTTAGCTTTTAGATAAAGCTCTTAAGTACATCAACGCAACAGGCTTTGCAAATCTAAAGTTATATTGGTTTGCAATTTTTTCTGTTCATGTCCGCTGCCAATTTTTCACTTTTAACTGTTTCATTAGTTTTTGAGGTTTGTATCCTCATTATTTTAGGCTTATTTCTAATTGTTTCCCTTCCAATTCGGTTTTCAAAATTTCTTTTTAAGCCTTGTTTGGGTCATCCTAATAACATATCCAAACAACCTTAGTCTTCTCTCTTCCGTTGATCATTTTTATATTCCATCGAAGATGTTCGTCGTTTTCTTATTGTCTACATTATTTTTTTGTTTGCAAATGTTTTATATGGATATATACGAAGCATTGACAGGTAACCTTCTTCCACTCCTTCTTATCCATAGCCTTTTTCATCATTCTTCTATACTCTTCTCGTTAGGTCCTTAAAGACAGCTGATTTCCACTTTATTTTGGGGTGACCTACTCACCTCATACCCACCATCTCGCTTTTTATCATAAGTCTCAGAACTCTTCTCTCATCAAGCTTTTGTAGATGACCCAGCTACCTTATGCTCTGCGCCTTATGATTTGCATAATGTTCGGTTGGTTGTATAGAGACGTCGATTCTACATCAGTTCTTCTTTCCCACTGATCTGTTTTCTTAATATATAGTTCAGCTCTCCTGAAGGCCTAAGGCTAGTTCCACTATTCTCCTCCACTTCTTCTTTTCCATCGCTACTTGTTCCCAGTTTGTGGCGTTTAATTATCTTGTATATTATTTAGCTTACTCTTAGGCTTGTCTCTCCTTCTCCTACTCTCAATTCCGCCTCTCGACGTTTTCTTGGTTACTCGTGTTTCCGGAAGTCTGTGTGGCCTAGCCATAGGACTTAATTGTGACAACAATGTTGGGCTGTCCATAAAGTACCAGTAGCTCTCCGTTTCTCATTCGAACCCATGTTCCATTTTTTCCTCCATAAATTCTTCTGGGAATCTTTCTTTCACATATTTCCAATTTGTTCACAGCACCTTCCACAATTGAAAAGCACTACAGGTTTTATAATAGTTTGAAACACACGCACCTTTGTTCTTCTCGATGCCTCTTTGATTTAAATATATTTAATAGAGCCTCTATACTTTTATTGCCCTTATTTATTATTTCCTCTATCTCCACATCTTCTCTACAATTACTTGTATAAGTAACTCCTAAATAATTAAATTTCTCGACCCTTTCAAAAGTGGCCAGGTTACTTGCTTACACTAGACCTCCTCTTCGTGCTAGCATATATTTGGTTTTCTGCCTATTTATTAATAGACCTTTTCCTCTTGGTACTTTTCTAAACGTTTTACTACCTCTTTCAGTTTCACTTTAGTTCTTGCAATCAGCATTAGATCGTCTGCATAACCAAGGCGTTGGTGTGTGTGCTGTAAAATTGTACCCTGAGTGTATATATCACTTTCTCTTATTTACCAATACCAAATTTAAAATCGTTGAGGAAATTGGGTCACCTTGTCTTAGACAGCGATGCACTTTAAAACTATTCGAGACAGCTCCATTTATCATCACCTTACTTTTTGAGCCTTCCATTGTCATCCTAATCAGTCTAACTAGTTTTATTGGGATATTAAGTTTAATCAGATCTTTATAGATCATGTCTCTGTTCACCATATCGTAAACCATTTTGAAATCTATAAAGATGATATTCAAGTACAGACTATGCTCATAACTATTTGCCATTATCTGTTTGATCGTAAAAATTTGGTCACTTGCAGACCTGTTTCGCCCCTGAAGCCACATTGATATTCGCCAACAATCTGCTCAGGAAAATCATTTAAATTTTTTATACAGTTGGCCATAATTTTATACACTACATCCAGCAATGCTATGCCTCTATGGCTTTCGTAGGCTGTTGGGTCTCCTTTTTTGTATAACGGTACTAGGATAGCTTCTGACCATTTTCCAGGCATTTTTTCTTCCTTCCATACTTTTAGTATAAGTTTATATAATCATTGATGTAGTTTGTCTCCTCCTTGCTTAATCAGCTCTATTATTACTCCATTTTCATGTTCCGCTCTTTCCTATTTTGCCACCTGCTAGTACTTCCCAAAATATTGCGACCAGATGGAACACAGGAAATATTAAATAGATATTTAATATTTCCTATGTACCTCCGACTAACTCCCCTTCCTTATTCTTGCAATACATTGATTTTGGCTGATATCCCTTCTTGTGCTGTTTTACTTCCTCATATAAATTTCTTATTTCTTTGTCATTAAAAGTTCTCTCTATATCCTTTACCTTTTCGTACATGTGCATTCTCTTTTTGTTTCTGAATAACTTCTTTGCATCTCTTCGTACTTTTTCGTAATCGTTTTTTCTTCCATTATCCCTAAGCATCTTCAATCTAGCTTCGTTCTTTCTTTTCAGTATATCCATACATTCCATATCAAATCATCCTTTGCTTACATTTTCTTTATTATCTTGTCGGAATATTTTGGCGGAATCAGAAAGAAGTTTTTCCACTTTTTCTTGTTGCTGATGTATATTATCTTGTTCTCTTTTAGTGTTACTTATAGTATTCTCCAGCTTGTTTTTGTAGTCAGCAATTGCATCTTCCTGTGCCAGATTCTTTCCGTTATATTTGCTCCGTTTTTTTTTTTACTGATTAAAGTGATTAAGTTATGGTTTAGTTTTGAGCATTTGAATTTCGCTCTCACGATAAAATGATCACTATCCCCATCCACGCCTCTATATCTTCTAATATTTTCTATACATTTTACATGTTTCGCCTCTATTAGAGCAAGGTCAACCTGCTTTTTCTTTCACCGCCGCGACGTTGAAAGAAAAAGCAGGTGGGGAGGGTTCTAGGTAGCCAAACGTATGTCTTTATGCGCAAAATAAGTGCTTACTATCCTTAAATTTCTTTCGGTGGCAAATTCAATTAACTTTTTTCCATTGTCTTTACTTTGATCGTGTTTTCTAAATTTACCTATAATAATCGGTCTGTACATGTCTTCCTTCCCAATTTTCGAGTTAAAGTCCTCAACTACAACTTTTATATCATAACTAGGAACACTTTTATACATATTTTCAAGTTCTTCGTGATATTTTATTTTACTTTCCTCATCTTTAACTTCTGTTGGAACATGAGCGTTTATTATATGTTGTCTTCCTTTTCTTACCCCTTAATCTTATACTGCATATTCGGTCTGATTTCTCATTAAATTCTACAACCGACTCCTTTAAATTTTTGTGTACCATAAACCCCGTGCCACTGTTGTCACTTGTCACTGTCGCTGTTGAAAAAAGTATATTCTTCAATCACTGTAATATTATTTCCTTTTTGTTTGGTCTCCTTTGGTATTTTTTAAATTCCATTGCTATGTTTTTAGTGCACCTTCACAATAGGTGCCCCTTATGTTATTACATGTTATTATATACTTGTTTGTTTCACTTTTTAGTACTTGTCTTCGATCACTATTAATGTATAGTATAATGTTGTGAATTTCTTTGTCCTTTACACCACTTTTTTTTCTTCAAAACTTCTGTTTGTCCTTCCATACTTTCCATTTTGATTATGTACTGCTTTGTTCCAATTTTTACTGCTGTTTCAACTCTTTTTGCCACTTGCAGCTTATCTGCAAGAAAATGTTCTATTTCAACTTTTAATTCGTCCCCTTCACATGCCTTTGTGTCCATCGCCGTTATCATAAGGTTGTTTTTTTTTGCGTTCCATACGTTCAAAACTTTTTTCCATTACTTCAAATTGCTGCAATTTTTCTGTAATTCGATTTTCAGTTCTCCATTTTCGCATCTCAGAGTTTGTTTCTTCATGAAAATCTTTCTTTAAGCCCCGTATTTCTTGTTCAAGTGTTTGTATGGAGCTTTGATGTTCTTTTTGATCCCGCATAAGTGATAGAATATCTTTCATCATTTCTTTCAACAAGTTGTTGTTTTCATTTTCTTGTACTCTACTCTTTTCAGGGGATTTTCTGCTCATTCTAATTGACTTTACCCTTTCGTCTTCCTTATTTTTCTCTTCTTCATCAGTTGAGAAATCTCTCCAACTATACCGACTGCTTTTCCTTGGGGATCTAAATGTCGTTTTGCTATTTCTAAAGATCTCTGCTTCAGCCTGTCTTTTTCTCTTTCCTTCCTCCGTTGAGCAGTCTTCGCTGTCTTGGTTATCTCTTAGCAACTTCTAGTATTGATTCATCTTAAATCTACGCCTGCGAGTTATACTTCCGGAGCTATACAATAGTATAATGTGTGTTACCTGGCTGTTTGCGATTGAAAATGCAATTTTGCTCTTGCCACTCTTATCACTTATCAGCTCGAAAATGTAAGTTATGCAGTTATTTTGACTTGGTAATTCTATTCTGACCTAAATATTTCCAGATTTTCCTTCTTTAAGCTTCACTTTCTTTTATAAATTAATTATTCGATACTAACCCAAAATTGGATTTTAGTGTCGGAACAACAGTTATTCACTCAAACTTTTCTTACCGACGAATATTCTTCAACGGATCTTTTGTTCCCATGCTTCAACACGCTTCTGTACGCTTTTGTTGCATGTTTCGTATGCGTATGTCGTTATGATTCTTATCGCCGTTTTGCATATTCTTAATTTAGCACTACACTTTTGATTTTACAACACTATGTAGAGTACCCGCGCATCTTTCACTTTTAACTAACCGAACTTCGATTTCCAGGCTTTCATCCCTTTGCTCTGTAACCATGTTCCTAGAAATACAAAATTATTAACCTTATCTATCTTCATTTTGCTTCCATCTTATAAATTCACTGTTATTGTGTTACTTTTCATGTTTTCCTTCTTTCCTATCACCAAATAACTTATCATCTTTTTCAGCTCCGTTGCTGAGCTCGCTATTAGTGTAAGATTATCTGAATGGGCCAAGCATTTCTGGCTTTTGTTAATTATCGTTCCTTAGGTTGTAATACCAGTATTTCTTAGTATATATTGTAATGTAACCCCGTATATTACTTACGTTGGATACAACAATTTTTTTTTAATATTTTACTTTGCTCTTTAATTTAGTTCACTTTCAGAAACCTCATCTCATGGGTCGTTAGGTAGGTTCGTTGTATATTCAAATTTATATTTAATTAACCAAAATAAAACTTTAGTCAAATTTTTATAATGCAGATTCTTTTTTATTATCTTTTTCGCCCTATCATCCCTACCTTAAAATTATCTTAAAATTATTTTTTTTATACACTCACTATCTACTTTTAACTTTTAATAAGTGCTTATGATCTTTAAATTTTGTGCTGCTGTCAAGCTGATAAGGTGTGCAGGTGTGCACCGTTATCGTTCGTTGTGTTGTGTTTGTTATGTCTACCTATTATAGGAAAGTAGGCCTCTTCCTTCCCTATCATGGCATTACAGATGTCTATAATTAGTTTAATGTCTCACTTTGGTAGTCCTTCGAAACGTTTCTCTAGGTTCCTATAATATACAATCGGCGCCTGTATATTAATTAAGGCTTTAATCGCTAATTGTCTAATTCTTATGTAGCAAATTTAGTTACTTTGTCCTTTATTTTCTTTTGTGGTTGATTTCGAATTTCTAGTAATAAGGATTTTATTTATTTATTTAGTGTATGGCATTCGTAGCCAGGAGATCACGTAGTGATAGTTTGGCTGCCAGTAGATATTAAGGATTAATGTTGTGGTGTAAATTCCTGCGAAAGCTACAGTAAGAGGGTTAAGGCCTGGTTCTCTACGATATGTGTACGGGATTATGTGGTAAACACCATGCCTTTTTTATATTCAGAATCAATTAGAATAAACTATAATTAAGGATTTGAATTTTCCTTTATTCCATCATTCAAATTTTATTTATTTTAATAAATTATGGAAAATTTGTGTTCAAGAAAATATTAGTTCGGTAGAGATTAGAAGCATGCAACTATGCACCAAATTTTCGTAAACAAATCAATGAATAGCTTTTTAAAATTATTTACGAAATCCTTTTAGAAACTTTTCGAGGTCTTGAATTCATGTTTTTTCATTTTCTATCGCAATTGGCCACCTTTTTATATTTTCTTGTGGTGAAATAACTTTTCGTTATAAAATTTTACAGCGAACACCAATAAAAATCTTTATTAAACAACGTTTTATTTGCACCCATTTAATCTAATACTCTGTAAATTCGTTTATTTATAGCCCTCTTTAAAATCATTTCCCTTTTCATCTTCGATAATTTAGACTAAAAGACCTGTTCTTGAACAAAACTTGAGCAATGGGAATTTCCTGGTTGTCGCAAAGTGCCCGAAGTTATTGTCCCCTCTTTTGTTTTGCAACCACCACTCCTAGTTTTATTATCCTTGCATTGTTTTGAAACACTGAAGTGAATTACATTAAGAATGGAAATTTATTTCGGTGCCAACTCGGTATCGGAAATCGATATTTGACGGACATCTTTTTAACTGAAAAATATGCGCGAGTTTAGATGAATTTCGAAATGCAATATTTTTTCACTACTTTACCGAGTTTCACGTTCAAAACTACACGGGGAATTTAAGAATATTGGAAACGATTTTTCATTTCTAAAGGTGAATTGGGTTAGAATAAGGAAGAACGGCGGTTAGCTCGAGCAAATTCTTATTATCGATCTATAAAGTTTTGAAAACTTGTTTTATATGAGCCCAGGAAGGTTGTAATAACGGGCTTATTTGAAAATCTGAATTTTTTTGTGGTTTCTTACGGTGGAATTTTTCATCGAGAACACTTTATTCTCAAAGTATTTATTTTAAAATTGATTTTATGAGCTCGCGCTAATCCATTGCAGTCCCTTAATAAATAAACTGAAAAGAACTAAAATATGCAGTTGAATTTGTAAATTTTAAAATACAATATTTATCTACAAAGCAAACCGAGTTTAATAGTCTGAATTTTAAACAGTGGATTCTTCTTCGTTTAGTTTTATGTACGAATAACAAATATATGCAAAACTCTATGTATATTTATATCTAAAATTCAAATCTAATCCTTCAGTAAAATTCCCCAAACTAACGTAAATATTTGTGGGTTATCTATCTGACTGCAGGCACAAATAAACTAACCAATTTCGCAATTTCGATACCAAACAAACACATCGAGAACAAATTACGCCTCTCCAAAACTTAACCGAAAGATCGCGAAGATCTTAAAGGGAAACCAAAAGGAATTTCCTTATATATGGAGAGCTTTTAACGCATGGACGAAAGTGTTGTTTAGATCGATCCTTAGCAATATTTCTAATAGCTGCCCTTCACTGAGTTCGCCCTAGTTCTGCCTCCTTTCTTTTCCAAACTACCGATCTCCTCTTTCTATAGATATTGAGAGGGTATCCACATAATCTTTCATTTCATCAGAAGCGTTTGTTAAACACTGGGGGATACTACAGAGTAAACAGTTGGGGATTTTGGGATCTACTTCGGGATTTATAGTGTTTTATGTTCTGTGTAGGTAGATGGGACAAAATAGTAACTTTTTTAATTTGGTTGTTGTCTACTGCTGAAAGATTTGTTACACAAGTGGGGTGAAATCGTAAATTTTCGACAAATTTGTTTGGTTTTACGTTTGGTAAAGTATAAAAATTGATTTATATATAAGAGTTGCGATTTAATATTCTTTGATAATGTCAGCGGGCGCACGTCCCATACACATGAGACCTTAACTTCGTCAAGTGTGGTTATGATTCGCCTCGAGGAGATTTGATAGTATCAAACGTTTTAGGATAGTTGGGATTGTTGATACACCAGGGGATTTGTTTTCTGGGTACTTGGAACGAGAAAAAGCTGAATTGTTTTATGTGCTTTTTAGTGATTTTGGGGATTTCCTATAATAGGCTGCAAATTGTTTTAAATAATAGAAATTTCGGTTATGAAACTTTGATCGCATTTAAAAAGCTTTTTTTCAATTTTAATTAATTAATTTTCTTCTTAAAATTTTCATCTTGAGAGTCGTTGTTATGACTAAAATTCTGTTCATTAAACATTGAATTAACTTTTAGAAGCTGTATTTGATTTTCAAAGGCCTTCTATCTGCACTGATAATTAATCAAATTTCGTCCAAATATTTTAATCTTGAAAGTCGCTAAAACTACGAAATGACTGAAATTTTTGAAGATTTTCTATAAAATTTTGTCCTCTGCTTTAAAATGGTAAAAACTTCGATCTAACACTTACCTAGTTTTAAAAAATATTTTAATTTCAAAAACTTTATATCAATGATAAGTAAATTAAATTTCTCCCCATGATTTTCATCTCCACAACTGCTGAAACTCAAGAAAGCGTCTATTTTGACTGATATTTATTTCGGGGATTTCCTATAACATTCTGCTTATTGCCTCAAAAGTGTAAAAATTTCGACTTAAAACAGCGTTAAAAGATTTACTTTAATTTCAAACATTTTTTTCTCTCTCTTATTATGTAAGGCCTTAAATTTTATCCTAAAGAATCGCTGAAACCCAAAAACAGGTCTGTTATGACTGAAGTTTTTGGGGATTTCTTCTAAATTTCAATAATAATTAATTAAGTTTCTTCTAAGACTTTCATTTTGAGATTGCTGCAGCACAAAAAAACCTTGTTTTGACTGAAATTTTTCTTTAAAAAAAATATTTTAATATCAACAGCTTCTTATCTGAGTAATAATTGAGTAAATTTCTTCTGAGGTTTTCATTTTGGGAGTCACAGAAGCCCAAACATTTTTTTATAAAATTCTATTCCATTAAAATTGCTAAGATTTCAATTTAATACTTAGTTTAAAAAATTTTATTTCAATTTCAAAAGCTGTTATCTCAATTCTTCTCCCTAAAATATTAGTCTTCAGAATCGCTGAAATCCAAGAAAAGTTCTGTAATGACTGAAATTTCTGAAGGTTTCTTACGAGTCACTGAAATCCAAGAAAAGTTCTCTTATGATTAAAGTTTTTGAAAATTTAGTGTAATACTCTGTTGATGGCTTCAAAATTGCTGATATTTAGAATTAAAACTTTGGTTATTAAAATTGTTACTTCAATTTCAGAAGAGCTTTATCTCGGTTTTAATTGGCCGAATTTCTTCCTAAAATATCCACTTTGAGATTTGCTGAAACCTAGGAAAAGTTCTGTTGTGACTGAAATGATTATAAAATTCTTTTACTGCTTCAAAATTATAAAAGTTTTAACCTGGTTTAAAATAATTTACTTTAATTAACTCGTAAAAGGCCTTTTAACACAGTTTGGATTAATCAGTTTTCTTCCTAAAACGTTCACCTTAACAACTAGACTCTAAGAAGTGGTCTATTATGGTTGAAATTTGTAGAGATTTCTTATAAAATTTTAAAGATTTAGGTTTAAAATTAGGTTTTAAAAAATATACTGTAATTTTCTTTTATCTCAGTTTGAGTAAATCAAATTTCTTTCTAAAATTTGTATTTTCATAATCTTTGAATCCTAAGGGAAGGTTTATTTTGACTAAAACTTTTAGAAATTTTTCTAAACTTCTGTTTTTGCATTAAAATTGAAAGCATTTCAATTTAAAAATTAATTTAGAAATAATTTAATTTAAAACGATTTTCACCTCACTGATAATTAAAACAATATGTCTTCCTGAGATTTTCATCTTGAGAGTGACTGAAACCTAAGAAAAGATTTGTTATAGCAAAAATTTTTGTAATTTTCCTATAAAATTATATTTATCGCTTTAAAATTGTAATGATTTCAAATTAAGGATTGGTTTAAACAAAACTATTGTCTTCCTAAGATTTTCGCCTTGAAGCTCCCTGAAACCCAAGAAAATGTCTGTTATAACTGAAACGTTTTGCTATTTCCCATTATCATTAAACTTTAAATTAACTTTTGAAAGCTTTATTTAATTTTCAACAGCCTTCTATCTTCAGTGATAATTACCTAATCAAATTTCGCCGGATATTTTCATCTTGAAAATCGCTGACACCCACGATATGGTTTATTATAACTTTATAACTGAAATTTTTGGAAATTTTTTATAATATTGAGTCTACTGTTTTAAAATTGTACCTATTTCGATTTAAAGCTTAGTTTAAAAAAATAATTTAATTTCAAAAGCTTTATATCACTGACAAGTTAAATTTAAATCTTTCTAAGATTTTCATCTTGAAAATTGCTGAAACTCAAGAAAGTGTCTGTTTTAACTGAAATTTTTGGTGAGTTCTCATAAACTTTTGTTTATTGCTTAATTCTATTTAAAGCTTGGTTTTATTTTAATATTTTTGTCAAGAATAAACTAATTAAATTCCTATAAGAAAAGGTCTATTATGACTGAAATTTTTGAAAACTTCTTATAACATTCTACCTAACCTAATTAAAAAAAAATAGATTGATTTCAGATGCTTTTTATATCAGTGATAATTAAAATTAAATTTCTTCCCAAGATTTGCATCTTGCCAATCGTCGAAACTCAAAAAAGCATCTGCTACGACCGAAGCTTTTAGATATTTCCTGTAAAATTCTATTTACAGCATTAAAATTACCAAAATTTTGTTTTGATTTTTTTTTCTAGTTTCAAGAGCTTTTTGTCTCAGTTACAACTAAAATTTCTTCTTGGGAGTAGCTGAAACCAAGTCTGTTATGCCTGAAATTTTTGGCAATTTCTTATAAAATTCTGCTTCAAAATTATAGAAGTTACAATTTAAAGTTTGATTTGCTCCCAAAACTTAATTAAATCAAAGAGAGTTTGCTCTGCAAATCTCTAGTTAGGGTTTATTTTCTTCTAATGGAAATTCCACAGCGCCTTGGATCAAAACCACAATATGTGGAGGTAAAATGCTGTTTTCGTTTTTAAAAGAACTTAGTTTAATTATTCTCTCGAGAATGACAAACTAAATTTCTTCCTTAGATTTTTATTTTGAGAATCGGGGAAACCCCAGCAAAGGTGTGATAGCTCACATCTTTAGCAATTTCTCCTATAATTCAGTAATACGTAAAATTAGTTTTATCCTAATATGTTCATCTTGTGATGAAACTCGAGAAAATGTCTGATTTAACCGGGGATTTCTTATAAAATAATTCTGATCATTGCTTCAAACTTGTCAAAATTTCGACTTAAAATTTTGCGTCAAAAATTTTATTTTAATTTTAAAGATTTTCTCTCAGATTTAAGTAAAAAGTTCTTGCTAAAATTTTCATCTTGAGAATCGCTGAAACTCAAGAACATATTTACTATGACTGAAATTTGTAGGGAGTTCTTACAAAATTCTATTTATTGCTACAAAACTATAAAAATTTCAATTTCGACTTGACTTGAAAACATTTATCCAATTTCTCGGTAATAATTTATTCAAATTCTTCTAGGATATTCATTTTGAGATTCCTGAAATATAAGAAAATGTCTGTTATGACTCAAACTTTATTGCATTACAATTGCAAAGATTTCGATTTTAAACTTGGTTTTAATTTCTATTTCAATTTCAAAAGCTTTTATCTCAGTTTGTATAACTTGAGAGTCGCTGAAACTTAACTAACATATTATGACTGAAATTTCTGAAGATTTCTAATAAAGCTCTATTTACTGTATTAAAATTGCCAAAATTTCGATCTAAAGCTGGGTTTTAAAAAAGAAGATTATTTTAATTTTAAAGGTGTTTTGCATCAGTGTGAATTGATGAAGTTTCATCTTAAGAGTTGGTGAAACTCAAAATATATTCCATCATAATTGAAAGTTTTCGAAATTTTGTATAAAATTCTGTTTGTGGCTTTAAAATTGCTGAGCTTTAGAATTAAGGGTGCTATTTCTCAGTTTTAATAAATCTTTCTATTTTTTTTTTCTAAAATGCCCACCTTGAGAGTTACTAAAACCCAAGAAAAGGTCTGTTATGAATTAAATTATTAGAGATTTCGCATACCATTCTGTTTATTGCTTTAAAATTGTAAAAGTTTCGATTTCAAACTTCGTTCAAAATAGTTTACTTCAATTTGAAAAGCAAATTTCTTACTAAATAAAACATTCACCTTGACAGCTGAAACCTATAAGAAATGATCTATTCTGGCTGAAATTTTTAGAAATTCTGTTTAATGCTTTAATATTCTAAAAATTTAGGTTTCAAATTTGGTTTTAATAAACACATCGTAATTTATTCCAATTTGAGTAAATCATATTTGTTTGTATTTTCAGAATCTTTGAACCCTAAAAAAGATGTGTTATGACAACCTTTTAGAGATTTATTTATACTTGTGTCTACTGCAATTAATTGTAAGGATATTATTTACAGATTGGTTTAAAAAAATTCATTTAATTTCAAACGCTATTTGTTTCACTGATAATTCTTGAAAGTCTTGAAATTTTTGTAACTTTCTTATACAACTCTTATCGTTTTAAAATTGTATACAGGGTGGTTCTTGACTTATACGCATAACTGCGAGGAATGATAGTTCGTGATGTGTAGTGATGGGTAATTTAAAAAAAATGTAATAAAAGTTTTTTATTAACGGAGATAACGAATTAATTATGTTGAGAGTGGTGAACTGGTAAAATATAAAATTATCAGATTTACTTACCTTGAAACCTTACAATTTTGTTTAACTACCCATCACTACACATTAGGAACTAACATTCCTCGCAATTATGCGTGTAAGTCAAGAATCACCCTGTATAATAATAGATTTCAAATTAAAATTTGGTTTAAACAAAAATATTATACCTTCAGGAGCTTTTTATCTAAGTGAAAATTAGTCAAATATCCTAAAATTTTTCAGCTCCCTGAAACCAAAGAAAAAGTCTATTATGACTGAAGCCTTTTGATATTTCTTTTAAAATTCTGCCTACCACTTTAAAGTTGTCAAGGTTTCAAGATTAAAACTTGATTTCAAAAATTTTATTTAATTTTAAAAGCTTTTGCGTATCTTATCTCTTCTAAAACTCTCGCCTTAAAAATTACTGAAACCCAAGAAAAGGCCTTTCTACGGTAAGATTTTATCCTGAGAATCGTTGAAACCCAAGAAGTTTGTATTGACTGTAAGTTTTGGAGATCTAAAATTCTGATTATTGCTTCAAATTAAATTTGTAAAGATTTCGTTTTAAAGCGTGGTTAAGAAAATTAATTTAATTTCAAAAGCTTTTTATCTCAGTAATAATTAAGGTTAAATTTCTTCCGAAGATTTTCATTTTGAGAGCCGCTGAAATCCAAGAAATTTTTGGAAATTTCTTGTGAGATTTTGCTTATTGCCTCAAAATTGAAAAGATTTCGACTTAAAACTTGACTGAAAATATTACTTAATATCAAAAACTGTTTATGTAGTAACATTTAAAATCAAATATCTTGCTAAAATTTTCATTCTATGAAACCTAGGACTGGAGCAGCTCCGACTAAAGTCTTCGAAGATGTCTTATAAAATTGTGTTTACTGTTTCAAAATTGTAGATCTTTCGATTATGTTGTAAAGAATTTATTTTAATTTTAGATACCTTTTATCTCAGGCTAAATCAATCAAATTTCTTCCTAAAATGTCGAGAGCCGCTGAAACCCAAGAACACACCAGTTATGGCTGAATTTTTTTAATTCGTATACAATTCAGAATTGCCAAGCTTCAGAGTTAAAACTTGGTTAATAACAATTTTGTTGCGATTTTAAAGGCGTTTTTAATAAATGATGCTCAATCAAGTCCCAAAAAACAACACTAAAGTTCGTTGACATCCAAGCATCTTAGAATTACTGATTTAATAAAAAATAGCGTCGTTGCATATATCTTGGACGCATCATTTGTTGCATAGGAGTGCCCTGAGATATCCTCAACATTACTCAAACACTTTTTTTGCAAAAATGCACGATCATTGTTAGTAAATATTAATGTGACTGTCTCAGAAAGGCAGAAAATTTCTGCAGATTGTCTCAAACTGTCAAATTGTACAAGTCGAATTTAAGAACAAAAGATTACCTTGAAATGCCCTCAAGATAACCTCAACATTCTACAAATGTGCCTTTCTGGAAAATATTGAATGTTTATTATCAAATATCGACCTGACTGCCAAAGAAAGATAAAAAATTTTCTACTGACTGACCCTAAATCGCCTCCCAATAGTTTTAGAATGTTCAGGATTGCCTTGAACTTCCTTTAAGAAGGCCCAAAGGAAGACGTCTTAGTTGATAATCTCTCCGTATCAGCGTATGTAATTTTTGTTGGGTCGAGTGTAGCTATCTGTCACTGAAACTCAAGCATCTTGAAACTACTGATCCGATACATGTATAACATCTTTTGGTATCGATAGATCTAAACTTAGCCACTGATTGGCTATAGTCGAACTACCTTTATTTGGCATTGTCTCAGAAAGTTTTGAAGATTGCTTCGACTTTCCCTAAAACGCCCGAAGTACACGATTGTTATTACTAAATATCATTCTGACAAAATATTAAAAACCTGTACAAACCGCCCTAAATTTCTTCAAATTGTCCCAAATCATCTGAGATTGCCCCGTATAACCCTCAACTGCTTTAGTTTATTGAAAACTACATAAAAAAATAACATTGATTTGTATGATCGAAAACTTGAGCAACGGTTGGCCATAGCTTCAACTTAAGGCAAAAGACTGCCTTTCTCTGGTATTGCATCTGGATGCTCTTAAGATCATCTCAACATTCTGCAAATAATCTGATTATTCTTACTGAACATCTCCCTGAGTACCTTAAAAGTGAAAAAAAAATCGCTGCAAACTACCTGAATTTCCCAAAACTGCCCCAAATCTCTTTAGATTAATTACCCCGAATTCAAGCCCGCTTTAAGTTTATTTTAACAAGCTGCTCGAAATCTCCCCAATCGATTTAGTTTATAAAACTACTCAATAAATAAATCACTTCGTTTGAGAACTTGGGCACTGAT